>BSYR01000022.1:32187500-33387500 GCA_030270665.1 Hibiscus trionum | reverse complement strand
GGTTCAAATAATAACAATAAAAAATGGTTACAACATTTATTATCAGTGAATTATTATTTTAAGTTTCGTTCAAATTAATAAATACATGTTCATTCTAGGAGACACGAGTTCAAATCGCTCTGTCTACAAGGTGTATAGTCATTGTCAAAAGGTTAAGAATATCTATGAACAAATAAATATTAAGATTCAAATTCATATATGCTGGGATAATATGAGCATTATTGACCACTTAATCAATTAAT
Source organism: Hibiscus trionum (assembly GCA_030270665.1). Taxonomy (NCBI): domain Eukaryota; kingdom Viridiplantae; phylum Streptophyta; class Magnoliopsida; order Malvales; family Malvaceae; genus Hibiscus; species Hibiscus trionum. Next base: position 33,387,258 of record BSYR01000022.1, on the reverse strand, counting down.
GGATCTCTATTTTGTGTATTTTATTGTTTGTGAATGTTAAATTTAGTATGAATTAATTATGTAAAATGTGAAATAAATTCCATTGATTAAACACAATGAAGATCAAAATAGTTAAAGTCACATAAAAAAGGGTAAGATTTGCACCTTCTACCATTTTTCTTAAAGATATCAAAATGTTACCCTAAACATATACTATTTATCCGTGTATGATACCTATACAGAACCGATCACAAACAAAATAGGATACTGGTTTTTTCATCAAAAAAAAATAATAGGATACTGGTTTTGACAACCATACACATGTATGAATCAACCTATACATATGAACCGGTCAAGAATTTTCATTTCTGTCCGTGCCTTGTGACTCATTATGGGTACAAAAATTAAAATCTTCGTCCCACGACCTGCAAGACTAGAACCATCCTCATCTGACTACTCACGTGTTCCACTTTATTTTCGCTATAATCGTCCTGCGATCCAGTTCATATAATATATTTATAAGTAACAATTATATAAATATAAACTATTTTTATGAAAAAAAAAAGTATGAAATATTATTTTTCCGGACTCCAACTACACATTAGACATTATTTTAGTTGTCACAATTTTAAAAATAATAATAAGTAGTTGCGAACCTTTAAATAAATGAGAATTGAGAAACCATAACTTTAAAAGTGTTATGAATGTGAGTGAAGTATTATGAAAATTATTATTATATAAATATTTTTAAATATATATATATATATATATATATATATATATATATATATTGTGTATATTTTTAGACAATGATGAGGCAAAGCGGGTGGGATGAGGTGGATACAAATTAATATCTACGCTCGCTTCACCTAGGGGTGAGCAAAACTCGACTCGAGGCAAAAATACTCGACTCGTCTTGACTCGACTCGAAATTTCATAAACTCGAATAACTCGAAAAAATTTCAAATAAAGTTTGAGTTGTGAAATGGAAATTCGAATAACTCGAAATTTTTAGTAATTAGTGAATTTATTTTTAAGTTCGAGACAAGTCCCTCTATTTTTTATGATATATACATACTTATATATAAAAATATGAAGAAATATTGTCACATGTGAAAAAATATATATGTGCATATCTTATATGATTAGAGAAGGGAGTTTAAATTGGAATCAAACCGTACTATAACATGATAAATAATTACAATTAAATTTTTATAGAAACTCGAAAACTCTACTCGACTCGAATTTCTTAAACTCGACTCGAATCGAAAAAATTTCAAATAAAGTTTGAGTGGTAAAATATGACTCGTCAACTCGAATAACTCGAAATTTTTTGACTCGACTCGATCGAACGCTCACCCCTAGCTCCACCACCCGCACAATGAATTTATTTTTTATTCTTATCCTCATTCTACCATCCGTAAAATATGTACTCATTTCTATTCGATAAATGCGAAGTGAAGCAAATTCTTACGAAATCTGCCCCTCTAACATCCTTAGAACTGGTCATCTCCTCAAGGTATCTTTCAACTTGGAGTACTCTAATTATAAAGCAGAAACCTATTTTGCCAACCTTTCTCCTGAAGAAATCTGAGTGAGAAGTTGGTGAGAAAACTTCTCAGTTTCAGCACCAATTTAAGTAGGATGATTTTGCAACAAGGTTACTTCCATCTCTGCCACTTCCAAGCACCATCAGAGTCTCTTATTTTCTTTATAATAAACAAATAAATTCAGCCAATCTCTGAATTTAATATTCTAAATTCAACCAGGGAATGGATGCCAATATTTAGGTGATCCCATAAACCTAAAATCACTTCCCTTAAAAAAAGAGAATACATAAAAGTGAATAACTATTCAGTTAAATTCAATTATCACATCAATATTAACCATTTATGCTTATTCAAACTAGGGTTGTAAATAAAACTAGAGCTACTTGAGTCTGACTCAAATAAAACTCGACTCGATTGGACTCGGCTTGAGTTCTTAACGAGCCAAGCTGAACTACTCAATATCCGACTCGAAAAGCTCGAAAATATAATATATATTTTTTTAATTTTTTAAAATTAAACTGAACTAAATGTATCTTCTTATTATAATAATAATAATAATAATAATAATAATAATAAAATTGTTGAGTGGATTTATTCATTAACAACAATAATAGTTATGAATATGACTGAAAATGAGACGATACATATCGCAAACTACTCGAGTCCGATTCGATCAAAATTTGATCAATACTCAAATTGACCTCGAACTCAGCTCAAACTTTTAACAAAACGAGTTGAACTTAGCGAGTCGACTCGACTCGTTTACACCCCTAATTCAAACAAATCAGTTCCACAATTTAGTTCAGTCAAATTCAGTAAACCAATAAAATAATAACATTCAACCAACACTAAAAAACCAATATCAATTACACGCCTCAATCTAAACTTTTTTGCATTAAGTATTTGTGAGTAATTTTAGATCCAAAAGGCGTACACACTTTAAAGAATTCCAAATTCCAAAGCACATAAACACAACTAGGAATAAACATTTACGAAAAAATTTAAGATAATATAGTAGGAATAACAACTCACGATTCATCACACTTGAATGACCCAATGAACGAACACGAACTCAACCATTTTAATCTAATTATCGACTTATCGTTGATCATCGATCCTAAACTCAATTTTTTTTATAATCAACAAGTAAACTGACCAATAATTATACATCTGTTTGATAATCTAAAGAAATATAAAAAAATCCTAAACCCAAGTTAAACCTAATTGATCTAACATTATTTTTTGGGAATGCATTTGTTTTAAAATTAATTGGAAAATATGTTAAAAATATTATATTATTTTATTAGGGAAAAAGAGATGTTTAGCGAGACTGACTTTAATGAAATCGAATTAAAAGTTCAATGGCGATATCAAAAAATTTAGAATTTCGGTTACTAAATTGTAAGTGCCTTAAAAGTTTAGGGACTACTTGGTGTAATTTACCCTTATTTTTATATACCTTAATCAGTTTCATGTTTTTTTACCGGGGTTGGTCCAAGTGGTAAGCAGCTTGATATCGTTTAAGCAAAGTCTCAGGTTCGAGGTGTTGTGTATGCAAAAAATCCTCGCTGAGAGACTCACCCACTAAAGTCAGGTGTACGACACAAATCAATCCGAATTAGTCAGGTCAAAGCCTTGAAAACTAAAACGTTTTTAAAAATTTGTCACAAAAGTTTGATTTTAACAAAAAATCCAACTATGTAACATGTTGAAATATGAAATTTATTTAAAAAGTTAACTTTTTAAATGATGTATTTCATTTAGTCGGTCCAAATGTTTTCTTATGTTTTGATATTTAATATATATGTAATTCGTTTTTTTAATAATTATTTGATATATTGATGGTGAAAATTTTTAGTTTCTACAAATGTCTTAGTTTTAGGGTTTATGGACTCAGTTTAGGGTGTAGGGTTAGAAGTTTATGTTTAGTAATTTAGAATTTAGTGTTTATAGGTTAAAACATAAATCCTCAACATATTACTCTAAAACCTAAACCTTAAATCCTAATTATAACCCCTAAATTCTATTACCTCTAAATTTTAAACTCATACACCCTAAACCAAGTCCCTAAACCTTAAAAACTATGTGGACAATTAAAAAAAAAAGTTTAGACAAAAACGGAGTCAGGATTTGGAGCTGAGGGGACAAAACATAAATGTTTGAAAGTTGGGGTAAATTCATAATTAAACTAAATTTTAAAAAATTTATATAGTGGGACAAGGTGTACAATACATGTGTCTATATATATATATATATATATATATATATATATATATATATAGGTTTTATTTTGATGCACAAGCTGTGTAAATTTTTTTTACACAACCCTTTTATAAAATTTAAAATTTAAATCACAAACCCTAACAACCTAAAACCTAAACCTTAAGCCCTAAATTCTAACCATAAACCTTAAATTATATACCCTACATACTAAACCCCTAAACCCTAACCTAAAATCTTAAACCCTAAACCCTAAAATTAAAGGGGTTGTGTAAACTTTAGTTTACACAAGCTTGCGCATCAAAGTATTTTCCTATATATATTACAAGAAATGACTGCCAAATGAAAATTCCATACCACATTGACAGTATCCATTTCCATATATTTCCCATCATAATAAAATCGAGAAATAAAGGAAAATTAAAGAAGGCTAGGTTATAAAGTAACAAAACTTGTGTTGCTCTGACTTTTTACTTTTCTTGATGTATTCAAATCTAACAGCCGTGTCCTAACACATATTTAGATATGAATATGAAGATACGACTTTCCAAGGACCTCATAAATACATGAAAACACTTTGAAAACTTGAACATAGCCGTATCAGAGACATTCATATCCAGCAATCACACCCGAATTCGTATAACATAGGTTCAAGAAATCACTTTAGGAGGGGATTGAGGTAGCCAAAGGAATTACCATATCATTAGTATTTCGAGTCATTGGCCGGAGATTAGCTGCATTTTCTAGCCGCTGCCATGCTTTTTTCCGTTTCTCAGCGGATTCGCTTAGCGTGGCCTCTTCTTCCTTAAAATGAATATGGCAAGTCATGAAAAGCATATGGTCCATATCCATGAACATCTTCCTGACATTTAAAGTCAAGTTCAGGATTGATTGGTTCCAATGGTTCTGAACATTCTTTTCCAAGGCTGGAAGTATGATGGGCAGAATCACATGCCGGTTGTGCAGAGTTAGGTTTACAATTTGATCTTTATTCCAAAAGAGAAGTGCCCTTTCAGCCACCTGAAAACAAGCAGATTTTCCCATGTCTCAGATTGATTATAGCAATCAAGAGAAAAGACTGACACCTTATGAAACAAAGCTTCCCCCTAGCAAGAGAGTTCAACAGAAAACTTCTCATCGATTACTATTCGGATGGTTCAATTATGAGGCTATAATATTGGATTACAAGCTTTGTTTTAGGGGTAATAGCTGAAAAGTCTAAAAGTAGAACCATTACATATTACTAACACTAATTTAAAGACACCAATGGTCGTCAGGCCACAAGTTGGCCGGAGTAAGTTTCATTTCAGGTCAAAATAGAGATGTAGATAAGCTTATTTTGTTAAAGCCAATCATGAGGCTAGCAGCCCTAAGTTTGGACATTATGTAACTCATGAAATCAGGGCATATCCCCAGGTTTTCTTGAGTTATGCTCACTTCTGGCCAAACATGATGGTGGATGATACATTAGTGTCGAATCACAAAACGAATGCTCATTACATTTCTTAAAATCTTAATAGATATGTACTGCAACAGGTTTGAAAGTGAGAAATAAAAGGTAAAGAGCAGATCATGATTCAAAATTCGTCGAAAAAGAAAATTCACCACCTTGAGGAAAACAAAGTTGAGAACATACTAAGCATGAGATGAATAATAGAAGAAAAGTACACCATCTAATGTCTGTAAACGTGAAGTAAAGAGAGGATCAAGGTAGGGAGAAACAATACCTGGAAGTGGAAACTGTTAATGCAACGACGGATCCGCCAAAACAATGGGACCATAACCTTTTCGAATTCCACAATGTTAATTTCTTCCAAAATGTCTTTCAACTCATCAAGAAACATCACCTCCTTCTGGCTGTTCGTTATCGGCCAATACTTCAATAAACCCCTTATCACTACATTGGACAAGCTCGGGTCCTTATCAATGAACTGAGTAACACAATAAGACAATTGATGGAAGTAAACTCCCAAACTTTTTGGCTTATGCAGCGGAATCAAAACCCTCTGCAAGAAGATCTTATGCTCCTCCTTTAAAGGCAGAGCGAATCCGCTGATTATACTCCCAGAAGACCTCCAACAACTCGGTGATTCCGTTATGCCTCTCCGTCTCGAAAACAAACTGATAGAATATGTTGCTTATATCCTTTCGAATAAGCGGCCTATGAACCATAAACTTCCCATAAACCCTATGCAATATAGTCTTCAAACACTCCCTTTCTCTTGGATCCTCAGAATCAAATAAGTCGAGCAATTTCAAAATAAAGGAACGATCTATATACTTTTTAGCTACTTTTGCATCGAGGCACGAAGAAGTGATGAACTTGAGCAACAAATCATATATGATTTGCAAATGTGGCCAAGCTGAACAAAATACGGGATCATCCTCATCATGTTCACCGCTACTACTTGCAATAGACCGATAATTAGGCGGGAAAACTCTAAACAAATTCGTAGAACACATCCTACACATGGCTAAAATCGCAGGTTCGCTAAATCTAATAGACCCAGAAGCCACGAAATCTAACAACTCAAGCAATATCTGCCTTTTCACATCTTTTTCAATCGAATTTTTAGTTCCGTCACTGAAATCGAAAGTCACACAACAAAGGCTAACCTTACTCACGAAAAGGTTCATCTTTTCTGAATTTGGCGCGCTTTTGAATGGCAACAAAGGTTCGATTCCCGCCGCAACGCTCGCCGGATAAATGGCTGAGGATGTTCGTTTTGTGGTGCAGGGACGGCCAATGCCCGAGTTAAAACTGGTGGATCGGTGAACGTGTGACCCGGCTGCTATGTATGAGTTTGACCGAGCTAGCTCGGGCGAGTCGGAATTCCCAGAATTTCGTGGGATTTTACTGAGGAATTGCCTTAACATTGTAGAATTAAAGAGGGATTATATTAGAAAAAACGAATTAAATTGAGGGCCAAAGGAGCCTTAAATTAAAAACAGCTACATTATCCGCTGATGGATTGGATAAATGAATAAAACAATGATAGAAAGAAAGAAAGAAAAACAGTAATCCCAGATTTTGTTTATAAAAACGGATCCTAAAGGAGAAACCTTTTTCATACGGAAACATTGTGAAAGAATTTGAGATGATAAATCTAAATCTCATTATTCCATAAGAACAGAGAGAAAGTGTGTTTGGAAAGAAAGAAAAAAAAGAAATCTGTTCAAAGCGAGAACGAGAGAGATTGTTGTTGTTGTTTTCTTATTATTATTTACGGTGGAGAAAATCCATCTAACAATAAGTTCGAGTTTCTTACAATCCTTGTTGTTGGATTGGAGAAAATGAAAGTATGAAAACAAAACTTCAATTTTTTTCGGTTCATGCGAAAATTTGATTATTTTTTTATTAAATTATTATATTCTCGTACCGAAATTCGAACTTATACAAGATTAATATGAGCATTCTTAGCAATTAAGTTAATTAGTGAATTTTATTATTATTTTTAAATAAATGAGATTATATTAAAATCATTATATAATTATAATATAAGCATTTTTCATAGTAATGTAAATCATAATTAAACACTATGTAACAAAAATGTCTGCGGTTGAGTTTTTTTATTTCAGGTAAAAATATCGAAATACATTGAATTTCTTATATTACTTGTTTTTTTAAATATTTTTTAGCCTCTCTACAATTGATTTGGTATTCATTTTACTTGGCACACCAATCTAATTAAAAAAAATATATCGATGTTAGGATAGAATTGAAAAGCCATCCAATAAAAATATAATGCATAAAAATTAAATAACATAATTATCCATTTATATTATGAAGCAGTCATTTGATGAATCTAAATAAGTGTTCGAGATTAAAACGAAATTATTTATTTTCGGTGGAAATTGAAAAAAAAATGTACATAGTTTTAATCTCGTCTATCCATTTAGATTTATCCAATGACTATATTTTTGTATAAAATTAATAATTTTTTTACAATATAAGTGAATTACGTCCCATTATTTTATATACGCATATCTAATTTATGAATATCAAGTTTTGATCAATTCATTAAGTTTTTCTATCAATTTTATTTTTATATTTTTTATGAAAAATAAGAATTATCCTTAAAAATACTAAAAGAATATCAAATTAATATTTTAGTTAGAGTCGAATGACTAAATGAGATATTAACCCTTGAGCTTATGTGCTTCGTAATTATTCGGTTAAGTGATTAATGACCAAATTCTAACCTTTAGATAAGTTTATTGATTATTTTACAACTTGTCAAAGTCCAATGACTAAAAAAATTCATAGTTTAATAAACTACATTATTAGTCATCCAATCATCAACACAATCTTAGTTTGGTCACCAAACTACAAAAACGTTCAAATTTTTACCAACATTTTTAATGAGAAAATAACCTTAAAGACTTAAAGACAAGTGTCAATACACGACACGATGTGAGGGAGTCTAAAAAGTCCCTCTTAAAGATACATTGAATAACTTCAATATTATTGCATAAATTACCATGAAAATAAATCGAAATATTTAACGTATTTAAGTCATCCGTCACTATATTTATTTGATATTTAATGAGCTTGAACTTAATTTTCTTACAGAGTGAGTCAATAACACTAACTAATGAGAGAATTCAATCTAACCAAAATCACTAGTAATCAGTCGAGCAACTTCTGTTTATCACTGATATTTTTGGATTAATTATGTTCTAGCAACTAAACAAAAATGGTGATACATTTAAAAATATTGGTAAAATAACACAGGTCAACACTTGATTATTTTAAATCTTGTCATCTTAAAAAACCATAGCATCTCTAAGCTTTTTTTTCTCTCACACATTGTTGTTGCCTGAACATTGCTGCTATCAACGTTTATACTTCGATCGAAGACCACTATCATTCTTTCTATTTTTATCTTTCATCCATTTTCGATGTCGGGTTAACTATCGTCGCTCACCCTTATTTTCGCCGAATTATTAATATTGAGTATCTCACTCTTTTATCGTCAAAAAAATGATAAACAATGTGTCGATTGAATGTCAACTATTGAACCTCGAAAACTTTCAATCGAACGACAAACAATAATGATTAATGGCAAACAAACAATATCATCGAAAAAAAATTCCATTGTGGCGACTTGACGAATGATGACGGTGATAGAAAAAATTTTAAAATTTATTCATTGTGGTATGTTGGTCAACCATGAACACCCCTAATAACAAGCGCTTTTGCTTGAAAAATTTTGGGAGAAGATAAAAATAGAAACAAGGTAGAAGGTATGAGGTGGTCAGCCCAAATCTTTAGAATGAGTAAATTGTCCATAAGTCCCTCATTTTCACCCTTTTACTATAAAATATTCACACTTAGTCCAACAAATCCAAAAACCTTACTAGACCTATTTATCCACGACTCGGGTCAACGTTTGATAATTGATTCAAAAATTTAGGACGTTATAATTATAAAAATGAATAAAATTAATTATAAATACAATATAAAATAAATTCAATTTAATTTAGTAACTATTTTTTAATCTGTGAACCATAATTCATCTAAATATTACGATTTAGATCAACTTTCGATTCACAGAATTTTATTGCTCAACTCTAATTTCTAAAATAAAAGTTTGGTGACGAGTTTGTTATCGGTTTTCTAAAAGGGTTGATTGACAATATGGAGAGTTTCGGGTGAAGTGAGGCAGTGGTGCATTGGGTGCTAAAATATTGGCCGGTTATGGTGGATGCTAATGGCATGGATGGACTTATAGGGGGCTGGAGGGGGCAATCACCCCATAAGAATTTGAAATTTATATATAATTTAAATTTTTTAAAGAAATGTTCTATATATTTTTATTAAAAATTTATTTTCACTCTTTTTAAAATTTTATAAGTTCGCTCCCTTAACATAAAATCTTACGTCCGTCCTTGGCTAATGACGGTATCTAAATTTAAAAGTGTTGTAGAAGGTTCGGTGCTAGATATAAAGAATGTAAATTGACGGGTAGATGTTGAATGAGGGTCAAGTTTTGTGATGATAAAGGGATGATGAAACAAGTAAGAGTGGTGCAATTGAGGTTAAAGACAAAGAATAAAAAAAAATGTCTTTTTTAAGTGTTTTTATATATATTCCAACATTAAAAATTTAATCTCTACATTTTAATTATAAATCCTAAACCCTAAATTATAAACTTATTTTTTAGTGTTGAAACATACATAGAAGCATCAAACATGATATATAATTTCTATTCGTAATAAAAGGTAAAAGTTGATGACTAATTTTATTATCATTCTAATTTCTAATTTTATTGATGGTCGCGTCATTTGTAGTTAGATTTTTAATAATAATTGATCAATTAATTACTTTTTTAGTCAAGTGATAATTTTATAATTCTTTTTATAATTTGGAGTTCAACAAAAAATCATCCTATAATCAAAGGAGTATTTGTGTAATTTACCATTAAAAAGTTATCATTTTAACCAACACGCAGTAGTTCGAACTACTCGATAACGGAAAAATTACAAGTTTTTATAGTTGGAAATTAACACTAGGAGTGTAGTTTAGCCTAGTTATAATTTGATACACAAATTTCGTAAAAAAATATTGTACAAATTTTCTTATAAAATTAAATTTTAAATTATTAAAAACATTAAAACTTAAACTTTAAACCCTTAAATTATAAACTCTAAATCTAATTTGCTTCTAGATTAAAGTTTATAGAGATTGTGTATTAAAAAAAATTTATATCCTATAAACCCTAAATTATAACACTGAACCTTAAATTAAAACAACTATCCCTAAATTCTAAATCCCTACACCTAAACCCCTAAATCCTATAACCTAAATTAACTCTCTATACCTTTAAAACTAAAGCACTTGTGAAAACTTTCAGTTTCCACCGCTTGTGTATAGAATATTTATCATACAAAAAATCACTATATATTTATACTATTAGTTTAGGGTTAGTACAGGAGCAAAATAAGCCTCGAACAGGGCAGGTTTTTATTGAGCTTTACCAACATTTTCGCTCAATAGCCGTCCCTATCTCCCAGCACTCAGTTCTGCTCCGTTTTGTTACTGTAAGCTTCCTTTCTTCGAAACCATGCACCTTCTCTTCGATTAATCACTTCGTTTCTCTCTGTAAGCTCGGTTACTTGGCTTGATTTAGGGTTTGAGATTGGAATCCGTTTCTTTCAATCGGATTTTCACTATTTTCTTCTTATCTTTCTTGATTCTCTTTTGATGGTCTTCTGCATTGCTTGGTATTGCTTTTTCTTTTAGATTTTTCAATCTATTAGTCATCTCAAGAATGACTAGTTCTTTATTAATGTGTCGCTAGTGTTCGTTTCCAATTTGATTTTTTTAAACACTTTAGTTTAGAGTAGTTCAATTTGTGCTTTGGAAAGATTATAATTGGTGATATTTGCTTTATTATTATTCGTTTTTCTGTAAGATTCTTTACTTTGAAAACATATATCTTTTCTTCGACCAACCAACCACTTTCCCCCTAAAAATGGTTATTTGTTTAGGGTTTAGGGTTTGAGATTTGAATCCGCTTTTCTGAATCGTTTTTTAGAATCGTTTTTTACTCTCTTTTTTTATTTATTTTTCCTGTTCATGTTTCGATGATTCTTGATATATCTGTGTGTTATTTTCCCAGCTATTAGTCATCTCACGAGTGACTAGTTCTTTATTCTGTTCGCTAATTTTCATTTCCAATTAGAAAGAAATGTTAAACGGCTGGTTCAATTCTTGGTATACTTTCTGTTTTAACTTGGAAAACAATTGGACCAGTATTTTCCTTATCTTAAAATTGCATGTGTGTGTGTCTATTCCGTGTTCCTTTTCTTTCTTTTGTTTTCTGTTTTTTTTTTATGTTTTAATAATTGCTATTGTGGAAAATTAAATCACTTTTTCGTATGTGCCTGGTTTGTATAGTCATTCTTTTGTTTCGTTGATGAAGTGAAACTGTGAGCATTATTTAATGGTGTACTACAACGGATTGTTGATTTATTTACTCATTTTCAATGCAGTTTTATTTGTATGAGTTTTATGGTGCCGATCTAGCATGTCCAACAATCTGGCATCTCAGGAATTATCAATCCCTGGTAACCCAATGGAACAGCATGAACCTATTTCCAGCAAATTGGGTACACCAATGTCCGTGGGATTTGGGATTGATGAATCTTTTCAGCCGCAAATATCTTCAAATATGGAGATAGGGCAGATGGATTCCATGCCTAATAATCTTGGGTCACAGTTATCGTCAGCGTCAAATCATCAAGGTGGGTACGTTGAATCCCAAGCATACACACAATTACCACAGCGGTATTTGATGTCTAATAAGCCAGTAGGACAAATGATTCCCACCATGCTGGATAGCATTAGACCACATCAATTGCCAACTTTGTACAAGCGTAAGGAGCCGGTGGAACCAATTGCCCCTAATTCTCTTCCAAAGAAGTTAGCACTGCCAAACAAACAAGTGGCACATATGGAACACAGGCCATGGTTGCAGCCAATATCTGCACCTAGGAAACGACCTGTTCAAATGCAATCTGTTTCTAGCTCGCCAGGATCAGAACTTTCTCCGGCATCAAATAAGAGATCAGTTCCAAACAAAACTGGGTCATCAGCTTCAAGAAATCAGCCTGCACAGATGCGGCCATCACCAAAGGTTCAGACTGAGTCATCTCAATCTATGAGGTCCAAGATGCGGGAATCTTTAGCTGGTGCCCTGGCCTTGTTTTCTCAGCAGCAAGGTGAAAATGCAACGGTGGACAAGAATTCAAATGGTGGTGCTGCAAGTTCCACAGGGAAGACAGAAGAGGGTTCTCACCTGGTTGATTCCGGTTCTGGGAAGTCTGATGCTGTCTGCTCTATATCTGCAGAACCTCGGGGAATGTTGCTTTCCAACTGGGATGGTGCTGCTGGTGGAAACAATAGTGAAGGTACACAAGTTGTACAATGTAAAGAGCAGCAATTTCTATCAAGCAATCTTTTACCTGATGAGGTTCCATTTACTGACAACATATTTGCAAGAGATGAACTTTTGCAGGGAAATGGCCTTTCTTGGGTATCAGAACCTGAATTTGATGCGGTAAAGAAAACTGAACTAGGGACTGTTTGGGAAAAAAGCCTAGATAATGAAAAGGTGGGAAAAGATGGTTTAGAACAATCATTACAGTCTCCGGAAGAATTGGCATATCAAATTGAAGTAGAACTCTTTAAATTATTTAGAGGTGTGAATAAAAAGTATAAGGAGAAGGGCAGGTCTCTTTTGTTTAACTTGAAGGATCGTAGTAATCCTGAACTCAGAGAAAGTGTTGTGTCTGGCAAAATTACCCCACAACGACTTTGTGCTATGAGTGCTGAAGAACTGGCATCTAAGGAGCTTTCAGAGTGGCGACAAGCTAAGGCAGAAGAGCTTGCTCAAATGGTAGTTTTGCCAGATGTTGAAGTTGATATCAGACGTCTAGTAAGGAAAACACATAAGGGTGAGTTCCAAGTGGAGGTTGAACAAACTGACAGTGCTTCAGTGGAAGTATCTGCTGGAACTTCAACTGCTGGGCGACCAAGAACTGAGGCAAAAAAAGCTCCTAGAACCATTAAAACTGTTGTAAAGAAAGATGAATATATAGGTGAAAAGAGCAATCCAGAGAACCCAAATCTTACCATTACCATTCCTACAAACGAGGGACCTGATCCAATGCAAGGGTTGATGGGAGAAAACGAAATGAAGGTTTCAGATTTTCTTCCTGAAATTGTTTCCCTTGATGAGTTTATGCAATCTCTTGATTCAGAGCCACCGTTTGAGAATTTACCTGATGATGCTAGAAAAGCAACAACAATTTCTGATCAGGATGACTCAGAAGCCGGGTCTGACTCAAAATCTTATGGTCGAGCTTCACAAGATCCAGTAAAAACAATGCCTGATGAACCTAGAAGTATTAAAGCAAGTAATATGAAATCAGATCCAAATGCTAAGCTGAGTGAAATTCTCCCCAAAACAGAAACTATAGGTTCTGTAACCACTTTGAAGAGTGAACATGTCTGGGAAGGGATGCTTGAGCTAAACATCTCTGCCATGGCCTCTGTCATATGTGCTTTTAAAAGGTATGTTCACAGGTATCATGTAATGCAGGGCTATTTTATGCTTTTAGAAATTTTTTCATTGAATATAATAGGTTGTTGATCCTTTTTGCTGCATCTGTTTTACATAGATTGAGTTTGTTATTATTGTGATTCTCCTTGTATCATATATGCATTTTAGTTCGTGTACAGTCATATATTTATTTATAATCATATATTTTGTTGATGAGCAGACAGGGGCTTAAGTTTTAAGTTATTAACTATACCTTGGGCGGTGGCTGTGTTTTCCTCTGAGATTTTAAAGCTTATTTCTACTTTAGATGACCAGATCAAGTATTTTGAGGACAATATAAAGAATAATTTTTCATGAAGAATTGATAAGTTTCTTTAGAGCGCCATGATATATTGGCTGCCATCTTGGAAAGGCATGGGAGTATTGGATGATGCTAATGGAATTTGTAACGTGAACTTTCAAAAAATGGTGGAACATCCAGTACCTATTGGTTGATGTATTTACCTATTTTACCGTGTTTATTTTATTTTAAAGTTTCTATTTTGCATGGTTTGGTTCTGCATAAGATGTTGATTGTTGACCTGCTGATATTCATTGAATATTACGTTTTATGGCTTGTTTTACACATCTATGACCCAATTTTTGGTGCTGCAGTGGAGAAAGAACTTCTGCAAAGCTGTGGCCTGGCATTCTTGAAATCAAAGGCAGAGTCAGACTTGAAGCATTCGAGAAGTTCCTGCAAGAGCTTCCTATGTCTCGGAGTCGTGCTGTTATGGTATCTTATGTTCTTTTAAGTTGTAGTGAATTCATGTACTCTCCATATTGTGTCCAGAAAGAAGAAAAAATGAGTGAACAAAAATTAACTTATTTACCCAGTTTTGTTCTTCCATTTATTTATTTTTGCTCAGTGTTGGGTCAATCTCGTTTAATGGAATTTGGTAAAAGCTTTAGTCAAGGTGTATATATTTTACTATTGAAAGATGGACCATCTGATTGGCCATTGCACCCAAGTTTGGATTTAAGCAACTAGGGAGCTCTAGTGAAAGGTGCAGTTTAGTCTCTGAATTATAGAACCAAGTGATGTATTCCTTGCACGTTTGATATTTGGGAATAAGTAAAATTAACAACACATTAGTTTTTACTATTGTCAGATTTCAGTTCATATATTTTGTCAAATATCAGGTGTTATTTGGACGATTTTTTATTGATACTATTATTCTTATCAACGAACGTGAAATGTTGCCCAATATATCTTCTAAACTTTAAACTCGAAATATAATAATATTTGCTTACCAAACTTAGTAAACTCAGTTACTGGGAAACATAAGAAAGAAATTTCCGATTAATATTGCAACTCAGACTGATGCAATTCTTTTTTCTTTTGCAGGTGATTCATGTAGTTTGCAAGGATGGATCAACGGATATCGAGTGCCAGAGCCTGGTTGAGGTTAGAAAATTTTACGAAACATTGAATGAAGATGTTTGTTAGTTAATGATCTCATTTATTTGGTTCTTGGCCACTCGTTAGATGGTTTAACTTGGAATCCCTTTGTGCAGGCGGCTGATTCGTATATTTCGGACAAGAGAGTTGGTTTTGCCGAGCCTGTTTCCGGAGTTGAACTTTATTGTTGCCCACCCCATGTAAGAACACTTGAAATGCTCAATAAGATCCTCCCAAAGGACCAAATTCAGGCTCTTGGCGCTTTAGAAAATGGTCTAATTGGTGTTGTTGTATGGAGAAGAGCTGAATTAACATCACCCGACTCATCTTCACACCATAAACACACCTCGAAAAAGCAACACTTCTCTTCTAGGAGACACCAAGATAAGGAGAGTACTAACATGAATTATAATTCTCCATCAAAGCCTATGTCTTCCCCTGGTGGACTTCATCCTGAACCTCCCCCTGATGATGTTGAGGATGATGATGTTCCGCCAGGATTCGGCCCTGGTACAACGTCCTGGGATGAAGATGACCTACCTGAGTTTAATTTCTCCGGTGGCTCGAACCCATTGGGGCCTCAGAACCCTGCTGGGTACCGATCTCAGCAGGTACCACCACTGTCCTCTACTCAATCTTACACTCAAGCATCATCTCGCCCCATCGATCAAATGAGAGAGCTCATACAGAAGTATGGACAACCAGATACTAGTGCTCCCCAAAGGGTTCCAATGCAACAGTGGAACGATAATGACGATGATGATATACCGGAATGGCAGCCTCAAACGTCCCAACAGCAGCCTCCACCTCCCCATGTTAATAGATTTCAACATCCAATGCATGCACCCCAGCAGGCATTGCATGTTCAGAAACAAAATGCTGCTCAACCATTGCAACAAGGAACCTGGTGGGTTCCTCCGCCTGGTTCCCAAGACCAACAAATTCTTAATGGAGCTCAATTTTATGGGCAAAGTGTAGGGACTGCGGTGCCTGGTTGGCCGAAAGATGCCCCGAACAGTAGAGGCTTTTAGTTTCCATCTTTTGTAAATACAACATCTATGTCTTCATTTCGGTTTCCTTATCTTTTATTTCATAGTTTCCTTTTTAATTTCGTTAATTTTTTTTTTGACAATTCTTAATTCTAATTTTAATCTTACCTCTAGGGGAAAGGGACTCTAACAAGAAGAAGATGAGTGCTCATAATGGGTCTTAAACTCATGACTTTAGTATATAAAGAAACAAAGATGAACAACTAACCGATTAAATTTTGTTAATTTAGTTTTGCTTCGACCAAATTTTGTTAATCTAGTTCTTACTGAAGTAGAACTTTAAAATTTATTTATACTTCTCATACAACGGCTGATTACTTCGATAAAATTGTTTTATTATTATTATGATTTGAAAATTTCTTGATGTGATCTTTTAACTGAATTATCCTCTATGTATGTCTCAGGGAACTTTGGTATATGTAATGATGGTAACGTCGTGTTATCAAAGCCCACACTTCAATACATGATAGATGTTATTCATGATTTTCTCTAATTCTTGATTGAGAATTCATTCTCCTTAAGTATCATTGAATTAATGAGAATAATTAGGGTAAACTATTAAATAATAATTACATCACCATTGCATAATACGCATTGTTATTCTATTAAAAAAATACAATTTGAACCAACAAATTTAGTAAGATGAAGCATTAGACCCCTTAAGCAAGACCAAAGATTTGAATCTTAATATTATGAATAGAGTGGATTTAGGGCTGAAAATTGGGTGGGGAATATCCGAAAAAACGTGGGGATCTAAAATGACGGGGATGGAAAATAACCTAAATCTTCACGCACGGGAATGGGGACAGAAAAATTTTATCATCGAAGCTCAAATGGGAAAGAAGACGAGAATTGTTATATCCGAATCGTGGGGATAACCAAACTGTAACCGTGGGAATTTCAAAAATATCCGCAAATATCTTGATATTTTACAAAATTTATATATATATATAATTGACTCTCATTTATCTGTATATCTACTTATATTTTAATTCATCAAGATATTTGTGACTTTTATTTAAATCAAATTAAGTTTAGTTGACCTCTATAATAATTTATCATTTTTTTTGTTAATTAAGAGAATGTAATCTATTTATCTCTAAATTTACCTTATGACTTGTAAATTAAAATTGATTATATATTTTGGTTAATAAAATAGTAAATTTTGTTGGAATGAAGATTTTTCAAAAATCGTAGGGATCCATTTATGAAAATGGGACGAAAAAATCGTTGAAGCATGTAACAGAAATTCCTCGAAATCGTCCCCGCAAGTGTTGGAACGGGGTGGGAATGCAAAATCATCCCCGCACTAAGTGGTTTGAGTTGAAAAGATAACCCTATAATAAGCATATGTAACATCTAATTCGAATTAGTTAACCAATGAATTAAATACTTATGGTAAAGAAAACGTATAATTTGACTTATTATATTTTCATAAAAATAAAATAATTTAACACTTCAATCACATATCATTTTGACTGGAGGTTCAAAATTAACCGACCCGAACATAAATAATCGGATATTTACTCGAATTTTTTTACCCGGGTCGGGCCCGGGTTAAAAAAATATGATTTTTTCAGGTACCCGGTTACTTTCGGGTACCCGGTTCCTATTTTTTTTATTAGATTACTTAATATTTTTACTTTAGAACTATATTTAAATCCCTAAATTCATTCTATATTTGTGTTATATGCTTTCATGTTTTAAAATTTTCAAAAATATATATTAATTTGTAAATATGTAAGATTCAATATGAAACAAACAACAAGAATTTTCTATTGCATTTATACATTAGTAGGTTACTTTAAAAAATATGAGATTCGAAAAAAATCACGATCGAGATTAATATTTTTAATGTCTTCTTATGGTTATAAAATTCAAATCATTATTTTTTTTTGTTTGGATCATGTGTTATAAACTTTTAAGGTTTTTTTTTAATTTTAAAATAAAAAAATTAAAAATTAAAATGAGAATCAGGTACCCGATACCCGATTTTACGGGTACCCAAATCGGGTATCCAATATTTACGGGTTGGGACACGGGCCGACAAACTTAATACCCGAAAACCCGAATTTGAATACCCCTAATTTTGTCTATTGTTTTAAATGGTGAATTTCTGTTCTCTTCTCCATAGTGGTTGAACTTAAATAAATATATGTTTTAACCTCGCTAACAAAATATTCAATCTTGGGTACGATAAACCAGAGAATCATGGCTATCCTCCCATCACCACCGACTCAATCAAGACTTCAACAGAGCATTAACAATCCAGATTACTATTTGCAATGTACAGCATATCATGTCTCATCCAAAAACAAAAAACAATCTAGGTAATAACATGTATTACACAAAAGTTTTCTTCAGCTGTTGTCTAATGAACTTTGCAAACATAACTGCCTTAACAATTTGTTCCATGATAAATGAGCAACAATAAGATCTGAAAAGCGATAAAAGATAAAAACTTTTGCACCAAGTCCACTCAAATACAACTGTTTATTTCGAATTCTTATATGAACAACGAGAAATACATGTTCATATATATATGTGTGTGTCAAACAAAATGGGGCTTTTACCGTACCGGCTGTTGGTTGTACCGACTCTTCTCTTTCTTCTTTGCAGCAGCAAGCTTCGCACTCCTTGCAGCAGCCTCTTGTGTAGCAGCTTTTGCAGCAGCAGCCATCTCTTTACTAGATTTTTTCTTCTTCATAGATGCCACCTTCTTTAGCCGCTCCTTCACATCAACAGCAGCTGCATCCTCCTCTTTCTGCTCATTCCCAGTAGCTTCATCAGGCCCATTGGTGGCATCTGTATCAGTAGGCTGATCCTGTGTTTCTTTTCCCTCCTTTGATTTATCTTTCTTTTTCTTCTTCTTGGAACTTTTAGACTCTACAGGAGGATTCTTTTCTCCCTCTCCTCCTTTCTTTTCTTGTGGTACATCTGTAGGCATAAGAGATAAAGACCCAGATTAGAAGAAACTTTTTCCAGTATTGATGTTTGGGAAAAGGAATTTTCTGGACGAGAATGCCATCATCGCTAGAGTACAGTGCTTCTTTTTAGCTAAGCAGCAACATATAACCTTAAAAGGTTGCATGCATGCGCTTGAGAGAGAATTACATATTTTCAAAGTTTTGACTCACAACCAACTTTCCAGTATTGATGTTTGGGAAAAGGAATTTTCTGGACGAGAATGCCATCATCGCTAGAGTACAGTGCTTCTTTTTAGCTAAGCAGCAACATATAACCTTAAAAGGTTGCATGCATGCGCTTGAGAGAGAATTTCATATTTTCAAAGTTTTGACTCACAAACAACTGCAAGTTCCCTATGCAATACATCCTATGAAATTCAATCATCACATACTGTTTGTCAAAATAAAAATCATCTAAGAATCCATTTAACTTCTTTCTAACCTCTACTGTAGGATTAACTAACCAACTTTCCGCCAAAACTATTATAGAGTAATATAAGAAGTGAACAAAAACACCAAGTTGGTTAAAATTACCACATGACTCATCATGGCTGTTGCTCTCGTTCTGTGCAACTCCAAAATCTGCAAGAAGAGCCTCCAACTCTGCAAGTTCCTTCTTCTTCCTCTCTTTCTTTGAAAGTTGTCTTTCTGCCTCTTTGGGTGGTGCAGGAACTTCAGGATCCCTTTTTAGCACAGGCTCTGGATGTACTTGAATCTCTGGTTCTTCATCATGATCTTCCTCCATATCATCATCACCTTCATCTAAAATATCTTCTTCACTCTCACTATCCTGTAATCACACAGATAATGAGAGTTTGCAAAAAAGCCAACTAATTTTCATCATTACTTCTCTATAATTGTTGTCATCCAATCATAGAAGATAAATCATTTACGCTGAAGGGACTCGTTCATTTGGCTGAATAACCGAAGAATGAATAGACTGGAGTCTTAGGAGGACCCAGGAAGAATGTGCAAGGTAATATCACATAGGCCATTCACTTCTCTATAAGACAAAATAGACCAAGAGAGAAATAAATTGCAAGAAGCCACTTAGAACAAGAGAGAACTAAAACAAAATCCGAGTATCTGGCAAGAGTAAGAATAAATCTCAACATTCCAAAACTGAACTGCAGGAATGACAATACACCAATGTACAACCAGCCCCCCCCCCCTCCTTGGTTGGATTACTAAAATACATTTCCCTATCTACTCAACTAAGAAAGAAAAGCAAAGAGGAATTGAAATCCACCCTACATCATAAAGGCAAGAGCATGAAAATAGATCATAATCATGTGGGAAAAAGTCACCAAAACAAAAACATCTAGATTTCATAAGCTTACAACAATATGACCCTCAACGGCTGGGAGCCCCATTGTACTAATAATGGGTTTTAAAACTGAAATCGAATAAATATAAAAACAAACAAGTAAAACCAAGATTCCATTAACAACTTTTTTTCAGCGTATGGTTCCTGGATGAATGGCGTTAATGATAGTACCCTAGCCTATTTAGTATTTAACCAGCTCCTTGAAAGCGTTTGGAGTTCCCATAACTATATCTGGCAGGATATCATGATCTAGCGACCATGTTAGAATTTCAAAAAAAAAATATTCTGCCACAAACTTTTTTTCTACCAACATGAATGACGTATAAATAGAGGCATTCTCAAGTGCCATTGCTCCACTGCAAATACTAAATAATTAAGACCCAAAATAATTAAGTAATCAACTTAGCTTTAAAATATAATAACAATAAGACCCAAAATAGCTCCAAACTTGCACTCAGAATGGAGAACAGGTAGAGAACAATAAATTCAATCTAGGATTTATAGGAGAACACAAATCAGCATTTCCACCTCAAACCAAATTACATTAACACCTATGCATCAGCTTCAGATATCAAATCATTTGCTTGTAAAAGTTCATTTTCTAATCATCCACCAAGAAGCTTCCATGGCACAAATTCCAATCACGTAATCATCCACAATCATTCAAATAATAACAAAGAAATCCAATCAGAAATTCAAAGTGGTAAACGATCGTTTAACCAGTAAGTCTATTCACCTCTACGTTAGCGGTCTTTTCTTCGTGGCTTTGAGAAAGTTCAGAGGATCCCCAAACGGACTGAGGTGGAGCAGTCGTAGCATAATAATCGTCGTCGTCTTCGTCATCGACATCGGCCCAGGATTTGACAGTGAGAGGTGCCGGAGCCCAAAATACCTGCGACTCGGGTCCTTGTTGAGAACTTTGTTTTTGAGACTTGGATGAAGATTTTTTAGAACGTCGGTCCTTGTCAGATTTCTTCTTCTTTCTTAGAGTTTCGAGAGCCGCAAACACGTTCGTGTTAGTGATCGCCACAGATCCTTCGTCCCTCCTGTTTCCTCCTCCTGCCATATTTCTCCCTTTTCCCCCAAATAAAAAATTCAAAAAAAAAGTTGAATCGACAGATGTAAGAGATTGGATTACAAATGCTACGATAAGATGAACTGATTGTTTTGAGTTGGTTGAAATTCGAAGGCGATTGGAGATCAGAAGAAAATGTTTGTTTCTCGAGAAAAATAAAGAAACTATAAGAGAAAATTAGGGTTTAAAATTATGCGTATTTGTTGCAGAGTCGGGAGTCGGGACTTGGGGTATATATCGTTGGAGAGAAGATAACGATGAATGGGTAAATGACGAACGACGCCGTTTCTTTTTGGTTTATGGGATATCATTTGATACGGTGCGTGAGGAAAAAAGAGGGTAAAATTCTTCCATGGTCACTTAATTATAGGTTTTATAACAAATAAAACACCTTTCTTCTAAGACTTACAAACATGTCACTTAATTAACATATTGTTACAAACATGTCACTCAATTAACATATTATTACAAACATGTCACTCCGCTTATAAACATGTACTTTTCTCTTGTATAATAATATTTTTTTAGTCCCAAAACTTATACATTCTATTAATTTTGTCATTATTTGAAATAATTCAAGAAATTAATCCTTCATATTTCAAAATTCCATCAATTTATTATTTTTTGTGATACTGTTAAAACAAGCAAGTCCATCATATCAAATCATCAGTTCGATAACTGCATTATGCCATAAGACAACAATAATTTATTGTTAAATTGTAATTATAGCACGAAAGTAATAAGAAAATACTTGATAGAGTTCAAACATGTATCAATAATATAACATTTCTTGGACAAGAACAAATAGTTTAGGAGAATACTAAAGATTAAAATGATGATCTTTAAATATTGAGAATTAAATTTATTGAATTATTTTGAATTAAGAACAAATTGATAGAGTATATAAGTTTAGGGACTAAATTTATTATACCATGCTAATTGCTACATTAGAAGAAAAGTGACATGTTTATAATAATTTTTTTAAAAATTTAGTAACTTGTTTGTAAGCATGGTGATTTGTTTGTAATAAGAAGAAAAATGAAATGTAGTTTACCTTTACCTGGCAAACTAGACCCGTGACTCGAAATCGACCCGAACACAATAACTCGAATTTGATTCGAAATCTGAAATAAACCGAATTCGATCTGAATTTTAATTGAGCCGAAAATAGACTCGAATCGAGCCATTGGAGACAAGAGAAATTGTTGAGGCATGGAGGAATCAAGGGTTTAACTAGTTCTGAAGTAATTTCTGTTTTTTTGTTGTTGTTGCTGCTTTCCTTCGTTTAAGCATGTTCAGTTATTCATACCAAATAGAAAAAATCAAAGCCGAGATATTGTCTTTTTAGGTAGAATAGAAGTTCATATTATTGAAACTCAAATATCGAAAAATGCTAAAAACCCAATTTTCAGGCACAGCTAATCTCAGAAATAAACTGAACAAAACAGTAGCAAACATCGACGTTTCTACCTACTGAAACTACCTATCCAAACACTTCAACAAATTTCACAAAAATGAATCAGTAGAATGGCGGCGGTGGTGGAGAAGTATAGTTTTTTCCGTAGATTGGTGGCAACGGGACATAGTCTGTAGGACTTGGCGGTGGAGGTGATTGTAATTGCTGACATGGTGGTACTGGTGGCGATGGAGGTGGCGGCAGTGCAGGTTTAGGCGTAGGTGACGGAGGTGGCGGCAGTGCAGGTTTAGGCGTAGGTGACGGAGGCGGCGGCAGTGCAGGTTTAGGCGTAGGTGACGGCGGAGGCGGAGGCGGATTAGGCTTGGGAGCAACCACTTCACGGCATTTAAAAACACTACAATCTAGAGGCTTGGAAAGAAACATTTTACACTGCAATCTCGATCTTTGAACCGGCCTTCCATGGAAACAGTTTTTCCCATCATCAAATTCCTCCAAATCCATACACATCGGGGACTCCACATTGAAAAAATTATGATTATAATTAAATTTCTGCAAGTTCGGCATCGAACACACTTTCTTAGAAACTTCCCCCGACAACATATTATGCGACAAATCGAGCTGTTCTAAGTTCTCCATTTCTCCAATCGGGGAAGGCAAATTACCCACCAGTTCATTATTCCTCACGTCGAAAACTTGCAAGTTCTTCAACGACCCAATCTCTTCCGGCAAACATGAATGCAACCCATTGTTACTCAAAACCAATTCCATCAACGTGTTCGACATGTTTCCCAGGCTTGCCGGAAGACACCCATGGAACCTGTTGTTGTCTAAAACGATGACCGAAGCAGGCGAGTTCCCCATGTTATCAGGCAGTTCGAAAGCAAACCTGTTATGGTTCATGAAAATGGCGTCAAGTTTTTTCTCAAACAGAGCTTTGGGCACTTTACCTTCGAACTCATTGAACCTGAGGTCCAGATATCTAAGGCTCAGCATACGAAGAACAACGTAAGGAAACTTCCCTGAGAACCGGTTATTGCTCACATCCAGCTCGTAAAGACGCTTCATTTCCTCGAAACTCCACGGCAGCTCGCCGCAAAACCTGTTGGTGTTCACGTGAAACAATGATATATCCTTGAGGAGTCCGAGTTCCTCCGGGAGGTTCCCGGAGATATCGCCGTGGTTCAGATCGATCCCGGCGACGGTTTCGATGGCGGGGTCATCGAGAGCTGGGGAACAGAAGACTCCAGTGTAGTTGCACACATTGGATCCCACCCAATTGGACGTTAAGTTGAATGGATCCGAGATGATGGCTTGCTTCCATGCTTGTAAAGCAACGTAGGCACTCTTGAGCCTGGAGTTTTCGAAGGTTAGGGACGACGGAACTGAGTCGAACTCGAACTCTCCTCCGGAACCCAACTCATCGCTGTAATAAAACACCCTTCTAGAGTCTTGTGCATGGGTAGAAGTAGAAGCAGGGTTTTGTCGGGCAACAATGGTGAAGGGAATGTACGTGAAAGTAACGAAGAATGTAAGAACAAGAACACTGTTCGTAACTGTGTTCTTCATTTGAGACAGCTGAAAACGAAAGAGATTGGATTTCTGTTTCAGTTTCAGTTTCGTGTTGAGGGAGAGATAATAAATGGTGGGAAAAAACAGGATGAAATTCAATTAGGTTTGTTAAAATCACATAATATCTGGTTTGTTTTTATGCTATTAATTAAATTTAAAGAGGAAAAAAACAACAAATGGTTAATACCTTTAATTAGTGCAGAAAAGTAGGCATTTCAAATTCCTAGTTAGGTTTGGTCAAGAGTTAAATCCCACTAAATTTAAGTTGGACTTGACACTTCAATATTCTGCTTTGTCCTCAAGGACTCATGGGGTATAACTGAATGTACTGCTTAATATTTTAACACTTTTAATTTTTAATCTTTATTTTTATAGATAATTGAGTAAATGTGTAAAAAATTATAAAATTTCGAATTCAACGAATGAAATAAAAATATGGTTTAACCGTTAAATAAGTGCTCAAACTATACATTTTTCCAGTTAGATGACCAAATTATTTTTCTGATCAAATTGGGGCTTAAAATTTTATTTCGTGACCCATTTAAAGTTTACCGTTAATTTTTTCCGTTAAAGGACACATGTCACCTCCACAAAAATTTAAAATTATATTAAAAATAAATAAAATTAATAAAAGAAAATAAAAATAATAATGAATAATGAAAGTTTCAAACATTCTCAAAATAGTCCCCAAATCTTTCAAATCTGACAACTCCCGCCGCTGCTGGCGACGAAATGAAGCGCCCTCCCAACGCCAAACAACCCACACGTTGTTCGTCGCCCCTCTTCCAGTCGTTCACCGTGAATCGTCCAAAAGAATTATTCGACAATTTCATCGATTCGCTCGGCGTCAGTTGATTTCCGGCGACGGGGTGGTGAGAAAAATGGTCGTGATGGTCCGGCGACCGATTTGGTGGGCGGCGGCGTGACAGTCGGCGACGGAATCAACCCAAATCATGATTTAAATTTTGGGGTTTAGGGATTTTAGAATTTGGGGTTGTTTTGTAAAATCTAGAAAATTTAGAGATTTTTTTAATATTAATTAATTTTATTTATTTTTAATATAATTTTAAATTTTTTTGGAGGTGACACGTGTCCTTTAACAGAAAAAATTAATGGCAAACCTTAAATGGGTCACAGAATGAAACTTTAGATTCCAATTTAGCCCGAAAAATAATTTGGACACCTAACTGAAAAAAAAAACATTTTGAGCACCTATTTACAGCCTAAAAATAATCAAATCAAACTAAACACATTAAATCGACGAAATAAATTAACTAGTTTTCTTATTCAAGCAAATGCACGAGATTATTATAAAATATATTAAATCTTTTTTAATATTTATATTCTATTTTTTAATTGGCCAAATACAATAAAAGATGAGACTCGAATATTTATTCGATGAGTACTCAACGAACTGAATTAACTTATGCCGGTAAAACATGCTTAGTTGCATGATAATTTTATTTTTTAAAATAAAGTTTTATATATGTTTAATAATTCAATTTTAGATAATAAAAACTAATTTTAAATCTTAATTTTAATCATTTAAAGGGATACTTTTAACTATTTAAATATTGAATAATAAAAGTTAGGATAAACTACACCGGTGACCAGTGACCACCTAGTTATAGGGTTGGTGTCAATATGACCACCATACTTTCAATTTTAGAAAATATATCACTTAACTATTTAAATGGTTCCAATTAAGACATCAACCGTTAAAAAACAAAAAAGTTGACAGGACTTTTAAATTGGTCCCTTTATTTATACAATCTATAAATTTGTCCTAATTTTAATCAAATAAAATAAATTAATTATTTAATAAGATGGTGACGGAAATTTTAATTATTTTTATTTAATTAAATTAATTAATTTTTCTCCTCCCAATCAATTGACAACACATGTCACCTGATTGAAGAAGAAAAAATAAAAACCAAGAACTAGCCTTGGTAGGAATCAAACCTGAGAATCTTTGGGGGAGTGGCACGAGTTTGCCACTGGGCCAAACATATACTCATGATATGTAATAATAATTATAATATATGTGTTATCCAATTGGAAAAAAAAAGCCATGTAACTAACCCTGGTAGGATTTGAACCTGAGAATCCTTTGGGGTGTAGCATAGATGGGCCAAATATGTATAGTAATATAAATTACTAACTACAATATGATGAAGATCATAGGGTGATTTTTTTTTTGATGGGCAATGGAAATTCTGAGAAAGTTTTTTATTGATGCCATTTTTTTTATTAATCGCCCTGGTAAAGATCCATTTGTGACAGCACAGGCAAATTTTGGTTGCTTTGTAATGGGGTTTAAAATTTTGTTCATTTATAAAATCCTTACATCGGTATACTCATATTCGATATTCACATTTCATGTCAAACACATATCTAACACTCATATTGAACAACATCTGAGATATCTGTATGGTAACAAGCATCTAGATATCGATGTGTGAAAATAAGTTCAATGAATCGATCATCTAATGTTTGATCAAGTAAAGGATGCAGCCACTGAAGTAAAATGCCAAGTCAAAAAGATCATATTTCCTCAATGCCAGAGCCGCATGATAAGGAAAAAAAGATGTTACAACATGATAAAACGATACAGCATATAACATTGACATGTGAATCCATTATTGTTTAGTACTAGTTTGCATATATACAGTTTTATCAAAGAGAGGGAACCTCGGAGTTCGAGAGGTGCGACTCCACAACATCCCCTCTGCAAAGTGGGCAAACCCTGTAAACCATAGAGAGAAAGAGAGGTTAGTTCCCGAACGTGAAATAAGGTGGTGGGACGCATGGGAAGTGAAAGGTGGTAGTAACTGTACCCCTGTATCTCTTTAAGCCATTTATCGACGCAGGACATATGAAACTCGTGCTGGCAAGGTAGAACTCGTATTTTCTCCTCTTCCTCGTATTCAGACAGGCATATATAACACCTACATATAAGAATAATAGTAGCAACGCTGACATTAGTTGAATATTGGATATAAGAATAAAATATGTAGTTAATTAAAAGAGAACTTACTGTTCAACCACGTCCCCTTCCTTAGATGCATCAACTTTTTTGTGATTTCTGAGAGGGAAAGAATCAACTACAGATTCTGGGGCTGGGACTGACACCATGGACAGGGAAAGTGATACTGGTTGATAATGAATTTCATCCAAAACCTACAGATTTTCATATTGACAGAACAAAGAGAAAGGTTAAACTGCAGAACTCCATAAGACAAACAATATCCAATGCACGGACTCACGGAGAACCAAAACCTAAATAAGGGATGATTGATCACACACGAAGTTGTGATATCAGTAGCGGGGTGCTTTAAGTGCCTAGGAATGATAACATAAAAAGACAGGAGATAGATGGAGATTTTAACCATAGGATGAAGGCTGAGTGAGTGACTTAGGCGGAGAAGTACAAGAGGAGTTTTGTGTGATCACACTATACTTTTGAGTTTCCAGGCTAGGTTCTATAGGACAGCTATCAGACCTACTTTACTATTTGATTTTGAATGTGTGAAAAGCAACATGTACAAAAGGTGAGTGTAGCCGAGATGCAAATATTAAGATAGATCTATGATGAGATAAAGGAAAACTACCTCAAATAAAGCCTCAGCGAGCATAACTATGCGTGATATGCTTGCACGAGCACTAGATTCGTCAGTCATCAAGAGAGAATCACAGGAGCATGTGCCATCAGGGTGGAGTCCAGATGGACAAAATGTAGTTTGCTGACTATTTTCGTCATGCCCACCAAGCAGCCTTTCCCAGATCTGGAGAAGAGCCAAATCGCAGAGAGACTTGATAAATGTTGTCACATGATTAGAATGATTAAATTATCCATGCATGCATAAAGCAACTACAAAAGCTGTTGTAACAAAAACCAGACATCGCTGAAAGAAACAGTGGACAATAAGGCCTAAAAGCAAGCTACAAAAGCTTCAAAATACGATGTGCTTTGCAACTAAGTACCTCTGATCTCGAGTGTTGTCTTCGTTCATTCAAGCTGTGAATTCTACTGCTGCTGAGGTGACTAGAATCATCTCCAGCCCCGTCATAAAAGATATCACCACTGACATTAAGGAGCCATCTGTCATGAAGCGATGTATCATTTCTATCATCCGTTGAGAGAAAAATGGATGGGGAATCATTAAGTCTTCTAGAACTGTGCCTCGAAATTGAATCCCAGAACAATCTTCTACCATTTCTCCTGGCTTCACGATTACTTGCATCAGCATTGCCACCAGATAAAATATTGGAAGAGATACTCACAACATCAACGTGAAGCATACCATCTCCCTGGCCTTGTTCCCTATTGGATAGGAGAAATCCTAAACCAGAAGGTATCGTCTCTCGAATGGACTCACCGCCCAGTGAGTTAAAATTCATCAGTTCAGACACATGAGGAGCAGAATCAGAACCCGAGCTATGGATTGTTGTTACTTCACCGGACTGATTCTCAACAGGTATCCCATGCAACTGCGAATCTTCAAGCCCTTGAGAAGACAAAATTCTCGACTCGGGACAAAACTGAGATGGGCCCTTGTTTTCAAAGCCACTGACTGCATCCTCATTAGTTGAAAGATTTACTGAGACATGGTCTGAAGATTGTTGTTCTTTAAAGGAAATGCTAGCTGATGTACTACTATCCCTATGAGATTCACCATGACTATAATCAGAACTTACCTGAGGAACAACCACCTCCGTACTTTCAGTCAAGCATTTCCTAGAATTACTTGTTTCCACGTCTCTTGAACCACCTTCAATTGACGGCTCCTTACTGGCTTCGATATTAGTTTCAGCCAAAGTACCAGTTCCGGTACCAGTGCTACAGAACCTTGTTTCCGTACTGCATATCAAAGTAGATTCCTCCAGTGCATTTTGGACCATGTTGTTAACTGAGTCACGTTGTTCTGCAGACTTCACCATGATTTCTGTGGGATAATCTTCCATCTATATCAAAAGAATGTTATCTTATCATTCCCTGCAACATATTCTCGAGTCACCATGTGAAATGATGATATTACAATCTAAAACAAGAAAAAATATGGCTTCGATGACATAAACATGCAACCGAAAAACATTCGCCGGTGCTAATACAATGCAGAATCCACTCAAGTCTGGCATCCTCAATGAAGGCTTCATAGAATTCTCTTGGTGGCCCGAGGTTTTGAGCAAAAATTAAGAGATGCTCAACCCCCTGCCAGAAAGAAGATTCTGGTTACCGCCTCCTGTCTCCATATTTGAATCAATAGGAAAGCTAAGAAAGTTAAGCCACTTAATGAAACTTTAAACCAGTAAAGAACTTACTCGGATTGATAAACTGTCTTGTCAAAAGAAAACGAGCAAAGAATCAACAGAAAAACAATCTAACCAAGTAATACTTGCTAAATCAATACCAATCTCGAAGATTAGGTGTTGCTAATTTAAGCTTTGAGCGGCCATAATTTACAAACCTACAAACTAATCGACATATTATACTGCTAAAGAACACTGCCCTTCTTTATCAATTCTCCCTCCAAATACAAGATAACTTTTCTCTACCCTGACTTGACTTCAACCAGAGGATATGAGAGGGAAAAAGGAAATCAAATCGTAACATGCCTGTATTTAAGCAAAAAAAGAAAATTGAATAAATAATTTTCTAACAAAAAAACAACAAATACACATGAAAGAGGTGATTTGGGTATGATTAAGCAAAACCCAAATCGCCAAAAAGTTTATTAATTATAAAAAATTAAGAAAAAAAAATGGGGCGTTGCATATTTTCAAAATCGATCATCTTTTGCATATTTCTCAAAAGAAAAAAAACGAATAGCCAAAATCAAATCATAAAAATAAAAAAACAAACTTTTGATAGTTAATTACCTCAGGAGGAGCACGAGAAGAACGGCTACCGCAGATGAAGAGAGAATAAGAGAGTCTGGAAAACCGATTGGATCGGCTCCCTTGCGATGGGTTCAACCCCGGTCGGCTGCTGCAGGAACCCATTTCAACTTCTTCCTTCTTTAAGCCTTCTTCTTCTTCTTTCTCAGAGAAAGTAAAGAGAGTTTTGTGATGGCTGAGCTGTTTCGTTTCTTCTGAAATTGTTAATGAAGTGTATGTGTTTACAATGGAGGAAAAGGAAGACCCGATTCAAAGCTTTTATTTGAAAAATAAAGAATCTTTAGTGAACTATTTTCGTGGGCTTACGTGTGGTTGGGGAAAACCCAAAAGAGGATGAAAATCATCTACCCCAAAGTATGCCCCATTTGTGCCCCACTTTAAAATAGTGGGTTTAGGGTTTAGAGTTTGGGGTTTAAGGTTGGGGCTTAGGGTTAGGGGTAGGGAATTAGGGGTAGGGTGTATTTTTTTAGAGTTTAGGGTTTGGAGTTTAGGATATGAAAATTAGGATTATGAAGCAAGATTTAATTTTAAGTATTTTTAGGCCGGAGGCATAGAAGGAGGCATGGTTAGGGGCAGAAGATTTTTACTCAAAGAGGGAACTGTGTATGTGTTAATTGAGCAAAAAATGGATAAATTACACTTATGATCACTAATATTTATATAAATCTTTTTAATATTAGAGCTTGAAAAGTTATATTATGATCACAAATATTATTGATTTATTCTAAAATTATCATTATTGTTTTCTGTTTATTACAAAATAATTATCCCCCGGTCGTTAACTCTCAACAAATCAATGAATAACATTAATAAAAGTTATTAAAAAAACGTGACGATGAAAAACGTTAATAAGTAAACAAGAAGAGCAAAAACTGTTTTACTATTTTTTTAATATTGATAAAGTATAAAAAATATTTTAAAAAAAACGCTTGCCAAATATTGATACCAGGTCAATGAAAAATTTATCTTGCGCAAACACATGAGAAATTAGGAAAGAAAACCCAAAATATTTATTCACAAGTAAAAGTTGAGTGACCAAAATTTAAACTTACTCATAAATGGGTGATCAAAATGTAAATAAAAACGTATTTTACACACAAGGACATTATGATTCAATAAATAAAGTGATATAATAATATCTTTTTAAAGTGCAAAAACTCAATTGTGAATTTGTTGACCATATGGCCGTGTAATTTACCCTAGTTTCTATGGATTTCTTTGCCAACACATCGTTTCGCTGGAAAATTTACTTTTTGCATACTAAGAACTAATATCATGAATTTATATTATTATAGTCATTAATGGATTTACTAATATGGCTTGATTAAATGACAATATTAATGTCCAAGCATTAATTGGCAATGCTATGAAGAGACTATTGAATTTTTTAATATATATTGATGTAATTATATATTAGTATATATGTCCATATTTTTTAATTATTTGATAATGCATACATATACATATTCTCGCATCCGAGTTATCTAAAATAAATATTATCATTTTTTTACTAAAACTACTTATTAAGTTCTAAGTTCCGTTGTTAGAACTGTTTGCTTTTCTCTAGTGTTGTTTTCTTTTATCCTTCATAAAATAATGACAAAAAGACACAACCAAGAATATATAATAATTGTAATAAGATAATGCTAAAAAAGGACAACCACATGTATACATAAAGTAATGCTAAAAAACATAAGACCAAGAGTATATGAATATTATAAAGATTTATAGAATGGTGAGCTTTATTATGTACATGAAAATGATGGGTTATCATTGCTAAACCACAACTTTTTATTCTCTAATGTTGTTGAGAAACCATGTGAATATCAGCCACAAGCATAAAGAAGGACGGGTCGAAACCCATTGAATATGGATCAAATGATCATTCAACGAAAAATGTTTAATTAAACGATATAACTTTGGATGTTTTAAGAGTGTAGTATGATAAATATGAATGAGAATATTATTTAAAATATTATAGTAAAAATATCGTTAATATAAAAAGAATATATAAACGTGTTAAAATTAAAGGTTAGTGTTTCATAACTGTCTAAAGAATATCATAAATTTATAAATAGTATTTAAATGCAGCTATGTATTTACGTGTGATCTTTTATTATATGTTTATTTATTCATTTTACTAAACTTTATATTCACATATCACTCTTTGACGGTGCATAAAAACAATTTTCTTAAAATCTATATGATACATTAATAATAAATTAAAATTTATAGAAGTTAGATTATATCGGGTGAAAGAAAAAATCTATGTAAAAAATATACAAAATCAATAACAACACCTAGAATCAACTCAACCTAAACAACCTTAAATCCCCCAAATTAATCACTCATCCATTTTAATTTTTTATTAAATTTTTAGTTAAGTTGTTTATTTTTATAAAATTATTGAAAGACACAAATATTCTAATAATAAAATTGAACTTTTAATATTTTTCCAACTGAATTCATATATGGTTAACCCGTGTGACACTAATTCAATCAAAATTTTATAATTAACATAAATATACAACAATACATACAGATATTAGTCAGAGCTAAAAATACTAAAAATATTTTAATTACATTTCAAATTATTAGTCCATATCAAATAGTCTTTCATTATTAAAATCATTATTTTGACCATTAAATATCATATCTGATGTGTATTTGACGTGTAATGATTTTGATTAATTTTAGATTTAGACTAAATAAGTGAAACAGATAAAAAGAAGAAGCAAAGAACATTATGGGCTGCTCGAAAACCTGTTGATCCCATTGTTGGAGTTCTTTAGTTTTATCATCAAAATGTATGCTCCCATATGATGATGCATAAAGGGTTTTTTTTTAGTATTTTAGTTTAATTTCATATACGAATAAACTCACACATACCTATAAAATTATACTGCTCGAATCCAAATTATATAAGGGGAACATTTCTTTTTTATAGTTAAGACCACTCAACGAGGTTCACATAAAGGGAATTTTATAACTAAGTAGAAAACAGTAGCCATATAAATTCATGACTATATTACAAAGAATCACCCAAAATCAGAAGATAAAAACAAATAGCATTGATTCCAAGTTTATGCAGCAATCAATAAAGCGTATACGAAGGATCTTGAATTTGGTTTCATTGAAGCTATGAATCATTAACTGTTATCGGAATTGATGTTGTAACAATTAAACAAATTTATATAGTAATATATTTGATTTTTATTATTTCCGCATTCTTTTAATTTGATTCTAATAAATTTAATTTTTTAATAAGATAATAACGCACGTGAGAAATAAAAAATAAGATTGATAACATGAGGACTCAAACCTATAACTTAGAGGAGAATTAGTGGTTGACAACATTTATATTAAATTGTATTTTATTGGTAAAAAAATCACGAAAATGAAAAGGATAGGCTTGAACCTAATACCTATGACTAAACCGAATTAAATGTTAAACTAATAACCGATGACATGTAATATATATTAAATTGTAGTCAATGTAAGATAATTTTTAAAGTAAAATTAATTTTAAGAGATTCAAACCTAAGAACCAAATATAGACACCACTAAACTAAGCCAAATATTAACCAAAAAATATATTTTGTGCAAGATATTTATATATTTAAATTAAATTCAACATTTTATGGGCCGGTATTAGCAACGTGTGGGATAAGGTGGTGGAAGGTATGAGATGGATTGTCCGGGATGGGTGCACGGTCGATTTTTGGTACGATACATGGCTTGATGAGTTTGGACAGCTTGTAGGGTACATCGACGATGATTTGCAGCCGGAGCCTTGTCTGGTGGTAGCCTACACGACGGCTGACGAGAGTTGGGATGTGGAGGCCCTTCGTGCGGTCTTGCCGGAAGGGGTGGTACAGCGGGTGTTGGCGTGTTACCCACCTGCCGGTCGTCTTGGCCCCGACCAGCTTGGTTGGTTTGATGACAGGCGTCATCGGTTTACCGTCAAGTCAGCATATAAAGCGTTATCGGGGGCTGATATTGTAGCGTCGACGGGGATTTGGCGGTTGATATAGAGGCTGCCTCTACCTTATCAGATACGCACTTTTTTGTGGCTTGCTGCACGGGAGAGGTTGCTAACTAACGCGGAAAGGGCGAGACGGCATATGACGGAAGAGGATCGGTGTGGGATTTGCGGTAATGGGGTTGAGGACGCCCTCCATGTGTTGCGGGATTGTAGTGTTGCACGCAGGGTGTGGCGAACGTTTTTTGATGAGAACAGTGCTTTCTTCACCTTCGACTTGGCCGGTTGGTTAATGGCAAATGTAACGAGCAAGGGGATAGGCGGAACACACGGCAAGGATTGGAATCTGTTGTTTCCGATCATTTGCTGGAAATTGTGGTTGAGGAGGAATAAAAAGCTTTTCGATCCGGATTTTGTTGAAACGGAGGATTTGTGGTTCGCGAGCCTAAGGTATTTGGAGGACGTTAAGGGTGCGCATGTATCGGCCGATGGAGTTGGGACTCCTACGTCTCGTGTGCTATCGCGAGGTAACC
Organism: Hibiscus trionum; assembly: GCA_030270665.1. NCBI lineage: Eukaryota > Viridiplantae > Streptophyta > Magnoliopsida > Malvales > Malvaceae > Hibiscus > Hibiscus trionum. The sequence goes on along the minus strand of BSYR01000022.1, from coordinate 33,352,182 downwards.
GGTGGAAGTGCCCCCCGAGAGGGTGGGTGAAAGTTAACGTTGATGGCGCGGTGAATAGCTCGACGGGGAAGGCGTCGGTGGGAGGGGTTTGTCGCACGGATGGTGGTGTTTGGGTTTTCGGCTTTGCTCGACAAGTCGGATGTTGTTCGGTTTTGATTGCGGAACTTTGGGCGATCTTAGAAGGGTTGCTTCGTGGATGTAATTCTGGGTTTCGGAAAGTTATCATAGAATCGGATTGTCGCGAGGCAATTGGCCTTGTCTTGCATAACTTCACGGTACGAACGGATAATGCTCTTGTTGTTGCTATTGCGGATATGACTCAACGAGATTGGGAGGTCTCCTTTGAGCATGTCGATCGGGAGTCGAATTGCGTGGCGGATTGGTTGGCGAAGGAGTTACGGGATGCCGGTTTGTGCACGAAAAATTGGGAGGTGCCTCCTGCGGATATCTTGAGTTTACTTGATACGGATAGATATAATGAGTTGAATGTTTAGTCGGTGGGTATAGGCTAATGGTTGGGTTTCTTGTTGGTTTTGTCGCGTGTTTTCGCTTCGGTTCTTTGTAGCTCTGACACATGTACTCTTTTTCTTCCGTTAGGTTTAGGGAGGTTTTTTAACGAGGCATGTGTTAGACGCTTTTTTCCTTATTAATCGAAAAAAAATTCAACATTTTATTAACTTTTTATTTTATAATTACACATAATTTTTTAACCTATGTTTTATATTGGTCATTGGCATTGCTAAATACCAACACACAACAAAAATGATGAATGCATTGGTCTTTGAGTTAAACACAACATCTATGAATGACATTCTGGGCCTCACCCCACGTTTATTAAATAAAGGCTTAATACTTAAGTATATGCCTAAACTATGCTTTTGGATCACTTTTAGTGCTTAAATTATTTTTAGCTCTAAATATGTGCTTAAAGTTTTAATTTTAGTCATTTTAAGTGCTTAATCGTTAACTACCGTTATGTTTATTAAAAATAATTTTTTTATTTTATTTCTTTTTTAATTTAATTTATTTTTAACTTAATTTTAAAAAACCCCTAAATTTCCCAAAACTCACAAAATAGCCCCAAATTCAAAATCCCTAACTTCCCCATCCGATTCTGCCGCCCCCATATTCACTGGCAGACCACCACGGCCATTTCCCCCAACCACCCATCATCGGTAGGTGTGTCGACCGGCTTCCTAACGTTGAAAGAAGCCAAAATCGCGAAAAGGAAGTCATCGGCACACCTACCGTGTAACCCCCTCGTCCCGGTCTGGCCGGATGACCGGTCCGAGTGAGCCACACAGGGAAAACCGAGTGAAAACTCCCAAAGGAATTCCCCCTCGGTTAGCAACCCTATTTTTTTTTCATTTTAAATCTTGTCTAGATGACTTTTAGATCCTAAGTGATCATACAGCGGAACAACACTCATGAGACACACAAACGAACTCAATTAAGACTTATACTGCAGGTGGTATCGATACACCTAAGGGGCGTATCGATACCCCCTTGACTAGGTCAACAGGTCTAAGTCAACCCGTAGAGGCCGTATCGATACACCCAAGGGGTGTATCGATACCCTCCCCAACGGTTGACTTCCCATGGTCAAAGCTAAGATGACGGTATCGATACCCCAGAGGCTGGTATCGATACCGAACTGGACAGTAGCTCCAGTGACCAAAATGGTATCGGTACGCCCCCTCGTGTATCGATACACGATGCCTGAAACAAGAAGGCGGTATCGATACCATACCTACCGTATCGATACCCTTGCACAGCAAAAACCTCCAAACTCAACTAAAACGTACAAGACTTGAACCTAGATGCAATTTAGGACTTCCCTAGACCCAAACAAGTACTCATACAACATTTACATACCAATATATAGCCATACAAGCACCCAACATGTGTAAACAACAAGGAATTCATGCAAAGGACTCAAGATGGCATTCAAACATTCAAAGATCATACTTCAACATCCAAACATATAGGTCACTTCTAAGGCACTTGGCCAACATTCAAGATAAGCATTTAGGCATGAATTACAATTTAGACATGGCAACACAAGCCACACAAAAGCAGGTTAACAAGGAGTCTAAGCTAGCTCCTAAGCAACTAACATTCATCCAACAAATCATCACATATAAAAGAGTCATACAAGCTCATACACAACCCATGCCACATTGCTAACTAGTACAAAATCACCACCGTACTTGAGTCACAAACTTGGAAGCCCTTCTTGCCTTGCCTCGAGCTAACACCACGCTAATGATCTGCATTGTTGAACATAGAGAGCGTAAGCTATAAGCTTAGTGAGGGTGCTCTAAAACGATAAACATCAACAATGCAGGGTTCAAGCATGTTAATCCTAATATTACATACATCAAGCATAGGCATAGAATCAAGTAGACCTAGCTAGTCTTTCAAGTGGCATATATGGTCTCTCAATCCTACCAAGATCAATCATCAACATCAATATCATATAGCAACACCATATATCACCAACATATATCATCATCACATATCACAATGTATGAACAAGTTAATTGGCCACTTTAATTACCCCGATTGTGCGGATTTATAACTCAACAACACTTTACCTCGGTGGGATTACACTCATCACCGGACCTTGTGTGTGCGGGATTCCACTCATCGCCACACGCCCTACGGATGGGATTCCACTCATCATCCCGTAGAAATATATAAAAAGCTTCCGGTGGAATGTTACATCACCGTACTCCTCCTTGATGACTTAACGCCATCAAGGCCACGTACGTTTTGACTCAATTTGTGTGCACACTATCCTAATGATCGATCATTTACAACCGGTAATTATTTAGTGCCAATTATCAACATCAATCACATGTCATCAACCACACTCATGCTCATCACATATATCCACAACATGATATATATACACATGCATCATATAGTCACAAGTACAAGAGCATAGTCATTAAGCACATAGCATTTAAGGATATCAAAAGCTAAGCTATCAACTTGAATTAAATGAAAGTGGCCTACCAAGCACACTTTACACACACACACTACTCATGCTCGAACCAAACTTTAAAACAAGTTAAGACCACTCACCGCCCTTCCTTAGCTAAACAATACAATCCTCCTACGAACTCGGATTCGGTCCCAAAGCCTCTTCAACGCTTCCTCTTGTTTCTAGCCAAACAAAACATACACATTACTTCTCAACTCAATGTTAAACTCAACCATTCACTTACTTCACAAACATAAACCAAATTCCACAAATTCCCAATCCACATATTCTTACAAAATCCCAATTTTCGTGCTCCCTTTAAGCTTTGCTGAAAATTCCATTTCCCAACACCCAAATGACTTCTAAGACATCCCAAAACACCCTCATATCATAGGTAGACCAACAGCACTCCAAATTCAACATAAAACCCACCAAAAACCCAAGTTTTATTACCTTAAAATCTACCTCAAGAACACACTACGAATTTTTATCAAAACTCAACCAAATTAATATATGTTGCACCTTTTAACAAGATTAACTAAAACCCCAACTCAATTTATCAAAACCAAATGGAAAACCCCTTTAAAAACCCAAATTTTAACATAAACCCTAATTTCCAAAACTCCATATTTTTGAAATCTAAGACAATGGTTGGATAGGGGATAAAGAGGAGAGCTGGAAAACATATTTACCTTTCAAAAACGCCTTGAATTGAAGAAGAGAATGAATGGAATAATAACTTGATGGTTTGAGAGGGTTTGGGGGAGAGAGGTGGTTTCTAACGTGAAAAGAGATGGGAAAAGGGAGGAAGACAACTTTTTATTAAAGTGATCTAGCTTTTTAAAAGTTTTTGGTAAAATTGCAACATAGGTCCCCCCCTTTTTATTAAAGCTCAATTTGGTCATTATCTGAAGTTGGTTTATTTTAATTTAATTTTATTAGACTCGAACTGAACCCGGCTAACTCCTAAGCTCAAAACACGGGTGTTACAACTCTCTCACACTTAAGGAATTTCGTCCCCAAAATTACCTGACTAAAAGAGATACGGAAACTACTTTTCCATATCCTCCTTCCTCTCCCAAGTGGCCTCGTCCACACCTCTACGTTGCCACCGCACCTTTACTAACTCAATCGATCTACCCCTCAACACCTTACTGTCAGAAGCTAAGATCTCCACGGGCTCTTCCTCATAAGTCAAATCCAGATTCAATTCAATTTCTTCTACGGGCATAACATATGACGGATCGGATCTATACTTACGAAGCATCGAAACATGGAACACATCGTGTATTTTCTCTAACTCGGATGGCAACCGCAACTGATAAGCAACCGGACCAACCCTCTTCACAATCTCATACGGTCCTATGTACCTCGGACTCAACTTTCCCTTTCGGCCAAATCTCATCACTTTCTTCCACGGAGACACTTTCAAGAATACCCTCTCACCCACTGAGAACTCAACTTCCTTCCTCTTCAAATCGGCATAGGACTTCTGCCTATCCGAAGCAGCCTTCAAACGATCACAAATCAATTTTACCTTGTCGGTTGTCCCCTTGAGCAAATCTGGCATAGGTAACAATTTCTGTCCTACCTCGGCCCAACATACTGGAGTCCTACACTTCCGGCCATACAAGGCCTCATACGGAGCCATCTGAATGCTCGACTGAAAGCTGTTGTTGTACGCAAACTCTACTAGAGGCAAATGCTTCTCCCAAGTACCCTGAAAGTCAATGATACAACAACGCAACATGTCCTCCAAAATCTGAATAACCCTCTCCGACTGACCATCTGACTGAGGATGATAAGAAGTGCTGAAGTTCAGACGGGTACCCAAAGCTGTATGCAAACACTCCCAAAATCTAGAAGTAAACCGCGGATCTCTATCTGATACAATGGACTTCGGTACACCATGTAGCCTCACAATCTCACCAATATACAAATCGGCCAATCTATCTAAAGTGTAAGTAGTGTTGACAGCCAAGAAGTGAGCACACTTTGTAAAATGATCCACTATCACCCAAACTGAGTTCTTCTTCGTAGGAGTCAAAGGCAAACCCGAAACAAAATCCATGGTGATGTTCTCCCATTTCCATTCCGGAATTCTCAACGGCTGTAGCAAACCTGAGGGAACCTGATGTTCCGTCTTCACTCTCTGACACACTAAACACTTACTCACGAAGTCGGCTACATCTCTCTTCAAGCCAACCCAAAAGTATTCATTCTTCAAATTACGGTACATCTTCGTACTTCCCGGATGCATAGCAAACGGACTACTGTGAGCTTCAGTCAAGATTGTACGTCTCAAATCACTGTCTTCTGGCACAACTATTCTGTCTTTGAAACACAAAACCCCATCGGAACTAAAGCTGTAGTCTGAAGATCTACCCTCGGCTATATCTTGCACGTGAGGTGCCAAAGATCTATCTAAGAGTTGTTTCTCTCTAATCAACTGACCTAGAGTAGGTCTAACCTGAAGCTCGGCTATCAAGCCACCATCTCCGGACAAACTCAATCTAGCAAACATAGCTCTCAAGTCCACGACCACCTTCCTACTCAATGCATCGACCACTACATTGGCCTTACCCGGATGATACTCAATAGTAAGATCGTAGTCTTTTAGCAGCTCTAACCACCTACGCTGTCTGAGATTCAAATCTCGCTGAGTCATAATGTACTTCAAACTCTTGTGGTCGGTGTATACTATGCATTTCTCACCATACAAATAATGCCTCCGAATCTTTAGAGCAAACACAACTGCAGCTAACTCTATGTCATGGGTCGGATAATTACGCTCATGGGTCTTCAACTGTCTTGAGGCATAAGCCACCACTCTCTTGTCTTGCATCAGAACACATCCTAACCCTACATAAGAAGCACCACTGTAGACTACATAGTCCTTCCCGGACTCGAGCTGAATCAAAATCGGAGCTTGGGTCAAAGCTTCTTTCAATTTCTCAAAGGCTTTCTGTCTTGCATCTGTCCACTCAAACTGAACACTCTTCTGAAGTAACTATGTCAATGGAGCGGCTAACTTAGAGAAGCCCTCTACAAACCTCCTATAGTATCCGGCTAAACCTAGGAAGCTACGTACCTCTGTCACGGACTTCGGTTGCTTCCACTCAACAATGGCTTCAATCTTTTTCGGATCAACTCTAATGCCTTCAGCTGACACTACATGTCCTAAGAAGACTACCTCTCGGATCCAGAATTCACACTTGCTGAGCTTCGCATACAACTGATGATCTAGCAAAGTCTTCAAGACAAGTCTCAAATGTCGGTCATGGTCTTCTTCAGTTCGAGAGTATACCAATATGTCATCAATAAATACAACCACAAACTGATCTAGATACTGATGAAAAATCCTATTCATCATGTCCATGAAAGCTGTCGGTGCATTAGTCAACCCAAAAGGCATGACTAAAAACTCATAGTGACCGTATCTAGTCCTAAAGGCCGTCTTCGGTACGTCAACCTCTCTAACCTTTAGCTGGTAGTAACTTGACCTCAAATCAATCTTCGAAAAGACAGATGCTCCTCTCAATTGATCAAACAAGTCATCAATTCTAGACAACAGATATTTATTCTTCACTGTCAACTGATTTAACTGCTTGTAGTCTATACACATTCTCATGCTTACATCTTTCTTCTTCACAAACAAAACTGGTGCACCCCAAGGTGAAGAACTAGGCCTAATAAAACCTCTATCTGTCAATTCTTGCAACTGAGTCTTCAACTCTTTCAATTCTTTCGGTGCCATTCGATACGGAGCAATCGAAACAGGAGCTGAATCAGAATAAGTCTCAATGCTGAACTCTACCTCTCTGTCCGGTGGTAACCCTGGCAATTCTTCCGGAAACACACTAGGAAAATCACATACTGTCCGGATGTCCTGAGGTTTAACCTCACTCATGTTAGGGTTCATCACATACGCTAAGTATGCTTCACACCCCAACTCAACTAACCTCTTAGCCTCTAGCACTGAAACCACATTGGACAAGAATTTCACGTTCTCACCCACCACTACAATCTCATAGTCATCTGTGAGCTTCAAAGATATCCGCTTAATCTCAAAATCTATCCTAGCTCTATGCTCAGTGAGCCAATCCATACCCAGAATCACATCGAAACCATAGAAAGGAAGCTCCATCATATCCACTGGAAACACATGTCCCTGAACCATCAACGGACACCTTCGGTACATCTTCCTAACTACTACCGTGTCCCCAAAGGAACTAGTAACACTAAGTCCTACCTCTAACAATTCACAAGGCAAATTCAAAGACTGTGCATGCTCACTCAATATGTACGAATGTGTAGACCCAGAGTCAATCAAAGAAAGCAAACCCAAATACTGTATCGAGAAGTTACCTGCGATCACATCGGTGTCATGCTGCTCCCCGCGCTGAGCGTAAACCCTAGCCTGTCCTCCGCCCTCCGGCTGGACTGCAACTACATGAGCTAAGTTTCTCTGACCATCGTTCCTTGGCTGGAAATTACCTCTACCGCGCCCGCGGCCTCTCTGAAAATCATTGGCTCTAGCAGGAGCCTGTGCTGGTGCCTGTCCCACCTGATGTGGACAGTCACGCCTAATGTGGTCTCTAGCACCACAACTCCAACAGGAATGATAATTTCCCCAACACTCTCCGGTGTGGTTCCTCCCGCAAGTAGCACATGTGGGCAACTTCCCACCAGCTCTCTAGCCCTGATGGCCCTTACCGTGGTTACCGCCACCACGCCTATGATCATACTGATGCCTATTGTCTCGATGCCTCTTGGCATCACCTCTATCGAAGTTGCTGGATCTCTTACCCGAACTAGATCCACCTGACCGCCTGGTCAAACTCAAGCTGTGCTCTAAGTCCTTGGCCCTCGAGACCAAGACATCAAAATCTGTGTAATCTGAAGCTAGAGTATAAGTCTTGATTTCTTCGTTCAGCCCATAACGGAAGCGGTTACAACGCTCCACTTCAGTAGGTACAAGCTCAGGTGCATACTGACTCAGTCTGACAAATCGGATCTCATAATCGGTCACGGACATACTCCCCTGAAGTAGTGCCATAAACTCTCTCTTCCTCTCATCGAGGTATCGCGGACCCAAATACTTCTTCCGGAATGCTGTCTCAAAGAACTCCCATGTAATCTCGGCCTCATACATCCCCGAGGTAACGGTGACCCACCAGGTGTAGGCATCACCCTGAAGTAAAGACTCAACGCACCCCAACTTGCGCTCACCAGTACATCCCATCTGAGCAAGAATACGGACAGTCTTCTCAAACCATAACTTTGATCGCTCTGGAGTAGCACCTCTGAACTCTTCGGCCCCAAGGCCCCGAAGTCTCTCTAAAGGTAAACCAGTGCCCTCACACTGATGGTGTGCTGCCTGACCTCCAGCTACAGCAGCCTGAAATGCTCCGGCTATCGCCTGAACCAACGGAGCTAAGTCTATCCCGGCCGGTCCTTGGCCACCTTGGCCACCTTGACCCCCTTGTGGTCCCTCTCCTTCGGCCCCGGCCTCACCTCCGGCTCCCGGTGGAGGAAGTGGTGGTGGTAGAGGAGCTCCAACTCCAACCACAGGCTCTCCCACTTGAGCCTCAACCCTAACTACTAGCTCTACTCCTGGAGCCTCTGCCCGTGGTTCCGGTCGAACCATCCTAGGCCTCCCACGTGGTCTCATGGTTCAACTAGCAAGGTAAACTACAACAAGAAACAGATAAGGATTACGTTAGTCAAGGCAAAGGTCCAATAGTGCTCAAGTACTCCTCTTTCCAAAAATCTTTTTAAATTAAGTAATAGTAGCAATGGGCACACACTCACACCAGACACGACAATTCATGCTTCAAAACAGCATACAATCAAGCAAACATCAAGGATTCATGACAAGGCATGCATCGAACATCATAAACATTTAACACATTAAGCTTACCTCACTTACCTGCTCGAGGTCTCGGTAACCTCAGGCTCTGATACCAACAAATGTAACCCCCTCGTCCCGGTCTGGCCGGATGACCGGTCCGAGTGAGCCACACGGGGAAAACTGAGTGAAAACTCCCAAAGGAATTCCCCCTCGATTAGCAACCCTATTTTTTTCATTTTAAATCTTGTCTAGATGACTTTTAGATCCTAAGTGATCATACAGCGGAACAACACTCATGAGACACACAAATGAACTCAATTAAGACTTATACTGCAGGTGGTATCGATACATCTAAGGGGCGTATCGATACCCCCTTGACTAGGTCAACAGGTCTAAGTCAACCCGTAGAGGCCGTATCGATACACCCAAGGGGTGTATCGATACCCTCTCCAACGGTTGACTTCCCATGGTCAAAGCTAAGATGACGGTATCGATACCCCAGAGGCTGGCATCGATACCGAACTGGACAGTAGCTCTAGTGACCAAAATGGTATCGATACGCTAGAGGCCCGTATCGATACCGAACTGGACAGTAGCTCCAGTGACCAAAATGGTATCGGTACACCCCCTCGTGTATCGATACACGATGCCTGAAACAAGAAGGCGGTATCGATACCATACCTACCGTATCGATACCCTTGCACAGCAAAAACCTCCAAACTCAACTAAAACGTACAAGATTTGAACCTAGATACAATTTAGGACTTCCCTAGACCCAAACAAGTACTCATACAACATTTACATACCAATATATAGCCATACAAGCACCCAACATGTGTAAACAACAAGGAATTCATGCAAAGGACTCAAGATGGCATTCAAACACTCAAAGATTCATACTTCAACATCCAAACATATAGGTCACTTCTAAGGCACTTGGCCAACATTCAAGATAAGCATTTAGGCATGAATTACAATTTAGACATGGCAACACAAGCCACACAAAAGCAGATTAACAAGGAGTCTAAGCTAGCTCCTAAGCAACTAACATTCATCCAACAAATCATCACATATAAAAGAGTCATACAAGCTCATACACAACCCATGCCACATTGCTAACTAGTACAAAATCACCACCGTACTTGAGTCACAAACTTGGAAGCCCTTCTTGCCTTGCCTCGAGCTAACACCACGCTAATGATCTGCATTGTTGAACATAGAGAGCGTAAGCTATAAGCTTAGTGAGGGTGCTCTAAAATGATAAACATCAACAATGCAGGGTTCAAGCATGTTAATCCTAATCTTACATACATCAAGCATAGGCATAGAATCAAGTAGACCTAGCTAGTCTTTCAAGTGGCATATATGGTCTCTCAATCCTACCAAGATCAATCATCAACATCAACATCATATAGCAACACCATATATCACCAACATATATCATCATCACATATCACAATGTATGAACAAGTTAATTGGCCACTTTAATTACCCCGATTGTGCGGATTTATAACTCAACAACACTTTACCTCGGTGGGATTACACTCATCACCGGACCTTGCGTGTGCGAGATTCCACTCATCGCCACACGCCCTACGGATGGGATTCCACTCATCATCCCGTAGAAATATATAAAAAGCTTCCGGTGGAATGTTACATCACCGTACTCCTCCTTGATGACTTAACGCCATCAAGGCCACGTACGTTTTGACTCAATTTGTGTGCACACTATCCTAATGATCGATCATTTACAACCGGTAATTATTTAGTGCCAATTATCAACATCAATCACATGTCATCAACCACACTCATGCTCATCACATATATCCACAACATGATATATATACACATGCATCATATAGTCACAAGTACAGGAGCATAGTCATTAAGCACATAGCATTTAAGGATATCAAAAGCTAAGCTATCAACTTGAATTAAATGAAAGTGGCATACCAAGCACACTTTACACACACACACACTACTCATGCTCGAACCAAACTTTAAAACAAGTTAAGACCACTCACCGCCCTTCCTTAGCTAAACAATACAATCCTCCTACGAACTCGGATTCGGTCCCAAAGCCTCTTCAACGCTTCCTCTTGTTTCTAGCCAAACAAAACATACACATTACTTCTCAACTCAATGTTAAACTCAACCATTCACTTACTTCACAAACATAAACCAAATTCCACAAATTCCCAATCCACATATTCTTACAAAATCCCAATTTTCGTGCTCCCTTTAAGCTTTGCTGAAAATTCCATTTCCCAACACCCAAATGACTTCCAAGACATCCCAAAACACCCTCATATCATAGGTAGACCAACAGCCCTCCAAATTCAACATAAAACTCACCAAAAACCCAAGTTTTATTACCTTAAAATCTACCTCAAGAACACACTACGAATTTTTATCAAAACTCAACCAAATTAATATATGTTGCACCTTTTAACAAGATTAACTAAAACCCCAACTCAATTTATCAAAACCAAATGGAAAACCCCTTTAAAAACCCAAATTTTAACATAAACCCTATTTTCCAAAACTCCATATTTTTGAAATCTAAGACAATGGTTGGATAGGGGATAAAGAAGAGAGTTGGAAAACATATTTACCTTTCAAAAACGTCTTGAATTGAAGAAGAGAATGAATGGAATAGTAACTTGATGTTTTGAGAGGGTTTGGGGGAGAGAGGTGGTTTCTAACGTGAAAAGAGATGGGAAAAGGGAGGAAGACAACTTTTTATTAAAGTGATCTAGCTTTTTAAAAGTTTTTGGTAAAATTGCAACATAGGTCCCTCCCCTTTTTATTAAAGCTCAATTTGGTCATTATCTGAAGTTGGTTTATTTTAATTTAATTTTATTAGACTCGAACTGAACCCGGCTAACTCCTAAGCCCAAAACACGGGTGTTACATACCGTCAGTTATCGGCGATGGGTGGTTGGGGGAAACGGTCGTTGTGGTCCGACGGCGGTAGTGGTGACCTCTGGTGAGGCAGTAAACGGCGACAACGATGGTAATTTGGGGATTTTGGGTTTTGGGTTAGTGATTTAGGACTGATTTGTAAATATTTAAAACTGTTAATTTTTTTTAAAAAATGAATTTTGAATTTTATTTAAAAATTAATTAAAAGAAATTAAAAATTAAAACATGTTACTTGTCACATTTTAATTGGCTAACGGTTTTTTATTAACAGTTAGGCACCTAAAATGACCAAAATTGAAACTTTAAGCACCTATTTAAAGCTAAAAATAGTTTAGGCACCAAAAGTAACCTACAAATATAGTTTGGGCACCTATTTGGGTATTAACCCTTAAATAGAAAGGGGAACCGATGTTGAAAATAGCCCTAAAATTTGAAGGCCCAACTTCATAAGCTGACCCCAAACCTGAAAGCCGAGCTATTTTTGTTAGGGTTAGGGTTTCTCACACCAAAGCCTCTCTCGCTTTGCACTCCCCTCTTTGCACGCAGCAGCCTTGTTCCCATCGACAGAGAGCTCATCAATCATGGCCGAACAGGTTCACTTCTAGATCCATTGTCTATCTCTTTGCTGTGCTTTTCCCTCCCTCTTTTTCTTCTTCTTCTGATTTTCCTTTTTAATTTTTCTTGCAGACTGAGAAGGCATTTCTGAAGCAACCCAAAGTGTTTCTAAGGTAATCATGAAAATATTTCATTTCTACACCTTTTTCGATTCGGGGATTTTGTTTTTAGTTGGGTTTTATTGATTTCCTAGCATTTTGCAGTTCGAAGAAATCTGGGAAAGGGAAGAGACCAGGAAAGGGAGGGAACCGCTACTGGAAGAGCATTGGGTTGGGCTTCAAGACTCCTCGTGAAGCTATTGAAGGTTCCCCTTGTTTTCTTTTCTTCTATTGATGTATGTATTTTGAATGATATTGGAATATGAATGCTAAGCTTAAAATTTAACCAAGTTTTGAGTTACTTATAGGAAAGAAAGATGAATTACATGGCTTGATTAGTATTGGTGTTTGATAAAGTATATGTAGAATGTATTTCCATATATTTAGAGAATTCAGTTGATATCTTTATTGTAGTTGTTGGTTGATAATGTTTTGCTTCTTTGTTTCCTAAAGGAACCTACATCGATAAGAAATGCCCGTTCACCGGCACAGTTTCCATCAGGGGTCGCATCTTAGCTGGTACTTGCCATAGTGCCAAGATGGTCAGGACAATCATTGTTCGACGGAACTACCTTCATTTTATCAAGAAATACCAAAGGCATGATTCAACCTCGTCTTAGTTGACCATTCTATCGGGAACAGTTTTGTTCTTTGAAGATGAATGTTTTTGTCCCTTTCTTTTTCCAGGTACGAGAAGAGGCATTCAAACATTCCTGCACATATTTCACCGTGCTTCCGTGTGAAGGAAGGGGACCATGTCATTATCGGGCAATGCAGGTTAAACTTCTAAATACAATGAGTATGATATGTCTACGAGTTTTAAATCATTTTGTCATTGCTAATCGGCGATTTTCGTTTGTAATGTGTGTTTTTTTAATGTCAGGCCAATTTCAAAGACTGTGAGGTTCAATGTTTTGAAAGTGATTCCAGCAGGATCTTCTGGTGGTGGAAAGAAAGCTTTCACTGGAATGTAAGCTTTTTTCTGTGGTACTATATGCTAAGAAGTTCTTAAATTGCATCGAGATATGGTGATCGTTCACGGTTAGAAGTATTTTCTTTTTTGTTATTTCCATTTAGTTGGTGTTTTGATTTTGTCGAATTATGAGATCTGGAATTTTGATGATATCCATGTTATACGTTTGATTATATCCATGTTATACGTTTGATTATATCCGAGCCCTGGCTCGACCTTTGGACAGTTCAATTCCCTTTCCCCTGTTTATTTTCTCAAAATCACAAGTGTTTCAGTTATGTATTACAAATTAAATCATACTTGCCTTCGAGATTTATTTTTAAATTTGATCAATCGTTCAAGATAATGATAATTATTGTTGTTAAAATAATCAAATAATTGACAACGGAGTTTTGCAGAGTTGATATTCAGGTTGGACTCTATTTTGCATAAATGTGTGGGTTTTAGTTTAAATTTTACTGAACGAGTTTTATTTACTTGTTTTATTTTGGTTTGTCTTCGAAGGGTCTTGAAGGCCCTTAGCCAATAAAAAACAAGGGTCAAAATTTCTGGGAGTTCCTTTTGTATTCAACAGGGGCGGGCCTTGACAAAACAAGTTGAGGGGACCTATTTGATTTTTTTTTAAATTTAGAAGTCTAAACTAATTGTTTTTAAAATTTTGAAACTTAAATGAGAAAATTTAAAAAAAATAAAAGGGTCTTAAAGTAAAAATTTTCATAAAAAAATGTAATAAGAACTCCAAAATTCTTTGAAGGGACCAAATTCAAAATATTTTAAAGATTGAAGTGCCAAATGTTAATTACCTAAAATTTTGGGGGAGCCATGGTGGCGGGTGTTCATGTTTAACCGTTGGTTAACTATTAAGAATGAGTCTCTAATTTTTTATGCATTCTTACGGTTAACCATTAAGAATGAGTCCCTAATTTTCTATGCATTTTTAGATTCATTCTCTATGCATTTTCCCTCTAACTACATTAAGAACATACTCCATCCGTCTCACAATTATTGTCCCTTATTGATTTTTTTTGTCAATTTTTTTCAACTTTGACTCATAATTATTTAAAATGTATCATTGATAAAAATATGAAAAAATATATTTTAAAAGCTCTAATCGAGTTGTTTTCAAAATATATTTTGTAAAAATTAATTATTTAAAAAATTCAATATAATAATAGTCAAAGTTTAAAAATGTTGACTTTCAAAAAGTTAATAAGGGACAATTTTTTATGGGACGGAGGGAGTATAATTTTTGCACGAAGAATATAATTTATAAGTTAACCGTTATAGTATTTTGGTTAACCGCGAACACTCTGTGGCTCCCACCAAGCTCCTCTCTTGGTATTCATTCCTTTCGATTTTGGTTATTTTTTTATTAAAAAAAATTAAATTCCATTAATTTTATTAAACGATGATATATTTTAAATTATAGTGAAAGTTCACAACTTAGTAAACAAAACACTTATATTTAGATATAATTCTAGTAAATAAAACTAACGTCTCGAGATCAAAAGAGGACCATATAAGAAAAAAAGTAAGAACCTAACTTAAAGACTCGAAATAAAAGAAGAATACAAACATCACCAAATTGACGATGATAGGTAAAACCACCGACAAATAACATAAAATGGATATTACAATGAAGGTACGTTGACAATAAGCTCATTACTACAACTCAATCGCAAATAAATAACGGTAAATGTAATCGCGTATTCAAATCCAATTTGAGGCTCCGAAATAGAAAGATCAACAACATAATAAAAAAAGCACTATTATAATCAGCAGTCGTGACGTCGTTAGATTTAACCCTAATGAAAATGTTATGTTTTGATCGTTTGCATTATTATTTTAGTTATTAATTTGATGGTATAACATGTTAATTAAAATAATTTCTCCCTTAAATTGAGTCATGAATTATCAATTTGTTTTTTTGAAGTTTAGATAAAATCTCCTACCGCTGTTGTTGACCACAAAAAAAATCAATTAAATTTATAGCACTAATACAATTAAATCTACTTTTCGTAGATAAACTTGGAAATTGTGATCTAGGTAAGATCGGTTCAGAATAATCCATTTTAATTTCTATTGTTTTATAAATAATAAAATATTTTTATAGATTAGAAAATAAAATAAAAAAGTAGTTGGTGCCAGTTTGGCTGGAATTAAATTGATACTCCAACATCGTATTAATTAGCTGGAATGGAACTAGTAGACACGGTGGAAAAACTGTGTTTTTGTTGGGGTTTAAGCTAAAAATGTAGGAGTTTAGAGATTTATTTTTATTTTCGGACAATATTAGGTGTCTTCAAATGGAAATAAAAACCCCTTCACAAACATCCTCCAGCATAAATCAGTTTAGCCTCCCAAAACCAAACTGAAAGCGATAATAAAAAATTCAAACATTAAGTTAGATTCATATTCTCCCATGGCGACGGTGTCAACCAACACCATGTCCCAGAGCCCTACATGCCTCTGTTCTTCCACCAACCACCCTGGTTCCTTCAAGTGCAGCCCACACCGGCATTTAAATCATCCACCCGTACCCGTGCCCCGCCGTCGTACCACGGCGGTTCGCTCCTCCTCGAATTACAAGGGATTAGCTTTGATCGCCAAAGCAAATTCCACCAAGGCGGTCCTGCTTCGGGCATTGAAGTCGTCGAGATCGAGCGTTGTGAACGTGCAAAGGAGAAGGAATTTCCAGCCTAAGCCTTCCAGGTTCTATCTGTTGAACAGTAATAGAAATGGGTCAGGGGTTTCACTTTCATGATCATTTGTACTTTCGTTTTTAAAAAAAATCTTTGGCTCTTTTTTTAATTGGTTGATTCATTACAATTTTTTATATTATTAAAATAATTATAATTTGAAATAATTTTCTATATACTAATATTAAAAAAGTAGTGGATCCAAGTCAGCAACTTGATTGGTGTTGAGTTACCAAGTCAACACAATCATTCAAGATTTTCTTTTTTCTAAATTCATGTACTATTTTGAAACAAAACAAAATCCATACTCCAATATAAGAAAAGTTGCTGAATTCAAATATCAATTTGTATAATAAGCCAATTAAAATGGTAAAAAGTTGTGTCATATTAATTGACCACACATCCCTAAATTATGATTTCTATTTTGAATTAGTACTCAAACTTTTGAATGTTTATTTTTACCCCCAAACTATGATTATCGTTCTAAAACAGTTCCCCAAGTTTCTAAACGTTTTAATTTCATACCAAACTATGAGTCTCATTCTAAATTGGTCCCCAAACTTTCAAACATTTTAATTCCATACCCAAATTTCTAGCATATGCTAATCATATCACATGTTAATAAAATTGTTATAAAAATTATTAACTATCATGTAAACACTAATGTGTATCATGTAATAATATGATGTGCCATACACGATAATTTGAGAATGAAATTGGAATGTTCAAAAGTTAGAGACCAATTTAGAATGAGAGTCATAATTTAGGAATAAAACATAAATGTCCAATTTAGAATGAGAGTCATGGTTTGAGAATAAAATTGGAATGTTAAAAATTTTAATGATTAAATTATAAAAACAGTCGTACTTTAGAAAAGTGTGCGGCAATAAACTCAATTTTAATATAAAACGAAGAAATCAGATCGAGTATCCCATGGCACATTGCAGATTTTCTAGCTTCGAAATGTCCTATAATCTCATAAGATGTTTAGTAAATTCAAGTTAATAATGTAAATATTGAAGCATTGCGTTAACGGCCTATTAGCTCAGCTGGTTAGAGCGTCGTGCTAATAACGCGAAGGTCGCAGGTTCGAGACCTGCATGGGCCATCATTGCGTTTTAATTTTGTACTTGATTGAAAACGCTGCCGTTTTTATTCATTTAGTGCTGTTTTATCTTTTAACGCCAACGTTGTCGTTTTATGCGGGGTTCCATTTTAGGGCGACGCTCACGCAATTCCCATGTTAAAATTATCACAAACGCAGCAGAAATAAATGAATATAAAACCAACTATTCATATGTTAAAATTTTATAACTATCCGAAGTTTTAGATTTTCAATCGTCTCTAAATATTTATTTTCACTTCTCTGAAACAGAAAATTAGTGTCAACCTCCACAGTTTCAAATAAAATTAATATTCCAACTTAGGAAAATATTATGCATGAATTTAAAATGCATTTTCAAATTAATATTCCAACATAGGGAAAAAATTAAAATTTATATATAATGCTTGTTGATATTTTAACAACTAATCATGTCGTGACATTTGACACTTGCTGAGGTCATTATTTTAACTGATAACGCTATGTTAATAATTAGGGCGAATTCAGAAATTTAAACTTGATAATTTACTGATCAATATAATAATGTAAAATCAATTTACATTTTTGTAATAATGTAAAATCAATTTATATTTTTGTAATAATGTATTGATAATAGTAATTATTGTGCAAGTAAATATAGTTTATAGTTGGAGACATATAGATATTGAAGAACCAATCAAAATTATTTTAAAACTTTAAATCAAAATTTTAGTTAAATTATTTGAGATGAGTATCAATGTATTTAACCAAATTTTTTTAATGAGACTAACAAATATACTTAAAATGGTTATAGAAGTACTTGTTTTAACCAAAAATAGTTTCATGATCTCAAAGCAAAAAATAATAATTTAAGAGCTATTTTTTCATTTAAACAAAAACATATTTAATATTTTTAGGGTAAACTACACTGGTGGACACTAAATTTTTAGGACGCTTTCACTTTGGTAACTGAATAAAAATATTTGTACACTTTTAATTTGATTTCATTTCGACCATTGCCATTAAAAAAATGTTGGCTTAAGAAAAATTCGTTTGGTCAAAAGGTTAATATATATAGTTTGGTTTTAAGTTGATCTGACAGTTAACAACGGTAGATCAAAAAGTTTTAATTTGTAGTTTCAACTAAGATTTTCATATATGTTTCACCAATGTTAAACCGTAAGATCAAATTGAAACTAAACTATGTTAAACTTTTGGCAAAACGAATCTTTCATACAGTTGGGATTGATCGACGACCGTTCCGTTAATAAGAATTTTGGTCTTGGCAATGGTTGTAAATTTGAAAAATTAAAGTTTTTTTTTGAAAAGAAGATTTTAACGTGTCACATCAGTATTTCTTAACATGGTTAATGGCAGTGAACATAATAAAAGTAAATAAAAAATTGAGTGACTATAATAAAAGTTTTTTTATTTATGTAACCGAAGTAAAAATACCATACAAATTTAGTGATTACCAATATAATTTACCTTATTTTTAAATGGTAGGTCACTTGACTTACCATACACAAAGGTGCATCTGCCCCTGTTAATAATTTGACTGGTTGTTAAACTTTCATGCCAATGCAAATACCAATTCGATTTTCCTTTTCTAAATTCAAGTACTACCACTATAAAAAGAAACTAAATTCATATACGAATTTATACAACAAGTCAATAAAAAAGAAAAATAATTACATCGTCTTTTTTTCGAACAATACCTATTTAAGGGGGAAAAAAGATAATTTTACTCCTAAAAAATATTAAACCGACAACCTAAGAAAGTGAAAATAATGTCAACTGAAAATATTTTAAAAAACTTATTTTAAAGATTGTTAACAGTAACGTATGGGCATTTGTTGATAAATTTTAGTATAAAAGGAAGAAATCATGAGCGAGTATCCCATGTCAATTGCAGATTTTATACCTTTGAAATTGTCCAGAAAAGCAAAACAAATAGATTGATTGTTCGATAAGAAATATAAACAAGGTTAAAGTTTAAAAGTTTAAAACTTTAAAACGTCGGCCTATTAGCTCAGTTGGTTGGAGCGTCGTGCTATAACGCGAAGGTCGCAGGTTCGACACCTGCATGGTCCATTTGTTTTTATATATTTTCCCTTGATTGAAACGCTGCCGTCTTATTCATTTAGTGCCTGCCAACGCTGTCATTTTTGTGGAGTTCCATTTTAGGGCGATGCTCACGCAATATCCATTCCTATTTAACTTCATTTTATTTTTTTTCATTTTCATCCTGTTTTCTTATTTACCTTTTGGAGTATAAATCCGATCCTAAATCGAAATAATTTAATAAATTAATTTTTTTATAATTTTTATTATTTTAAAATTTATTTTTTCCTCTAAAAAAGGTTATATTATTTTTTTGTTACTTTCCTCTTACTTTACTAATATAATAACAATTTAATAATAATTTATTTTTATTTTATGACATAATATATCATAGGTGAGCAAACCTGATCACTGCAATAAAATGAAATCTGATATAATTGAGATGGAACATATCTTCATATTTACATTTTAAGCTTTGCCACAATGACACTGGGAGACTTGGAGCAAGAGAGCTAGGCAAATGTTCATCACAGCTTTCGGCTAAAGACGAGTTTCAGTTTTTCCGGTAAGCTTGAATCGAGGGCGGGGGAGATAAAAGAAAGTGAACCACAGAGAGAGCAGCAAGGAAGAACACAAATAACAAAATAAGGGGAGAGAAGACTATTCTTAAACCTCCGTGCTAGCCTCGCCTCGGACTCTTAAGGTAGTCAGCTCGTATCGCCCATAACTGTTCTCCCACGGATTTCATCTCCGGTCGGTCGTTTCTTACAGGCGCTGCACATTGAAATGCCAATGCAAACATCTTCACTAGTAGATCGGCATCTACAACTTCTTCCATCATTTGATCCGCTAATTGCACTGCATGTCCTTCATTAAACTTACGAAATGCCTGTGTGACATTAAGATCATAAATTCCGAGTGCCGGTGATTGGAAGCAAACAAAAAGGTTTTACCTTTTTTGAAGACTGAATAACAACCTTGGGTTTTCAGTAGCTTAAAGCCAAGAAGAAAAACTTAACAACTCGAATGCAGGGAGAAAGCTTACCCATCTAAGTGTCACACGCTCTTCAACTGGTCTCCTTAGATCCACAGGACGCCGGCCGGTCAGAATTTCAATAAGTAAAATCCCAAACGAGTACACATCACTCTTGGTTGTGAGTTGATAGGTTTTCATGTATTCGGGATCAAGGTAACCAACTGTTCCTTTCACTTTGGTCGAAATATGTGTTTGATCCGAGTCCATGGGACCAAGTCTAGCAAATCCAAAATCGGCCACTTTAGCTCTCAAGCTTTCCGTCAGTAGAATGTTGGATGACTTCACATCTCGATGAATAATTTGCTTCTCTGATTCACGATAAAGAATAAAATTGCTTAAAAAAATAAAGGAATAAGACCATAATAGGCCGGTGAAACACTGAAAACAAATTAATGTGGTTTACTCGTGCTATGAGTTGGCCAAAACCGAGCTAATTCTGTGAGTTTTTCCTTACCTGCATAAAGATGGAGATAAGTAAGGCCATGAGCAATATCAATGGCGATTTCAAGACGCTGATTGAAATCCAGGATTTTTCCGCGCTGACCTGCCAAGGAATAGTGGCGAATATTGTTAGTAAGTTTTTAACAATATTGTAGGCCAACTAATTTGGCAGTTATTTTGGTCTCAAGAGACCTTACCATCCAAATGATCTCTTAGAGTACCATTTGGTACATATTCTGTAATGATAAGCCGTTCATTTCCTTTATCGACATAACCAAGAAGCCTCACAAGGTTCCTATGATCAATCTTGGCTAGAAGTTCAACTTCACTGCTGAACTCCGTTTGCAGATTCTCGAAATGTTCCTAGACAATATTTCCAATGGCACACCAGAAGAATAAGATGGTTTACACCGTAAATAGTAAAACAAGCACTACAAAAGAAAGAACTTATTTTATGCCAATGCCAAGTCCATCACCAATAAAGCCAACATGAAGTCTTTAGCCTAAACAGTTACCATGGCAATATCTAAGAATCCTTCAGAAAACTAGTTTCTAAACTACTCTACAAAATGTAGCAGAGATAGAATCTCCACGGTCGTATTTACTTACCTTCTTCGCTCGTTTAATGGCAACCACCTGGCCAGAATCAAGCTGAGCCTTGTAAACAGTTCCAAACCCCCCTTCACCTATTTGTAACGCTGGTGAGAAATTACGAGTAGCTCTGGTCACCTGTGCCATATTGAGATGCACCGGCTCGATTCTAATGAGGTTTGGAGATATCGAGACTATTGAAGGACTTGGAGGAACCTTTTCAGGAGGAGCACGAACGTTCATGTCCAAAGGGAATGTTGAATCACCTACAAGGACAGAACCATTCATTTATAACCAGAAGCCAAAACAAAACGAGTTAATTATGCCACATTAACGGAAAAGCTAAACTGACAAAGATATGATGACAAAGAGGAAACACACAATTTCTATGTAGATTACAAATGGTAAAGAGCAGGCTTCAGAACTGAATAATTATATTCTTGAGCAGGGATTTAAATTGTGGTTGTGGCCGCGTTTTAACGCGGTTGCAGACAATAACGAATGTATTGCGGTCATTGCACAATAATGGTTTTGGACGGTGCCACTACTGCTATATAGCGGCCGCTATTTGAATCCCTGTTCTGGAGTGACTAGTACTACTGTAAAAACCTGCATCTAATTATCGAATCTTATATACAGGAAACCTCCTTCAGAAGTTCTTGAATTTTGATAAATGCCAAAACCGACAACATAGGGCTTAGATAAGTTAACTCACTCGAATTTGGATCCTTTGTAAGAACACTGGGGGCAGTTTCTCTCTTTTTCTTATAAACACAAGGGCAGATAAAGACACAGCATGTCAAAAAAAATCCAGATACTACTATCCCAGCTTCGGTGGAGGCTGAATACCTCTTCGCTTTAGGATCATGATCAGGTTCATCATCTTTTTTCTTTGGCTCCTGCAATAATTTTCTTCTTCCCATGGACACTCAGCTGAAAAAACCATGATGTTTTGATAAGTGTTACTTCTATTATGCACTAAACTTTTTGTAACTAAAAAAATTAGAGACCCAAAACATGTATAAACTTCAAACAAACAATGATTTGCACAGTGCAACTGCAGGACCTTAAAGAACAAAACTTTATCTACTAGATTACCATTCAAATAAAACAATTCAAGACCAAACGAATTTGAATACGCCAGGTGATCTGAGCCAAAAATCTTTGATTTTACTTCAAGACCAGAGGCAAAGAATCCCAATACTTGAACAAACAGCAATAGACAAAACAGTAATAAACAAAGGTTGAATTGAATGTTGTCCTAATAAGAACAGCAATGTAGAGTCTAACAAGCATGATTCAAAGGTGTGCATTGGTCTCAACAGACTCAGACAAGCTCAAATAATAAACAAAGAGATAATTCCAACATCTAGCAAATCCTTCTTTATTTAAAGCATCAAAGTGTTTCAAAGAGCTAATACCAACGTCTAGCAACACCTGCGAAGTTCAATCAAATATATGAACTTTAAGACCAAGTACACAACAGATGAAACGAAATCCAGCGACCCAGTTCACAAAATCATGAAATGAAACAAACCCAGACAGCAAAAACGTATAAAAACCTCAAAAGAATCGAACAGCAACAAAGAAGTAGACGGAAACCCAAACCTGAAAAGTGACAGAGGCGGCTAATTAGAGCTGAAGAAACTAAAGTCGTTGATGTTGTCGAATAATATGTAGTTGCAGTCGTTGTTTTAGCGTGTGAAATATCAAAGGAAAATCCGACCAGAACCGGTCTTCTTTACATAAAATATTAAGGCTGAAGTATAAAGGTTGGCAACTTAGAAATTTCAAGTGGGAACTCTACCTGATCAAGGCCCGGATTACCCGTCTAATTCAATACATCCGATTCGGATGGTAAAAATATAATTTTAGTTAATTTATGGCTTATATTATAAATAAGTACATAAAGTATACAAACTTTTTCATTTAAGTACCTAAAGTATTTTTAGGTAAAATTAATATTTATATTTTTTGGTTAAAATATGTACCTAATATATATATATATATATTTTTCATCTAAGTTCCTAAAAATTATCACATGACATTGATTAAAAAATACATTAAATAACTACTTTGATAAAAACATATTTTATGTGTCTATTTTGACAAAAATATACTTTAAATACTTATTTTGATATATATATATGGGTTAGGATCAAGTTACACTATGTAAAACTCAACTAGTTTTACACTAATTTATGGCCATTAGATTGGTTAAATGAATGGATGAGATTAACTCCTTACTTTTTTTCCCAAGTGATAATCTTTCCATATCCTACTTTTAATCTCATCCATTCATTTCACTCATCCAATGACTATGAATTAGTGTAAAACTACCAGATACTTTTGAAAATCCAAAAAGGGAAAAAAATCTTGATTTGTTAAATCGACAAAAAGTTTTACTTATGAACATTTTTGAATTTTTTTTTAAGTTTAACATATTGGTCCAAATAGAAAAGCGGATGATGTTTATCTTAGAAGATCCGAAAGATACGAGTTCAATCACTTTGTCTACAAGGTGTGTGCATTGTCGACAAAATATAATCTATTCAAAAAATAACACATATACCGTTTCTTAGTGTATTTGTTTCGTTGTTTTGTTTTGGAGACTTGCATTTTGCTTTCTTGCCATCGCAGCTAAGGGCGGAAGTGGAACTTAGAGTAAGAGTTAGGGGCAAATTTTTTTGTTGTTGAAAATTTAGAGGTTTAAACTAATTTTTTTAGATTTAACTAAAATTTTTAATAATTTTAAGAGATTTAGTCATATTTTTTAAAAACTTTAAGATGAAATTCAATTAAAAATATTCAAACTTTTAAATTTTAATATGAATTTTAAAAAAAATTAAGAGGACAAATAAATTTTTTTAAAAAGTTTAGCGTTAAAATTTGAATTTCCGAAAATTGGGGGGGGGGGGGGGGGGGTATAGCCCCATAGATTGGCAGCTTTCTGCTGGGTTACAATTTACATGGTATGGTTGAAAAAAATTATCCTTTTGCTCATAAAAAAGTCATGTTATCGACTAATGAAATTCTCTAATCATATCAATGTATTGGACTGAGTCATAACATTATATTAATAAGAAGATTAAATTATGTTATATTAAAGTATATATTTAAAATTATAGGACATGATAAAAACCATAAATCGACTACTTTATGCCTCTAATTTCAAGTTTCATATATATTTTACTTAACTTGTGACAAGAATTTTTCATGTTTTATAACCTTCAATTTGATAGCCGCATCTTCTTCTTTTGTTTTTTAACCGGTGATCGGCAACCAGTTTTAATATTGATTGTCGATCACCATATTCATTATTTTTATATTTTTGTTTTTTTGTTTTTTAATAAAAATTTATGTCCTTGTGATACGTGTTTCTGTATTTGTGACACGCTTTTTCGTTATTTTTGTGGTTCGTTTCATCTGTCGTTTTTGGGCATGATTTCAACATACCTTAGTGTTCGTTTGGTGCTCTTACATAGATCTTCGCGGCGCTAGTTTTTTATTTTGATTATGTCGGTGTTCATAGAAAGATAGACCCCCTCTCGGTTGATGGTCGTTTGCCGATATAATCAGACCTGGGTAGCGGAACAATCTGCATGATAGTTTGGTTCGCTCACCACTCCTTTTTCACATCGTAAAACGTCTCGTTTGGATAGAGACAAGAAGATTCAAGAAAACTTCTGGATTTTGTCGGTATGCTAATATCTATGAAAATATTTATTTTCTTTGTATCTTTGGGTTGTTTGGAATTTTGGTGTACTAGATCTCATTATTCTCCATTTTAGATGCTTTGTATTTGATATATTTTTCATGGTTATTAATAAAATTCAGTTGTCATTATCAAAAAAAAAATTCAATAAAAAATATGAAAAATGTTTAGTAGATAATGACTTCTGTATTATTAAATGAAGAATATATTTTTTATTTTATTTTTATTTCTTTTTAACTAAACTATACTTTATAATTTAAATTTTATCAATCAATCTAATTATGTGAAACATTTAATTTTAAGCAAAATTCCAAATAGATTATATTTTAAATCCAACATGTAACACCACTATCAGACTTAGTCGTAAAGAAAAACATAGATGTCACACAACTTATCGAAACTGAAACTAAATCGGACAAGTAATCAACCAAACATTCAATTGTCAATCCTTATGGGTTGAAATACAACTTATATTAATCACGGGGTCAAACTACAACTTTAAACATAAAAGGGGGCAAAATGATAATTTTTCACATGAAAATACATCCAACATATGTCTGAATTCCAGCAAGCAAGCCACATACATGATTTCCTTCATTTAATCGTTGTAAAAGATAAATAACAATCAAATACTATCTATTAATGCAAGTTTTTCTTTTATCTCCTTTTGTTTAGTCGGTGACGGTAATCAATATTAATACTATGTAACACCCGTGTTTTGGGGTTAGGAGTTAGTCGGGTTGGTTGGTCTGAGTTGGTAGAATTTATTTTAATCAAATTGACCTTAATGTGAGCAAATTGAGTTTAGAAAGAAAGGGAGGGATCATTTTGGTAATTAAACCAAAATAAAAATAAACACCACCTATTAAGTTATCATCTTTCTCATTTTCTTTCTTCTCCACCGTGCATATCATCTTCAAACTCTCTCAAACCCCCTTTACTATTCCCTTTGATTTCTTCATCAATTCAATGGGTTTTTGAAAGGTAATTATGTTTTCTTAATCTCCTCTTTATCCTCTATCTATCTATAGTCTTAGATTTCAAAGTTATAGAGTTTTGAAAATTAGGGTTTATATCAAAGTTTGGATTTTTAAGGGGTTTTTCATTTTGTTTTGATAAATTGAGTTGGGGCTTTGTTTAATCATGTTAAAATACACATAATATGTTAAAATGAGAAATTTTAGGTGAAAATCCGAAATGGGTATTTATGGCCATTTTTGATTAGTCTAAAACTTGAATTTTGGTGAGTTTTAGAGTTAGGTTGAAGGGCTGATGGTATATGTATGTTAGGAAAGTGTTTTGGGACCATTTAGGTGTCATTTGGGTGATTGAAAATATAGTTTTCTGCTGGGTAATAAAGGAGCACGAAAATGAGAAATTTGGTGATTGTTTGAGTTGGAAATTGTTGAAGTGTGGCTTGTGTTTATGAATTGGAGTGGTGACTGAAATTTAGCATTGAATTATGAGTAATGGTTATGTTTTGATTGGCTAGAAACAAGAGGAAACACCGGAGAAGCATCGGGATTGAATCCGAGTATTTAGGAGGCTTGCTTGCTTGTTTGAGTTGCTAAGGAAGGGTGGTGAGTAAAACTTTAAATTGTTTTGAAGTTGGTTCAAGTGTGTATTTGATGTGTGGGAATGAGCTTGGTAGGCCATTCCTAGGTGGGAGTTAAATTGGTAGTTTAACTCTTTAATTTTCCATTGATAAATGATATGTCATTGCCTACTTGTTCATGTGAAATGTGGATTGATTTATATGTATGTATCTTGATATGCATATATGATGAGCATGATATATAATTGGTGGATATATGATGTAATGAAAGAGATTGGCACTAGTATGCTTGGGTACAATGATCGATCATTAGGATGAGTGTGCACACAAATTGAGTCAAAACGTACGTGGCCTTGGTGGCGTTAAGGCACCAAGGAGGAGTACGGTGATGTAATATTCCACCGGAAATTTATATATATTCTACGTGGTGATGAGTGGAATCCCATCCGTAGGGCATGTGGCGATGAGTGGAATCCCGTCCATGCAAGGCCGGTGATGAGTGTAATCCCACCGAGGTAAGGTTGATGTTGGAAAATGCGTTCCAACATGTTATCCGCGTATTCGAGTCATAACTAGGTGCCAAAATGAGAATTATGTTGTTGAGCTTAATATGAAGTAAGATGCCATATTATGATTCTTGAACATGTTATTCTTTCATGATTTTGAGGTCGAGTTTAATATGATGTGAGATTCTATATTATGACCCTTGAAAATGATATGATGATTATGATATTGAGTTTAATATGATGTGAGATGCCATATTATAACTCTTGAAAGACTAGCTAGGTTGACTTGTTTATACCTAAGCATGTTGTATGAGAGATTTAGGGATGACACGATTGAACCCTGCATTGTTGTTGTTTTTGGATTTTAGAGCATCCTCACTAAGCTTTTAGCTTACGCTCTCATTTTCAACAATGCAGATCATTAGCGTGGTGTTAGCAAGGAGCAAGGCGAAGGGGCATTCCAAGTTTTTGTTGCTCAAGTATGGTTTTGTAATTAATGTGGTAGTTTAGCAATGGGGCAATTATGTGATTTGCATGAGCTATGTTTTACTCATAAATGGTGTTGATGTGTATGATATGCTTGATGAAGACTTGTGTGTGATGGCATGTTTTGTTGGATGTTTTGGTTGCTTAACTAATATGTTTAAGTTCCATATGTATGAATGTGTGCCTTTGGCATTGTTAAGATCTTATGTATGTCCATATATGCATAAATTGCTCTTTAATTGGTATGCTATGCATGAATGCTTTATTACATGATCAAATGACTCCCTTGGCTTGATTAGGTGCTCTTGCATGTGTGTATATGCTGTATTTCTATCTAAATTATGTTCATAGATTTCATACATATGTTCTTAATGTGTTTCTATCATAGAATGTCATTAGAATGAAGCAGAATATGCTCCCCTGCATCTAGGTTTCGAAACTAGGGGTAAAGTTTCGAAACCTTTGCAAATTTTTGGATTCCAGAGGCCACTGCCAGCCAAAGTTTCGAAACTTTGGGGCAAAGTTTCGAAACTATGGTCAATTGAGGTTTACAAGCTTTGCGTTTTAGTCCTGATTTTCGTATGTGCAATTGCTTGAGTTTGAGATGTCCGTTTGAGTTGAAATTTGGCAGAGAGGCATGAAACATGACTAATTTCATAATGGTAACTTAAAATTTGGTAAAGTCCTCTTAATTTCCAGAATTTACAAATTGGTCCCTAAATTCGTATTTTGTGCAATTGAGTCCCTTATTGTTTTCCGATTGCTGTGATTTTTGAGTATGCTTATCTCAAGAGTATGCCTAGGTTTAATGTGCATCTAGACAAGTTTAAAAAGAAAAAAAAAGGGTCGTTAATCAAGGTTGACTTTCGGGTTGACTTTGGTTTCCCCCGTGTAATCTTCATAGTTCGGGTCAGCCGTCTAGGCCGGGCTACGGGGGTTACATTAGTTGGTATCAGAGCTTAAGGTTTCCGAGACCTTGGGCAGGTAAGCTTGATGTGTTAAGAAATTGTATTGCCTGATATGTGTTTTGCCATGAAATCTCGTTGTTTGATTATCCGTATGATGAATTGAAGCATGAATTGTTGTGTTGGTATTGAGTCGAGTGCCCATTGCTACTATTACTTAATTAAAAAAAAATTGAAAGAGGATTACTTGAGCACTGTTGGACCCTTGCTTTTGCTAACGTAATCCCTATCTGTTTGTTGTTGTTTGTTGTAGTTATTACTTTGCTAGCTGTATCATGAGACGACGTGGGAGGCCTAGGATGGTTCGACAGGAATCACGGGCAGAGGCTCAGAGAGTTGAGGCTCAAGTGGGAGAGCATGTGGTTGGAATTGGAGCTCCTCCACTACCTCCACCACCACCACCTCCTCCACCTGGAGTAGGAGGCGAGGCTGGGCCCGAAAGAGAGGGACCTCAAGGAGGCCAAGGTGGTCAAGGACTGGCCAGAATAGATTTAGCTCCGTTGGTTCAGGCGATAGCTGGGGCGTTTCAGGCTGCAGTAGCTGGGGGTCAGGCAGCAACACATCGTCAGGGTGAGGGCACCGGATTACCTTTAGAGAGACTTCGGGGACTTGGGGCCGAAGAGTTTAGGGGGTCTACTCCAGAGAGATCAGAGTTGTGGTTTGAGAAGACTGTCCGTATTCTTGCTCAGATGGGGTGTACTGGTGAGCGTAAGTTGGGATGTGTTGAGTCCTTGCTTCAGGGTGATGCTTACACTTGGTGGGTCACCATTACTACGGGTATGGATGAGGCCGAGATCACTTGGGAGTTCTTTGAGACAGCTTTCTTTAAAAAGTATCTGGGTCCGCGATACCTCGATGAGAGGAAGAGGGAGTTTATGACTTTGCTTCAGGGGAATAGGTCTATTACTGATTATGAGATCCGGTTTGTCAGATTGAGTCAGTATGCACCTGAGCTTGTTCCTACTGAGGTGGAACGCTGTAACCGTTTCCGTTATGGACTGAATGAAGAGATCAAGACGTATACTCTAGCTTCAGATTATACTGATTTTGATGTCTTGGTTGCGAGGGCCAAGGACTTAGAGCACAGTTTGAGTTTGACCAGGCGGTCAGGTGGATCTAGTTCGGGTAAGAGGTCCAGCAACTTTAATAGAGGAGATGCTAAAAGGCATCAGGACAACAGACATCAGTATGATCATAGGCGTGGTGGCGGTAACCACGGTAAGGGCCAACAGGGTCAGAGAGCTGGTGGGAAGTTGCCCACATGTGCTACCTGCGGAAGGAACCACACCGGTGAGTGTTGGGGGAACTTCCATTCGTGTTGGAATTGTGGTGCTAGAGACCACATTAGGCGTGACTGTCCACATCTGGTGGGACATGCACCAACTCAGGCTCCTGCTAGAGCTAATGATTTTCAGAGAGGCCGCGGGCGCGGTAGAGGTAATTTCCAGCCGAGAAATGATGGCCAGAGAAATTTAGCACATGTAGTTGCAGTCCAGCCGGAGGGCGGAGGACAGGCCAGAGTTTATGCTCAGCGTGGGGATCAGCAGGACACTGATGTGATTGCAGGTAACTTCTCGATACAGTCTTTGGGTTTGTTATCTTTGATTGACTCTGGGTCTACACATTCCTACATATTGAGTGAGCATGCACAGTATTTGAAATTGCCTTGTGAGATGTTAGAGGTAGAAGTTAATGTCACTAGTTCTTTTGGGGACACGGTAGTAGTTAGGAGGATGTACCGAAGGTGTCCGTTGATGGTTCAGGGGTATGTGTTTCCAGTGGATATGATAGAGCTTCCTTTCTATGGTTTTGATGTAATTCTGGGTATGGACTGGCTCTCAGAGCATAGAGCTAGGATAGATTTTGAAACTAAGCGGATTTCTTTGAAGCTCTCAGATGACTATGAGATTGTGGTTGTGGGTGAGAATGTGAAGTTCTTGTCCAATGTGGTTTCAGTGTTAGAGGCTAAGAGATTAGTTGAGTTGGGGTGTGAAGCATACCTAGCGTATGTGATGAACCCTAACATGAGTGAGGTTAGACCTCAGAACATCCGGACTGTATGTGATTTTCCTAGTGTGTTTCCGGAAGAATTGCCAGGGTTACCACCAGACAGAGAAGTAGAGTTCAGCATTGAGACTTATTCCGATTCAGCTCCTGTTTCGATTACCCCGTATCGTATGGCACCGAAAGAATTGAAAGAGTTGAAGACTCAGTTGCAAGAATTGACAGATAGAGGTTTTATTCGACCTAGTTCTTCACCTTGGGGTGCGCCAGTTTTGTTTGTGAAGAAGAAAGATGGAAGCATGAGAATGTGTATAGATTACAGACAGTTGAATCAATTGACAGTGAAGAATAAATATCCGTTGCCTAGGATTGATGATTTGTTTGATCAACTGAAAGGAGCATCGGTCTTTTCGAAGATTGATTTGAGATCGGGTTATTACCAGCTAAAGGTAAGAGAGGTTGATGTACCGAAGACGGCCTTTAGGACTAGGTATGGTCACTATGAGTTCTTAGTCATGCCATTTGGGTTGACTAATGCACCGGCTGCTTTCATGGATATGATGAACAGGATTTTCCATCAATATTTAGATCAGTTTGTAGTTGTATTTATTGATGACATTTTGGTGTACTCGCGAACTGAAGAAGACCACGACAGACACTTGAGACTAGTTTTGAAGACTTTGCTAGATCATCAATTATATGCAAAGCTCAGTAAGTGTGAGTTTTGGATCCGTGAAGTAGTCTTCTTGGGACATGTAGTGTCAGCCGATGGAATTAGAGTTGATCCGAAGAAGATTGAAGCCATTGTTGAGTGGAAGCAACCTAAGTCAGTGACAGAGGTACGGAGCTTCTTGGGCTTAGCTGGATATTATAGAAGATTTGTAGATGGTTTCTCTAAGTTAGCTGCTTCGTTGACACAGTTACTTCAGAAGAATGTTCAGTTTGAGTGGACAGATTCAAGACAGAGAGCATTTGAGAAATTGAAAGAAGCTTTGACCCAAGCACCGATCTTGATACAGCCTGAGTCCGGGAAGGACTATGTAATTTACAGTGATGCTTCCTATGTAGGGCTAGGATGTGTTCTTATGCAAGACCGAAGAGTAGTGGCTTATGCCTCAAGACAGTTGAAGACTCATGAGCGCAATTATCCGACCCATGACATAGAGTTAGCTGCAGTTGTGTTCGCTCTGAAGATTTGGAGGCATTATTTGTATGGTGAGAAGTGCACAGTGTACACCGATCACAAGAGTTTGAAATACATTATGACTCAGCGAGATTTGAATCTCAGACAGCGTAGGTGGTTAGAGCTGCTAAAAGACTATGATCTTACTATTGAGTATCATCCGGGTAAGGCCAATGTAGTGGCTGATGCATTGAGTAGGAAGATGGCCGTGGACTTGAGAGCCATGTTTGCTAAATTAAGTTTGTCCGGAGATGGAGGCTTGGTAGCCGAGCTTCAGGTTAGACCTACTTTAGGTCAGTTGATTCGAGAGAAACAACTCTTAGATAGGTCTTTGGCACCTCACGTGCAAGATATAGCCGAAGGTAGATCTTCAGACTACAGTTTCAGTGCCGATGGGGTTTTGTGTTTCAAAGATAGAATAGTTGTGCCAGAAGACAGTGACTTGAGACATACGATATTGACTGAAGCTCACAGTAGTCCGTTTGCTATGCATCCTGGAAGTACGAAGATGTACCGTGATTTGAAGAATGAGTACTTTTGGGTTGGCTTGAAGAGAAATGTGGCCGACTTTGTGAGTAAGTGCTTAGTGTGTCAGAGAGTGAAGGCGGAACATCAGGTTCCCTCAGGTTTGTTACAACCGTTGAGAATTCCGAAATGGAAATGGGAGAACATCACCATGGATTTTGTTTCGGGTTTGCCTTTGACTCCTACGAAGAAGAACTCAGTTTGGGTGATAGTAGATCGCTTTACGAAGTGTGCTCACTTCTTGGCAGTCAACACTAGTTATACGCTTGATAGATTGGCTGATTTGTACATTGGTGAGATTGTTAGATTGCATGGTGTGCCAAAGTCCATCGTGTCAGATAGAGATCCGCAGTTTACCTCTCGATTTTGGGAGTGTCTGCATACAGCTTTGGGTACCCGTTTGAACTTCAGCACTTCTTATCATCCTCAGTCAGATGGTCAGTCAGAGAGGGTCATTCAGATCTTAGAGGATATGTTGCGTTGTTGTATCATTGATTTTCAGGGTACATGGGAGAAGCATTTGCCTCTAGTAGAGTTTGCGTACAATAACAGCTTCCAGTCGAGCATTCAGATGGCTCCGTATGAGGCCTTGTATGGTCGGAAGTGTAGAACTCCAGTCTGTTGGGCCGAAGTGGGACAGAAGTTGTTACCTATGCCAGATTTGCTTAGGGGGACAACTGACAAGGTAAAATTGATTTGTGATCGTTTGAAAGCTGCTTCGGATAGACAGAAATCCTATGCCGACTTGAAGAGGAAGGAAGTTGAGTTCTCAGTGGGTGAGAATGTATTCTTGAAAGTGACTTCGTGGAAGAAAGTAATGAGGTTTGGCCGAAAAGGAAAGTTGAGTCCGAGGTACATAGGACCGTATGAGATTGTGAAGAGGGTTGGTCCGGTTGCATATCAGTTACGTTTGCCATCCGAGCTAGAGAAGATACATGATGTGTTCCATGTTTCGATGCTTCGCAAGTATAGGTCCGATCCATCACATGTTATGTCTGTGGAAGAGATTGAATTGAATCCGGATTTGACTTATGAGGAAGAACCAGTTGAGATCTTAGCTTCTGACAGCAAGGTGTTGCGGGGTAGATCGATTGAGTTAGTGAAGGTGCGGTGGCAACGTCGAGGTGTGGACGAGGCCACTTGGGAGAGGAAGGAGGATATGGAAAAGCAGTTTCCATATCTCTTTCAGTCAGGTAATTTCGGGGACGAAATTTCTTAAGTGGGGGAGAGTTGTAACACCCGTGTTTTGGGGTTAGGAGTTAGTCGAGTTGGTTGGTCTGAGTTGGTAGAATTTATTTTAATCAAATTGACCTTAATGTGAGCAAATTGAGTTTAGAAAGAAAGGGAGGGATCATTTTGGTAATTAAACCAAAATAAAAATAAACACCACCTATTAAGTTATCATCTTTCTCATTTTCTTTCTTCTCCACCGTGCATATCATTTTCAAACTCTCTCAAACCCCCTTTACTATTCCCTTTGATTTCTTCATCAATTCAAGGGGTTTTTGAAAGGTAATTATGTTTTCTTAATCTCCTCTTTATCCTCTATCTATCTATAGTCTTAGATTTCAAAGTTATAGAGTTTTGAAAATTAGGGTTTATATCAAAGTTTGGATTTTTAAGGGGTTTTTCATTTTGTTTTGATAAATTGAGTTGGGGCTTTGTTTAATCATGTTAAAATACACATAATATGTTAAAATGAGAAATTTTAGGTGAAAATCCGAAATGGGTATTTATGGCCATTTTTGATTAGTCTAAAACTTGAATTTTGGTGAGTTTTAGAGTTAGGTTGAAGGGCTGATGGTATATGTATGTTAGGAAAGTGTTTTGGGACCATTTAGGTGTCATTTAGGTGATTGAAAATATAGTTTTCTGCTGGGTAATAAAGGAGCACGAAAATGAGAAATTTGGTGATTGTTTGAGTTGGAAATTGTTGAAGTGTGGCTTGTGTTTATGAATTGGAGTGGTGACTGAAATTTAGCATTGAATTATGAGTAATGGTTATGTTTTGATTGGCTAGAAACAAGAGGAAACACCGGAGAAGCATCGGGATTGAATCCGAGTATTTAGGAGGCTTGCTTGCTTGTTTGAGTTGCTAAGGAAGGGTGGTGAGTAAAACTTTAAATTGTTTTGAAGTTGGTTCAAGTGTGTATTGGATGTGTGGGAATGAGCTTGGTAGGCCATTCCTAGGTGGGAGTTAAATTGGTAGTTTAACTCTTTAATTTTCCATTGATAAATGATATGTCATTGCCTACTTGTTCATGTGAAATGTGGATTGATTTATATGTATGTATCTTGATATGCATATATGATGAGCATGATATATAATTGGTGGATATATGATGTAATGAAAGAGATTGGCACTAGTATGCTTGGGTACAATGATCGATCATTAGGATGAGTGTGCACACAAATTGAGTCAAAACGTACGTGGCCTTGGTGGCGTTAAGGCACCAAGGAGGAGTACGGTGATGTAATATTCCACCGGAAATTTATATATATTCTACGTGGTGATGAGTGGAATCCCATCCGTAGGGCATGTGGCGATGAGTGGAATCCCGTCCATGCAAGGCCGGTGATGAGTGTAATCCCACCGAGGTAAGGTTGATGTTGGAAAATGCGTTCCAACATGTTATCCGCG
The DNA here is from genome assembly GCA_030270665.1 of Hibiscus trionum. Lineage (NCBI taxonomy): Eukaryota > Viridiplantae > Streptophyta > Magnoliopsida > Malvales > Malvaceae > Hibiscus > Hibiscus trionum. Next base: position 33,317,236 of record BSYR01000022.1, on the reverse strand, counting down.
TATTCGAGTCATAACTAGGTGCCAAAATGAGAATTATGTTGTTGAGCTTAATATGAAGTAAGATGCCATATTATGATTCTTGAACATGTTATTCTTTCATGATTTTGAGGTCGAGTTTAATATGATGTGAGATTCCATATTATGACCCTTGAAAATGATATGATGATTATGATGTTGAGTTTAATATGATGTGAGATGCCATATTATAACTCTTGAAAGACTAGCTAGGTTGACTTGTTTATACCTAAGCATGTTGTATGAGAGATTTAGGGATGACACGATTGAACCCTGCATTGTTGTTGTTTTTGGATTTTAGAGCATCCTCACTAAGCTTTTAGCTTACGCTCTCATTTTCAACAATGCAGATCATTAGCGTGGTGTTAGCAAGGAGCAAGGCGAAGGGGCATTCCAAGTTTTTGTTGCTCAAGTATGGTTTTGTAATTAATGTGGTAGTTTAGCAATGGGGCAATTATGTGATTTGCATGAGCTATGTTTTACTCATAAATGGTGTTGATGTGTATGATATGCTTGATGAAGACTTGTGTGTGATGGCATGTTTTGTTGGATGTTTTGGTTGCTTAACTAATATGTTTAAGTTCCATATGTATGAATGTGTGCCTTTGGCATTGTTAAGATCTTATGTATGTCCATATATGCATAAATTGCTCTTTAATTGGTATGCTATGCATGAATGCTTTATTACATGATCAAATGACTCCCTTGGCTTGATTAGGTGCTCTTGCATGTGTGTATATGCTGTATTTCTATCTAAATTATGTTCATAGATTTCATACATATGTTCTTAATGTGTTTCTATCATAGAATGTCATTAGAATGAAGCAGAATATGCTCCCCTGCATCTAGGTTTCGAAACTAGGGGTAAAGTTTCGAAACCTTTGCAAATTTTTGGATTCCAGAGGCCACTGCCAGCCAAAGTTTCGAAACTTTGGGGCAAAGTTTCGAAACTATGGTCAATTGAGGTTTACAAGCTTTACGTTTTAGTCCTGATTTTCGTATGTGCAATTGCTTGAGTTTGAGATGTCCGTTTGAGTTGAAATTTGGCAGAGAGGCATGAAACATGACTAATTTCATAATGGTAACTTAAAATTTGGTAAAGTCCTCTTAATTTCCAGAATTTACAAATTGGTCCCTAAATTCGTATTTTGTGCAATTGAGTCCCTTATTGTTTTCCGATTGCTGTGATTTTTGAGTATGCTTATCTCAAGAGTATGCCTAGGTTTAATGTGCATCTAGACAAGTTTAAAAAGAAAAAAAGGGTCGTTAATCAAGGTTGACTTTCGGGTTGACTTTGGTTTCCCCCGTGTAATCTTCATAGTTCGGGTCAGCCGTCTAGGCCGGGCTACGGGGGTTACATACTAGTTGTCGACCATCGGTGTTCATTATTATTTTTGCTCTTTCTTGTTTTGTCTTTTTAATTTTAATAAAAATCTACGCTCTTGTGGCATATGTTTTTTTCTACCTTTGTGGCACGCTTTTCATTTATTTTTGTAGTTCGTTTCATCTGTTGTTTGTCCCGATTTCAGCATACTGTAGCGGTCGTTTAGTGCTCGTATAGAGATCCTCACAACGCTAGCTTTCTGTTGATTCTGTCGGTGGTCAATTGGTCATTGAAAAGATTGATCCCTACTCGTTTGATGGTTTGTTAGCCGATGTAATCTGAATTGTGTAGTGGAGCAATCTGCATGAGAGTTTGATTCATTCACCACTCCTTTTTTATCCCTAAAGTGTCTCGTTTGACTTGAGACAAGAAGATTCATGAAGGTTTCTCGGTTTTGATGGTATGCTAATCTTCATGGAAGAATTTACTTTTCTTTGCACTTTTGTATGGGATTTTTAGTAGACTAATCTCATTTCTCTTTTTTTTTTGATGCATTGTATTTGTAATATCTTTCATGGTGATTAATAGATCCAGATGCCATTGTTAAAAAAAATACTATCTATTAATAAGTTAGAGCATGTTTTACAATCATTAAAGAGTTCTCAAGCTAAAATATACAATATAAGGACATTTTTATAACTTTACCAAAATTGAGAGGTCAATATGAAATTAATTTCAAAATATTAATTTCAAGCTTAATTTAAACTTATAAGGACTAAAAAGTAATAACAAAGTTTGAATGTAAATTGATTTCCAAAAAAAATTCTTTTAACAAGTAAAGTCAAAGTATGGATACATTGACAAGAATAAGGATAATTGACAAAGTAGGAATACTTTTGTAAGAGTATGGACACTCTAATGCTCTCTGAAATCAAGAGCATTGAAACTCCTGTTAGTGAATGTTGCATATGTGCTAAAAATGTCATTTTAACCACATTGAATGACCCAATTCACCTATAAACCTTTTGAAAACTTAGTATAACCTGTATATATTCATAACCCATCGTTGTCGATATTAAATAACTCTAGCCGCTTCCTTCTTTTTTTTTTCTCTCTAGCCGCTTTGGCTTTTTTTTTTAACTTAGCCGTTTTATCTATGTTGTAAAGTTAGCGGCAATACCAACTTTAAAATTGATTGTCGACCGCCAATTACCCTATTTTTTTGCTTCGTTCTTTTGATTTCAGCTTTTTTTTTAATAAATTTGTCTTTATGACACGTTTTTCTCTACCTTTTGGTACGCATTTTCTGCCTCTTGGCACACTTTTCTGCCCGTTGACACGTTTTTTTGTTTGTTTTGCTTCAGGGGTGGATTGGACGTCACCACGACTGATCAAGATGTCGCTCTTTTGGTTATCTTGTTAATCTCCTTGTTTTGGACTCTCGAACTGGATCTAGATGCAAGTTAGTCACCGCTCTTGTTCGCGATTGAGTTGTGGTAATAAACATGTTGTCAACGTACCCCAATTCTGCAATATGCATTTTTTAATGTTGTTGTTGATGTTTTTTACTTTCATCGTCGAGCTTTGATGATGTTTTGTATCTATTTTGTTTCGAGTCTTTGAATTAGGTTTTTACATTTTCTTTGGTCTTGTTTATGATCTAGAGGCGCGTTAGTTTTCGTTTTAGGAATTGGTCTGAGTCAAGTTGTAAACTTTCATCTTGATTTTTCCTTTATGAATAAAACTGACGTACTCATTTTCAAATAAATCATGCTCAATACATCAAATTTATATCATATGGCATTTTACCATTTCACATACAATTCTTTTATGGATTTATATTCAATACACTCGCCGTGAAAACTAATTTTTTTCACAAATGCCTTACTTTTAGGGTTTATGGATTCAATTTAGGATATAGGAGTTTAGAATTTAGAGGCCGTGGTTAAATTTTAGGGTTTAGACTTGAAATTTAGGGTTTAAGGTTAGAATTTAGCGTTTAGATATTAGATTTTACATATTAGGATAATATGGTGAGAGGTTTAGGTTTTAACCTATAAAACCTAAATTTTAACCATAACCTCTAAATTTTAAAGCCCTAAATCATGCACCCTAAATTGAACATCTAAACCCCAAAACTAAAATGCTTGTAAAAAATTTTAGTTTTCAACCGCCCATTTATAAAATAATTATCTCTTTTTTTATTTGCAAATTGCCATGTTTTACCATGATTGTAATTTGTTTTGAACAATTTCTACCTAAGAAGAGGAGAAGGAATATTTTACTCCTACTGAATTATGAATTCACAACTTAAGAGAAGTAGAAGGTGTCAACTTGAAAGTTTCAACCGATAATCCTGATTGTAATTTGTAAGTGGAAACATTGCTAGAGCAGATTACAGTCTACAACTGTACATTGCAATTTGTGTGACAGCAAATTATAATATTAATAAATGGAAGAAAACTTTATCGAACTCTACAAATATAATCTGCTTGCAGATCCAGGGAAGAAACAAGAGCCAGACAGATTATATTCTCTCGGATAAATCTCAGAATGAAAATGAAAAAAAGTTGGGATTTCATAGCCATTCATTTTAGAATGGATTTTACTGCCACCAACAGTTAACGGAGTAGAGACAATATACACGACAAATACCTAATTAATGGTTTTCAACAAGGTTTCCCAGGCCTTATATTGCATGTTTACGTGAAATATGGAAACATGCACTGCTGCAATTTAATAAAAGGGTAGATATTTGATTCACTGACATAAACTCTAAATAAGCTCTAAATTTTTAAATATTAAATTTTATATTTTAACTATAAACTCTAAATTAAAAATTTTAAATTAAATCTCTATCCTTTAAAATAAGTTAACAATAAATTTACACAGACAATGCATCAAATATTTTTCCTTAATAAAATCATGACTTAAATCGAATGATCGGATTTTTATTAAATTTTAAGGAAGATTTTTTTAAGATATCATGTAATAAAATATTAACCATAAATATTATTAAATGCTCCATGTTTACCGGCTTAGTGAAAAAAATAAAGTATTAACCTTAAAGTATTATTTAATAATATTTAAAAACTCCAGTCATTTTATAAAATCTCTACTAAATTGATGTTTGCTAACGCATGAATAAGGATGGCGTTACTACGCGGGGTTAGGGGTAAAACATAAATGTTTAAAAGTGGAAGATAAATTTATATATAACAATTTTTTTATATAAGAACAAAAACAAACCGGGCATACTTCCGTTCTTGTACGTGACACTAAACTTAATTCGAGATTTAATATTTATAGAGATAATATCTTTCTTTAAACCCGCCATTTTATTTAAGTGGATAAGAATATTCACATAAAAAGATTAGGCTTAAGGGCTCGAGAAGCCCTTAAACTTTCAAAAAAAAAAATCAATTAAGCTTTAAAGTTTTTTTTACATCTAATGTCACCCTCAAACCCATAAAATTAACCAATCTGACCCTTTAACTGAAGAATTTCGTCGTTGACCATTACGATGCTGATGTGGCAGTTCACGGTGTTGATGTGGTAGTCCACATGTGAATGACGACGTGTCTAGAGGGACTTAATTGATTTTGTTTGAAAATTTGAGATTTAATTGATTTTGTTAGAAAGTTCGGGGGTTTATTTAATCATTAAAAAAATAAAATTAAAAAATATTTGAATTAAAATTGAAATATTAAAAATATAAAGAAATGTTATAATACTAAAAAATATAAAAAAGCTATCCATGAATTTTAAGAAATATAAACTTACATTTTTAATATAAAAAGAATTTTCTTTGATCAAGGAAATGATCTCACTATAAAAAATGCTTATATTTTCCTATGACACTATTGGTTGTCTGCTTTAATGCATCGAGCAAGATGAAGTTCACTGTTTGATTGGATGGAAAAAAAATTCTTTAATAAAGTCAAGCACATTGTATTATGCCACAAGAGTGTTTCTCAATTTTTCTTATTTTCTAACTTAAATTCCATGAAAACTGATTTAATCAAATAATAGGTATGTAACTATATTGTGATATGAGTTTGCATCACAAGTATTAGAATGTACTTTAGATTTTACATAATTTAGTAGGTTGGAATATAATTTTAATCTCATTTTGTTATTATAATGGTCATATATATTTTTATATTTAGTAATTTTAATATTTATTTTTAGAATTTTTTTAACAATTATATATATATTTTTATATTTTTATATTTTCTTAAAGATTAAATAAACCCTCAAACTTTATTAAAAAAACTAATCAAATCCTCGAACTTTAAAGAAAATCAATTAAGCCCCTCTTTTTTACGTCATTATTTTTTAACGTGGATCGTCACATTAGCACTATAAACTGCCACCGCCACGGTCAACAACGAATTCTGTCAGTCAAATGGTCGGATTAGTTAACTTTTTGAGTTTGAGGGTGACATTAAGTGCGAAAAATCTTTAAGAGCTTAATTGATTTTTATTTTCAAAAGTTTGGAGACTTTTCAAGCCGTTAAAAGATTATTAAAAGTGGAATGAAGCAAACATTTCCTAACCTCGTCTCCTCCCATCATTAAAAAGTGTTATGTTTGATTTTTCTGTTTGTTTGTTTTTATAACAAAGATGCCTCGCTACTATGAGAAGTTGAGATCCAAGCAGTAAAGTTGCTAAATGTAGCTTCTTAAAGATGATTAAATGAATGAATTAAACTAGCATTTCTTGTGGGTTTAGTTTCCAATTCAGTAAACAGTGAGCATGCTCAGAAGATTTAAAAGCTTCATTTAGGAATATTTTCAAACATCACATATGCAAGAGTTTGTACTAACTAATTATAGTAACATCATGATGAATCAAAATATGAAGTTATTTTCCGCAAAACTCTATCAACTAGTTGAAGAAAGGCAGAGTGTATAGTAGTATTAAAGTGAAAGAGCCGACCGACCGATCACATCAAAGAAATAAACGCACAATCACGGATGGACATGAATACAAACTAACGTTTGGCCAATGCCCACCCTTTTTTTATCCATTCATACACTCACTCTCAACACACAAATAATAATTATTACTCAAATTCAACAAGTCTATCGGTAAAAAGGCGGATAATGTTCATCCTAAGAGACGTATTTAAATCGCTTTGTCTACAAGTATGCGCATTGTCAGTCGGTTAAAATATGTAGACATAACAATTAGAACCCGAGTCTTTTAAGACGAACATCATCCGCTTTCCCATCAAAACTATTTGTTGAATTCGAACTATAAAATTCTCTTTCTTAAACATCATAATTCGGGTTTATATTCTTTTTACATTATAGTTGTAATTATAGCATTATCAAATTTGGAATATTAATAATTCATAGAAGGCATAAAGTCAGAATTAGCCCCTAAAGTTTGATAGTTTGGTCATTTTGACTCTTATTTTTTTTGGAGCATTTAAGCCCTTAACGTTTCAATTTATGTCAAAATAATCTTATTTGGATGGAAACCGTTAATTGACTAACGGTTAACTTTTTTACTGATGTGGCACGTCCATGTGGACTGGATTGATGATGTGGCATTACTAATATTTTTAGATTAATTATAAATATTTTTTTATTAAATTAATTGTAACCGATCAATTGATGACATGTGACATCATCCAATTGGTTTAAAAACAAAGGAAAGAAGCAAAATTTATATATGTATTTAGTGGGAATCAAACTTAGGCCTTGTGCATGAAGAGCTAAATGTCTAACTATAAGGCTAAACTACTATTTTATAATTTAATTACCACTTCTTATATTTATTCATTATCTCATATTTTAAAAATGAAGAAAACTTACGGGTAAAGAGAATTGAACCTAAAAATCATGAAAATAGGACTAACATTTTGCCACCGAACCTATTAAGTATCTTCAATTTATTTTTACGAAATATTAAATTTAATTCATTGAAATTGTGATTATCTTTAATTATAACATAAATTAAATTATATTTATGAGATGAATTTTGTTTTTTTTAATATAATACTTTTTAAATTATTGAAAACACATTTATTTTTAAATTTATTTCTAATTTTTGAGTTTATTTTCTAATTTTAATTAAATATTTGGTAACAATATAAAAAATAATAAAAATAACATTAACTAAAATATATAAATAAAAACTATCGTTCTCAGTAAGTTTAAATTTATTTTTTTAATAAATGTTATTTTTATTTTTAATAATTTTTATATTGTTGTCATATAATTAATTAAAATAGAAAAATTAAAATTTAGAAAAAATATCAATTTTAATAATTTAAAAATATTATATTAAAAACAAAACACAAAGTCTATCTTATAAATATAGTCTAATTTATGTTATAATTAAAGATAATCACAATATAAACCGATTAAATTTAATGTTTGGTAAAAATAAATCAATATATCTAGCTAGTTTAGTGGGTAATGGCAAGTTTTGTCTCTTTTTTTTTCAAGAGTCCTAGGTTTGATTCTCCTTACCCAATATTATTTTACTACTTCACTTTTAAAATATAAAATAATAATAAATATAATAAGTGGTAATTTAATTATATCATCATCTAGTTACACGTGGACATCCCACATCATCAATCTAGTTCACATGAATGCGCAACATCAATAAAGAAATTTGGTCGTTAGTTAATTAACAGTTTCTATCCAAAAAAAGACTATTTTGACATAAATTAAAATGTTAAGGCCTTAAATGCTCAAAAATAGAATATGGACTAAAGTGACCAAACGATCAAACGCTGAAAATTAATTTTAGCTCTATGCCTTCATAAAATAATGTTAACTTTTACCACTGAACACTAATTCAATGCATCATTTCATGCTGATTGAATCTTAATTCAGTTAACTTTATTATTATTAGAACACAAAAAATATATGAATTCAAGCACACTTAAAAGCTCATTCATGATTTATAAGTGTGGTGGGGTTTCTATTATGCATCAAATGCATAATACTTTCCTCAATGACAAATATATAATCATTTACTGGTTTACATGGGCACCAGTTAAGGGAAGCCTAATTTCTGTGGCATTTTTGTTACTCATGTCCCTATTCTTCTTCTTATAAGTATGTATTAGTTTAATTTCTGTGGCATTTTTATTACTCATGTCCCTATTCTGCGACATTACGGGATGTTAAGTTCCTTAAACAAGGCCAAGTGTTAGAATTTTGACTTTTGAATGGAAAAAAAATGAGTTGGGAGAGTTGTCTCATATTGGGCCTCTACAAAACTCGATCTGAATTGATCGACAAATGAACCGGATATAGGTGGTTAAACTAAAAAACGCTGGAACATTTGTCTTCTATTTCAATGCCACCAGCATCTCACATGCATTGCCTATACCTCTTTCTCTTAATCCTTGTGTGTGAAGAGAAAGTAGATGAGACTGAAACCGAAACCCTGGGTTTTGAAGGAAAGTAACAAAGCTTATGAGCTGTATGAAGTAAATAGAGATAAGTAGCGAATGAATGGTCGGAGTCTGCCGACGTGTTTGTAAAGGCATATACATTGCCAACTAGCAAAGTTTGTCAGTTGCTTATGTTCACGTGATCTTCTTTCTTTTTGCTGTGTTTCTTTGTTTTCTTCTATTCCTTACAATTATATAATCCCCACTGCCATGCAAATAATCTAAGACGTTAATCAATCAACTCAGCAGTCAGCATGGATTCCACCAAAATCTCTTCTCTCCTTCTCATTTGCATGCTTTTCATTTCCTCTGCCACTCCAATTCTTGCCTGTGCTTCCTGTCGCCATGCACATCCCAAGCATCCTAAAGCCCCCATTGTTAAACCCCCAATCCATTTGCCACCGGTTAAACTCCCTCCGGTCACCGTTCCTCCTGTTGTAAAACCACCGGTTACACTCCCTCCGGTGACTGTTCCTCCAGTTGTAAAACCACCGGTTGAACTCCCTCCAGTGACTGTTCCTCCAAAGATTGTTCCTCCAGTTGTGAAGCCACCAATTAACCTCCCTCCAGTGACTGTTCCTCCAAAGATTGTTCCTCCAGTTGTGAAGCCACCAGTTGAACTCCCTCCAGTGAAGCCACCAGTTGACCTCCCTCCAGTGACTGTTCCTCCGGTTGTGAAGCCACCAATTAACCTCCCTCCAGTGGCTGTCCCTCCAAAGATTGTTCCTCCGGTTGTGAAGCCACCAATTAACCTCCCTCCGGTTGTGAAACCACCCATTAACCTTCCTCCAGTGACACTTCCTCTTCCTCCGGTGACAGTGCCACCAGTGACTAACCCACCAAGTGGAAAACCCTGTCCACCTCCACCATCAAGCAAGGCCACATGCCCAATCGACACACTGAAACTGGGTGCTTGTGTGGACCTGCTAGGAGGGTTAGTGCACATTGGTGTTGGTGACCCAGCTGTGAATGCATGCTGCCCGGTCCTTGCAGGGCTTGTTGAACTTGAAGCTGCTGTCTGCTTGTGCACCACTCTCAAGCTCAAACTCCTCAATCTCAAAATTTATGTCCCCATTGCGCTTCAACTCCTCGTCACTTGTGGGAAAACTCCCCCGCCCGGTTACACTTGCTCTCTCTAGATCCAAGTTAAGCTCTTTTATCACTTCAATACATACATACATATATGCTTTCATATAGGGTCGAACTTTAAGATATTTTCACTAGAATGCAAACAGCTTAAACACATTTCAGTACACTTCTTATGTTCGGATTTCAAACTTAATTAAAAAAAAAATGCATGCCAAATCTTTTTTAGTTGTTTTTAAAAACTATTGCAAGTGTGTTTATTTCTTAATCATTGTTGTTCTCATTTGTTTTCATGGCGTACGGATTTTGCAGGTTGGGAGATTCATGGATTCCCTACCCTTTCACTCTATCAGTCGAATTGGAAATCTCTGCAGCATAAGCTCTTATTTGTAATACCAATTCTTTTTTAGTTATTTTTAAAAACTATTGCAAGTGTGTTTATTTCGCATCACTATCAGTCAAATTCTGAATTGTTTTTCTTGTAATTTCATTTCTAAGTTGTCTTCTAACTTTTTGTTAGTTGATTTTAAATTAAAGCGTGGTATCAAAATATTCTACTTTTATAATAATAATAATAATAATTATCCTTTGATATTCAAATTCGAAGAATACATTTTATTCAACATAATTGATCGCTATAGCATTTATTACATATAAATTGTGATAAGTGGGTAAAATTCTTCTGTCCCTAATTATGCCCTCTTCTATGCCCCACATTAAAAATTATTTAAAAATTAAATTCTAAACCCTAACCTTAATTTTCACATCCTAAACCCTAAACTATAAACCCTAAACTCGCTATTTTAAAGTGGAGCATAAAAAGGAGCATGATAAGGGGACAGACGATTTCCATCCGTGATAAGCACGCAAACTATTGTTTGGTTTGATATCCATAGGTTTCGCCAAGAAACGATAACCATGAGAACAGAGATGGATCGAGGAGGGTCGGAGGGAGCAGTCGTCTTCCAGAAATTTAAAATTCGTATATGGTTTAGATTTTATTTTAAAAGATTTTTGATGTATTTACTATTGAAAATTTATTTTTGCCATTATAAGAGGATTAAATTATATGTGGCAATTTAAAAATTTTAGACAATAAACTTATAAAATTTTAGGTTGGTAAAAAAAATAGAAATAAGTCAACTTTAAGACTAGTGCATTTTCAATAGAAATGAGCAGTGTGACAAATGGGTGGTTGTAAGGTTGAAGGAAGATGGGACCAATTTTATAGCTATGGCACATGAACCTTGTTTGTCTCTATATTCTGCAGTAACATGTGCTGTCTGTCGAAAAGTCCATACATCATCATCTTGTAAAGATTCTAAAATATTTATTCAAAAAGTAAATTATGTTGACTGATTGAATCAAAAAGTGATGAGAATAATGAATGAAATTAATGTTCAACTTTATAACCCTTTTGATCAGGTTTGGAACATGGTCGTTTGCTATGCATGGATATACTTGCAGGAACCCTAAATATCCACGGAGCTTTTCATTTCGTGTTTGTACTTACAAATTTCTTAACTAAGTTTAAGAATTTAAAAGGTGGCGGAATTTTTTTTTGAAGCGCTAGTAATTGTCGGTCAGTCATACGGCGATGAATTTGTTTTTGGATTTTGTACACACCGCCCGTCACACTGTGGGAGCTGGCCATGCCCGAAGTCGTTACCTTAACCGCAAGGAGGAAGATGCCGAAAGCAGGACTAGTGACTGGAGTGAAGTCGTAATAAGGTAGCCGTACTGAAAGGTGCGGCTGGATCACCTCCTTTTCAGCGAGAGCTAATGCTTGTTGGGTATTTTGGTTTGACACTGCTTCACACCCAAAAAGAAGTGAACTACGTCTCAATTAAATTTGAAGATAGAAGCCTTCTTTCGTTTCTCGACGGTAAAGTAAGAGCAAGCCCATGAGCTTATTATCTTAAGTCGAAACAAGTTGATAGGATCCCCTTTTACGCCCCCATGTCCCTCTCGTGTGGCGACATAGAGGCGTAAAAAAAAGAGGGATGGGGTTTCTCTCGCTTTTGGTTTACAAATTTTTTAACTAAGTTTAAGAATTTAAAAAGTGGCGGAATTTGATGAAAGAGTTAGGCACGTCAATTTAAAACTTTTGAAAAATAGAGATTAAACTATTTTTTTTCAAATAAAGGTTTAATGTATATTTTTTTGCCTAACCAAAAATTTTAAAATTTTGAAAGGTTTAATGAGATTTTTTTAAATTACGATACAAATATTAATTAAAAATATTTTTAAATTTAATATGAATTTCTAAAAAATTAAGGGATCAAATTATTAACATTATATATGAAATCTATCAACTTAAATTATAATAAAAATATACAATTAATTAGTAATTTTTTTATATAAATATAAACTTTAAGTATTTCCAAGTAATTAATATAAAATTTTAGATTAATAAAAAAATAGCCTCGAAACTATGCATTTTTTCTATTAGTGTAATATATCAAAGTATTAATATAATATATTAATAATTATTATATTTAATTTCATTTTATAATATTAAAGTTTTTATTATTTACTTTTATTTAAAATATTAAAATATTAAATTCTTATTTATTTTCATAATTATTATATTTAATATATTAATATTAAATAATTAAAGTAAAAAAGTAATTTCACTCCCAAAACTGATTTTCTACCCAAAAGCTAAAAATTTTAGCTTTTGGGGTTGGGTGAAAAATCACTTTTTAAGTGATTTTTCACTCTAATTTGTAAGTGTTTGACATTGCTTATGGGTGAAAATTTACTTTTTGAGCAAAATTTCTTTTTAAACCCTCATGTTTGCACATTTAGTCCTCCATGTTTGCACATTCAAACAATTATATCTTGATTTGAAAAATAAATTTAACACTCATTATTTACAAATTATTTTAATTTAGCATTATAATTTTAATTAAAAATAATTTAACCCTAAACCATTAAACACTAAGCATAATAAAAAATGAACAAATTCATTACAAAATAAGCTTTACCCTACGCTAATGGAATGAGGTTCGACTATTTGCCCATCTTCATCCTGCAATAAGTAGCTCACAGTCCATGCAAACCAAAACCAGCAGCCTCTACCCCTAGGCCCTAACATCCTTGTCAATGGAAAAGTCCCATAGCATTTGAACCTCCACCAACATCTGGTTTCCAACGCTTGTTTTCTTGTTTCTCTGCCAATACATCTTTTAGTGTTGCAGTACCCAACTGAACTGCTCTAACCTATATGATAAACAGTACAATTTCAAATCGGCCAATCCATAGACAAGGTGATACTGACCTAACCTATATTTCATTAGTGTTTAGGGTTTAGGGTTGAATTATTTCTAATTAAAATAGTGTCAAATTGAAATAATTTATAAAATAACGAGGGTTAAATTTTCTTTTTTAAATTAGGACATAATTGTTTGAATGTGCAAATATGGAGGACTAAATGTGTTATTATTCAAAATATTTTAACTGCCATGTCACCCTTTAACGGTTGTTAACGAGTCAGTGACCAATTTGGAGCAAAACTAAGAGTTTAATGGTAACATTGAAGCAATTGAAAGTTTGGTTACCAAATTAAATAATTTATCAAAGTTTAGTTACCATATTTGTGTACTTTACCCAAAAAGAAAAAAATATATATGAAAAAATAATATAAAAATTGTTTTTGAGATTTTATTCTAAAAAGGGATAATAAAGTCCTTATGATTTTAAAAGTAATTAAAATAGTTAATGGTACATTGCAGTACACATGATTATTAGTACATAGGTACATAACGTTTATTGTAAAATCATCCTAAAATTTAACAGTGTTCAACAGTGTATTGTATTAGTGGCGTTTATCGGTGTGCGTCGCTCGTTATAAAATTTTCCAAACAATAAACACTATATGAGAATATTAAATATGAAACGTCATCATCGCCTACTTTCTAGATAAGACAAATTTATTACATCAAAAAAGATAAGACAAATTTATTAATAGTAAACACTTGGACAATTTTACCATCAAAGTTTTTTTCCCCAACTCAATCATATCAAATAAAATAAAAAATAAAATGTGAATATGAAAAATAATAATATAATAACAATTATTTTAAATAACACGATAATAAACATGAATTTATTCAAATTTTTATTCATGATTTTAACATAAAAATAATATCAAATTACTATATACCAACCTAATTCAATGAACCTAAAATTAAATTTTTATATAATTTTCATTTGTCTTTTAGTGTTTCCCAACTAAAAACTAAAGATATTATTACACGTCGTTTTTTAAAAAATCTATAAAATTATATATTTTTTATATAATTGAAATATGATTTTATATTTGGCTCACCTAATTTTTATTGTAAATAAATTAATTTAATTGAATAAATAAAAATATTTAAATATCTACAAGATTAATATAAGTAATTTTATTTAAAATTAAAAAAATTAAAATTTATAGTATTTTACCCTTGACCAATTCGGAGTCCCCTAAATCTGGCCACCTCTACAATCCCACTCTCACCCAAACTTTACCTTCAGCCATTATCTCTTAAAGATTCGAAGTCCTAATCTGAATCTCTTAATTAAACATGAACTTTGTCCTCTAAATCCCACAAAATCTGACCACGAACCCTCACCAAATGACTGGATTAACCCATTCATATTTCATATATAAACCCTTAGCCTTTATAGGAAATGACGAAGATCAAGAGCAAAAATAAAATAGAGAGATACACTAATTTGAAAATCCCGATATTTACTTTGAAAATGTATTATCTTTCTACTTAATAAAAAAATTGGAAGAGAGCAAACAAGAAACTTTATCGATTCACGGCGACAATAGCACTATTTTAAAAATCTGAATGGTGGAAAGAATTTGTATCAACGTAAGAAAGACACGATCCAACCATGAACAATTTAGTTGATTGGAAATTGAGCCTTGGAATTTTAGTTTTAATTAAATTTGATGTTTAACTTGGTTCCATTTTTTTAAATGAAATTGGATAAGTTGAAATTGATTAAAAATTGGCTTTAGTTTCTTAATTTATTGTAATTTGGTTCATGATTAAGATCTATGTTAAAGTTTACATGCTTCTATGTTAAATTTGACTTTAATTTCTTAATTCCAACGTCGCCAATTCTTCATCAACATCATCTAAATTACCGATAAACTCAACACCGATACTTTTTCCAAACTCCATAGTTGTCCTAGCTGATTTTGTTAGAATTTATTTTCTAGCAATATCCGACTCCATAATAAAAAAAAGGTAAACTAACCCAATGACCACCATACTATGGTAAATGTATTAAAATGACCACATTAAAAAAGATCGACTCAATTAAACCACCAAACTATTTAAATGGTATCGATGTGACTATCAGCCGTTAAAGGTTAACGGAAGGGTGATGTGGCGGTTAAAAAATAAGGGTATAATTACACATTTGGTCCTTATTACTTATACACTCTATCAATTTAGTCATAATTTTAATTTAATAAAATAAATTAATTATTTAATTATTTGGTTGCTGAATCACAATCGTCGGGCTTTACTGCGGCGATTCCCAGGCGCCAAACGGGACGAACTACGTTCCGAATTTCACTGAATTGATGAAACAGTTGCAAGAGCAGATCAACGATAATATCTTTGCTTCCTATTATCTCAACTCTACGCCTTCAATGTATGGATTGGCTCAGTGCTATGGAGATTTGGGTCAAACGGATTGCCTCCTTTGCTTTGCCGAGGCAAGGACTCGAATCCCGCGTTGCCTCCCTCGCTCGGCTCAAATCTTCCTCGATGGCTGCTTCTTGCGTTACGATTATAACCGGGATTTCTTTCACGAATCCGTTTCGTCAACTTCCGACACCGTTAATTGCAGTTCCAACAATGTACGTAACAATGGTCGGTCAAGATAACAACAGCAGGAGGATTTTGTTTGGTAGAAACGTTGATCACGCGGTCGGGAATGTAACGACTATTGCTTTGAGAAAAAACGGATTCAGGGTGGTCGGGATGGATGGGGTGTATGCATTGGCGCAGTGTTGGGAGAGCCTTACTCCAGCGGAGTGTCAGCAGTGCCTGCAGAAGGCGGCAGAGACGGTGAGAGGATGCGTGCCCAGGGACGAAGGGAGAGCTTTAAATGCTGGGTGCTATTTGAGGTACTCCACAAGGAGGTTCTATAATGAAGGGGCCGATTCTGATGGTCATAGTAAGTCTTTTGCCTTTTTTAAGATGCTGAGCTTGATTTTGATGTAAAAATGGACTGAATTTATGTTGATATG
Organism: Hibiscus trionum; assembly: GCA_030270665.1. Taxonomy (NCBI): domain Eukaryota; kingdom Viridiplantae; phylum Streptophyta; class Magnoliopsida; order Malvales; family Malvaceae; genus Hibiscus; species Hibiscus trionum. The sequence continues at coordinate 33,301,123 of BSYR01000022.1, read as the reverse complement.
ATCTCGGCTTGAGTGGCAGATACTTAAACATTTTCCCAAGATTTCTATGTAATTAGAGGGTGATTTGAGATATTTTCTTGGATGTTCTAGAGTAGATTTTGCAATTCATTTTAGATTATTTTGTTTGATTTAGCCTTTTTGTATATTATGTTGATAATTGGTTGGTTGCTGGATTTTCTGCTGGAACCATTGTTGGGTGGTTTTGTTTGAGATTGTAATAGAGAAGAACACCTTATTTTATTAAATAATTAATTTATTTTATTAAATTAAAATTAGGACTAAATTGATAGATTGTTGAACTTATTTTGATTTTGATATAACTTAAAAAAATTTTTTAGAGGACTAAATTGTAAAAATTTGTAAAGTAATTTTAAAGAAATAAATTTGTCAAAAACTCGATTTTAACTTGACAGAATGCTTTGAAAAAGTTCGATTCAATACGTATATCGAACTACATTTTTAAAAGTCAACAAATGCCCAAAATATACATTTTGGAAGGAAAGTTTCGAAACTATCTAAAAGTTTCGAAACTATACTGGGCAGAAGCACTCTGTTTTTGAAACCTGGGTAAAGGTTTCGAAACCTTCATAAGGTTTCGAAACCTTGGCCTGAAAGTTTCGAAACCTTATGAAGGTTTCGAAACCTTTGGCCTGCAACGGTCATATATTTCAAATCTAACCCTAAAGTTTCGAAACCCTTGGTAAAGGTTTCGAAACTTATATGCAGGGGAGCTTTTAAAGGTCAAAAATAAACACTCCCAACGGCTCCAAAAACCCCCCCAAAGGCTCCTAACGGCTAGATACTCAAACAACACTATAAATACAACATTTGATCAATATTGAAGCATCAAGAAAGAGTAAGAAACATCAAGAAAGCATATACAAGCATTCAAGCTTCCAAGAAATCATTTTGTGCTTATTTTTCGATCTTTCTTGTAAAAACACTAGAGTGTTCTTCGTTGTAATTCTTGAGCTAGTGTTTTTCGGGTGTGTGAGAGAGCTTAAACTTTGCAAACACTTTCCTAGTGAGGATTTTCTAGTTTGCTCATTTGTATCCAACTTTGGGATAGGATTCAATAGACTTTGGGGTATAAGTCTATTGAAGTGTATAAGGTTACTCCTTGTCCTTAAAGGAAAGACAAATTAGTGAATTTGTGGGAAATCCTTAGTGTGGACGCTAAGGTAGTGGATGTAGACTTTGGTTAGAAAGTCGAACCACTCTAAATCGCTTTGCAATTTTTATCTTTGCAATTAGCTTCCGCCGCAATTTTCAAAAATCCAATTCACCCCCCCCTCTTGGTTTTATTCGATCGATTGCCACGTTCTACAATTGGCATCAGAGCTTGGTTCATTAGAAGGTCTTACAACCTCTTGAAAAAGATCCAAGAAGTGTGCAATCATCCACAAAGTCATCCATGGCATCCACCTCCAATATTGTAGTTTGGGGAGACTCTCAACCCACCAACAAACCGCCTTTCTTCAATGGAGTAAATTATGCGTATTGGAAAAACCGCATGAAGCTCTTCATCCAAGCTTATGATCTTGAAGCTTGGAAAATCATCATGAGAGGATACATAGCACCAACGAGCAATATTGAATCATGGAGCGTTGAAGAAGACAAGGGATTCTCAACAAATGCAAAGGCTATGCATCTCATCTTTTGTGCCTTTGGCCCGGACGAGTATGGAAGGGTGTCATCTTGTTCCAATGCAAAAGAAATTTGGGACAAACTTGAAGTTACACATGAAGGTACAAATCAAGTGAAGGAGACCAAAATCGGGCTCCTCAATCTAAGTTATGAGAACTTCAAGATGGACCCCGAGGAAGACATCAAAACCATGTCCGATCGATTCTCCGTGATCGTAAATGGTTTGAAAGGTTATGGCGAAGTAATCCCCGAGGACAAACTTGTGAGGAAGATGATCTACTCTCTTCCCGATTCATGGGATTCGAAGAAAACCGCCATAATAGAAGCAAAGGACCTCAAAGTTCTCAAATTGGATGAGCTTATTGGTTCCTTGCTTACTCATGAAATGATGTCAACGGGCAAGGAAGAAAAGAAGAAGGAAGTGGAGAAAAAGAAAGTTGGTCTTGCCCTTAAAGCATCCAAAAAGGATGATGATTCTAGTGAAGAAGATGAAGAAAAAGAGATGGCTATGTTTGCCAAAAGATTCAAAAACTTCATGTTGACCAACAAAGGAAGAAGATTCCAAAGAGATGAGGGCTTCAAAAGCAACAAAGGGAGAGATCCTCTAACTTGCTATGAGTGCAACAAACCGGGACATATCAGGTTCGATTGTCCTCAATTAAAGAAAAATAGCTATGAGAAGAAGAAGCACAAGGCTCATGTAGCTACTTGGAGCGATGACGAATCATCCGACGAGGATGAAGATGAAGTAGCCAACTTGTGTCTTATGGCTATCGAGGATGACTCAATGGTAACCTCTAATTCATCCTATTCATTTGATTATACTTTTGATGAATTGCAAGAGGTTTATAATGAATTAGCCTTAGAGTATGAGAAGTTAATTTTGAAAAATAGAAAAATTACTTCAAAATTGAAAAATGAAAATGACTCTCTCTCTAAGTCTAATATGGAATTTGAAAGTAAAATCAAGGAAATGCAAGTCCAAATAAAAGATTTTGAAAAGAGAAATCAAGACTTGCAAAACTTACTTTCAAAGGTCCATGAAGATCATCAAAAGGAACTTGATGATCTTAAAGCTTCTTTCAACAAAGTTGGGACAAAATTAGTTGAAAAATGTGAAAATTCAAGACCCAACTATGTTAGAAAGAACTATCATGGGTATAGACAAAGATCACCTAATCGAAAAAAGATTAGGAGCATTTGGGTTCCAAAAGGACTCATTGCTAATAAAGATGTTGATCTATTGTCTAAATGGATACCCAAAGGGACTAAATTACTAGGAACTAACTCTTATGGACCCAAAAGAGTTTGGGTACCAAAACATACATAGTTCCCTTTTTGTAGGTGTGTTGGAGCCATGATATGCAAATTTGAAGAAACTTGAAAGCTCTAGACACATAAAATGGAAGGACACTTGAAGAAGCTCAATCAACATATCTTGGTTCAAGTGGTAACTTTTTATGCAAAACTTACTCTTACATGTTAATTTATATGAATATTTTGTGTTGAAACATGTTTGAGGTTCCCCATATGTTGTATGAATGCTTTTAGTGAGGGGGAGTTATGTTTTGCATGTTTGCTCAATATTTGGCCTTATGTGTTAATTGTTTGTATTTAAGCCTTAAATATTAGCAATATTATGTGCTTAATTGTTTAAATTTTTTTTGTGACCTTAATTAAGATAGTCACTTTTAAATCCAACTATAAGCGTAAAATTCTTTGTTTTTAGTTCAAATATGATCTTTAATGTTGATAATTATCATAATAATATTAGAATGCTTTTAGAAACAATTTTGAGGCAAAATCTGATGATTTCTAAGTCAATACAGGGCAAAGTTTCGAAACTATCTCATAGTTTCGAAACCTTATAGTTTTTCCAGAAACATATTAGTTACTGGAACTAATAGTTTCGAAACTTATACAAAGTTTCGAAACCTTGGCCAGATAGTTTCGAAACTTTAGCAAAGTTTCGAAACTTTTAGGTGCCCAGAATCAATTCTTCGCTACTGGAGGCAATAGTTTCGAAACTTTGGAAAAGTTTCGAAACCTTAGGCTGACAGTTTCGAAACTTTCCAAAAGTTTCGAAACTTTCATTAAAGGCAGGCCTTGTTCGACGGGTTTTCATGCTTATAAACCAATTTTTATAAACCCTAACTCATTATTTCATCAAACCTAAACGGCCAATCTACCCAAATTCTCTCAAAATCCTCAAAAACCTTGCTCAAATCTACAAGTTTTCATCAATCTTTTGGGTCTTCATCTTCATCTTCAACAACTATTTGAGGTAATTTTTTATTAAAACTTCAATTTATTCAAGTTTTTGAGAATTTTAGGGTTATAAATTTTTTAGGGAATCTTGTTTTTAGTGAATCTTAGAACAATGTGGGTTGATAATATTGCAATATATGTTGTGTTCTTGCAGGAGGTATCACCCAATCTTGTTAGAACTCTTGTTTAAACACCTTTAAATTCTTGCCCACAAAGTGTTTGATAAAATTCCCCAACCAAAGTTTTTGAACCAAAACCATGCCTCCTAGAGTTATCCTTCCTAGAACAAATCCTCCTAGAGCTAAACGTCAACGCAATGAAGTCGGTCAAAATTCCGGTTCTAATCCTAATCCTCAATTTGAGGATCGTTGCTTTAGGGATTCGGATAACTTAGATAGATATCAAAGTGTTTTTGAGAATAAGAAAGTTAGAGAGGAAAGAACTATAGATTTTGATTTTCTTACTTCTCCAGATTTTAACTTTGATCTCTTTGAACTATTTGCCGATTGGAAATGGCTTGATTTTCTAAACATTCCTCCTTACACCCATCGCAAATTAGTTCGTGCCTTTTTTGCCAATGCCTCTTTCATCCGATCACCTAGGGATCGAAACACTATCATAGGTATCCGTTCTTACCTTATGGGTACCGAATTCGATATAACACCTCAAATCATAGCTGATCATTTAGGTGTTCCTTTAGATGGTAGTTCAGATGAAAACGTAGCTCATAACATTCCCGCTTTCCCGGATGGTAGTCCTACGCACCTTCCTCTCGAGGAGCGCCTCTTTTTACTCCTTACTACTTGGTTCTTCCGTCCTTCCGGCGGAAAAGCCACTAGTATGCGAGCTTGTGATTATTGGTGGCTACGCAAATATCGTGATAGGACTCGTCCCGATATTGCTACCATCATTTTCCTCAACCTCATCAAAATCATTCATAATCCCACCTCATTCTCTCTCTCTTATGGGAATGTTCTTAGCCATATTTTTAGGAAGCTCAATATTGACACTTCCTTAGATCCACATGTTAAGAACAAGAGCTTTATTGACATTAAATCTTGTCACAAAGCCCAATGGTATCATGGAGATCTCGGTTGGGTTCATAGAGGAGAGGAGTTTGATGATGATGAGGATCCTATTGGAGAGGCTCCACTAGCTCCGGCACCGGCACCGGTTACATTAGAGAGTATATATGCGACTATGGTCACGCGTTTTGATAGCTTAGATGCTCACCTTCGTGGCATAGATGATCGCGTTCGTGGCATAGATGATCGAGTTACATCGTTGGAGCATGACATGCACGATGTCCATACTCACTTTTTTCCACAGATGCCTCAGGATGATGTTTAGTTATATATGCATTCTATATGACTTTATGATGTTATTGTTACATTTTTAGACTTATTTTGATTTACGCTTTTGTCTTTGTTTTTAAGACATATTATGCTCTTTGATTGAATATTTCTATGAATTTTATTTTGTTGGATTATAAATCTTGGATGATATGCTTCATGAATGATATGCTTTATGGATGATATGCTATTGAATTATATTGATCTATTAACGTTTTTGTTGCTTGTGTAGCCATTTATCCTTTTTGCTATAACAAAAAGGGGGAGAAGATTAAGAGGAGCAAATTTGTTTTTATCAAAGTTTTTATCCAAATATTTCATATGTCTTTAAAATTACAATTTTAAAATTTTTCATGAAGACATTTATTAAGGGGGAGCTTATGAAAAAGATTTGAAATATTAAACAAATTATTTCAAAAACAAATTTTTACAAAAATGTTTTGTTATATCAAAAAGGGGGAGATTGTTGAACTTATTTTGATTTTGATATAACTTAAAAGAAATTTTTAGAGGACTAAATTGTAAAAATTTGTAAAGTAATTTTAAAGAAATAAATTTGTCAAAAACTCGATTTTAACTTGACAGAATGCTTTGAAAAAGTTCGATTCAATACGTATATCGAACTACATTTTTAAAAGTCAACAAATGCCCAAAATATACATTTTGGAAGGAAAGTTTCGAAACTATCTAAAAGTTTCGAAACTATACTGGGCAGAAGCACTCTGTTTTTGAAACCTGGGTAAAGGTTTCGAAACCTTCATAAGGTTTCGAAACCTTGGCCTGAAAGTTTCGAAACCTTATGAAGGTTTCGAAACCTTTGGCATGCAACGGTCATATATTTCAAATCTAACCCTAAAGTTTCGAAACCCTTGGTAAAGGTTTCGAAACTTATATGCAGGGGAGCTTTTAAAGGTCAAAAATAAACACTCCCAACGGCTCCAAAAACCCCCCAAAGGCTCCTAACGGCTAGATACTCAAACAACACTATAAATACAGCATTTGATCAATATTGAAGCATCAAGAAAGAGTAAGAAACATCAAGAAAGCATATACAAGCATTCAAGCTTCCAAGAAATCATTTTGTGCTTATTTTTCGATCTTTCTTGTAAAAACACTAGAGTGTTCTTCGTTGTAATTCTTGAGCTAGTGTTTTTCGGGTGTGTGAGAGAGCTTAAACTTTGCAAACACTTTCCTAGTGAGGATTTTCTAGTTTGCTCATTTGTATCCAACTTTGGGATAGGATTCAATAGACTTTGGGGTATAAGTCTATTGAAGTGTGTAAGGTTACTCCTTGTCCTTAAAGGAAAGACAAATTAGTGAATTTGTGGGAAATCCTTAGTGTGGACGCTAAGGTAGTGGATGTAGACTTTGGTTAGAAAGTCGAACCACTCTAAATCGCTTTGCAATTTTTATCTTTGCAATTAGCTTTCGCCGCAATTTTCAAAAATCCAATTCACCCCCCTCTTGGTTTTATTCGATCGATTGCCACGTTCTACATAGAGTGTATAAGCAATAAGGACTAAATTTGTAATTATACCCTTATTTTTTTAATTGCCACGTCACCCTTCCGTTAACCTTTAACGACTGGTGGTCACATTGATATCATTTAAATAATTTGGTGATTTAATTGAGTCGATTTTTAATGTGGTCATTTTAATATATTTACCATAGTATGGTGGTCATTGGATTAGTTTACCCTAAAAAAATCAGTTAATTCAGCCATGTTATTTTCTTTTCCCAACTTCTTACTCTTATTGATTACCCTATCTTTCCTTTCGTTGTGTAAAAAATATTTCTTTAAACACACTTTGTGTCCTTTCATTATCTTGAATTAAGTTTTCATTTTATCTGAGTTACAAAGCGAATTTTAACAAGATCTATTATTTATTTTAAAAAATACCGACGAAATAAGATCAGAGTTAAAAACTCAACTAAATAACTCGGACAAATAGACGCCATCAAGATAATCAAATAAGATCATCAAGATATCCGTGATTTATCTTTGGTGATTATGAATATTTATCGATATTTAGTCTGAGAGTTTAAAGTAGAGATAAATTATCAAGATAACAAAATAAACGCCACCTGAAGAGGCAATGTCAAATGAAACCGTGAGAAAAAAATAAAATGTGTCACTAGAATAGACAAAATCATTAATTATTTTCATACAAAAGGAGGAAAAACTAATTAAACAAAAATTTATATAACTCAATCTCAAAGTAGAATAACATAAAATCTAGAAAGTGAAAGAAAAAGAATGAAAGAAAAAAAAAAGAAAAAACCAATGATCGTCCAAGATTGATGCTGTGGCAGATGATAAAAATATATAAAAGAGGATAAACTACATCAACAGTCACCAAGTTATTGTTTTTTTATTTTGGTCACCAAATTGTTTTTTTTACAAAACTACCACTAACATAATTTTCTTATCACCATATGTTAATTTTGATTGTTGATTTAACGAAGATGAAGATGTGACATGGTACAATAATATTTTTAGTCTCTGAAATTTTACATTATTTTATTTTGGTCTAAATTCAAAATAATTTAATAAATTTTCAATATTTTAAAATTTTATCAATTTAACTAGTTAAAATCGGGTCAAACTCGAATTAGGACCAAAAATATAGAATGTAAAATTTTAAAGACTAAAAATATTATTGTAACATGTCACATCTTCATCTTCGTTAAATCGTAAATTTTATCAATTTTGACAATAAATCCTCAATATTCTATCCCATTGATCATTCGTCCTCAACAACCCATTATCACCGCCCTTAACTCGAAAACAACCATCCCCAAATAAAGTCAAACCGCCACCAGGCCTCCATCACCCACCATGACAGCCCTCCATTGATCCACCTTAACCACCACAACCACAACTCCCAAAAACATCACCCTAACGACTCGGACTATTCCCAATGCCCTTAACCCGAAAATAACCTATTTATCATTACTTGCTCATCTCAGCCGCCACCAAACTAACCCATTGTCTGCCTCTCACCATCACACACCAAACATCATAATCACCCGAAAATAAACTTTTTTTTTTCGTTTTTTAAATATAATTTTCAAATGTTAACTCTATTTAATCCGAATTCAAATTCTTTCTAATAGAAATTTTAGAAATTTGGTTTATTTAATTATATTTTATTTTATATTATAATAATATTTTTTAATATAATTATAATTTAATTATTTAATGAGTAATTATTTGTTTACTTTTATTTTAAAATACTAGATACCAAATATATTTTCACTATTTTCATTTCTATTAACTAAATGTGTTTTTTAGTTTTTAGAAAACTGAAAATAAAAATAAAACAAAAAGCGTGAAAGAGAATTATAAAATAGAAGAAGACGGGTTGAGTCAGTTTGACCCAGTTAAATTGATAAAATTTTGAAATATTGAAGATTTATTAAATTATTTAAAATTATGACCAAAGTGATAGAATGTAAAGTTTTGAAGACTAAAACTTTTATTGTACCATAACATCTCATCATCTCCATTAAGTCAACTATCAAAATTGACAATCGGTTATCAAAATAAAAATAAAAATAATATTAGTGAGAAATTTACCAAAAAGACAGTTTAATGACCAAAATCAAAAGGCGATAATTCAGAGACTATTGCTGTAGTTTATCCTATAAGAAATAAGAGTGAGGACGATTAGGGTTTTGCACCGAAAGCAAAGTATTAAATTCGCATGTCCAAATATTCTTCTCGGGATTGGTGCTAAAGAGAAATTCCCTTATTTCCGCTATAAATACCCCATTATACCCTATATTTTTCATCGATTTGTTTTCTTGTTTTTTTCTAAAGAAACTATTGTCCCAGTTTTTCTCCGCTTTGTTTCAGTCATTGTTGGTTGTCAAGCTTAGGGTTTCCATTAAAATGGCGGTGATGAGAGTGAAGAAGAAGAAGAAAAACATGGCCCTCTCTGTATTCTTCCACAGCTTTCTTGAACTGCAATTTTGTCTTAGATCCTTCATTACTGATTTATGTATCAACTGCGGTTCAATAAAGCTGTGGGAAGATACCGATAGGGTCAAGGGGAAGGATTTCAATGCTTTGTTTTGCGTTTTTGATTTCATTATTCTTTGATTTAAAGAAAAAAATATTTTATAACCCTAAGAAATATATTTTAATCACTTTTATTATTATTTCTTTGTTTTTCTCATTGTTTAGAATGAAAATTAAACTGTGGAGTTGTTTTCTTCCATTGCCATTTTTTTTCTCAAGCTGTTTGCTTTTCTATTGGATTGTTCTCAGATTCAGGACCGAATCACATGTAAGGTGGGTGGGGCAATTGTCCCTCAAGTTTTGTGGGTTAATTGTGTTTTAGACCATAATAGTTTTGAAATCTTTACAATTAAGTCTTTGTCCCTCCCAAATTTTTTTAGGACCCAATCATTTAACATTAGTAAAATTAATCTTGGACCCCTATTTTTATGTTTTAATGACTTTTTAAAACCTTTTAATTTTAAAATTATATAATTAAACAGTTACTCCTTTAATTTTATGGTTTAATTACTTTTTAAGTCCTTATTTGTTTCAAACTTAATTGGTATGTCCCGTTTTAGTTCAATCCTGGTTTCATTCCTGCACGGATCAGATTTAAAACATACAACTATTCGTGCTTTTGACAGCTTAAAGCTGCCTAGTGATCTTGAAAATCTTCTAAGTTTATAATAAGGGTTATTACTCAAATGAGGCTGTTGTTATTAAAGCCTAGTTAGCCTGTTTTATTTTTTTTCTTTTTCTCAGCAATCAATTTTATTAAAGATAGAGATCGAAAAGGTTAATATATGCCCATTTTTGAATCTGAGTTTGTTGTTAGGTGAATTGAATGGTGATTGGTGAGCCTAACATATTTATCATATACAAACCTGGATGAGTCATGCTGAGAGTGACACACTTTAGATTCGATATATAAACATGCATACATACAATAAACGAATTAAGATTAAACATTGGAAGCGATCAGATTATCAAACTTTTAAAATATAGAGCTATTAATTAAGCATTTAAATCCAAATATTTTAGGGAGGCCAAGCCCCCCGATGTCTGTATAATTCAGTCCATATGCATAGATTAATGCTTGATATACTAACAACGTATAATTCTATACTATTACGAGTTAGGTGAAGATATATTTTTCTAGAAAAAAATAAAAACAAATTCATATGAAGGTTTCACTGTCAAATTCAATAAGAATGAGAAAAAGGGCTTTCTAATTATCCAAAAAACATGCTGTATTGTGCTGGCAGTAGTGGTGTTTCAAGATCGGATCTGAATAATGATAGTGCCCTTCTCTAAGGTAGTCGAAATTATAAACAATGAAGTTTTTTATATTTTATTTTTCAATGGACAAGTGGATCTACCCTAGACAATACAAACCGGTGTAGTGTTTTTATTATTATTATTATTTATTTCCTGTCTCCTGATGAATGCAGGATGTATAGATTTTTAACTAATTTTTACGGCTAGTTATGTATGCTAGCTACCACTTATATTGATTAGGTCTAAAGATGGAAGGATGTGTTTGTCTTTTAGAATTTTTAATTTTTATCATTATTTTTTGGCCTTTTTGAAATGGAAAGATGGATAAAAAAAAAAGCTCCATCCAGCATGTCATAGAACCAAAGAACAGATATACGAGCACCAGATCCTGTTGCAGAGAAACTTCGCCGAACCGCAGGCAATAATTCAGATCGTCAGCAGGACGTGAATCAAACAAAAGTGCCAACCAGACCAAAAACACTAAAAAAAACTCCTACTGATCAACAAAAAAATCCAGCAAGAGCAAAACAAGGACTAAAGTAGGGATTACAATGGGTTGGATTTTGATAAAGTCCGATTCCGGTTGACAATCGGACCTCCAAATCAATTCAAGTCTAAATCCAAGCTCGAATACACTAAGTCCGTGTCTGATCCAAGTTCAAAAATCTATTATCATATTAGCTTTTTTCTTTTTTTTTTTAACTGACAACTCAAACAAATGCTTTTTCAAAGAAAGAAAATAAATGAATATGATTGGAGCTTACCTTGATTTTAATACTTCAATTTCAGTCACCCGTAATATTGGAAAAGAGAGCAATATTTGAAGAAGATAGCGTGGCAGAGTTGCTCTTTATATATAAATAAATAGCTTTTCGGGCAAGATCGTCTTGACATTCAAAATGTTGATGTTTATATGTTTTAGAATTGGATATGGATTGGACTCAGAACGAACCTTGACAGGGTTCATATTCAATCTGCCTCCTATTAGGACTCAAACCTTTTTTCATATTTGAATTCGGACTTTTTACAATTCGGATTTTTTTTCCTTTAGATCAAATTCAGACTAAATGTCATCCCTAGACACAAGATATATATCAATTCAAACTATCAACCGCCTTTTTTTTAGACTGTAGATTTGTGGGTTGCTATTGGAAGCATATTTGTAATTGGTGGAGAACTCCTTGGTCCGATCCTATTGGTAGCTTTAAGTCGCTTGGTAAGCTCACAGCTAGCACACGGACTGGCTCTGATACCATCTGTCACGGGGTCAGAGTCTTCACGCAGGGACATCTCCCCCGTGCGGCAACCCAGGGCTCCCATAAGCCCGGGGCTCAGCCTTTTCCATTCGATGCTTACTGATTTCGCCCTCCCATGGGCTCATCAGGGAAGCGGGGATAGCTCCCGACCAGTGTGGTGCCTAACCAGCACGCCCTGTCCCCCAGGACTGAACGGCTGTACGGCACGTACTACACCCTTAATGCTATCCCGCATCCCGCTTTAAGCACAGCCAGCAAGCATCTGTCACGGTCTCGAGCATCACGCGAATAGACACGTGACAAACTCCCCCACTTGAGTCATGCACGCCCTCGTGCATGGGGAGAAATCTCGTTCCCACTCCTATGGGGAACCAACCCAGATCGAGTGTGCAATTCCCTGCCTGCTCGCCCTCATTACCGAGGTTCTGCGAGTGCTTGGCGAACTTTCGCTGTAGCTTCCTACCTACCATACCTCGTCTCAGTCTCTTTCTAGAGGTCCCACTCGCGAACACCCATTCACTCGGGTGCGAGGCTCACGCTCGTCCACTTGACTCGCTACGCGCAGCACATGGAGCGCTTGGTAAGCTCACAGCTAGCACACGGACTGGCTCTGATACCATCTGTCACGGGGTCAGAGTCTTAGCGCATGGACATAGCCCCCGTGCGGCAACCCAGGGCTCTTACCAGCCCGGGGCTCAGCCTTATCCGCTGTCATATGATTTGAGCAGCCCGAGTCAACAATCCAATCCTCCTTGTAATTAATTTTCCTTGTTTCCGTAGTTAAAGCTGGCTCCTCTTCTTCAATTGCAACCAAAGCTTCAGCATCCCATTCTTCATCGGTTTTGGACGTAGCAGCATTACTCTCAATGGTCTTTTTCTTTGACCAACAGTCTCTAGCCATGTGACCATTCTTTCCGCAATTGTAACACTTCCTGGCAAACTTCTTAGTGCCACCATAGTGCTTTGATGATGCCCCTTCACGGTCGCCTTTTGATTCTCCTTCACGATTACCTTTTTTCTCTTGATTTCTTTTTGATCTCCAGGTAACATTTTGCTTGAAACTCTGTTTACTCCTGCCAACATAGAGAGCTTCTTCTTCACTTTTCGATGAATTTCCTGCCATTTGCTTAGCCAATGCTTCCTGACCAGCCAATAAATTCTCGAATTCAACAAGTGATGGTTGATTTTGCCATCCTTGTACTGGTGTGATGAAGCCTCGATATTCTGGTCTTAATCCATGAATGATTACCCTCTTCATTCTGGTTTCACCAATCGAAGCTTCATGATCCAATTCAGAGATCTCTCGACATAGTGATTTCACCTTGTGAAAATACTGAGCAATTGTCATGTTACGCTGCATTATTGACAGTAATTCACTTTCCAGAAGTTGAAGTCTGGTCTCATTTTTTTTTGGAGAACAGAACAACAAATATATCCCAGGCTTCTTTTGGGGTCTTTGCATTCCGTATGTGTTCCAACACATCTTCCTCCACTGTCGTCTTTAGAGAAAACATGGCTGTTGAGTGGATCACACGAATAATAATAACCAAGAGGGGGGTGAATTGGAATTTTAACGATGTTGTAACGGAAATTGCAACTTAAAAATATTGACACGGGAATTTAGAGTGGTTCAAGTTCACCAACCGAACTCTACATCCACTACCTTAGTCTCACCAAGGATTTGCAACAATTTCCACTAAATTGTTCGTCCCCTTTTTCCAGGACAAGGAGGCAACCTTTACAATTTCGGTTAATTTTTCTACCCAAAAATTAACCCAATCCTCACACAAAAGAACAAAGAAATTTGTTGGCTAATATGGTATCTCTCAATACAAATGATAGCCCAATATCAAGCACTCAACCCAATTGAACAAAATAGAAATGAAGGATACAATTGGGGTTTCTAGACAAAAATGGGATTTCAACACAAATGCTTGTATTTGATGAAAGGATGTATGCTTGTAGCTCAATTATTGATTGCTGGAGCTTCTTGGGGTCTTTTTATAGCCTCTTGATGATTTCCAACCGTTGTGGGTGATGGGCTAAAGATTAGAGCCGTTGGGGTGTTTTTCTCATGTCTTTACAGCTCCCAGACGCCTACCGTTTCGGAACGGGGTCAACCTGTTTCGGAACGGATTTCAAATAATATAGCCGTTGGAGCGTCTACGAGAGCCCGTTTCGAAACGCCTAGGGCCGTTTCGGAACGGTTTTGCCACTGCCAAAGGGGTGTTTCGAAACGGCCGAAGCCCGTTTCGGAACGCCCTATTTATTTTTCAAAATCCAGTTAAAGACCGTTGCCTTTGTTCGTTTAAATGAAGAACAGTTTCGAAACGTGTCATATCGTTTCGAAACGCCTTGACCCGTTCCGATACGCGTTTCGGAACAGGTGCACATCGAACTGAAAGTGTTTCGAAACGCCTTGGGCCGTTTCGAAACGGGGCTTGAAAAATCACTGTTTTGACTTTGAAATACTTAAAAAATATTTTGTAAGTCTTTGGTTTTAGCTATGAAGTGGTCTTTAACAAGATATAGGGAATTTTAAGGACTTTAAAATTTGTTTTGATATTTTCATTTTAGTCCTTAGGTTTTTAGTTATATCAAAATTAAAGCATATGTTTCACAATCTCCCCCTTTTTGATATAACAAAACCAAAGTTAGAATTTTTTAAGAATTTTGAAAGTTTTGAAGATATTCTAACTCCCCCTTAATTTAAGATAGGTTTTGAAATTTAAGACTTGTGACTTTTGAAATCAAGGATCAAAACCTTAAGACAAATTTAAAAATTTGAAAATTTTTGGTGGCATGGCATGGCAATTCTCTTAAATATCTTCTCCCCCTTTTTGTTAGATCAAAAAGAAACAAGCTCATAAAGAAGATTAGTACCAATAAGCAATAATAAGCAATCGTAATTAATATCATCAAAATATTCAAAGCATAAATAATAAGTTCATAATCAAATCTCAAAATAGAAGATCATAAGCATAGGTTCTAAAATATAAAGATGCAAACTTAATCCTAAATGCATAACTAATATGATAAACATCCTAAGCCTCGTCATCCGAATCATCATCATCATCCTTGGCTTGCGAACGATGAAACGTCGTCCATTGCCCATAAAGCGTAGAGAAGGAAAGATCAAGGTTGGCATGCGAAGTCGAAAGAGTATGAAGACCATCTTCAACGTTCTTCAACCGATTGCCCATAGATTCAAAACTCGAAGCAATGCGAGTATCCATAGTATCAAGTCTAGAATCCAAGGCATTGAATCGCTGGGTAAGGAGAGCAGTGAGAGCATCAGTGTTTCCCACTTGATTTTGAGGCGGAGGAGCAACAGGAGGAGGAACCGCTTCCCTATCAACCCTTTCCCAAATACCATTCACATAAGTGAATCCTGACTTGCGAAGAGAGGACTCACCAATCTTGGTTTTGCGAGGTTCCGGAGAATCATAGGTACAATCAATATTGAGATGATGGAAGAGGAAACTCAAAACAATCCCATAGGTGAACGAAATTAACTCATTCGTGTCAATAAGCTTAATGTTATTGACAATCTCGGCAAAAATAATTTTAGGGACATTTGGGCGCTCACCCCTACGGAAACACTCTAGCCAAAAGTGATCTTTTTCTCGGATGTGGGAGTATTTACCCCCGGATGGTCGAATAAACCAAGAAACAATGAGATGAAGCACACGATCATGCACATCCAAATTTAGAGCTTTCCCGGTAAAAGTGCCAAAATGGCGTTCATCTTCAAGACCCTCATTCTTGAGTTTAAGGGCAGACTCCAAAAGAGCAATATTAATAACAAACTTTTGTCCCAATAAAGATGACTCAATTCCTACTATCTCAGTTTTGGTTTCATCGTAAAGGAAACGAGCATTAGAGTAGAAAAGGAGTACCAAGTTTTTGTAGCAAATATCCTCGATGCTCAAGAAGAAAAGAAGATTCCACTCATCCAAACGTCCAAGATACCGAAAGAGGAATCGCTCGGAATTGAGGAAATCTAGATCAATGACTCTTTCCTTACGAACCGCAAAGTCCTTGACATAAGCAAAACGAGCACGCTGGTCCGCAGTTCTAAGAGATTTTTGAAAAAGCTGTGTGATATTTGGACGAATGCTCGATTCACCGGATTGAACGGCTTTGCGCTTTTTGTTCGATTGATCCGCCATCTAAGAATATTAAGCAAGAGTTTTAAAATTAAGTGTATGCATTGATTTCTAATATCATTCCAATGATAAATCCCACTTAGGTTTTTGAAAACAAAATTAAAAAAATACGATTAAAAAATTTTTTATATATTCGAATCAAAAATTTTGAGATTTTGAAAATTTTTTACAAGATTCGAATAACCCACAACTAAAAACATATAATGTATACAAAAATAAATTTTTCTATCCTATGATTCGAACATAATTTGAAAAAGAAGAAAAATAAGAAAAATTACCTTAATTTGAGATTTTGGATGATTTGAGTGAAATCTATGCAGAAAATTGATGAAGCTTGCTTAGACTTGTGTTTTAGAGCAAAACCCCTCACAATTTTGTAAAAAACAAAGGGTTTGAGAGGGTATTTATAGAGAGGAATCGGTTAGGGTTTTTGGGGTTTTAAGGGTTTGATAAAAATTAGGTTTTTGAACTTTTAGAAGCCCTAAATAGGGCTGTCCGCGAGTCCGTTTCGGAACGGTCACGACCGTTTCGGAACGGGGCGGCTAGGGTTTGACCCTTCTTAAAACCTTCGACATATCGTTTCGAAACGGGGATGACCGTTTCGAAACACGTTTGACCCGTATCGGAACGCGTTCCGATACACCCTTACATCGAACCGAAAACGTTTCGAAACAACTGGGGCCGTTTCGAAACGTCCTTCTCTCAGAACAAATTTTAAGGCACCCGTATCGGAACGGGTTAACCCGTTTCGATACACCTGGGCCTGGAAGTGCAGATGAGGCTCTAAAATGCAGAAAGATGATTTTCTAAGAGGCCAAACATGCATATATGATACGAATGAGCAGGCAAAATATATTTAGGCATAAACATACTCCCCCTAACTATATGCATGGAAGAAATTGGGAGTCTAAACACATAAACATGATATTTCACAAAATCAAGCATATTTAAGTTTGAAAAGAGGTCCAAAAAGGTCAAGATAGGCTAGTTAGACCTAACTCTCTCCTAAGGGACCAAAAACGCTCTTTATCTAATGGTTTTGTAAAAATATCTGCTAATTGATTTAAGGTGTCTACATATTCTATAACCACATCTTTCTTAAAGACATGATCTCTAATGAAATGATGTCTTATTTCTATATGTTTGGTTCTAGAATGTTGGATGGGATTTTTTGTTAAACATATTGCACTAGTATTATCACATTTTAGGGGTATGGTTTCTATGTTTACACCATAATCTAAGAGTTGTTGCTTCATCCAAAGGACTTGAGCACAACAACTCCCTAAGGATATGTACTCGGCTTCGGTGGTAGATAAGGCTATACTATTTTGTTTCTTAGAGAACCAAGATATGAGCATACTACCTAGGAATTGACAAGTTCCCGAAGTACTTTTCCTATCGATTTTGCAACCCCCATAATCCGCATCCGAGTAAGCATGTAGGTTGAAGGTGGAGTCTCTAGGGTACCAAAGACCTAAACAAGGAGTATCTCTAAGGTATCTAAAGATTCTCTTAACGGCTATAAGGTGTGACTCTTTAGGACTAGCTTGAAACCTAGCACACAAGCAAACACTAAACAAGATATCCGGTCTACTTGCGGTAAGGTAAAGCAAAGACCCAATCATAGAACGATAAAGCTTAGAGTCAACACATTTACCTCCTTCATCTTTGTCAAGCTTTGTAGATGAGCTCATAGGAGTGGCTTGAGGCTTTGTGTTCTCCAAGCCAAACTTGTTGAGCATATCCTTTATGTATTTTGCTTGATTTATGAAGGTGCCATCCTTCTTTTGTTTGATTTGGAGTCCCAAGAAGAATGAGAGCTCCCCCATCATGCTCATCTCAAATTCACCTTGCATTAACTTAGCAAATTCTTGACAATGACATTCATTAGTAGATCCAAATATAATATCATCAACATAAATTTGAACTACTAAAATGTCATTTTTATACATTTTTATAAAGAGTGTAGTGTCCACCTTACCTTTTTCAAATCCTTTTTCAATCAAAAAATTTGAAAGCCTTTCATACCAAGCTCTAGGAGCTTGTTTTAAACCATAAAGTGCTTTTGTAAGTTTGAAAACATGATTTGGAAATTTTGAGTCTTCAAAACCCGGTGGTTGTTCTACATACACTTCTTCATTTATAAAACCATTTAAAAATGCGCTTTTAACGTCCATTTGAAAAAGCTTGAAATTATGATAACATGCATATGCAAGCAACATCCTAATGGCTTCCATTCTAGCTACGGGTGCATAGGTTTCATCAAAATCTATTCCCTCCTCTTGAGTGTAACCTTGTGCTACAAGTCTAGCTTTATTTCTCACAATGTTACCACTCTCATCTAGTTTGTTCCTAAAGACCCATTTAGTTCCTATTGTAGATTGATTACTAGGCCTATCAACTAATGTCCAAACATTACTTCTCTCAAATTGATTTAACTCTTCTTGCATAGCCATAATCCAAAAATCATCTTTCAATGCTTCTTTGATATTTTTAGGCTCTATGCATGAGATAAATGCAATATGATTCATTAATCTAAGAGAAGAACGAGTGGTTACCCCCTTGGATGGATCACCCAAGATTTCACCATCTTTGACATAGTTCAACTCCCTTGGATAGCTAACTTCCTTTTCCTCAATAGCCAAGTCCCTCAAGGCTTCAAGAGGTGGATCTTGTGTGTCTTCTTCTTTTGGTTGAATCTCATCCTTCTTTGAAGTTTGACCTCCATCAAAGGTATTTGTGATTCCTACATTATCATCATCACAAGAATCCTTCCTAGGAAGGGGATTATCATCGAATACAACATGAATAGATTCTTCTACAACTAAAGTTCTTTTGTTAAATACTCGATAGGCTTTAGAGGTTAAAGAGTAACCTATAAAAATAGCTTCATCACTTTTTGCATCAAATTTACCTAAATTATCTTTTCCATTATTTAAAACAAAACATTTACATCCAAAAGGGTGGAAGTAGCTAATATTAGGCTTTTTAAATTTTAAAATCTCATAAGGTGTTTTCTTTAAAATCGGCCTAATGGTTACTCGATTTATAATATAACAAGCTGTGTTTGTTGCTTCCGCCCAAAAATATTTTGGTAAATTATTTTCGCAAAGCATAGTTCTAGCCATTTCTTGTAAAGTTCTATTTTTCCTCTCAACTACCCCATTTTGTTGAGGAGTTCGAGGAGCTGAAAAATTATGACTAATACCATTTTCATTTAAAAAATCTTCAAATCCTAAATTTTGAAATTCGGTTCCATGATCACTTCTAATATGTGAAATTTTAAGTTCAAGATCATTTTGAATTAATTTTGAAAATGTGATGAATTTTTCCAAAGCCTCATCCTTAGTACTTAAAAAGAGAACCCAAGTGAATCTAGAAAAATCATCAACTAATACAAAAGCATATGATTTGCCACCCAAGCTCATAGTCCTAATTGGCCCAAATAAATCCATGTGGATTAGTTGTAAACATCTACTAGTAGAAATGTCATTAATGGATTTAAAGGAAGATCTATGTTGTTTACCCTTTGAGCATGCATCACAAATTTTATCGTTCGAAAATTTTATCTTGGGTAAACCTTTAACTAGGTTTAGAGAGACTAGTTTTTCTAAAACACTTGTGCTAGCATGTCCTAGCTTCCTATGCCACAACCATGCATCATTTTCGTTTTGAGCAACTAAGCATGCATGAGATGTATGAATGTCATCTAGATGCACCATGTATATATTCCCTATGCGATGACCTATGAGCATAATATTATTAGTTTTAATGTCTACAATTTTACAACCGGTTTTATCAAACATAACATTAAAACCTTTATCACATAGTTGACTTATGCTCAATAAATTATGTTTAAGACCATTGACATATAAAACATTTTCAATGAGAGTAGTAGAGTGATTACCTATGGAGCCAATACCTTCAATGTGGCCTTTGGAGTTGTCACCAAATGTTACTACTCCTCCACTTTTTGGCTTTAGATCCATTAGTCGACTCTTGTCTCCGGTCATGTGTCTCGAGCATCCACTATCAAGGTACCATGAGTTTTGACTTTGTGCTTTGGCCTTGTAGCAATGCTCCCCCAAGGAGGAATCTTCCTCAAGTGCCATGAGGCAAAGGTTCGCCACTTCTTGTTCGTCATCCTCCGATGACTCCTCATCACTCAAAGTAGCAAGCTTGGCTTTGAGCTTTTTCTTCTTCTCAAAGCCCTTCTTCTTGAGTTGAGGGCACTCCAAACGTATGTGGCCGGGTTGTCCGCACTCGAAGCAAGTGATTGGATCCCTTCCTTCTTCTTTGTTCTTGCTTTTAAAGTCCATTTTCCTTTGGATTTTTCTTCCTCGGTTGGACCTCATAAGGCGTGAGAATCGTTTGGCTATCATAGCCAATTCTTCAAGCTCATCCTCATCACTAGATGAACTTTCATCAAGTTGGGATGTTTTAGCCTTGAGAGTTATTCCCATTTTCTTCTTTTTCTCCCCTTCAAGCTTCTCCATTCTTTTTTCTTCTTTCTTTCTTTCATCTTCTCTTCCTTGCTTCATGATCTCGTGAGTAAGGAGAGAGCCTACAAGTTCATCAAGCTTTAGAGTTTTTAAATTCTTTGCTTCGATGATTGCGGTTCTCTTCCCATCCCAAGATTCGGGAAGTGAATAGAGTAGCTTTCGGACAAGCTTGTCTTCCGATATAACTTCTCCATAGCCCTTTAGACCATTTACAATTGTGGAGAATCGATCAAACATCTTTGACACCGTCTCATCAAATTCCATTTTGAAATTTTCATAACTAAGATTGAGAATTCCAATCTTAGTTTCTTTGACATCGTTGGTGCCTTCATAGGTGGTTTCAAGAGTGTCCCACACTTCTTTGGCACTTTCAATTGATGAGACCTTTGAGTAGATGTCCGGACCGAAAGCACAAAATAGCATGTGAAGAGCTTTATCATTTACTTGGATCTTTTTCCTTTCCTCTTCACTCATTTCCGTTCTTCTTTTAAGCACCATCTTGCCATCAACATCTTGCTTCAATGGAATATATGGTCCATCCTCAATGACATCCCACACAAGATAGTCACTTGATTTAATGAATAGACGCATTTTATTTTTCCAAAAAGAGTAGTTCTCACCATTGAAGAAAGGAGGCTTTGTGGTGGATTGTGAGTCGTACATGCCGTGAGCGGAGGTTGAAGCCATCTCTTGATATTTTGATGATGATCACTCTTCTTCCAAGGATCTCCTCTTGTGGTTGTTAATCCTCAAAGAGTTAAGCTCTGATGCCAATTGTTGAGTGGATCACACGAATAATAATAACCAAGAGGGGGGGTGAATTGGAATTTTAACGATGTTGTAACGGAAATTGCAACTTAAAAATATTGACACGGGAATTTAGAGTGGTTCAAGTTCACCAACCGAACTCTACATCCACTACCTTAGTCTCACCAAGGATTTGCAACAATTTCCACTAAATTGTTCGTCCCCTTTTTCCAGGACAAGAAGGCAACCTTTACAATTTCGGTTAATTTTTCTACCAAAAAATTAACCCAATCCTCACACAAAAGAACAAAGAAATTTGTTGGCTAATATGGTATCTCTCAATACAAATGATAGCCCAATATCAAGCACTCAACCCAATTGAACAAAATAGAAATGAAGGATACAATTGGGGTTTCTAGACAAAAATGGGATTTCAACACAAATGCTTGTATTTGATGAAAGGATGTATGCTTGTAGCTCAATTATTGATTGCTGGAGCTTCTTGGGGTCTTTTTATAGCCTCTTGATGATTTCCAACCGTTGTGGGTGATGGGCTAAAGATTAGAGCCGTTGGGGTGTTTTTCTCATGTCTTTACAGCTCCCAGACGCCTACCGTTTCGGAACGGGGTCAACCTGTTTCGGAACGGATTTCAAATAATATAGCCGTTGGAGCGTCTACGAGAGCCCGTTTCGAAACGCCTAGGGCCGTTTCGGAACGGTTTTGCCACTGCTAAAGGGGTGTTTCGAAACGGCCGAAGCCCGTTTCGGAACGCCCTATTTATTTTTCAAAATCCAGTTAAAGACCGTTGCCTTTGTTCGTTTAAATGAAGAACAGTTTCGAAACGTGTCATATCGTTTCGAAACACCTTGACCCGTTCCGATACGCGTTTCGGAACAGGTGCACATCGAACTGAAAGTGTTTCGAAACGTCTTGGGCCGTTTCGAAACGGGGCTTGAAAAATCACTGTTTTGACTTTGAAATACTTAAAAAATATTTTGTAAGTCTTTGGTTTTAGCTATGAAGTGGTCTTTAACAAGATATAGGGAATTTTAAGGACTTTAAAATTTGTTTTGATATTTTCATTTTAGTCCTTAGGTTTTTAGTTATATCAAAATTAAAGCATATGTTTCACAATGGCTTTACCTGCCTTAATCTTCCATTTTCGCAGAGTACCATTTCCATCATCTTTTGGCTGCGTGCTTTCATTCCCGTTGAAGACCTCCCATAAATCTTGGCCTTGCAGATACGACATCATACATGTAGACCATGAATTATAATTTTGGTTGCTCAACTTTTTGATTCCACCGACAACCTGTAGATCAGCCATCTCACCAGTAACAAGAAATACTTTCCCTGATATGCAGGCTGTTAAGCAACCTGGCTCTGATACCAAATGTAAAAGTTAGAGACAGAGAAATTGGTAAACTGATCTGTTTTATTAGGCTGTAAAAGTCTGAAATATATAGTAGAAACATAACAAAAAACTGCGTAAATAAAAGAACTAATCCTCTACGAGTAAAACTCTGCTAAAAATAAGACACCCACTAACAAACCCAAAAGACTAGGACTCTTAGCAACAAATTGAACTACTGACAATTAACTTCCTAATCAAACTGATTTATGCATTAATATTTAACAAGGTATACAATGAGATCGTTATGGCGGAGTCTTTGCTAACGAGAAATGAAAAGAGTTATTCAGAGATAAAACGACTCTTATTCTACTTAAAGATGTGAGCATTCATATGGATCAAGATTGCGAAGAATGATGTGTTGTTGAATAAGGGGAATTGGTGGAACAATCTGAAGGGCTACAATTCTTGCAATGGCCAACCCTTTTATGATTGGAGTCCTCCGGGGGAGGATAACTAGAAAGTTAACGTGGATGGAGTAGCAAAAGACGATGCAGTTGGCTACGGTGGGGTTATGCGCACTGCAGCAGGGATTGTCGGGGCTATGTTCTTAGATCCTGTTCCAAGCCTTAGTTTGGATATGTTGAAGTGACCACAATCAAAATGGTATTGGAAGTGTGTAACACCCTCAACTCGGATGTCACATTTGGGTCTCAAGTTCAATCTGTTACCATAAATTTTTTAATTTGATTTAGCCCAAACCACATTCATTTCATAAAATCCATTAAGTTCAAATATTTCAGTGTAAATAAATACTTAAAAACGTTACATGAGAGCTCCAGTTAAAATACATAATTAAAAAGCATTCGACTCACGATTTAAAATCCAAATTGGAGTTACAATACAAACATAGGGTCCTACGATTACATAGCCCAATATAATCTAAGTACTGTACTCAGACACAAGTCGATGTGGAAGTCCTACTCTGATGGCGCTCCAACAATGCACGTTAACCCACTAACTTGCGAACGGAAACAACAATTCTGAATGATGAGCTAACGAAGCTTAGTGGATACACTTCTACTCAACCATAGTTCATGCAAATCATATTTATGAGCATGTAGCTAAAGATGATATCATGGCAATATAATATCATTGGCACTACCTCTATGTAACCCCCTCGTCCCGGCCTGACCGGATGACCGGTCCGAGTGGGCCACACGGGGAAAACCGAGTGAAACCCGTTAAGGTTCCCTTCGGTTAGCAACCCTATTTTTTTTTAATCTTGCCTAGATGAACATTAAGTCCTATGTGATTCACATCAGCGGAAAACATTCAAGGGAAAAACACATTCGAACCACGGCCATACCTAACAGTCTATTTTTAAGCTTATAGGACAGCCAGTATCGATACCCTAACCAGGGGTATCAATACCCGGGTATCAATACCCTAACCAGGGGTATCAATACCCTAACCATGGGTATCAATACCCGAGTATCGATACCCCAACCAGGGGTATCAATACTCGGGTATCAATACCCTAACCAGGGGTATCGATACGCTCAACTCTCATCCACAACACCCGATTCCAGTAACTTTGGAGGGTATCGATACCCTTAAGGTATCGATACCCCAGGCAAAATCTGATGCCTTTTGGGCAAGAGAGTATCGATACCCTAGCTAGGGGTATCGATACCCCTGCACTGGAACTCCTCAATCTCGACTAAAACGACCCCAACACGACCCTAAATGCATTTCTCGACTCACCTAAGCGTACACCATCATGCAAGCACACATATTTAAGCCAAGGGTGTCATTCGAACATGGATTAAAGCATCCATACATAGCATTCCAATTAAAGAGCAATTTATGCATATATGGACATACAAGCATTTAAGATTTCATGCCTTAGCAACCAAAACACGTAGACATTCATGGCATGTAACATAAGCAATATTTACAATCAGACAAGGCATCCACTAACCAAGCCAACAACGATATACATCAAAGCTCAAATCAATAACACCTATCCCATTGCTTAACTATTACAATCTATTACTTAAAACTCATACATTGAGCTCACCGAAAGCAACACTTGGAGACCTTTCCTTGCCTTTGTCACCCACAAGCTATCAATCTGCATTGTCGAACAAAAGAGAGCGTAAGCATAAAAGCTTAGTGAGGGTAAGCTCATAAATCAAACCTTCGACAATGCAGGGTCCAAGCACGAGCAATTTCCATAATGAAATGCATGTTCTTACCTCCGATCCGCATAAGCCAAAATGAACATGATGCATGAACATATAGTCAACATTATGCCATGCTCAACAACCATAAGCTCAACTTAACATGATACATAATCCAAAGCATTAGCCACATCATATAACAATTCATAAGGACATCACATTTCATGTCATATAAGCACATAAGCATAATCCCACATTGGTATATACATACAACCTCATATTGGCACCTAGCTATGACCCGAATACGCGGATTACCCGTTGGAACGCATTTCCAACAACAACATTACCTCGGTGGGATTCCACTCATCACCGGTCCTTGCATGTGCGGGATTCCACTCATCGCCACATGCCCTACGGATGGGATTCCACTCATCATCACGTAGAAATATATAAAAGCTTCCGGTGGAATATTACATCACCGTACTCCTCCTTGGTGCCTTAACGCCACCAAGGCCACGTACGTTTTGACTCAATTTGTGTGCACACTCATCCTAATGATCGATCATTGTACCCAAGCATACTAGTGCCAATATAAATCAAACTACACAACTTTTTACAATATCAATTTCAATATAAATTCCGTGCCTAGCACGTACTCACCATGATTCTCAAAAATCATGCAATCCACAACATAACCTCATTTCACAAATCAACACCACATGTATATCAACCGAACAATCATCTCATCATATATCCACATTTTATTTGTCATCAACATGCATATAAAATCAATACATTAAGCCATACTTTCACATACAGGTGTATCACATTATACATACTCATCATGAGGCATAACAATGATTAAAGAGTACATCCAAGGTCTCTAACTAAAGCTTAGGATTAGGCTACCACCCTAATCCTAACTCTAGGTGGGTCTACCAAGCCCAACCTAGTCCACATGCTTGAACCAACCACTTAAAAATCGATTTAAAAACATTAACCACTCACCTCTACTCCAAGCTCAACTACCAAGCAAGCATCACCTTCAAGTTTCCGGATTTCTTCCCGAAGCTTCTCCAACGCAAACTCTCGCTTCTAAACAACCTCAATACAATTCAAATAATCCTCAAATCAGCCCAACATCAAAATATCAACCCGGAATACAAATTCAAATATCAAACCCAATATTTCAAGTCATGACCAAACCCCATACTTAGCAATTTCGGACAGCCCCAATACCTCTTCCAAAAACCTTGTTTCCAACATCCATTGCACCCACAAATGATCCCAAATCAATCTCTAACCATAGTACTACCATTGGGCTATCAAACCCCACCTAGAACAACCCCCAAAACCCTCCAAAACACCATTTTCGTACTAATATTTTACCCAGCAGAAAATCATGTTTTTAAACACCCAAATGACATCTAAATGGTCCCAAATCATCCCCTTAGCATACATATACCATCAGCCCTCTAATTACACCCTAAAACCCACCAAAAATCAACTTTTTGACACCTCAAAAATGGGTTTAAGAACCCACTTCGGAAATTCATCAAAATCCAACCAAATCAACATATAATGTGTATTTTGACATGATTAAACAAAACCCCAATATAATTTATCAAAACAAATTGAAAAACCCCATTAAAAACCCAAATTTCCATATGAACCCTAATTCCCAAAACTCAATATTTTCGAAATCTAAGACTATAGATAAATAGAGGATAGAGAGGAGGTTAAGAAAATATATTTACCTCTTAATTTGGTGTTGAAATCGAATGGCAATATAATGGAATAGTAGCTAAGGTTTTAGGAGAGTTTGAAAACATGGAAGAGAGGTTTGACATGGGAAATGGGTGTTGGGAGGAAGATGACAACTTTTTGCTAAAAGTTGTCTTGTTTTATTTAAAAATTTGGGCAAATTACAACATTGGTCCCTCCCTCCTTATTAAAGCTCAATTTGGTCATTATTTATAGTTGATTTATTTTAATTAGATTTTATTTGACTCGAACTATAACCCGGCTAACTCCTAGCCCCAAAACACGGGTGTTACACTCTAGCCGTCTAAATACATGGAGACTATAACACCCTGAAAAGCATCCTAGTTCGAACTATAGAAAACGACATGGATAACGTAAACATTTTATAATGTAATTAAGATTGGATTGAAATCATATGAACTAAACCCTATTAAGATACAAATGAATATGAATTGAAGATATGTTGGTATGAAAGTTTAAAGGGTAATCTTCACTGATGGTCACTTTTGTTTTGGGTTTGTTTTATTATGGTCACCCGAATTCAAAAAAGATTATTTTGGCCACTTACGTTCGAAATCGTTTCTGTTTTGGTCACTGGACCGTTAACCTCCGTTAATTAAAAATAAAAATTTCTAATTTGACCCCTAAACTTTCAAAACTTCATTTTTTACCATCTTCCCCATTCTGCTTTCCTTGCGCCTGAATCACAGTACTTCCCTCCCTAAAAGTTTCCGAGTTCAATAAGTTACAGTACTTGCTTCTATGTGTGAATTAATTTTATTAGTTGTGTGTGTATATCACCGTACTCGTGAATTCTTTCCTCTAGTTGTCAACTCAAGCACCCAATTCCTTGCGCCTGTTTTCTAGGTTGGATAACAGAAAAGGTGCTTCAACAAACAACACTACCATGGGAGAATCGAACATAATGGCTCAGGGATATTCTCCTTCAATATGGATATCTTTTCTTTCCTTAGCTTTATATGTCGTTTTCGCCGACAAATTTAAGAACACATGGAATGGACTGTCTTTTGAATCGTTTCGTTACATCATACAATATTCCAAATTAGCACTTCCTTCTGCAACAATGGTTTGGTGAGTTTTTTTTCTTCTTGTAATGTCATTTTTCTCAAAAGTTTTATACATCCGACGTATACGTAATCGTATCGAATACTCACACTCGAATATTTTGCCAGTTTAGAGTGCTGGGCATTTGAGATTCTTGTGTTCTTAGCTGGTTTGATGCCAAATCCAGAAATAACAGCTTCATTGATTGCAATATGGCAGGTTGTTCTCTTTTCCCTTTTCATCATATATTTTCTTATACATCCATTTTTGTTCATTTTGATTCCACCTGCAGTGTCAATACGGAATATGTTGCCTACATGACCATATATGGCCTTAGTGCTGCAGCAAGGTTAGTTCTCTTGCACTGGTTTTGATATATTATTCGGACTCGAATCGTAAGTGTTAGATACGAGTATATGTAATTGATTTAATTATAATTTTTTACAGCACAAGAGTGTCGAATGAATTGGGAGCTGGAAATCCAAACAAGGCGAAGCATGCTATGGCAGTGGCTCTCAAGCTCTCGATCCTACTCGTGCTTGCAGTTGTTCTCTCGTTAGCCTTGGGACACGATATCTGGTCTGGTTTCTTCAGCAATAGCAAATCGATAACCGATCGATTCGCAAAGATGATGCCATTGCTCGTCGTCTCTATAGCGATCAATGTCGTACAAGGCGTCTTATCAGGTTTGAAAAGAAAGAGCTTATGATTCATGTATAAGTATCGTGTTTTGTTTTTGTTTTGTTAGTGCTTGTATATAAAACATGTCATGTTCAAGCATTTGACATTATTTGACGTACCTGAAAACCATGTTGCAGGGGTTGTAAGGGGGTGTGGTTGGCAAAACTTGACCGTGTTAGCTAATAAAATTAATTCACACATAGAAGCAAGTAATGTAACTTATTGAACTCGGAAACTTTTAGGGAGGGAAGTACTGTGATTCAGGCGCAAGGAAAGCAGATTGGGGAAGATGGTAAAAAATGAAGTTTTGAAAGTTTGGGGGTCAAATTAGAAATTTTTATTTTTAATTAACGGAGGTTAACGCTCCAGTGACCAAAACAGAAACGGTTTTGAACGTAAGTGGCCAAAATAATCTTTTTTGAATTCGGGTGACCATAATAAAACAAACCCAAAACAAAAGTGATCATCAGTGAAGATTACCCAAGTTTAAAAGATTAGAATCAAATAAGTGATATTTATATGTTACATAGATTAGTTTAATGTTATGTTTGAATTAAACTAATAATAATAAAAGATAAATATATGAAAATAAGTATAACTATATATAAATTGTGGTTGATAACCAAAGTTAAAAATAAGCATAAATTATATTAATTCCACTTAGTGGAATATATGTGGCTAAGTAAAAGACCAAGTGTCCATAGAAAGGACCATACTCGGCCACTATCACAAAAAGGGTAAACAAGTGTAAAATTCAGCCATTATCATCTTATTCCTTCGTCACTCTTAGCTAAAATTTAGTGAAAATCAAGAGAGAAGATTGAGCTTGATTGTTGGAAATTAAAGGGAAAATACATGCATGTTGATTCCATAGCTCAAGTAAGTGTTTGTTAGTCATTTGATATTATTCTTGGAATTTTGGGTTATTTTGATAATTATGATTATGATTGGTTGCTGGAAATAGGCTTAGAATTAAGTTAAGATGTTGTTAAAATGTTGGGTTTATGAATTTGTGGTTGAATTTGTAGAACTAATGTTTTGATATAATAATTGAAAAATGTTTTGAACAAAGTTAAAAAGAATTCAAAATCATTTCTAAAGTCCAAACAACTTGAAACTATGTTTAGGGGATGTTTTAAAAAAGTTTTTACATGTTTTCAAAGCCAATTTCAACAAAACCATCCAGGTGTTTCGAAACACCCCTAGGTGTGTTTCGAAACGGGTCTTTACAGTGTCAAAGTGTTTCGAAAGGAGTTTCGAAACGGGCTTTATCTGGATGAGATTTTTGCATAGCGTTTTGATACGGCATCTGCCGTTTCGATACGCCTATGTGGCATTGACCTCAACGGTCATAAACCCCCAACGGCTATTTCCCAACTACCTTTTAAATGCAGAGCGTTTCGATACGGGGACAGGCGTTTCGATACGGCCAACAACGTTTCAATACGGGTGCTACATCAGACTGCAATGGCTCTTTCTATTTGAAGAGTGTTTTGAAACGGGTTCGAGTGTTTTGAAACGGGGAGCTGCATAACTGCATTTATGGTGGGAAATTAAGTCTCCAACGGCTAGTAACGGCTACAAACTCAAAGAGGAGTATAAAAGGGACCTTCAAGCATCTAGTAATGGTTAATGCTTCAATTGTCAACAGCACTATGATAAAGAATTTGTCTTAGAGTTTAATTGTCAAATTATTGTATAGACAAACACTAGTGAGCCAAAATTGTTAGATTTGCTCAAGTGTTTTAGGATTGGGTGAGAGCTTTATTGTGCAAACAAATACCTATTAGAGGGATTTAAGTTTGCTTATCTTTATCTCTTTGAAAAGAGGGTTTGATCAAAGCTTTGGGTAGAAAGCTTGATCGGTTTGTAAGGGTTTCCTCCTAAGCCTAGAAAAGGGGACGAATCAATAGTGGATTGATTGGAAATCTTTAGTGGGAAGCTAAGGTAGTGGATGTAGACCTTGGTTAGAAGGTTGAACCACTATAAATCATCTTGTCTTTATCAATTTTAGCTTCTACACCTCTATCACCCAAAATTCCACTTCTCCACCACTTGGCGAGCAAGAACAATTGAAGGAATCGAGCACCGTAAAATTCAACAGAATTTCTGGAAATTAAAGCAGGAACATGAACTTATGTTTGAATCTGCCCAGATTAGGTTTATTGCATTGTTCTGTTTTAATTTGAAATTTTGAATGAGTTAGAGTTAGAATTATAAAAAATGTTTTAGAACAAAGTTGTAGAGCATGAAACATACTATAAGATAGAGGCCTTGGAAGCATGAAAATGTACTAGAAGTGGCGGGAAATTAAGTTACAAACTGACTACCTAGAAATGAATGAAACTGGAACTAAGTAATCTTTTTTGAGTTAAAATAAAATTTAAGGGGTTTAAATGATCAACTAAAATTATGGAAATTTAATCTTTAAACAGGAGATATCTTAAATGAATGAAAACATATAGGTTTATAAGGAAAAATTGTTGAAATGAATGGTTAAAGTGAGCTAGAACACTTAGAAGCAAATTTGGACAAGTCTAGAAAATGTGTTATTTAGAGTACTTAAATGCCCTGTTTTTGAGGTTGTTGGATGATCAAAATAATTTTATAAGATGAATGTAAATTTGGTTAAAAACTTAAAATTAAATAGGTAATGAATTGTAGGTTAAATGTACACTAAAGTGACAAGTTGAAAACATTGGGCAAAATAGGTTTCTGAAAATGTCCTGTTTTCAAACAATAAAATGTATTGATAGGTAAATGGTAAAAAATATGTGCTATACATGGTTGTAAAAGTGTTTGAATAAGATTTCTAGAATGGTAAAGAACACATAAATTGAAGTTGTGAGTAAAAATTTATGGACAGTTTAGTAGGTGTTCCTCAAACTGCCAGCTTAGGGGGCAGATTCATATGTTTAGGTGATTTTGTTTAAGTAAATGAGTTTATATGTTTGAATTAAATTCTAGTGGATGTCATATATGTTATGTTATGATCCAAGAACACATTGGTGAATATTTACAAGAGGAATCAAAGAGTGAACAAGCAAAAAGAAGGGGAAAGGGCATCACCATCAAAGAAGCAAACTAAGCTTGGAAGTATTTGTGAGTGTAGCTAATTTAGGGTTGGGATTAGTATCCTAATCATTTTGTTTTTGATTATTTGATGATTTAAAATGAAGCATGTAATGAACTTATTAATGGATTGGTAAATTTAAAATGTTAAGGAAGAAGGATTAAAGGAATGATCTATGATCTAAGTGTATATTGCTATCTAGATAAGCTTGTTGATGTTTATGTGTATTGCCATGCATTGTGGATTGATTGAGCTATTTGAATTGAGTTTAAAGGATGATTTAGCTACTGTTTGTTGATGATCATATGATTGAAATGATTAATTGAGCTTGCTGGAAAATTTTATGAATATGAGCTTGAGTGATGATCTTGCAAAATGGATATGAAATAGTTACATGATCTTGTATGTGTTTGTTAAACAAGTAAATTAACTTGAAGGGGTTAAAAGATATAAGTTAAAGTCCTTGCTTGATTAGTGTTTATAGGTAGAAGGGCATGCCTTGGAGTCATTGAGCTCCTCTGATTTTTTTATTCAGGATGGTGGTTAGTCACCTATGAACCTGTAAGGTGGTTAGTCACCTTGTTAAATGAATGGTGGTAAGTCACCATTAATTCTTGTGCATCCTTTGTTATAAGTTGAAATGAGAAAATTGATACTTTGAGTATCTAAAGTTACATGTTACATAAAGACTTGATTACCTATTTTATTAATCATCCAAGGCAAAACATGATTGATTTTATGATATTTATTTATATGAATAAGTTTGGGTAATGGCCCTAATGAAATGACATGAACATGTGAACTTAATTGAGATTTAAATGATCTATAATATGATGTGATCTTGTGAAATGTTTTCTGCCCAAGATGACATTGTTTATATGTGTTGATTGCTGCCCAATTTGGCATGATTTATATGTGTTGCTTGCTGCCCAGTTTGGTATGGTTTATATGAATGCTTGCTGCTCAAATGATATGTTTATGAAACTAGCTAAGTTAACTTAAGTTTGATGGACTACCTAGGTGATCTAATGTGTTCTAAGCCTAGCTAAGTAACCTTGAAGACTTGAATAAGACTTTAAAATATTGAAATTAGTAATGTTTAAGGCTGCCTCACTAAGTACATTATGTGTACTTATCACTCTCTTTGTTTCCTTCTTCCAAAATTTCAGGTGTGAATATCCGAAAGCTATCCGACTAATCTGTGAGCCGTCACAAGCCTACGAACAAGTATGATGTAGTTTTATAATCTCCTAGCTGGTGGCATAGATTATGTTAGTTATCATGCATTATAGAGCATGTACTTTGATTGATGGTTTGTATAAATTAAGCAAGTGATGTTATGTGTGAACTTAATGGTTGATATGTATATAAGTATGGGTTAATTATAAGTAAACTATGTTGAAGTTGTTCAAGAATGTTTTGATTTAAAACATGTTCATGTGTTTCATATATTGGTTGGGTTCGAATGGAATTGTGTAAGGTTTAGGTTGATTGAAATTGTTATGTGATATGTATACATGATATTGTTGTTGTGGAAACTAGGATATGCATCTAGCTAATTCTTGGTTGCCTTGAGAGGTTCGAATGGTGTTTTGTTCTTGATGAATGATGTAATTTTCGAATGGAACTTAGTATTGTTAGATGGATTGATCAATGATATATGTTTGGGCAATTAGAATGATTATATAAACATGTTTTGGTTCATATGATTGAGTATTATAAGAATGTTTCAATTGTACATGAGTTAATTAGGTCCTAGCCGAATGAATATAAGTAGATACATATAGGATCGGTTGTTGATTTATTGGAAGTTTGATTTTATATATGTTTCTAATTGGTTATAATCTTTATTAGCTTATAAGTTAGGTAACATGTTAGAAAAGTTTTAATTGGCTCATCAAATTGTATAAGTAATCATGTATTTATATGATATGTTCTTGGTGATCATGTATGGTTGTATGTTTTGTTGTTTGCCAAGCTTGAGTTGGATCACATGTTTGTATATGTTTGATACGTTGTTGCTTATGAATTTTTCTGACGCCCGAAATATGACATCTCTCGCTCGTAACCGGGCGAGGGGTGTTATAGAGACAACAAGATGCATTAATCTCACAAAGCACATATACATCATACCAAACAAACCTGGAGTGAGGCTCGATGTCACACAGCCTCAGGGACGTACATTATGCATCTCATCTCAAGGTGTTGCAAGACGCTCTATGGGTATTCGGATCCTAACAACCAAGGTGACTCTACCACACATGTGCCCTTACTTGGCATACAACAATACTCGATCCACCAAGGATTTTTATTATTACTATCACAAACAAGTCACCCAAGGTTTTTCCAAGTTATTACACATTATGTTCGTATATGAGGTTTAAATCTAGATTTCTTAGTTTTAATATTTATTTTATCACATTAGAAGCTCATTGGGCCATATTTCTCAAATTATAAACCCTTTAAACTCAAAACGTAATTTTCAAGTAGATTGTCTAGTAGGTACCGGTACTGGCCCTTATGTACCGGTACGTTACCCTTAAGTTACCGGTACACTCATGTGTACTGATACAAATTAAGCTCACTAGAATTTTGATCCAGCCTACGCGTACCGGTACGAGTTGACCTGTACCGATACCTTTTTACAAGTCATACTGGTACATGTTGAACGTCGTACTGATACCTCTTTACAAGTCATACTGATACAGGTTGAACGTCGTACCGATACCCTTTTCATAGTTCATCTTAATGGAACAATGTTCTTAAACCCAGAACACTAAGGTATCAGTACTGTCTCTCTGCATACCAATGCTGAACCCTAGAAATAGTTTCCTAAGCTTAGAAAATCGCTTCTCAAACCATCAATTCACAATCATTATCCTCCAAATTCGATCTTACATCTTATGAGAGTGTACATTTAGGGTGATTTACTACCATTTTTACAATTTATTAACATGAAATTCAGATTATGCCATTAAAGAGGGTCTCTAACCTTTAAACACCCAAATCAACCACAAACACCAAATTTAAGCACACAAAGCATCATCCTTAGGATGTGCATGACACCAAGGAGTTAGTAGTTTACTAACCTTGATTCAAAAGCTGGAAACGAAGCTCCTAAGACAAACTCTTCAAGCCTTCTTCTTTCCAAGCTCTTTGAAAAATCCTCCAACCTCTTTCACTATACAAAGAGTTGTATATCAAGTTACAATTTTGTAGGGGTTGAAGGATATATAACTATAACATCAACCTAAGACTAGAAAAACAAGGTTAAATCTCCTTACAATCTATTTCTACCAAAACCCCTACAAAACACATACTTTTCATCCACCTTGTAACACCCGAGTTTAGGGGTCGAGAGTTGAGTGTGTGAATCAAGTTCGAGTCGTTCGTTTTAATTAAAATAGACTTTGGTCTTATTTTAAAAAAGTTTGACTTTCATTAATGGTAAATTGGTAATTTTTAAAATGGAAGGGGAAAAGATGGGTAAAAATGGGGTTTTGAAATATTTTTATCATCTTCATCCTTCAAGATTTTTCACGTCAAAAACCTCCAAAACCCCTTATCACTATTCCATCAAAGTTCTTCATCATTTCAAGTGATTTCAACGAGGTGAGCACGTTTTTGACTTCTCCTCTCTATTCCGAACATTTCCATGGTTTTAGATTTTCAAAAAAACACCATCTTTATAGTTCTTCAAGTTTTCAAGTTTTGAAGTAAAGGATGAAAATTTAATGGCTTTTCGATTTGCTTTTGATTTGTAGAGTTAAGATATGATTTAATCTTGCCCTAAGGTACAATATATCTCAAAATGGTGAGGTTTTATCAAGAATCTTGAAATGGGTTTTGTGGGTATTTTTAAAAGGGTCAAAACTTGAGTTTTTTGGGTAGCTTTGTGAAGAAGAGTAGGGCTGATGTTATGGTAATACTAGAAGGTTGTTTTGAAGGTGTTTAATGGTGTTTTGAGTGTTGGAATCAATGGTTTTCTTCTGGGTTTTTGGGAAGTACGAAAATAGAAATTTTTGGTGTTAGCTTTGGCTTGAAATTGTAGTGAAATGGTTTGTGGTTGAAATCGGATTAGTGGCAGTGTTTTGTGGGTGCTTTGTGTAGTAATGATTTGTTTTTGATTGGTTAGAATCAAGGGAAACCGTTGGAGAAGCTTCGGGTTCGATTCCGGAAAGTGTGGAGACTTGATTCGGCTATTCTCGGTTGCTTAAGGAAGTTCGGTGAGTGGATTACTTTAAATGGTTTTAAATTGGTTCAAGTGTGTGGTTGTGGTGTTGGATTGTGCTTGGTAAGCCAATCCAAGGTAGAGATTAAGTTGGTAGCTTAATCTCTTGTGTGTTTTATGAGTTTTGCTTAACGTGCATAATGTGGACTTGTGAGGTATTTATGCATATTGATTTATATGTTAATGTATGCGGTGGTTGATATGTTGAGATGCATGATGGTAATATCATGGTTGACTTGTTAGTATGGTTGGCACTAGTTAATTACCGGGTATAAATGACCGGTCATTAGGATTAGTGTGCACACGGTTGAGTCAAATTCGCGCGTGGCCTTGGTGATGTATAGTAATCAAGGAGGCATCTGGTGAAGTAATATTCCGCCAGAAAATGTTATTACGTGATGATGAGTGGAATCTCATCCGTAAGGGCATGTGATGATGAGTGTAATCCCATCCATGCAAGGACCGATGATGAGTGTAATCCCATTGAAGGTAATGATGTTGTTGAGTACGTTGGGGGTGAAAATCCCAACGAAAGTTATCCGTATATCCAAGTAAGCTAATAGTTGTCATCATACTTGTTCATGTGTGGTGGATGTGATAAGATAATTCTTGTATCTTGTTTAGCATAACATGAGGTGGGATGCCATGTTCATGCATTCTTGTAATGTTTAACTATGTTGATGTGTTGGTGCATATGCATGCTTGTGAATGTCTTAAGGATGACATGCCTTGTCGTTGTTTTTGTTTTAGAGCTCCCTCACTAAGCTTCTAGCTTACGCTCTCGTTTTCGACAATGTAGATCATTAGCGTGGAGTTAGCAAGGAGCAAGGAAAGGGCATCCAAGCGTGTGGTAGTTGCTCAAGTATGGTTTAGTAAATAATGTAGTAGCTTAGCAATAGGAATGCTACGTGTTTTGTATGAGCGTTGATAGACTCTTTATGTTGGTTTAAATGTTGAAGTATCTTTATGCTTTATGATTTGGATTGTAAACCCTGTTGTTGAGGTGGTTATGTGTTGTTCTGAAAGCATGTAACCTTGCCTCTTGAATGTTTAAGTGTTTTTTTAAAAGCATGTATCTTTTGGCTAAATAGAATCTTTATGTATGTTTGAATGCAAGTTTCTTCTAAGTATTCTTATCTTGGTGTTTGATGCTCCGTTGTATGTTTAAATCATTCCGTATGCTCATCTATGGTTGCCTAGTGTTGTATGAGGGTTGGTATATTGCTAGTCGTGTCGTTAAATGCATCTAGAGTTAAGTCCTTGTGTGTTTTGCAGCTAAATTGAGGCTTACAGTGCAGGGCGTATCGATACGCCCAAGGGTTGTATCGATACGGTCTTATACTTTGGACCTTAGTTTAAGCTTAGCGTACCGGTACACGGGGGTGTATTGATACGCCAAAAGCTCTCTGGAAATCTGAGAAATTGATGAGATTTTGGTGTATCGGTACGAGTCTTGGGTGTATCAGTACGGTCTTCATTGTTTGACCGTGAGAAGTTGACCGTTGAGGGCGTATCGATACGGTCTTCCTGTGTATCGATACGGTCTCCCTGGGTTGACTTGGGGGTGTTGACCAAGTCCAGGCGTATCGATATTGTCCTCTAGAGTATCGATATGGCCTGTTGTAAAGGCTAAAATGGGTTTTTTAATTGCTTGTTTTGTATGTTTGGTATCCGCGTGTCCTTCTCGCTGCGTGTCCTAACACATAGGATGTATTAAAGCATTTAGACAAGATAATGTTAAAATAAATTTTCTAGGGTTCTAATTGAAGTGGAGCCTTAACGGGTTTCGCTTCGGTTTCCCCCGTGTAACCTACTCGGACCGCTCTGTCGTCTAGCCCAGGGCGAGGGGGTTACACACCTACCATTTTTGATAAAATTTACCTTGAAATTTAGATTTTTAGATGATGATTTCAACACTCTTAACTCAAAATCTGGAAATCTAACTCAAGGGGGCAAATATTTGACTTTTACCTTTGGGTCTACAAGAAAGAATGAAGGAGAGAGAGATGGAGTAAGGTTGGAGGCAACATGAGATCACTCTCCCAACTTTTTCTACAGAACCATTAAGGAACATCAACCTTCTTCATTTAAAATATGAGGACCTTACTTCTTTGCCCCTCTTTCATCCACCCATTCACCTATTAACCCAAGGTTTTAAGTCCAACAACCAAAAGGAAGCCCATTAGAGATCCCTTGAGCCTCCAACAAGCCCAACAAACGAGACTCACGGCTCGGGTGAACTCGACCTTCGGATTTTAAAATTCGATCGTTACAAAGTGTTTATCGAGTTAAGTTAGATAAGTGAGGCATGTCTTAATGTGGAATTCGACTCTCAAGTGGCATATCTGTAGGAAATTTTTGAATTTGGTGAGGGTTGCTCTTAAGGCAGTTTTCTAGGGGGTAGTTTGATGTATTTGGGTCGTGGGGTGCTACTTGGGATGCTAAGGAGTTGCTAGAGCTTTTTTTAACGATTGGTGGTTTCATATGCTCATATGTGTTGTACTATTTTCCTCCATCTAGGCTTAGGGAAGTTGTAACACACAAAAAATATATATATATATATATAAATAATAATAATAATAATAATATTATTATTATTATTTCTTTTCCAACCACACCCCACCTTATCTCCAACCACTCCTCCACTTACCTTAATTATATTATCCTCCCCCTCTCAATTATTTCACTCATTTTTCTTCTCTCATTCACGGCAGATCATCCCTCCCATCATATTAGAATTTTTTTCTTTGTTCTCTCAACTCTCTCAAACATCAACCAAATCAAGTTTCATCCACAAACGTCGATCGTTGTTCCGTTTCGTTCACCACGACCACCATACGAACCGTCTCGACGTTCCGGTCAAAACGCCCCTATCCACTCGTCAAACTGCCGCTCCGTTTGTCGTTAATTTGACGTTGAAGGTTTCGAACAAATCGAGGTTTTTCTCAAATCGGTGATAATCGGGTAAGTTTTCGAACTAAATTCGAGCATGAGGTGATATATTTTCAAATTTGGAGAATTCTGGAAAATTTCTGATTTTTGCTCCGCCGTCCACGGCGGCGCGTGGGCCTCACGCGCCGTTCGGAGCCGCGCGTGGGCTTCACGCGCCGTTCCCGGCCACCCTAGATGGTGGCAGTGGACCGGCCAGTTCAGACCGGTCTGGTCTCGAACCGAGCTGCCCGAACCGGACCGACCCAGTCAGCATGACGTCAGCAACCCGACCCGACCCGTTGACCCGACCCGGTCAACAGTGACGTCAGCATGACGTCAGTATGATGTCAGTGACCCGACCCGTTGACCCGACCCGGTCAACAGTGACGTCAGCATGACGTCAGCATGATGTCAGTGACCCGACCCGTTGACCGACCCGACCCGACTCGTTGACTGACCCGTTGACCCGACCCGTTGACCCGACCCGGACAACAGTGACATCAGCATGACGTCAGCATGACGTCAGTGTTGACTTTGACCGTTGACTTTGACCGTTGACCGTTGACCAAAAAGTCAAATTTTCCGAAAAGCCCTATTTTATGTTTTTCGACGTCCTGAGTCCGATTTTGAAGCCCGTTTTGCAAAATTCTGACCCGAAGGCCTCCGAATCTGACCTTAAACCCAAATCATGCTTAAGTACTTAATTTTCCATTCAGATATCAGTAAATTAAATAAATACCTAAACCAGTATTTTAATTGTGTAAAGGTGCCCGAGACTCGTATGACCCCTCACCAGCTCAGCCTAGCTCCTCTCGACCCGCTCACCCTCACACTTCAGGGGATATCAGTATGAAATTAAATCCTGTGTATAAGAATAAGTTTAACTCTTATTCCACGTTATGACATTATTCTTTCTTGATCTAGGATCTGACCCCGTATCTGAGCGTACTGAGGCAGGTGCCCGTTAGACCCTTATCCGATCAGCTTTGAGGTGTGTTCCATGTGTGCTACATTCTGTTTAAATGGATTGTATGATGATTTGATCATGAATGATATTGTGCATGTTTGCTCAGTTGTTTACATGTTATATGATTGCTTGACCTATGATGGTACATTCTGTTTGAATAATGAATACTTAAATGTCTGCTCTGCATTATTATACCCATTTATCAGTCAAAAGCATGAATTCTTCCGTTTCTGATGTTATGAATAAAATATCTGTCACATATATTCTGTTACCCATGTTTGGAAATCTGAACACTGATTCTGTCTGGGGTATACTGTTGGGTTATGATATGAAGTCTCTGCCGGTACAGTCCTGATCAAGCTGGTAAATCCTTATGGACCTAAGGTCTTCCCTTAGGTGGCTCCTATGCCCATTGGGCCTAGGGTAAGTCCTTATGGACTCAAGGTCTCCCCTTGAGTGGCACCTATGCACATCGGGCTTAGGGTAAGTCCTTATGGACCTAAGGCATCCCCTTAGGTGGCACCTATGCCCATCGGGCCTAGGGTAAGTCCCTATGGATGCAGTTCTGGGGGACTGCATTTGGTGTAAGGTTGGAGGGTAGTCACTAGTAAACGCATACATGCATCTGAGTATTTGTATTGATCTATTATGTGTTCTTATGATCTGAATGTTATGTAATCATTGCCTGTTTGATCTGCACTTTTGGAACACACTGAGCTCCCTAGCTTATGTTTTCTTTTCCTCCCCTTTCAGATATTTGATAGTCCACTCCTTTTAGACCCGACAACTGGAGAATCGGCACATTTGGCTTTAAACTGTTGTAATAATCTTATATTCCAAACTGTCAGTATTTGGGGTGACTTATACCTATATTTTGATAAGACTTAACTTTTGGTTTTTATCGGGCTTTGGCTTTTGCTATAACTGGATACTTTTGGTTTTTACCTAGGTTGTGACTGCCCGGTAGTTGGGTTAATCGCATAAGTGGGCCTCGGGCGGTTACATTTGATTTATGATTTTAAAGCTTTAACCATATGTTTATTTGAAATCTTATTGTGGGTCACTCTAGTGATCATAATGTGACTTCCTAGGATCCGTCGAAACGCATAGGCGGGTCTAGGGTGGTTACATTTAGTGGTATCAGAGCCTTTGGTTTCAAAAACCTCGGACTGTGAATGAGTTCATTTTACGCAATATTTGAAAAAGTTTTACAAAAAGGTGTTTTGAAATGAGTTAAGTCACCCAAATTTTGTCTGCTTAATTGTGTTCGATTCTCCATTGCTATAAACTGACCCTAAGTTTAATCCTTGTAGAAGCCTTCTGCTATGAGTACTGAAAGAGGACGTCGACCCATTCGGAGACGCGGTAGACCTGTCCGGTTTGCCGACACGATAGATGATCCGGTGGTCGAGCCACCTACTACAACTTCTGTCCCTGGTCCTACTGAGTCCTCCATACCATCTGGCCCTACTGTAGTGACAGCCCCTCAGTCTGCCCCTGAGATTGATGTGTCTACTCCAGTTAGAGGAGCACCGTCTTCTTCTGAGCCTTCCACATCTATTACCGACGAAGCCCTTAGTAGGCAGTTTTTGCAGTTGATTTCTGGTGCGGTTAGAGCAGCTGGTATTATCCCTGAAGTTCCCATCTCTCAGACCTTGATCACAAATGGGGCGAGAACTTTTGATGGCCCTACTAGTGGAGCCCCGACTGAGGCAGAGGAATGGCTTCATGATCTGGAGAGACGTATGGATTCTTTGGGTCTTGAGCCATCCAAGAGATATGTGGGAGCCGTTTCTATGTTGTATGGGAATGCTCGTACGTGGTGGGAATCTGTGGTTAGCAGTGTTCCTGCGGCCCGTCTGTCTTGGGAGTTTTTCAAGGAGCGTTTCAAGAGTCGCTTTGTTGGTGAGCGTTACATGAGGCAGATGCAAGAAAAATTCAGGACCTTGACTCAGGGAGATCTGTCTGTATCCGAATATGAGACAGAATTCTTGAGCTTGCTCAGATTTGGGGCTAGCTTAGTGCCTACTGAGAAGGAAAAATGCCGTAAATTTGTGATGGGACTGAGATACGAGTTATGTGTACATGTTGTTGGTCATCTGGATAAGGACTTCGACACTTTAGTTGAGAAAGCTAAAGATCTGGAAGATGTAGAGCTAGCAGTTACTGGTGGAGGTAGAGCTGACCGGGAGTGGTCTAAGAGGCCTCCTAAGCCCGAGTCTTCCTCAC
Organism: Hibiscus trionum; assembly: GCA_030270665.1. NCBI lineage: Eukaryota > Viridiplantae > Streptophyta > Magnoliopsida > Malvales > Malvaceae > Hibiscus > Hibiscus trionum. The sequence continues at coordinate 33,259,419 of BSYR01000022.1, read as the reverse complement.
GTCAAGGAAAGAGAAATCGCACTGCTAGTCATCAGAGAGGTAATTTTGGATCCAGACCTAATGCTTCTTCGACCCCAGTTTCTAGTAGAGGTGATTCGTCTGGTTTCAACCCTATGCCCCTTTGTGTGCATTGTGACAAGCGACATGGGGGCGAGTGTAGAAGGAAGACCGGTGCATGTTTTCGATGTGGGTCCGGAGATCATTTTCTGAAGAATTGTCCTGTCCCATCTTCCGCACCTCGAGCATCTTTCCAGACCCCAACACGCTCACAGACATCTGTACAGACTCCAGCCAAGGGTCGTAGTCAGGGAAGACCTTCTTCATCTGCTGCCAGGACTGACACCAGAGCTCGATCAAATCAGAGTGGAGGACCAGCATTATCTGATGCTAGACAGCCGACAATGATGTATGCCTCCAGACGTCGGGATGACAGAGACGAGCCAGATGTTCTTGCAGGTACCTTTACCATTTATTCTGTTCCATACTTTGCATTACTCGATAGTGGATCCACCCACTCCTATATTTCAAGATCTGTATCCCGAAACCTTCAGCTTCCTTTTGAAGCCACTGTAAGTGATATCACAGTCATGAGCCCAGTGGGACAGTCAGTGATTGTGGACAAAGTACTTAGGAGGTGTCCTCTTGAAGTTCAAGGAGAAATTTTCCTGGCCGATCTTTTGGAACTTCCGTTAGAGGAGTTTGATCTGATTTTGGGTATGGATTGGCTGTTGGAACATCGGGTCAGTTTGGATTGTGAGTCAAAAAAGGCTACCTTGAAGACTTCAGATGATCGATCCGTAATCTTAGTCGGAGAGCGTCGGGGCTACTTGTCCAATGTAGTATCCTCTCTAACTGCTGATAGGATGATCCGGAAAGGATATGAAACTTTCATTGCCTGTTTCTTGAACACGAAGGGCTCTTTATCTAAGATCGAGGACATTCGCACTGTTAGCGAGTTTCCTGATGTTTTCCCAGAAGAATTGCCCGGGCTACCACCAGACAGGGATGTTGAGTTTGAAATCGAGACTTATCCAGGGTCTGCGCCTGTGTCCATGAGTCCCTATCGTATGGCCCCTAAAGAGCTTAAAGAATTAAAAATTCAGTTACAAGAGCTTCTTGACCGAGGCTTTATCCGACCCAGCTCTTCACCTTGGGGAGCTCCTGTTCTCTTTGTGAAGAAGAAGGATGGTACACTTCGTTTGTGTATTGATTACAGAAAGCTGAATAAGTTGACTGTGAAGAACAAATACCCATTACCCAGGATTGATGACCTATTTGATCAATTTCGGGGAGCAACTGTTTTCTCGAAGATTGATCTTCGATCTGGGTATTATCAATTGAAAATAAAAGATTCTGATGTTGCTAAGACAGCCATCCGTACCAGATACGGGCATTACGAGTTTTTGGTGATGTCGTTTGGTCTGACAAATGCTCCTGCAGCTTTTATGGACATGATGAATCGTGTGTTCCGGCCCTTTATAGACCAGTTTGTTGTGGTTTTCATCGACGATATTTTGGTCTATTCACGGACAGAAGCAGAGCATGTCGAGCACTTGAGGATTGTACTACAAACCCTGAGACAAAATCGTTTGTATGCTAAGCTGAGCAAGTGTGAATTTTGGCTCAAAGAAGTGACATTTCTGGGTCATGTTGTATCTGCTCGAGGCATACAGGTTGATCCAAGTAAAATCGAAGCCATCACCGATTGGAAGCAACCTAAAAATGTCTCTGAGATCCGTAGCTTTTTGGGTTTAGCTGGTTACTATCGACGCTTTGTCGAGGGCTTCTCCATCATTGCCACTCCTCTGACGAAGCTATTAAGGAAGAATGTCCCTTATGTTTGGTCTGATGCCCAGCAAGCTAGTTTTGAGAAACTCAAAGCAGCTCTGACCCAAGCCCCGGTTCTTATACAACCTGAGTCTGGAAAGGACTTCTCAGTATATAGTGATGCTTCACATTTCGGGCTCGGTTGTGTACTGATGCAGGAAGGGAAGGTTATCGCTTATGCATCGCGTCAATTACGACCTCATGAGTGTAATTATCCAACCCATGACCTCGAGTTAGCTGCTGTGATCTTTGCCTTGAAAATTTGGAGGCACTATCTTTACGGAGAAAAGTGCTATATTTACACAGATCACAAGAGTCTAAAGTACATCCTCACTCAGAAAGAGCTCAATCTTAGACAACGTCGTTGGATTGAGCTTCTTAAAGACTATGACTGTGTGATTGAGTATCACCCAGGAAAGGCGAATGTGGTGGCTGATGCTTTGAGTCGTAAGGCTATAACAGATTTGAGATCCTTATTTGCCAGAATGAGTGTATACAGGGATGGCAGTCTACTAGCTGAGCTACAGGTTAAACCGACATTGACCAAACAAATTAGGGCCAAACAGCTTCTAGACAGTTCCTTATTTCCTGTCATGCAGCAGGTTGAACAAGGATCTACTTCTACTTATGCCTTTGATCAGGATGGCGTTTTGTGCTTCAAGGGTCGATATTGTGTTCCCAATGATGCTGACCTGAAGCGGACTATTCTCAGCGAGGCTCATAACAGCCCTTATGCTATGCATCCCGGTGGGGACAAAATGTATCAAAACCTGAGGCAGAGATATCGTTGGGAAGGTATGAAGAAGGACATTTCAGATTATGTATCGCGGTGTTTGACTTGCCAACAGGTTAAGGCAGAGCACCAGCATCCTTCTGGTTTGTTGCAGCCCATTAAGATTCCTGAGTGGAAATGGGAGCGTATCACGATGGATTTCGTTACCGGGTTGCCTCTAACTCCTTCTAAAAAGGATTCTGTCTGGGTTATTGTTGACCGACTCACCAAGTCAGCTCATTTTATCCCAGTTCGAGTCACTTACTCTTTGGAGAAGCTGGCAAAAACGTACATCTCTGAAATCGTCAGACTACATGGGGTGCCTTTATCTATAATATCTGATCGGGATCCTAGGTTCACTTCTCGATTCTGGTTGGCTTTGCACAATGCTTTAGGTACCCGTCTGAATTTCAGTACATCCTTCCATCCGCAGACAGACGGACAGTCAGAAAGAGTAATTCAGGTTCTTGAAGATATGTTGAGAGGATGCGTGATAGACTTCCGCGGTAGTTGGGAAGATTTCTTGCCCTTGGCCGAGTTTGCTTATAATAATAGCTATCAGGCTAGTATTCGCATGGCCCCTTATGAAGCTTTGTATGGTCGTAAATGCCGAACTCCTATCTGTTGGACCGAGTTGTATGATAAGAAGACTCTGGGTCCTGAGTTGGTTCAAGAGACTGAAGAGACTGTCAAACTGATTCGAAATCGTCTGAAAGAGGCTTTTGACAGACAGAAGTCTTATGCTGACCGGAGGAGAAGGGATATAGAGTTTGAGGTTGGTGATCAGGTTTTTCTAAAGGTATCACCATGGAAGAAAGTTTTGAGGTTTGGGAAAAAGGGCAAGTTGAGTCCGAGATTTATTGGACCGTATCGTATTGTGAAGAGAGTTGGGCCAGTTGCCTATCAGCTCGAGTTGCCATCCCAGCTTAACCGTATTCATGATGTCTTCCACGTGTCCATGTTGAGGCGATACCATCCAGATCCTAGTCATGTCATTCAAGCTCAGGATGTAGAGTTGAGATCAGATCTGTCCTACGAGGAGGAACCGATTCAAATCTTGGATTTTGATGAGAGAGTTCTGAGAAACCGACGCATTCCAATGGTTAAAGTTCAGTGGAGAAATCGGAGTCCTACTGAGGCTACTTGGGAGATTGAAGGATTCATGAGAAAACAATTTCCGCATCTGTTTGATTAAGGTAAATTTCGAGGACGAAATTTTTCTTAAGGGTGGGAGAATTGTAACACACAAAAAAAAAAATATATATATATATATATATAAATAATAATAATAATAATAATATTATTATTATTATTATTTCTTTTCCAACCACACCCCACCTTATCTCCAACCACTCCTCCACTTACCTTAATTATATTATCCTCCCCCTCTCAATTATTTCACTCATTTTTCTTCTCTCATTCACGGCAGATCATCCCTCCCATCATATTAGAATTTTTTTCTTTGTTCTCTCAACTCTCTCAAACATCAACCAAATCAAGTTTCATCCACAAACGTCGATCGTTGTTCCGTTTCGTTCACCACGACCACCATACGAACCGTCTCGACGTTCCGGTCAAAACGCCCCTATCCACTCGTCAAACTGCCGCTCCGTTTGTCGTTAATTTGACGTTGAAGGTTTCGAACAAATCGAGGTTTTTCTCAAATCGGTGATAATCGGGTAAGTTTTCGAACTAAATTCGAGCATGAGGTGATATATTTTCAAATTTGGAGAATTCTGGAAAATTTCTGATTTTTGCTCCGCCGTCCACGGCGGCGCGTGGGCCTCACGCGCCGTTCGGAGCCGCGCGTGGGCTTCACGCGCCGTTCCTGGCCACCCTAGATGGTGGCAGTGGACCGGCCAGTTCAGACCGGTCTGGTCTCGAACCGAGCTGCCCGAACCAGACCGACCCAGTCAGCATGACGTCAGCAACCCGACCCGACCCGTTGACCCGACCCGGTCAACAGTGACGTCAGCATGACGTCAGTATGATGTCAGTGACCCGACCCGTTGACCCGACCCGGTCAACAGTGACGTCAGCATGACGTCAGCATGATGTCAGTGACCCGACCCGTTGACCGACCCGACCCGACTCGTTGACTGACCCGTTGACCCGACCCGTTGACCCGACCCGGACAACAGTGACATCAGCATGACGTCAGCATGACGTCGGTGTTGACTTTGACCGTTGACTTTGACCGTTGACCGTTGACCAAAAAGTCAAATTTTCCGAAAAGCCCTATTTTATGTTTTTCGACGTCCTGAGTCCGATTTTGAAGCCCGTTTTGCAAAATTCTGACCCGAAGGCCTCCGAATCTGACCTTAAACCCAAATCATGCTTAAGTACTTAATTTTCCATTCAGATATCAGTAAATTAAATAAATACCCAGTATTTTAATTGTGTAAAGGTGCCCGAGACTCGTATGACCCCTCACCAGCTCAGCCTAGCTCCTCTCGACCCGCTCACCCTCACACTTCAGGGGATATCAGTATGAAATTAAATCCTGTGTATAAGAATAAGTTTAACTCTTATTCCACGTTATGACATTATTCTTTCTTGATCTAGGATCTGACCCCGTATCTGAGCGTACTGAGGCAGGTGCCCGTTAGACCCTTATCCGATCAGCTTTGAGGTGTGTTCCATGTGTGCTACATTCTGTTTAAATGGATTGTATGATGATTTGATCATGAATGATATTGTGCATGTTTGCTCAGTTGTTTACATGTTATATGATTGCTTGACCTATGATGGTACATTCTGTTTGAATAATGAATACTTAAATGTCTGCTCTGCATTATTATACCCATTTATCAGTCAAAAGCATGAATTCTTCCGTTTCTGATGTTATGAATAAAATATCTGTCACATATATTCTGTTACCCATGTTTGGAAATCTGAACACTGATTCTGTCTGGGGTATACTGTTGGGTTATGATATGAAGTCTCTGCCGGTACAGTCCTGATCAAGCTGGTAAATCCTTATGGACCTAAGGTCTTCCCTTAGGTGGCTCCTATGCCCATTGGGCCTAGGGTAAGTCCTTATGGACTCAAGGTCTCCCCTTGAGTGGCACCTATGCACATCGGGCTTAGGGTAAGTCCTTATGGACCTAAGGCATCCCCTTAGGTGGCACCTATGCCCATCGGGCCTAGGGTAAGTCCCTATGGATGCAGTTCTGGGGGACTGCATTTGGTGTAAGGTTGGAGGGTAGTCACTAGTAAACGCATACATGCATCTGAGTATTTGTATTGATCTATTATGTGTTCTTATGATCTGAATGTTATGTAATCATTGCCTGTTTGATCTGCACTTTTGGAACACACTGAGCTCCCTAGCTTATGTTTTCTTTTCCTCCCCTTTCAGATATTTGATAGTCCACTCCTTTTAGACCCGACAACTGGAGAATCGGCACATTTGGCTTTAAACTGTTGTAATAATCTTATATTCCAAACTGTCAGTATTTGGGGTGACTTATACCTATATTTTGATAAGACTTAACTTTTGGTTTTTATCGGGCTTTGGCTTTTGCTATAACTGGATACTTTTGGTTTTTACCTAGGTTGTGACTGCCCGGTAGTTGGGTTAATCGCATAAGTGGGCCTCGGGCGGTTACATTTGATTTATGATTTTAAAGCTTTAACCATATGTTTATTTGAAATCTTATTGTGGGTCACTCTAGTGATCATAATGTGACTTCCTAGGATCCGTCGAAACGCATAGGCGGGTCTAGGGTGGTTACATTTAGTGGTATCAGAGCCTTTGGTTTCAAAAACCTCGGACTGTGAATGAGTTCATTTTACGCAATATTTGAAAAAGTTTTACAAAAAGGTGTTTTGAAATGAGTTAAGTCACCCAAATTTTGTCTGCTTAATTGTGTTCGATTCTCCATTGCTATAAACTGACCCTAAGTTTAATCCTTGTAGAAGCCTTCTGCTATGAGTACTGAAAGAGGACGTCGACCCATTCGGAGACGCGGTAGACCTGTCCGGTTTGCCGACACGATAGATGATCCGGTGGTCGAGCCACCTACTACAACTTCTGTCCCTGGTCCTACTGAGTCCTCCATACCATCTGGCCCTACTGTAGTGACAGCCCCTCAGTCTGCCCCTGAGATTGATGTGTCTACTCCAGTTAGAGGAGCACCGTCTTCTTCTGAGCCTTCCACATCTATTACCGACGAAGCCCTTAGTAGGCAGTTTTTGCAGTTGATTTCTGGTGCGGTTAGAGCAGCTGGTATTATCCCTGAAGTTCCCATCTCTCAGACCTTGATCACAAATGGGGCGAGAACTTTTGATGGCCCTACTAGTGGAGCCCCGACTGAGGCAGAGGAATGGCTTCATGATCTGGAGAGACGTATGGATTCTTTGGGTCTTGAGCCATCCAAGAGATATGTGGGAGCCGTTTCTATGTTGTATGGGAATGCTCGTACGTGGTGGGAATCTGTGGTTAGCAGTGTTCCTGCGGCCCGTCTGTCTTGGGAGTTTTTCAAGGAGCGTTTCAAGAGTCGCTTTGTTGGTGAGCGTTACATGAGGCAGATGCAAGAAAAATTCAGGACCTTGACTCAGGGAGATCTGTCTGTATCCGAATATGAGACAGAATTCTTGAGCTTGCTCAGATTTGGGGCTAGCTTAGTGCCTACTGAGAAGGAAAAATGCCGTAAATTTGTGATGGGACTGAGATACGAGTTATGTGTACATGTTGTTGGTCATCTGGATAAGGACTTCGACACTTTAGTTGAGAAAGCTAAAGATCTGGAAGATGTAGAGCTAGCAGTTACTGGTGGAGGTAGAGCTGACCGGGAGTGGTCTAAGAGGCCTCCTAAGCCCGAGTCTTCCTCACGTCAAGGAAAGAGAAATCGCACTGCTAGTCATCAGAGAGGTAATTTTGGATCCAGACCTAATGCTTCTTCGACCCCAGTTTCTAGTAGAGGTGATTCGTCTGGTTTCAACCCTATGCCCCTTTGTGTGCATTGTGACAAGCGACATGGGGGCGAGTGTAGAAGGAAGACCGGTGCATGTTTTCGATGTGGGTCCGGAGATCATTTTCTGAAGAATTGTCCTGTCCCATCTTCCGCACCTCGAGCATCTTTCCAGACCCCAACACGCTCACAGACATCTGTACAGACTCCAGCCAAGGGTCGTAGTCAGGGAAGACCTTCTTCATCTGCTGCCAGGACTGACACCAGAGCTCGATCAAATCAGAGTGGAGGACCAGCATTATCTGATGCTAGACAGCCGACAATGATGTATGCCTCCAGACGTCGGGATGACAGAGACGAGCCAGATGTTCTTGCAGGTACCTTTACCATTTATTCTGTTCCATACTTTGCATTACTCGATAGTGGATCCACCCACTCCTATATTTCAAGATCTGTATCCCGAAACCTTCAGCTTCCTTTTGAAGCCACTGTAAGTGATATCACAGTCATGAGCCCAGTGGGACAGTCAGTGATTGTGGACAAAGTACTTAGGAGGTGTCCTCTTGAAGTTCAAGGAGAAATTTTCCTGGCCGATCTTTTGGAACTTCCGTTAGAGGAGTTTGATCTGATTTTGGGTATGGATTGGCTGTTGGAACATCGGGTCAGTTTGGATTGTGAGTCAAAAAAGGCTACCTTGAAGACTTCAGATGATCGATCCGTAATCTTAGTCGGAGAGCGTCGGGGCTACTTGTCCAATGTAGTATCCTCTCTAACTGCTGATAGGATGATCCGGAAAGGATATGAAACTTTCATTGCCTGTTTCTTGAACACGAAGGGCTCTTTATCTAAGATCGAGGACATTCGCACTGTTAGCGAGTTTCCTGATGTTTTCCCAGAAGAATTGCCCGGGCTACCACCAGACAGGGATGTTGAGTTTGAAATCGAGACTTATCCAGGGTCTGCGCCTGTGTCCATGAGTCCCTATCGTATGGCCCCTAAAGAGCTTAAAGAATTAAAAATTCAGTTACAAGAGCTTCTTGACCGAGGCTTTATCCGACCCAGCTCTTCACCTTGGGGAGCTCCTGTTCTCTTTGTGAAGAAGAAGGATGGTACACTTCGTTTGTGTATTGATTACAGAAAGCTGAATAAGTTGACTGTGAAGAACAAATACCCATTACCCAGGATTGATGACCTATTTGATCAATTTCGGGGAGCAACTGTTTTCTCGAAGATTGATCTTCGATCTGGGTATTATCAATTGAAAATAAAAGATTCTGATGTTGCTAAGACAGCCATCCGTACCAGATACGGGCATTACGAGTTTTTGGTGATGTCGTTTGGTCTGACAAATGCTCCTGCAGCTTTTATGGACATGATGAATCGTGTGTTCCGGCCCTTTATAGACCAGTTTGTTGTGGTTTTCATCGACGATATTTTGGTCTATTCACGGACAGAAGCAGAGCATGTCGAGCACTTGAGGATTGTACTACAAACCCTGAGACAAAATCGTTTGTATGCTAAGCTGAGCAAGTGTGAATTTTGGCTCAAAGAAGTGACATTTCTGGGTCATGTTGTATCTGCTCGAGGCATACAGGTTGATCCAAGTAAAATCGAAGCCATCACCGATTGGAAGCAACCTAAAAATGTCTCTGAGATCCGTAGCTTTTTGGGTTTAGCTGGTTACTATCGACGCTTTGTCGAGGGCTTCTCCATCATTGCCACTCCTCTGACGAAGCTATTAAGGAAGAATGTCCCTTATGTTTGGTCTGATGCCCAGCAAGCTAGTTTTGAGAAACTCAAAGCAGCTCTGACCCAAGCCCCGGTTCTTATACAACCTGAGTCTGGAAAGGACTTCTCAGTATATAGTGATGCTTCACATTTCAGGCTCGGTTGTGTACTGATGCAGGAAGGGAAGGTTATCGCTTATGCATCGCGTCAATTACGACCTCATGAGTGTAATTATCCAACCCATGACCTCGAGTTAGCTGCTGTGATCTTTGCCTTGAAAATTTGGAGGCACTATCTTTACGGAGAAAAGTGCTATATTTACACAGATCACAAGAGTCTAAAGTACATCCTCACTCAGAAAGAGCTCAATCTTAGACAACGTCGTTGGATTGAGCTTCTTAAAGACTATGACTGTGTGATTGAGTATCACCCAGGAAAGGCGAATGTGGTGGCTGATGCTTTGAGTCGTAAGGCTATAACAGATTTGAGATCCTTATTTGCCAGAATGAGTGTATACAGGGATGGCAGTCTACTAGCTGAGCTACAGGTTAAACCGACATTGACCAAACAAATTAGGGCCAAACAGCTTCTAGACAGTTCCTTATTTCCTGTCATGCAGCAGGTTGAACAAGGATCTACTTCTACTTATGCCTTTGATCAGGATGGCGTTTTGTGCTTCAAGGGTCGATATTGTGTTCCCAATGATGCTGACCTGAAGCGGACTATTCTCAGCGAGGCTCATAACAGCCCTTATGCTATGCATCCCGGTGGGGACAAAATGTATCAAAACCTGAGGCAGAGATATCGTTGGGAAGGTATGAAGAAGGACATTTCAGATTATGTATCGCGGTGTTTGACTTGCCAACAGGTTAAGGCAGAGCACCAGCATCCTTCTGGTTTGTTGCAGCCCATTAAGATTCCTGAGTGGAAATGGGAGCGTATCACGATGGATTTCGTTACCGGGTTGCCTCTAACTCCTTCTAAAAAGGATTCTGTCTGGGTTATTGTTGACCGACTCACCAAGTCAGCTCATTTTATCCCAGTTCGAGTCACTTACTCTTTGGAGAAGCTGGCAAAAACGTACATCTCTGAAATCGTCAGACTACATGGGGTGCCTTTATCTATAATATCTGATCGGGATCCTAGGTTCACTTCTCGATTCTGGTTGGCTTTGCACAATGCTTTAGGTACCCGTCTGAATTTCAGTACATCCTTCCATCCGCAGACAGACGGACAGTCAGAAAGAGTAATTCAGGTTCTTGAAGATATGTTGAGAGGATGCGTGATAGACTTCCGCGGTAGTTGGGAAGATTTCTTGCCCTTGGCCGAGTTTGCTTATAATAATAGCTATCAGGCTAGTATTCGCATGGCCCCTTATGAAGCTTTGTATGGTCGTAAATGCCGAACTCCTATCTGTTGGACCGAGTTGTATGATAAGAAGACTCTGGGTCCTGAGTTGGTTCAAGAGACTGAAGAGACTGTCAAACTGATTCGAAATCGTCTGAAAGAGGCTTTTGACAGACAGAAGTCTTATGCTGACCGGAGGAGAAGGGATATAGAGTTTGAGGTTGGTGATCAGGTTTTTCTAAAGGTATCACCATGGAAGAAAGTTTTGAGGTTTGGGAAAAAGGGCAAGTTGAGTCCGAGATTTATTGGACCGTATCGTATTGTGAAGAGAGTTGGGCCAGTTGCCTATCAGCTCGAGTTGCCATCCCAGCTTAACCGTATTCATGATGTCTTCCACGTGTCCATGTTGAGGCGATACCATCCAGATCCTAGTCATGTCATTCAAGCTCAGGATGTAGAGTTGAGATCAGATCTGTCCTACGAGGAGGAACCGATTCAAATCTTGGATTTTGATGAGAGAGTTCTGAGAAACCGACGCATTCCAATGGTTAAAGTTCAGTGGAGAAATCGGAGTCCTACTGAGGCTACTTGGGAGATTGAAGGATTCATGAGAAAACAATTTCCGCATCTGTTTGATTAAGGTAAATTTCGAGGACGAAATTTTTCTTAAGGGTGGGAGAATTGTAACACACAAAATATATATATATATATATATATATATAAATAATAATAATAATAATAATATTATTATTATTATTATTTCTTTTCCAACCACACCCCACCTTATCTCCAACCACTCCTCCACTTACCTTAATTATATTATCCTCCCCCTCTCAATTATTTCACTCATTTTTCTTCTCTCATTCACGGCAGATCATCCCTCCCATCATATTAGAATTTTTTTCTTTGTTCTCTCAACTCTCTCAAACATCAACCAAATCAAGTTTCATCCACAAACGTCGATCGTTGTTCCGTTTCGTTCACCACGACCACCATACGAACCGTCTCGACGTTCCGGTCAAAACGCCCCTATCCACTCGTCAAACTGCCGCTCCGTTTGTCGTTAATTTGACGTTGAAGGTTTCGAACAAATCGAGGTTTTTCTCAAATCGGTGATAATCGGGTAAGTTTTCGAACTAAATTCGAGCATGAGGTGATATATTTTCAAATTTGGAGAATTCTGGAAAATTTCTAATTTTTGCTCCGCCGTCCACGGCGGCGCGTGGGCCTCACGCGCCGTTCGGAGCCGCGCGTGGGCTTCACGCGCCGTTCCCGGCCACCCTAGATGGTGGCAGTGGACCGGCCAGTTCAGACCGGTCTGGTCTCGAACCGAGCTGCCCGAACCGGACCGACCCAGTCAGCATGACGTCAGCAACCCGACCCGACCCGTTGACCCGACCCGGTCAACAGTGACGTCAGCATGACGTCAGTATGATGTCAGTGACCCGACCCGTTGACCCGACCCGGTCAACAGTGACGTCAGCATGACGTCAGCATGATGTCAGTGACCCGACCCGTTGACCGACCCGACCCGACTCGTTGACTGACCCGTTGACCCGACCCGTTGACCCGACCCGGACAACAGTGACATCAGCATGACGTCAGCATGACGTCAGTGTTGACGTCAGTGTTGACTTTGACCGTTGACCGTTGACCAAAAAGTCAAATTTTCCGAAAAGCCCTATTTTATGTTTTTCGACGTCCTGAGTCCGATTTTGAAGCCCGTTTTGCAAAATTCTGACCCGAAGGCCTCCGAATCTGACCTTAAACCCAAATCATGCTTAAGTACTTAATTTTCCATTCAGATATCAGTAAATTAAATAAATACCTAAACCAGTATTTTAATTGTGTAAAGGTGCCCGAGACTCGTATGACCCCTCACCAGCTCAGCCTAGCTCCTCTCGACCCGCTCACCCTCACACTTCAGGGGATATCAGTATGAAATTAAATCCTGTGTATAAGAATAAGTTTAACTCTTATTCCACGTTATGACATTATTCTTTCTTGATCTAGGATCTGACCCCGTATCTGAGCGTACTGAGGCAGGTGCCCGTTAGACCCTTATCCGATCAGCTTTGAGGTGTGTTCCATGTGTGCTACATTCTGTTTAAATGGATTGTATGATGATTTGATCATGAATGATATTGTGCATGTTTGCTCAGTTGTTTACATGTTATATGATTGCTTGACCTATGATGGTACATTCTGTTTGAATAATGAATACTTAAATGTCTGCTCTGCATTATTATACCCATTTATCAGTCAAAAGCATGAATTCTTCCGTTTCTGATGTTATGAATAAAATATCTGTCACATATATTCTGTTACCCATGTTTGGAAATCTGAACACTGATTCTGTCTGGGGTATACTGTTGGGTTATGATATGAAGTCTCTGCCGGTACAGTCCTGATCAAGCTGGTAAATCCTTATGGACCTAAGGTCTTCCCTTAGGTGGCTCCTATGCCCATTGGGCCTAGGGTAAGTCCTTATGGACTCAAGGTCTCCCCTTGAGTGGCACCTATGCACATCGGGCTTAGGGTAAGTCCTTATGGACCTAAGGCATCCCCTTAGGTGGCACCTATGCCCATCGGGCCTAGGGTAAGTCCCTATGGATGCAGTTTTGGGGGACTGCATTTGGTGTAAGGTTGGAGGGTAGTCACTAGTAAACGCATACATGCATCTGAGTATTTGTATTGATCTATTATGTGTTCTTATGATCTGAATGTTATGTAATCATTGCCTGTTTGATCTGCACTTTTGGAACACACTGAGCTCCCTAGCTTATGTTTTCTTTTCCTCCCCTTTCAGATATTTGATAGTCCACTCCTTTTAGACCCGACAACTGGAGAATCGGCACATTTGGCTTTAAACTGTTGTAATAATCTTATATTCCAAACTGTCAGTATTTGGGGTGACTTATACCTATATTTTGATAAGACTTAACTTTTGGTTTTTATCGGGCTTTGGCTTTTGCTATAACTGGATACTTTTGGTTTTTACCTAGGTTGTGACTGCCCGGTAGTTGGGTTAATCGCATAAGTGGGCCTCGGGCGGTTACATTTGATTTATGATTTTAAAGCTTTAACCATATGTTTATTTGAAATCTTATTGTGGGTCACTCTAGTGATCATAATGTGACTTCCTAGGATCCGTCGAAACGCATAGGCGGGTCTAGGGTGGTTACAGAAGTTTTTAATGAGGCACACATACGAGCTAAGGCGATTGGTTTTGTATCGCTTCCCTGAATAATAATCAAAATCTTTGCAGAGCAAAAAAAAAGTGACTTTGACTAACCGTTTCCATGATGAATGCCCAAGGGGTGTGATAGACAGGGTGAACAACCGTGACGGTGACCCATCACGAGACCAGATGACTCATGACGAAGGCATCATGAGGTTGACTTAGGGAAAATATCATGTTCTAATGAGACGAATGACATTAATCCCTCGTCTAAAAGGAATAAGGGAGTTCCTAGAATATAAATGTGGTGACACTACACAACATGTCTTTTGGGTAGAGAATAATAACCCGTGACAATATACACTTGCTATTACATATCTATACTGGTGGTTATTTAAAAACCGAAGGTGTAGATCTCCTATACCGACGAATGTCTTTCATCAAAAATAAGTCTTATGTATCGATGCCGGTAAAATTCGCAATAAAAATGATTTATATCGACGGATTTTGTCGTCGTTAATCGCTTCATCAATTATATGTATTATTTTAGCGCGATTACTAAAAAGATAGAAGAATAATAAAAAGCTGAATCGCAAAAACAATCATAGTATCACATTGCACTTTTTGATTGATATTTAAATTCAAGGTATCCTCTAAGCTCAAAATTGACCAGAATAATTAGAATACATAGGCGAATTTACGTGGCCGGAACAATTGCATCTCATTTTGGGTAAAAATTTTACGCTTCATTTAATACAGCGGATGTAAAAAAAATTGTGTTGTATTAAATAATATTTATGTATTAAAAAGATAGTTGTTACTACAACAAAATATTTGGTTGTAAAATTTGTAAATTGTGATAATGTTAAATGTTAAGTGTTATGCATGAATGTACCTTTTTATCCTTAAAATTCTAGTTTCATATTTTCTTATTGTTTTGACATTGATTATTATATTATTTTTAGGGTTTATATTTTATGGTTTGGGGTTTAGGTTTGTGATTCAAGGGTTTAGTGGTTTAATGGTTTTGGTTTCATGGTTCACGATTTAGGATTTAGGATTTATTATTTATGGTTTAGGGTTTATAGTGCGAGGTTCAAGGTTTAATGCTTACTTTTTAGAGTTTAGAGTTTGTGATTTGATATTTGGGGTTCATGGTTTAGTGTTTAGGTTTGGAGTTAGGGGTCCAAGGTTTGGGGCTATGGTTTGTTGTTTATGGTTTAAGGTTTGTGGTTTGATGGTTAAGGTTTAGAGTTTGGGGTTAAGGTTAGTGTTCATTATTTATAGTTTAATGTTTGAGGCTTATAGTTTAGGGTTTAAGATTGGGTGTTGAGGGTCATTGTTTAGTGTTAGCATATTTACAATGATATAAATACATGAAAAATAGTATGAGAGTATAATTGACAAAACTGACGTAAAATTAGCCTGTTAAATAAACACATCTCCACTCGTGATAAATATCACCTAACATACGTGTAAAATAATACACCGTATTAAATTTCATATATATCTACCAAACACACGTAAAAAAGTAAATTTTGTATTAGAGACATATTATATAATACAGCACGACAGTTACGACCCAACCAAATGAAGCATTAAATTTCTTCAAAAAAAATATTAATTGTGTGTAGAGGAGAAGAAATAAAAAAATATATTTATTAAAAAATATTTTAGACCTCATTCTTAATTCTTATATCCGCTGCTGAAGAATATATGTTTTTGAGTTACTGACTATAGTTCTAAAGATGTACTTGTTTTCAGTTAACATTTTTGTTTGATGTGAGATTTTGTAGTAAACATTGATGGAATGCAGTCAATAGTTAGTGCATGAAAGAGATTGATGCCATAGAGAGTTTGGGAAATAGAATTATTGAGTAGTAGTTGGAAACTTATTAAAGCATCCGAGAGTCGACTGAGGGTTGGATATATTTAACTTTTTTTCTCTTTTTATATTTAAAAAATATATGTTTTATATTAGCGTACACATAGTGTAAAATTGATTTTACAACAATTTGTATATTTACACTATAAAATTCAGATTCTAAATTTTTAATTTTATTTCTAAAAAATTAAACTTTATACTCTAAATTCTAAACATTAACCTTAAATTCTAAAGTCTACAACCTAAACCTTTAAACTTTAAACCCTAAACTGAACCCTAACCCATAAAATTAAGAGACACGTGTAAACTAAATTTACACGACATGTATATCAAAGTTTTTTTCCATCGTATTGTATTGAAATATGTAGTCCACCAAATATTTCTAGAAAGTCAAAAAGGGTAAAATAATTTAGGATATTTTTTTGTTGTTAAATTATGACGTTTAACTTAAACACGCGTGAATCTATGATTTTTTAGAGATATCAGTGTAGTAGGTTTTGTGAGTATTCGTTTTATTTTGCATTCAATTGGATGAGATGATTATAAATTTTGCGAGTGATGAGGCGGGCATAATTTTTGTCCCGGCGTGTGTGGTGAGGTAAGCGTCTATTAAACTTTGTACCCGACCTATCACCACTCGTCTCTTCCCATCCCATTCATGTCTGCCTAATATTCATAATAAATATATTTAAAAATAATAATTTTGATAACACTCAACTCACGATCACCGTTAATTTAAAAATAAAAGTACTCATGGAATTATATTTTCTCAATTCCCACTCAATTTTTAAGACACTCTCAATCCTCACCCATTCACTTATTCAATTTTAACTCGTGTTTTTATTTTACCAATTAAAGCAGCGCAACATTTTATTATATATTTTTTAAATAGTGACAATGACAATAAAGTCACATATGTGGTGGAAGTCAGATAAAAATCAGTTTATATATACTTAATTAATTGATACTTATAAATATATAATATGAAATGCATCGCAAGACAAGTTTAGTAGGGATTAGGTGAGTTTTAAAAACTACGTGGGTGGTGGGGTAGGGATGATCTTAGTCTTGTGGGTCGTGGAACGGGAATGATTTTAAATTTTGTATCAACGGTGAATTGCAGGACAGAGATGAAGATAAATTTTTTAATAAAAATAGAAGAGAAAAGAGTACTCTTCACACCCGCCCAATCCACATAACTAGTTCCCTAAATGTTTTAATAATGCTCACTTCAATCAAACAAATATTTTCGATAATAACAATTTTAATTATTTAATTTTTAGCCTAATAGATTTTTTTAACCTCTTTTATATCAAAATTAAATCAGAAATATTACTCCACCAGTTACAAAGAAAATATTTTACACCACTTAATTATCATATAAACGAATGCTATTTATGTACTCAATAGCAAAATTTTACAATCAACGTCTCGAAGATTTTCGGGGCCCTGAGCGAAAACTAAAAATGGACCATTATATGACAAAAATATATCTCATTACGAGTAGAAATTATCTGTTACTATTTATGGTTTAATGTTATGATTTAGGATTAGGGTTTAAGGTATTGGGTGTAGACTTTAGGATTTAATATTTAAAAATTAGGGTTATGGCTTAAAATTTAATTTTTTAGTGTTGGGTATAGAAATGAGCACCAAAAACATGCTGAGAATTTTTATTCATTTCATTATTTTGAACAATTAATTAATATTTAAACACATTATTTTTGTTATTAGATTAATTAATTTATTTAAAAAATTATTTGTAACATTAAATTAATTTATTTATTTAATAAACTAAAAAGTATAAATATAAATAATTAAATTTTAAGGATCCGACTGAGAGCACTAGGCTATCTCCCTTTTCTAGCCGGCCCTGCCTGCAATTCTCTCCATATCCTTGCATGGCAAGAAACGCGTTGCAGTTAGTACAGGTTAAAATAAATAAAATCACCACATATATATATATATATATAATGATTTTTATTTAATATGAAGAAACTATTTTTAATTTCAAGAGAAAACCCACCTTGTTGTTCAACATCAGAAACCTTTTCTCTAAAGAAATAGCTATAATTAATTTAGAGAAAAATGAACTGAATTGAAATAATAATAATAAAACTGATGATAAATAAAGCTTACCTTGAAGAAGAACAAGAACAAGTCCTGAGACGTTTTTTTTTTTTTTTTTTGCTCGGCAGTTACAGTTTTATTATATAGAGATAAAACCATACAACCCGAAACTTAAATCGTGTGTCTCATTAATAATTTCTTTAAACCTAAGTTGTGTACCTCGTTAAAGTCCTGAGATGTTGCCATGTTCTCCCACAACTTTCTTGAGCTTCCATGGCGTGCTATACATGAAAGCTCTCAGCTTAATGTTTTTAAACACACAATCAAAGTTCAAGAAAGCTGTGGAAAAGCATGACCAGAACTTGTAGTGATGGAAAGGGAAGAAAACCCAGAAAATATCAGAGGAAAAAAAAACAGTGTAGTGATGGAAAGGAAGAGATAAGAAGAATGAGCATTCAATGTTTAATGGAATATGGAATTTGCTTAGCAAGCTTTATAGAGAAAGGAAAGTGGAGGAGAGGAAGATGTGGGGGTAGGGCATGGACGTGGTTGATTTTCACTCTAAACCGACACTATAAAAAATACTAGTAACATTTTGTACCAACAAGTGGTGAAAATGAGTCACAATCAAGACATTTGAACTAAGTTTGAATTTTTTTTTTTGAATAGACTAAAGTTTGAATTTTAGAATCATTATTGTTGGAAAAGTTTTATTTGGATTTTACTCTAAATTGAACATAATTACCCTCAAACTGTAAAATAGATGAGTACACATTAAAAAATAAGTTTTAGCCCAAAAAAATAATTTTACAAACAATATTTAGATGATATCAAGTATATTTAAAAGTCGAAAAAATAAAAAAAAAATGAACACTTATAAAACCCAACATTACTTATAGAATTATTTTTTCTAATAATGTATCATATAATAATTATTTATTTATTTACTTATTAAAATGTTATATTTTTAATATAAAAACGATACAATTTTAATATTAATACACAACACAATTAAATTATTATTTAATATACTAACAATGGAGCTTTTTAACTTCAAAATTAAAAAGTAGTGTGTAAAATATAAAACCTCCAAAATCATTATACCAATCGATTGTTTTTTGGAGAAAAATCAGCGGATTCTTTTTTGTGTCTTTTTATGTCACAACACTAAAGAAATTAAATTTTAAGTCGTAATTTTAAATCTTAAATCATATGCCTTAAAATTATATTATACACTTAATACTTTAAATATAAACCCTAAACATTAAATCTATTTTTTAATTATGTGACATAAACAAAAACATTGAAATGGTACAGACAATTTTTACTCATTGTCTTATACAAATAATCATATTTAATTATTTCACTCATAAAACAGCATTTCTTATATAAAAATGAGAATAATCGAAGAAACTATGTTAAGGGTAAACAAAATTTACTTCAAACCCAACACTGAAAAAAAAATGGGGAGAACCAAGTAATTAACAATGAAGAAAGATTAAGAGATAATTTTTTTTACCTTTTTTTGGAACTTTAAATGCTAAATCCTAAACTCTACACTCTATACCCTAAAAAATACACTATATTTTAAAAAATTTATAGATTTATTGGAAAATAAAGATATGGTCCCCAATCCTAATGTCTTTCTTTTTAAACCAAACCTGTATTTATGTACATGATCAATCATCAATCATGATGCTGTAAAGTGCTTTTGCATTGCTATGTAATAATTTTCATGGGGGCAATTCTTATGGGTATGTAATAATTAATAAATGATAAAGCATATCGTGGTTTATTTTTAAAAAAAATTATTACGGTCTATAATTTCGAATAAAACTATAAAAGTTATATGAAAGAGTAAAAATTATTTTTCAACTACCATGGTAAGTTATAAAAATCTTTACCTCGAAAATTAAGTAGAGTAAAACTTTGTTTGAAGAAAAAGGAGTACAATATAATAATGTCACTTAAAATCTTTATGCCAACACATCATGTATTTATGTACTAGCTTGTAGTTGATGATGTCACGATAAATATATCTGTTAAATTATATTTTGGTATGATTTGTTTAGCATGATTAGTAGGTTTAGGGATGTAAGATTAATTTTGGGATCATATAACTTAGGTTTAAATTAAAAGTATGTTATTCAAACAAAATAAGAGCCAAGTGAAAATAGTTTCAAAGGTAGTACTTTTGTTATGAATATAAATATTACATTTATTTGTCACATTAGAACTTTGTATGACGAATAACATTGAAGTGAATAATTGAGTTATGGTATAATCTTCTTAACCATTGATTTTGGATCTATTGATCGACTAATTTAGATTGAGTTTTACATGTTCATTATAAGTGTGGCCTTTTCAACTCAATTTTCTCTATTCATAATGTCGGGATTCGAACTTCTAATCTTGTTTAAGAGAAGTACCTCATCCCGCTGGACAAACCTATTGGTAAATATTATAATTCTGATGGGTTGGAATGTCAATTTTAAAACTAAATAAGTATTTAACTTTACTTTGATTTGTAGATTTGTTAAAATATGACACTGCGTGATGAACTTATGATGTGATTAGATGATAACACAGTTTCTCTCATCAAAAATATGTAATAACATATTTTAACAATTCATTTAATGAAAAGAATATTAGATAGACCCGTCTTACCACGTCATTTGTGGTTTCAGTCAATAAGGTCCATCCATCTCATTTTTTTCAAGATGAAATTTCACTTTTTTCCTACATGTCAATAGAAAGTGGGTAGCTATTAGGAAGTTAAAGTGAGATAGATGAATCTTATTGGCTAGGACCACAGATGATATGGTGAGTCGGGTCCATCTAATAATTTTTCTATTTATTGGGTATCGATTTTGTGACGACTCAAATTTTAGGGTTAATATTTGTGTGTTGATCCAAGCCTTAGATAACCCAATTGATGAGTGTTTTGGACTTCTTAGGCTAATATTTGGTTTAGTTAAAGGAGAATTGGGCCTAATTAGATGTAAAAGGGGGGTGGGGGTTATAAAGCTTGCAAAGTTGGAGTGCTTGGGGAATGATATACCATTTGGAAAATTCATGGGTTGGAATGTTCTGTTTTTACGTGTCTTTTGAAGAAGAAAAAATGAGATTTTTGTTGGGTTTAAGAAAAGAGAGATTTTAAATTTAATTTTCTTGCATTTTTCAAGTTATTTTTATGTTTAAAACCTCAAGATATTAGTTTTCATTCATAAACAAAGACCTCTATGTTCTTCCTGATCTGATCTTTGAATATCTTGTAGTCTCTCTCTTTTTGTTCAAATTGAATATCTTGTAGTCTTTGATAAGTGACCCAATATTTTTTAATCTGAAAAACATTACCCTATAACAAAATAAAGTCAATCTTCAGTGATGAATGAGATCTTTTACTGGTCGATATGTTTCATCTAAATTTGATTACAACTAGAAAATGCATCTATGAAACGCAGATACTTATACTATACCCCATCCATCAATGAAGATTGACTTTTTGTTATAGGGTACTGTCTTTCGTATTTAAAAATATTATTTCAAATAAGGATCAAATTAATAGAATGTATAAATTTTAAGGACTAAAATTGTGATTATATAAAATTATTGTTTTAATTTTAATGGTAGAGTGATTTGTTTGTCAAATTTTTAATTGAGTGACATTTTTGTTTCTAAACTTATAATTGAGTAACTCAATTGTTACTTTTAGAGAAAAAAAAATGACATATTTGTTATTATACCTATAATTGATTAACTCAACTGTTATTTTTAAAAGAAGATAACATATTTGTTATTAAACCTATAACTAAGTGATTTCTAGTGTATTTTACCAAATTTATAATAAGAGCCTATAAAATAAGAAAAAAAAATAATCATGACATTTCTCCTAAAATCACCATAGTGTACAAACTAGTGACTTAAAAATAAAATAAGACAAAATAAATAAATAATTAAAAACTCAACCAAACAACTTGAATAAATGATAAAAACAAACAAACGTCGTTTTCAACGATAAAATATAAACATCCTCAACACGAACATAACATGTATACAACAATGGTGGCTCAATAATAAACTAACATTACATCAACTCAATTGCGATATATCTTCGATGATTGGGAATATTTATTGATATTTAGCTCAATAGTTCAAAGTAAAGATAAATTAACAAGATAATATAATAAATGCCACCTGAAGAGATAATATCAAATTTAACCAAAAAAATATTTCATAAAAATAGAAAAACGTGTCAATGGAGTAGAAAAACCATCCCCAAATTTCATACGGGAAGGAAAAATAATAATAATTCAAAAAAAACATAACGTTTAGTGGTGTTCATTAAAACTTGAACATATATATTATACCTAAAAATAGAAAAAATTAAACTGAATGGTAGGTACTCGTACCGATAAAATTTAGTTAGAGCGGTACGATAATTGCACCGATAAAATTAGCGGTATTTGATTAACCGTACCGAATAAATTAGTTGTTCGAGTAATCATTCCGAATAAATCAGTTAATCGTTTAAACGATAACAAGTCACCTAAATGTCAAACAATGACTTCCGATAATTATATCGACAATATGTTTCGGTATGATTAACCGATCATGAACACCACTACATAACATAATATAATTCAAGAGAGAAGGGAATGAAGAAAAGAAAATGAAAATCGTTGGCAACTGAGATTTAATAATTAGTTGAGTGACCAATGATGCTCACATTATTTTATCTTAAAATAATTTGAATCGTAACATTTACATTAAAAATATTTTTACTTAAAAAAAATGTCAACCGAAAATTTTGAACTATCTATTTTAGAGGCTGTTATACCCACTTTAATCTTTCTTAAATTGTTCATTTTCTCTTTGTAATTTTTTTTGAATATTTTTCCCTTGTAATTCTAAATTTTTATCAAATTTTTACACTATACTTATAATTCACATAGTAATATAGGCACCAAAGCCATCAAAACTTACCGACAAATTTAATATCGTTGTTCAAATCACCGTATATCCCAAATAATTTTTGGATCAATATTTTCTGTTGCTACTTTTTCCCTAATTTAGCCCAATTAAATAGAGTTGCTAAGAAAAATGTTTAAAGTTTGCCAAGTGTCATTGTTTATTAATGAAATGCCAAGTGCATGAAAGTCTTTTATCGACGATAATAGTTCACGCGGTTTGTGGGATCTCAAAGGTCTCCAAAAACCGCGTATTCTCAACTTTTGTTCCTTCCCACAATTAAGGGATCATTGTTCTTCATCTTCCCCTCAGATAACATGTAGTAATTAAAACAAACAAACAGAACAAAAAAACACTTGTTTTTCTCCTTCTTCTTCCTCTCCCTCTCCCTCTCCCTCTCCCTCTCCTTGTTGATTGAACATTAGATATGGTGACAACCTTACTATTACTTGCTCTTCTTTTCATCCTCGGTTTCCTTCATATTTACTTCGCTTTTTCTCCCAATCAATTTTATGCTTGGGTTCAATCCTTGTTCCCCGCCGCCTGTTCTGGAAATTTCAAAGCAACCCAGAAGATATCGGTGTCGGAACGGAGTGATCCGAATAGACTCGAGATGAAAAGGGTATTCGCCACCTTCGACAAAAACGGCGACGGATTCATCACGAAGCAAGAGCTGAGGGAATCACTGACCAACATCCGGATGTTCTTGACGGAGAAAGAGGTCGAAGAGATGGTGGTGAAGCTCGACAGGAACGGCGACGGATTGATCGATTTCGACGAGTTTTGCAACCTCTGTGAAGCCACCGACGACGGCGATTTCGGCAATAACAACGACGGAAGTGATCCGAAGAGATCGGCGGAGGAAGGAAATGCATACGAGGGTGAGATGTTGAAGGAAGCTTTCGACGTGTTCGACAGAGATCAAGATGGGCTGATCACCGTGGAGGAATTGGGATGGGTGTTGAGTTCTCTAGGGTTGATAGAAGGAGATAAGATCGAAGATTGCAGAGAGATGATTCGGAAAGTTGATATCGACGGCGACGGGATGGTCGATTTCGATGAATTCAAGACGATGATGCAAAACGGTGGACGATTAGTTTCAGCTTTTTGATCTCAAATCTGATTCAACCATCGATCTTACATTACAAGTGTTTTTTTAATCTATATGTTGGATTTGTTTATTTTTTATCACCATTTCGAACCCGTTTTTCCCACACATTATTACAAGATTTGAAACAACAAAACCTCAAAAAATTACAATCTCATATCTGTAACAGTGAATTTGAATGGAACAACTTAATTTTTTTTCTTCAAATTTTCAGGTTTTTACCTGTATTTCGATGTTCTCTGCGTGTATATTTTTAGAGTAGACTATTTATTTGATACTACTAAATTGTTTTGTGTTTTCATTTTAATGCTTTAACTGTTTTTTTACAAAATTTTATTTCGTTTTGTTTTTATTTTAATATTTGTTCGTTAATTTTGATATTTTTGATTAATGGAGATGATGGACTCCATTTGATTTAAGGGTAAATTACATAAATGACATTAGTATTATTGGTGAAATTATGATTTGACCACCTTATTTTTTAAAACAATTAAATTATCAAATTATTTAATTGGATGCAATGCGACCACCAACCGTTAGTTGGAGTGACGTGGCAGTTAGTAAAAAATGGTATAATTACACATTTGGTCCTTATTATTTGCACATTTTTATCAATTTAGTCTTAATTTTATTTAATAAAATAATTTGATTATTTAATTAGGCGGCGACACGTGTTGTCACTTTATTGGAGGAATCTATTTATATATATTTGAATTAATAATTTTTATTTTTTTCCTCTAATCAGGTGGTGACACGTGTCACCAGATTGGAGGGAGAAAATTAAAGCAAAAAAGCATCTTGCCTTTAGCAGGATTCAAATCCAAGTTATATGGGTTGAGAGTGATGCGCGCCTACCATGCTACTACTAGGCCAACACTATCTTTGTAATACAATGTACAAAATCTAATATATATCTTAGTTTGTTGCTCATGCCATGAAAAGAAAATAAATATGGATTAAAGGACTCGAATATGACACTTTTGAGATGCATACAAATATTTAAAACCATTGAAACTAGATTATTAGATTTATTTTAGTGGTTTAAATATTTTTATGCATCCCAAAAGTGTCATATTCGAGTCCCTTTAATAAATATTTATTTCCTTTTTTTCCTGGCATGAGCAACAAGCTAAGATATATATTAGATTTTGTACATTGTATCACAAGGATAGTGTTGGCCTAGTGGTAGGTGCGCATCACTCTCAAACTAGACAACCTAGGTTTGAATCCTACTAGAAGCAATATGCTTCTTGCTTTAATTTTCTTCCTCCAATCGGGTGACACGTGTTACCACCTGATTGGAGGAGGAAAATAAAAATTATTAAATCAAATATATATAGATAAAGTCCTCCAATAAGGTAGCGACATGTGTCGTCGCCTAATTAAATAATTAAATTATTTTATTAAATAAAATTAAGATCAAGTTGATAAAAATGTGCAAATAGTATGGACCAATTGTGTAATTATACCATTTTTACTAACTACCACGTCACTCCCTCCGTTAATTTCTAATGGCTGGTGGTCATATTGCATCCAATTAAATAGTTTGGTGATTTAATTGCTTAGAAAAAAAATAAAGTGGTCAAATCGCGACCTTACTAATAGTATGATGGTCATTTATGTAATTTTACCCTTGATTTAATGATAATTGTAGTCTAAAAATTGATGTGTTCTATCAATTTAGTCATAATTCGAAATAATTAATAAATCTTTAATATTTAAATAATCTTATTAAATTTGATATCATTTAAATTTGAATAATTTCATGATCAATAAATTTGATCTTCTAATAAGATAATTACTCATGTCAAAAGTTAATTCAATTAATCAAATGAGGCGTTTTATTTTTTTAATTAGGCATTCAACCTGAATAGATAGGAAGTTTAGGGTTAAATTCTATAAAGCTGAACTTGTGGAATCCATATCATGAACCATGAATAATATATATATATATATTTGTTATTACTAATTTTAATAACTTAAAAAATATCAACTAAGGAAATTTAAATAAATTCTTCAATATTTATAATAAAAAGGTCTTTAAATTTTAAAGCAATGAAAAATTTTATGGAAATTAAAATGCAATGCAAGTTTAATAAAATACATAGATAAGTTAAATCTTCAAAGTTTATACAATTTCATTAAACTAATTAAAATAAAATTAATATTCTATACACCGACGGTGAAAACTGAAAATTTCCACAAGTGCCTTAGTTTTAGGGTATAAGAAGTTAGTTTAGGGTTTAGGTGTAGGGGTTAGAATTTAGGGATAGTTGTTTCAATTTAAGGTTTAGGGTTATAATTTAGGGTTTATAGGTTAAAACCTAAATCCTCACTATATTACCCTTAAAACTAAAACCTAACCTATAAACCCTAAATTATAACCCTAAACCTTAAATTGAAACAACTATCCCTAAATTCTAACCCCCTACACCTAAACCCCTAAACCATATAACCTAAACTAACTTCTTATACCCTAAAACTAAGGCGCTTGTGGAAACGGAAAGTTTCCACTGCTTATATATAAGATATTAATCCATTAAAATATAGTGTAACTTCATTAATAATCGGTATATACGACAAATGTAAGTAACATGTCAAAATTAATTTTGTGCAACTAATATTTGACATACTTGATAAATGCCGTAAATACTTCATTTTGTGTGTTGTATAAAATTTTGCCACATTAATAATAATTAGTAATTCAGTATCACCATTATAAAAATTTTAATTTTCTTATCGGTTTTTTCAATTTAACCAAAAGTTATAATCGTAATTGTCTCATTTAACTGTTAATTACTTAACTTTATCAGTATGATTACCGTATTTTTTGGCTAAATTTTATCAATATAATTACCTATCATTTAGTTTGATTTTTAAATTTTTTTTAATACAATATATCAATTCGAGTTATTATAGACACCCCTATATTATTATGTTAAGTAATGTTAATGGTGATAAATTGATAATGACATGTTTTAAATACCAAGAATATAAAACTCTTTAAATACGAAACGGATAAAATGAGACTTTAAAGTATTTTTCATTGGAAAATGAAATAAACTTTTTTTTTAAATATGAAAAAGGAAATAAACTTAATTGATTACAACGATTAGTCTACTTTAACTAGAAAGAACTAATGAAGAATAATTTGTGTTTAAAAAAAATAATAAAACATAAGCAATATCGCCTAAAAAGTTTGGCACCGTAATTAAATACTTGCCTAATTTACGCCGTTTCTCATTAATAATCAAATTAAATTTATTTTCCCCTTGATTTCTCTAAAATTTATATTCCTCTCGTCCTAAGAATTAGGCTACGTTTTTTTATTGAGTTTAGCAACCTAAACGAGTATTTGTCGAGTTTTTTCTTGTCAAACAACTAATGGTTGACCACCGAACAGGCGTTTGCCTACCAATTTTAACATCTAAACGAGCATTTGTTGGTGGTCGAATTTTTTAACTTCTAAAAATGGCCATTACAGCCCCAACCGAGGTTTGGGCGTAACAATGAAAAATCAAGCTTTAAAGTTGTTCACGTCCTTTCAAAAGTAAAAGATATTTTTTATAATATTTTTTAAATAATTTATTATAAGGTAATATCTGTTTAAAGATATTCTTAACCATTTGACAATGCATACACCACGTAAGCAAAAGCGATTTGAATTCGAGTCTTAAAGAATGAACATCATCCACTTTAACCACTTGTTAGATTCGTATTAATAATTAATTAATAAATTAGATATAATTGATTATAAAAAATTAAAGTCTATTGTTTGTCAAGTTCGAATTACAGATAAAAGTTTTAAATAAAATTTAATCATTAACAGTAAATTAATAAAATAATAGTAGGTATTAATAAAAAAACTCATTAAAATGTTAATATAAAATCTTAATATAAAATCTTATTAATATGAGTCGAGATATTTATCTATGATTTCTAATTTTAATTTATTTAAACTTTGTCTATTTTTTATTTATAGTTATATTATACTTTAACTCTGAATTGATCCGAATATAACAATAAATTTATAATATAACATACATTATAAATATAGTAATAATGGAAGAAAGCAACAAAAGTTCCATCCGATTAACTATTTTTTTTTCGAAGAACAAATATTTGAATTTATACAAGTAATATAAATATCTTTAATTACTAGATTAATTAGTCTACTTCTCCTTTCCATTAAACAAAATTAAAATTTGTTAAAAAAATTAATTTCCTTCGGAAGGAAACTAGGGGTGATAACGAGCTAGCTGAGCTTGAGCCTGACTAGGCTCGACTCGACTCGGAAACAATGTTATTGAGTTCGGCTTAGGCTCGAGCTTTGTCGAGCTCAAAAATAATACTATTGGGCTCGACTCGAAATGGACAAATTTTTTATATATTTATTTTTACAAAAGATGTGGTATCGTTAAAAGCTCCTTTCATAACTAACACTGAAATGAAATTTAATGTCGGGAAAGGGGAGAAGAGTGACCAAAAATTAGATTGATCCAAATAGCCAATAAATATTATTACAACACAAACACATAATCAAAGAAAATACAAAATTAAACAATAACCAACTAAAGAAAATGCCCAATTTATTTTAGTTAATTTGCTTTTAATAGATATTCCTAATTTATTTTATAACATTTTTTTTGCTAAACATATAACCTTTAGTACATATATAACATTTATATATTTATTTCGAACATTTTCACAAATTTTTCAAGTCGAATTTAACTCAATTTATTAAGATATCAAGCTAAAATCGAACTTGAGTCAAGCTTACTCAAATTAAACTTTTACCGAATTAAATTTAAATAACTCACGAGCCGATCGGTCTCGTTACCACTCCTAAAGTAAACCATAACAATTAACAATCTCGTTTACGCGGGTTACATATGATATCCTCTCGATTATCTTTTTCTTCACCTCGAAGCTAAAATATTATATAATAATTATTTATATAAAAAAACCAACTCTCCTCTCCTAAAAAATCACAAAAAAAGATAAAATCCGTAAAATATGCAAGAAGCAGAGTTTCACGACTTATCAGACGACGCCGATTACGCCGCCTCTGAACAACAAGTAAGCAAAAAGAAAATCCACACCCAATTTAATTTTTTCCTCTCTTTTTTTTGGCGTGATTCTGATTCCATCTCAGAATTGTTTGATATCTTTTTCTCTCTTTTTTTTTTTGAAAATATTTGATATCTTTATCTGTTTTCCTGATTTAATTCCACTTTGTTGTTTCAATTTTTTTTTGTTCGACTTTAGGGATCGGCGAGTATGATGCGGTGCGACAGTGGAAAATTAAGCTCATCGAGTGAAACGGAGGGAGCTGAAATCGTTTACTTGAAGGATAATGTTGCAATTCACCCTACTCAGTTTGCCTCTGGAAGGATTAGTGGAAGATTAAAGTTAATTAAGCAAGGAACTTCTCTTTTCATGGTGATTAGTTTATTCTTAAGCGCTTTGTGCTCAAGTTTCTATATATATAGCATGCTATTGATTGTTTGATCATGCTACTTGCCTTGCTTAATTTAGGCCAATTATTTGCATCATTTCATGGTAGCAAATAGTTATTTGATGAGTTCATACTGATGGATGGGATACATGTCAAGGTAGCAAATAGGATGGAAATAATTGTTTTTGTATATTTTATATATTGTGGGAGTTACGTTTTTGTTGGTTGTATTTGATTGTAGACATGGATTCCATACAAAGGGCAAAATACGAACGCAGAGCTGTTGGAGAAAGGTTTTCAGCTACGAACTTGTAATTTGAATATCAATTTTATATAAGATTATATTTATGCTGGAACTGTTGCTGCATGGTTTTGTGATGCAGATAGAAATCTTTATACAATTAGGGCAGTGCCGTTTGCTGATGTGAGGTCTATTAAAAGACACACACCGGCTATTGGGTGGCAGTACATTATTGTTGTTCTTTCATCTGGTAAGAAACCATGGACTTTATACTGTTTTCATGGCTTGTGGTATACCAAGTTGAGCAGATGGCTTTTGATGTCGTATGTTCTACTACATCTACATATGTTCAGCTGAACCTCATGCAAACTTTCATGGCCCTATGGAGCGAATATATCATAAACATGAACTAATTCATATATTGTGGAGATATGTTCTACCAAAATCTATCAGAGTTATGCAATGGAAATTTGCTACCATTCAAGATGATCCATTATTTTAAAGCCATATATGTTCTGTAGTCTGTACAGAATTTCATCAAACTATAACAAAGTTCGCATGATTTCCATTGTGACCAGTGAAATCTTGAAGGTAGATAGTAGATACTCCACAATTATGCTGTGTTTGTTTTCACAAGTTTGAAACTTGTGAATTAAACCTGACTAGAGAAATTGATAATCTTTTAAGTGCATTTTTTGTTTATTTTTTAAATGATAATGAGCAAACTCTTTGGGGATATGATGCTCAGCATTTTGCTTTTTATTTCCTTCTCTTGTTTGATTTCCCTCCTAGAGTTGGCTGCCTGACATGAGTAATGCGAAAAATGGAAGGTTAAATCATTGCACAACTTTATAACTCAACTAAAGCATCCTGGAACCATGATTGTATGATAAAACCTGTTATAATATGAAACTCTGAAGCATTTGATAATAGGTATTGATTATCTTAAAGAGCTGAAGCTTTGAAAAAACTGTTGTCATCTATATTTCTTTAAAATGGTTTATTTTTAAAATTTGCTGCTTTACCGCATATTGACTGCTAGTTTTTTTCGTAAGACATTTCAAAATTTTGTTGCACAGATATGAGTTTCTTTTTATCATATTGCATGGCTACTTTTACCTGTTAGTTGAAAAGACTAGTACGGTTAGAAACTTTTGAGTTCAACTGTGCCATCTTTTTGTTACTTCCTGCACCTTATTTGTTTATGTATGTGTTTGTTGAATGTGCTGAAGAACCACTTACAAACTCTCTAGCTGGAAATGCATCAGATTGCTACTTAATAGTTGTTTTTTTCTACTTACAAGTCTTTGCATTCCTTTTGATGATTAGAGAAGACAATGTAAATGGTTTAATCTCATGGATTTATTCAAGTTTTTAATTTAATATTTTTATCTTTACATTTTGTTTCATTTCTACCTTGTGGCTATGCTTGTCTTTACATTTATGAATAGAAATTGTTTTTCAGGACTTGCATTTCCCCCCCTTTACTTCTATAATGGAGGAGTTCGAGGGTTCCTTACTACAGTAAAACAACATGTTTTTCTTGTGAGGTTGGTTTGCGCTCATTTTAAGTTTCCTCTATTAGTATCTTTTACAATCAATAGTTTTGAGTTCGTCTTCAAGAGTTTGATTGTACTTGCTACAGCATTTTAACAAGAATAAAATCTTGGGGTACTAATATTTTTGTGTTATAAGCTTATAGCGGTCTTTAGCCCTTGATTTATTACAAAAAAAAAAAATTGTTAGATTTCATTGAGGTTCATATTTTTCATTTTATTTTCAGGTCAGTAGAAGATGCAAATGTATTTCTTCTGAATGACTTCCAAAATCCTCTGCAGGTGTGTATAATGCTAATGTGCCTATTTGGTCTGTTTCTTTTGTTAATTCTTTAGCAGCTATGTTCTCCTTAGCATTGCTCAACATGAGATATTGGCAGTACTTTAATTGCTAATTATCTTACATTTGTAGAGGTTATTTTTTTTTAAAAAAATCTGGTCTATGTTGAGATGTTAGCCATACTTTAATTGCTAAATATCTTACACATAGTTACCCGGAACGCAATACGATATGAAACAGGGAACGAAAACGGGAACGCGGAACGTCACTTTACTGAATCCGGTACGACGAGATAGGGTATATAAGTAATTATACTACTACTAATAATAATATAATAATGATAAATTTTGATATTAAGAATCAATTTTAAGTTATTAAAATCTTGGATTAAATTGAAATTTGTAAAATTTTTGGGGTTAATTTGTAAGTTTTAAAAGTTTTGGACTATTTCTATGAACTCTAGACTGCTCAAGAGTTGAACTCCTAATTTTCTACTTTCTATTAAGTCTAAAAGAGAGGCTCACACATTTTTGAGTTTTTATTTAAAAAAAAACGTGTCATTTTAAATTCCCATTAGCAGCTAGGGTTATCACTGCCGTTTCATCTTCCTCGACTATCTCTTTTTTTTTCTTCCTGTTTATTATCCTTCCTCCCCACTTTCCCCTAAAGCCATTGAAACCGTTCCCAAGTTGCGTCCCACGGCGTTTCGTTCTCCGATTAGGGTCGTCGTTCCGGGAACGCCGTACGGTGGGTCGTTCCTAGTTCCGGGTAACTATGATCTTACATTTGTAGAGGTTGAATTTTTTGAAAGCTTGTCTATGTCTAATTGTGCCCACTGAATTGTTCTGATCTGCTTTTTATTTTCAGTTGGAAACCAGATTTGTTGATCAAATTGTACAATTTTATTTTGCTTGGTTTAATTGATCATATGTGGTTAAATGGTTGTTATTTTATTCTGAATCTTCTAATTTGCTTGTGACAGCGAACTTTGTCCTCATTGGAGCTTCCCAGGGCAGTTTCCATTGCAAGTGTGCCATCAACACCTGTTTTAGCGGGGGAGTCTACTTCACATGAAAATCACGAGAGCACAGATACGGCAGTCAGTGATGGAAGTGCTAGTATTCCTCGGTATAATGGAAGGCGGAGGCAAAAGTTTCATGATCCTGCTCGGGACATTTCAATTCAAGTTTTGGAGAAGTTTTCTCTTGTAACAAGGTTTGCCCGAGAATCCACTTCGCAGCTATTCCGGGAGACTCAAAGAAACGGTTTTCGTCCTCTTGAGAGGAGAAAATCTAATCAGTCTCCCCTTAATTATAGTCACAAAGCATCTGATGACACTGAGGAAGTTGCCTTTCAAAGCCCTGTTGCTCCAGATCCTCTCGAGGTATCTCTTTGTTCCCTTTCTCAATTATTTGCCTGCAATTTTTTTTCACTAGAAGTGTTTCCGTCTGTTACACATTTGTAGAGATTTGTGTTTTTGCATTAGGATTGGAACTCTAGATACTCTTAAGCTCACTTTTAGTGCTCATACTTGTTCTTCGAAGTTGTAGTGCAAGTACACGTCTTTCTATTGAATCCGATGATGTTCATGGGCCAACTGGAACTTGGTATATCAGTCATCACCATTTAAGGGGTCATGGCTGACCATGGCTAGTAGGGGGGAAAGCCCATGTTAATGTTGGATGGAATCCTATTTCAAACTTTTCAATCTTGATGACCAAAATCAACTTGTTGAACAGAAAGTCCCTTATAGGAAACACAATCATGATGATGAAGCTGCCACCAATGTGGGAACTTTTGAGCTAATCAGTTATAAGGAGGTATATAAAGGCGCCTTAGTTCTATTGTAGTTTCTGGATTTGTTCCCTTTTCATTCAACATTTCTACCCAACTGTAATACCGACTTGGATATAGATAGATAGTGACATTTTCTTAGTGTGCATTAAATCAATACTTAGTGTTTGATTCATGAAGTTGAAATGGTTAAGGGGGAGATTGGCTTGTGCAGCATTAAAAAAAGATGAATATGTTGCAATGTTTGTGATTTATGAGTGGTGCTGGTAATTGAGCTTTCCTCCTTTTGCATTGATGTGATGAGACTTTGAGAAGTTGTAGCTACTTTGACTGTATTTATATTTATTGGAATCTTTTTCTTTAACCTATTGTGCACAAACCTGGACATTCTTAGAAGGGATTAAGCAACATTTAGTCCCTGAACTTTACAACTTTTCTCAATTTGGTCCTTAAATTTTCTTTGCTCCACATTAATTCCGGGACTTAGCATCTTTTCCCAACTTGGTCCTTGAACTTGGATTCCGTTAATGACTAATATGTGTGACAAAATTTAAGTTAAGGGGTCAAATTGGGAAAAGTTATCAAGTTCCAGGACTAATGTGGACCAAAGGGACCATGTTGCGAAAAGTTGCAGAGTTCAGGGATGAATGTGGACCAAAAACAAATTTCAGCGACCAAATTGCGAAAAGTTGTCAAGTTCAGAGACTAAATGTTGCTTTTTCCCTTCTTAGAACTTTACATGGCTGCAAAGAAATTTTGAACCATTGATTTGTTACATCTATGAATTAATTAAGAAATGGTTGTACTTCTGTCAAATTAGACTACTGAAAATAGATTTTATTTTGCTGTTGTTTTCATTTGTATGCAACCCTTCTGTAAGTAGTTGTAATGGATGGTACATAAATGTAATGTATTGTATTGCTAGTTTGTCCATCTTATGTTAAACGTGCACTTACAGTCTATTTAATTATGGTTTAGGGTACTCAAAAAATTATGGTTTAGGAGAGGGCACAGTATCTAGTGTGCTTGAATATTAAATTCCGTTACTTTTGCATATTGTTTCATATTTGGGAACAGGTCTTGCATCTTAAGCTAATATATATTTTTATCTCCAATTTCTGGCAGTTTGACAAACTCTCACTAGTGTGGGGAAAACCCCGACAACCTCCATTGGGGTTGGAAGAGGTAAGAAACCAGATGCAACCTTTGTTATATGGTGTTCTATCTAATTTGCTTATCTATTTTCACCTCACCTATCTTTCTGATTACACCCTTGTTTCTGTGGGTTATGCCTCTACCATTTGTCTCTTTCTATATGAAACAAAATAAATTGGTAATAAGATTTCTTAATTTCTGCATTAAACCTTCCTGAAACCTGATTTTTGAACTTGCTATCTGTTTTACATTCTTTATGTGAATGGTATTATGTTGCCTTTCTGAAATCTAATTGTTTTTTCAGTGGGCCACATTCTTGGATTCAGAAGGGCGAGTGGTGGATTCAAAAGCTTTAAGAAAAAGAATATTTTATGGAGGAGTTGAACACAAATTACGGAAAGAGGTTAGTATTATAATTCTTAGTGGATAAATTCCTTTGATTAAAAACATATCTTAATATGGAAAATCTTAGTTGTGTTTTTTAGGTCTGGGCAATATTATTGGGATATCATTCATACGAATCAACGTATGCAGAGAGGAATGATCAAAGGGCTATAAAAAAGACAGAATATGAGACTATAAAAAGCCAGTGGCAGGTTTGTAATCTTTGACTGTGTTAAGTATGTGCCCCTGATTGGAGAGCTAACCAGGAAGTCTTATTTATTAAGATAAGCCCAATTAACTGCTACTGCTTAGCTTAATGGGAGCTCTAAGCAGACCGATGACATGAACTGAATCCATCCTAGAAAATCTGCAGCCGATACTTTTTGTCAATTATTTTCTTAATTAGTATTGGCACTATTCAACCTGTGGGATACCATAAGCTTGTAGATCAATAACATCACTTAGCTTCCATTCATGCATTGCGGATCGGATAAGTAACTTTCTTAGAGCTCCTGTAACCATTGTCATACTGTTTTCTCTGTTAAGAAAAGTACTTGCTTTTCATCCCTGCAAAACTTAGTTGTTACTATATAAAGCCTGGTACTTTCTGGTGAATTTTTGGCAGAGTATCTCTCCCGGACAGGCGAAAAGGTTTACAAAGTTCAGAGAGAGGAAAGGCCTTATAGAGAAAGATGTGGTATGAATGAAACCATCAAATGTTTGAGTTTGTAGTTTCATACATTTATTTTATTCTTGGAAAATTCAGTAGCACCATTCTGAGTTCAATGTAACCTCTGTGTTTTTGTTCTTTTAAAGGTAAGGACAGACAGGTCACTCTCTTTCTATGATGGGGATGACAATGCGAATGTGCATCTTTTACGTGATATTCTGTTGACCTACTCTTTCTACAACTTTGATCTTGGTTACTGTCAGGTAATTAGTTCTGAAATGCTTTGATTTTCCGTCTTAATTTTACTGTCATCATGAATTAGAATTTTTGTATTGGTTGTTTTTTATTCAATTAACAAACTCTTTGAGTTTGTGTGTTTGTTTTTTTATGAATACAATAACAACGGTATTTTAAATTAGATATGCATGTTTGTGGCCTAAAAACAATGGGCATGCATGGGAGTGTGTAGATATACATGTGGAATTAGTCTGACCTAAGTGCTCCTGTGGCTATATTGTAAAAAAAATCTATGTTATAATTTCCTTTTTCTTACATGCAGGGCATATTTAAACTGCAAATATCCTTTGGGGCTTTTCTCCTTTGACATTCTCCCCTTTTCTTAGATTTTTACTGTCAAAGGGATGGGCTTTTTATATGCCTTAAATGCACATCTTTTTCCATATGATTTTATAAACATAGAGAATAATTTTATGTACACTTTTTTGTAGATTAGTGGTTCGGGCACATGAACACTTGGGGATTATAGCATGATAACCTTTTCAATGCATAAATGAGTTTCTCCAAAGTTCATATCCATTGTACCATTGTCATCTATATGGATTTGTGCTTCATCCCTTTTTCTCTCTCCTTACAGGGTATGAGTGATTTGCTATCCCCAATTCTGTTTGTAATGGGGGATGAATCGGAATCATTTTGGTGTTTTGTGGCATTGATGGAACACCTTGGTCCCAATTTTAACCGTGACCAAAACGGGATGCATTCTCAGCTTTTTGCATTATCTAAGGTCTCTCTCTCTCTCTTAGAAATAGATTGGTTGGTTAGATTAATTAGTAAAAACGGATAAGACATTTTTATAGCTAAAAATGTGGAATCATAAAGGTAATTCACTTTTACAAAGCTTCCCAGCCCCCTCCTCCCTCTTTTTTATTTGGAGCTACAGTGTTTTTGTTCAGAATTTTGGACATAAAATTCTGTTTAAATAGGAATATTTAACTTTTTAGGTGTTTAAAATAAACATCTAAACCATGTTAATGAATAATTCGTGAACAGAGTTTGTCTCTGATTTTGAACTTTACCTCTACTTTTTGCAGCTGGTCGAGTTGTTAGACAACCCATTGCATAACTATTTCAAGCAGAATGACTGCCTGAATTATTTTTTCTGTTTCCGCTGGATACTGATACAGTTTAAAAGGTCAGACTCTCAGATTTAAGTCATTCTTTCCTTTCATGCCTGACATTCATTTCCGATAGTCCTTGAATTATATATTACACTTATGTTGCTGCTGGTGCATTCTTATTTTTAGTGAAAGTAACATGTTGCAATACGTCATGAGAAGTAGAATAGTCTGTGATATAACACCTGCAATGTGCTCTGATACGAAAATGGGAGGGTGTATAAGGAACGGTAAATGCTGAATGGGTGTCGATCCTTTCCTGATTCTGCTGATTTTAGTTCACCCAATTTGGAAGGACTTAGGGAGAGTAGAATGATTCGTTGATCGATATTAACAAAAATTTCACATTGCAGAAGAAATTTACCCTTTTCTGCTAATCTGTGTTTTATCCCTGTTTTCAACAAACCATTAATCTCATTTAGCATATATTTTCTCCATGTGTAACTTGGTTGGGAGGGACAGAGGCATAGCTGAAATAGTCCCTCGGTTTATTTGCATCCCGCGATTTTGAGTTTGGGAAATTGCTTTTTTTTCCCCTTTAAAGTTCACCTTGAGTTTTGCTTATGCGTTCTGTATGTAATGTTAAGCTAAATTACTGTGTTTTTACACCTGACGTGGTCTCTAAATATTTATCAGGGAACTTGAGTACGAGAAAACAATGCGATTGTGGGAAGTACTGTGGACAAGTTATTTGTCGGAGCACTTCCATCTGTATATGTGCGTATCTATTTTGAAACGCTATCATGGCAAGATAATCGGGGAGCAAATGGATTTCGACACCCTGCTGAAGTTCATAAATGAACTGAGTGGTCGGATTGACCTGGATGCAACCTTGAGGGATGCGGAGGCTTTATGTATATGTGCGGGCGAGAATGGAGCTGCCTGCATACCCCCCGGAACTCCACCTTCATTGCCCGTTGACAATGGTTTACTCCATTCTCAACATGATGATATATTGTAAATTACACACAAGATTTAAATTTACTATTTTTGTATTGAAACCATCTCCGTAAGTTGGTCTTTTTTCTTTGAAGGCAACCTATCAGTTAGTTTTCTTATTCCCTCCCAACAATCTACACATATTATTTTGTGGATTTGAGTTTTTTAATTGCTTTTTTTTTTGTTTTTCATTTTAGGCTTTGGTTTTTTTTGCTTTTACTGTGGGGTATGGTGAGATAGAGTGAGATTTGATTGCAGCTTTGGTGCCTGTAAAAGGGGAAATCCCAGTCCCACTAAACAAACATGAATCCAGAAACAATAAACCCACATCCATATATATATAATATGTTTGCATCAGTTGTTGGCATTTATCTCAATTGTCAACCACATAACATGAGAAATGTTTGTTGGGGACAGACACCCTTTGCTTTGCTTTTCTGTCAGACTTGAATCTCAAGGTCGACGTCGGCAACCAACTTTCTTTAACTTCAAATTCCCATGTAATTTGAATTACAAATGTGGTTGGCAACACATATGAACAAAGAGATTGAAAATTCCTCATCCCCATCGCCTCCTGAAGCAAAGCCATGGTTTTTGTTACACATTTCCACCAGGTAACCGCTAGTCAAATCTCATGCTACCTCCGACTATGTTTTCCCATTTCTACATTTCATCCTTTTCATACATATTACTTCATTTTAAAAGATTATTCATCACCTCTAATATTTAGAATAAGTGTAGAAATATTCAAGAAAAAAGGCTAATAGTATTACTAACCAGGATGATTTGATAAAATGTTTGAATATGATCAAGTGGTAAATGCTGGGAGTATTTAAATAGAGCTGTAAATGAATCAAGCGTTCAATGAACCTTACGTGAACCGTTCCGCGGGAAGTTCGTTTATTTATTAAACGAACGAACATGAACAAGACATTTTGTTCGTTTAATTAAATGAACAAACACGAACAAATGGCTCGTTCGTTCATTTATGTTCGTGAACTTTCGGTAATCCGTCTGTTTATGTTCGTTTGAATTTATTCACATATATCTAGGAGTGATCATTAAATTAAGTCGAGTCGAGTCAAAAAATTTTGAATTATTCGAGTTGTCAAGTCTTATTTTATGACTCGTTAAAAACTTCATTCTTATTGGCTAGGGGTGTTCATTGTTCGGTTAAAACTAAATTAACCGACCGAACCAAATCAAAATTGGTTAATCTATTAGATAATTTTAGATATGGTTAATGATTAAGAGTTTTTTCAAATTTCAATTATCGATTAATTTAGTTTAAAATCTATTAATTAACTAAATTAATCGAACTAACCCAAAATATTAAATATTTAACATATTATAGATGTTATTTATGTTCGTTTGTGTTCATTCATGTCTGTTTATCATTTTAACGAACAAACATGAACAAACACGAACAAGAAATTTTGTATTCATTTATATTCGTGTTCGTTCATTTGTTCGGTTAAAGTTAAATGAACGAACATAAACACACCTTCGTTCATGTTCGTTCGATTTGTTTCAGGCTTATATTTAAAGTAATTATTAAACATAGACAATAATAAAATATCTCCGACTATATCATTAATTACATGATCCTATTTTTTAAAAATAAATATATGTTTTTCTGAAAATTAGTAAAGGAAATGGGAGGCTGAATGGGACAAATAGTGGGAAATTAATTCACAAAAGCACATGGTATTTTTTTGCCGTTGAAATGATTATGGTTGGAATATTGAGGCCTCCATTTGCAAATTCAATGATAAGAGACATCATTGTTGGCTAGTGGTACTGGTTTTTGTTTTATATTATGATGATGTTGGTAAAGATTTCCAGACAATGTGAAAATTTAACAGAAAAAAGGGGTAAAACTAAAAAAATGAAATTTTGATGCACTTAAAATGGATAATATCATAATATGATGATGTATCATCATAAATTTTAAAAAATAGATTTAATTTTGATGCACTTATAGTGGATAATATGATGCGTATATACATTGTAGATAAAGCAATTTGTTTTGTTCAATATAAGATTTTTTTTATTATGTAATCATTTCTAATGATTTTAAAGTAATTCTTTTAGTGAACGAGACAATAGGAGTGCAACATGTCTTGCCAATGCATCTAACTCTCAGTTTAATTTAAATTTGAATAAATATTTTAATTTTTTTCAGAAACTAGGACCTGCTCCATTTCACCCCGGACTCGGTTAGGCTCTGTGCCTCCGTTGTTGTTTCCCTCTGCATTGATCGACTTTGCATGGATTCCGTGTCCTGCCGCTTGACTACCTTATGGTTTATGTCTTTTGTTGTCCTGTTGTTTCCTGTACTTTATGTGCATGGGGTCGGGCCCCTTCTTTCTTAATCAATGTCAGTTACCTTTTGAACAAAAAAAAAAAAAATGAAAATGGGAGATAAGAGGAGGGCCCAACATTCTCATTATCTGCATTCTGCATCACTGTACTGTACATGCATGAACTCTTGTTTTACCAAAAGCTGAATCCAAATGGGAAGATTTGACATCTCAGTTCTCACCCACACTTTACTTTCATCTCCAGCTCTCTCCCTCTATATATACAAATTCCATCTCCATTTCTGTCTTCTGAGTTGAGTTCAACTCAGATGGAGCAGAAGAAGAATGGAGGGCCAAAAAGAGGACTGTGGAAGGCAGAGGAAGACATGATTTTGAAGAAGTATGTAGAGACTCATGGCGAAGGCAACTGGGCTACCCTCTCTAAGAGATCAGGTTCCTATATGTATATGTATACGTATACGTATAGTAGTGTATATGTATAGTTCGTATGTATAAATAAATAGTTGCATCTGCAGGGTTGAAGAGAGGAGGGAAGAGTTGCAGACTGAGATGGAAGAATTACCTGAGGCCAAACATCAAGCGCGGTGAAATGTCCAACCAAGAACAAGACCTTATCATCCGAATGCACAACCTTCTTGGCAACCGGTTTGTATTTCCCACCTCCCTATAACATCATCATCATGCAGTAATTAATGTTAAATTAGTTGGTTTAACCGGATGAGACCTTAGATCTCTTAAGTAAGGTCAAAGTTTCGAACTTTGCCAGTGCAAATGGAAAAAACTGAATTGGGAGGGTCACCCTCATATTAGACTTCTACAGAATTTGATCCGGATTAATTACCAATAGTCCGGTAGTTGGAACAAAAAAATGATTTTGCAATTACTGTGAATAAATTCATTATATTTTCCATTTTGGTCAAATTATGATTTTGATCCCTCGAGTATGCTTAAAATTGTTATTTGATCTTTCATTTCTCTACTTTTATAGTGGTATTAGTTAGTTCAAATGGTTAATAATTTTGATTTAACTCCTCCCCCCCTAAAACACCTTATTGTAACGATAGTGTAGGAATATAGATCCAATTCTGCCAAACGATAGTGTAACAATTTAACCATTACTTTTAACTCATGGAGTGATTTCAGTGGTAAAAAATGATATATTTTATTTAGGTGACCCGGGTTTAAGTACTATGTGTACACAATTAAATCAAGTATGCATTAGAACATTTTTTCTGAACATTTTACTTAGACACTTGTTGGGTTCGCATTAGAACATTTTTTTAGTGTTGATTTGATGAATTTATTTATAGATTAATGTTATTGAAATAAATTGTAGATGGTCTCTGATTGCTGGTAGACTTCCTGGTCGAACTGACAACGAGGTGAAGAACTATTGGAATACACATTTGAACAAGAAAACCTGCACTGTTTTGGGCAAAAGAAAATCCATTGATCACAAAAACAATAACACATTTGATCAGAATCGAGACGGCGATAAATCGATGTCCTCGGCCGATAATTCTGAGCCGCCTCTCATTTCGAGTCCGGAAACGAAGGCGGATAACGACCAAGGATCAATGGATTTGGATGATGACGAGAAGAGGATGAAACAAGTGACAAAGGAAGTCGATATCGTCGATGGCTGTACGGATAACACGTGGATGGAACGAGCAGTTCATTGCTTCAACTATGATGATTACGAACTGGAAACTCCATTCATGATGATGATGAACCTCAGTTCTTCAAATTTGGTGTTCCATGAAGAGCCTTTCACGCCTTGCCTCGATTCTTTTCTTCTTTTCGATGCATTCGGGACCGATTCAGAGGTCGGAAACCAATCATTCTTGCCTTAGACCCACCAGTCATCCGTTGCTGC
Source organism: Hibiscus trionum (assembly GCA_030270665.1). Lineage (NCBI taxonomy): Eukaryota > Viridiplantae > Streptophyta > Magnoliopsida > Malvales > Malvaceae > Hibiscus > Hibiscus trionum. Next base: position 33,217,522 of record BSYR01000022.1, on the reverse strand, counting down.
CATCGCCGCTTTACTAGGCGGCGATAGCAGTAGCCGAGCTGGTTGAGCGCATAAACAAGTGAAAGTGGGGATTATAATTTTAACTTAATCAGTGACTTTGGTCTTATATGATTGAGTTAAAATTTATAATTCTTTTCTTTTTCCGGATTTTTGTTTAAAATAATCTTTTTCAGAATCAGTTTCTGAAATTTTTAATAGTTTCGACATGACATTCGAGATTGTATAATATTGGTGTGGTTTTATGTCGTCGAAATGTTTAAAGGTGTGTTTTATAAATTTCGATACATTAACGATTTGTATTAAGTAAATTAAGGCATGTATGTTTTCAAGATTATCTTTTCTGTATGGTTTTATATTTTATTTATAATAATCCAATATTATATTTGTATAACAGCTCATTTACATGAAAAATGTGACTCAAAGAATGTCTTCTAGCAGCACTACTCCTAAACACCAACTTCTGTGGGATTGAAGTTAATAGAATGCAAACATATTCGCTGTCTAAATCGGCAAGATCTCTGCTCGAAAACAAAATGGTCGGTATGCCGGATCGCCTAATGTAGGCTGAGATGAGTATGGTTCTGCTAGCCCTCGTATCCGTCCGCATTACTTCATTGCAAGTCGAAGAATGCGACCGAGTGGCTTTGCTGGATCATTCCAAAAATGGCTGAGAGTCCATGCAGAGGTGCACCAATTTCCTTTGATATTGCCCAAAATATTCACCAACTGCAATAACATCTTCATACTCTGGGTTTAAACCAGGCAATTCAACCTGTGTATCCTTGACTGATGATGGACCTGACTCATCATCTGAACCTATTACATTAGTGATGATTTCTGCATGAATTTCACGGCAAGCCATTATGAACATGGAAGCCGTGTCCGGTTGGTGTGCTTTCCGAAGCGCTGCTAATGCCTCCTGCATTGCCCCCGCCGCAACAAATAGTATAAGAGCCCTGCATTGAGCCATTGTAGGATTAAGAAAATCGCTCCTTCGATAATAAGTACGATGCAAAAGTTACTTGTACCTCCAAATGTTGTGTTCTGCAGAAAGGACATGCTCAGCCCACCTTTGTAAAACCCTGCAAAAAGAATAATCTGAAATGAAGGCATCTTAAAGGAAAATAAAATTGATTGCTTTGCAACATGGGATCAAGTTCTCATTGAAACTATAAACATGGAAGATGAGCTCGTTAGAAGGAATAAAAGGCGCATCCTTAAGTCGTCAAATAGGAAAAGTTCAGCATATGAATGGAACTGGAACTAAGGCTAATGCTAGGGGGGGAATCAGAAACCTTGCATAATCAGACCCCTTTAAATGTGCTGCTGCTAAAGTAGCAGCATCAGTCCAGCATCCAGCATCTTGTAACTGCATAAGAGATAAATAATCATCGGTCGAGATACATTTAGGAATGTGAATATGAAAAAATCCCAGCGACATCTTATTGTTTCAACAAATGGAACCTAACCTGTGAACAAGCTTCTTGATACCTTCCAACGGCACATAGAAGATGAATGCCGGATAGTGAGCGGTCGGTTCTCACCATGTTAGCAGCTACAACCTAGATGAGGACAGTTTGAGAGAATGATAAAACCTATAAACTCACATGTTTGAATCTAAAAAACGAAGAGGAATTCAGAGGCAACCCTCACCTTAACTGCAAGTTCAAGAAGAGACCTTGACACTGCAGATGAAAGAGCAACGGCACGTAGAGCATTTGGATAGAAGTAAGGGCTCTCTGGTGAAGTGGAAAGCAATAAACTGACAGCAGCTTCCAAATTCCCTACCGAGACAAGACTGTCATGAAAAATAGGCATTAGAATTACCAGTGTGGCAGCCACAGAACAACACAAGACTTGACCTGGTGAATGTTACTCTCGAAAATAAGGATTAAGTTCATGATCCAACTGCACCCTTCCTCCCTAACCTTGGCTCCCTATCCAAATGCTTCCCAGAGAAAAGGTGTGACAGCTACAGGCTTTTGGACTTGTAAACAAAAATGATTAATACAAATGAGAAAGTTTACCACAGTACAAGCTGAGTGAACTTCAATCCTTATACGCTTCGGTTTGAACAAACTGGAGACCTAATAACTTACAGTTAATACAGTATACCAACTGTTGTAATATGCAGTTCCTTGACGCGCATCATATTACAACAGTTTTGTTCTTTGCTTCTCTCTTCTAGAAGCAAAAAGAAGTGGCAACAGTAACAATATTCTAAAAAGGCATTAAATAAAATGTAAACATCTTGCATCTTCCACAAAGATTTTGCAGCAACTTCACTGTTCAACAGTTAACATAGCAATAAAATAACATAAAGATTGTGAGCTCACTCATGTATACGGTTCTGAATTGCCTCTTCTCCCTCCAATTTCTCATGCCAAGGGATACGCTCATTAGCACTTTTCCATAAGTCTTCTTGCTCGAAAGCCATTAACCTAAGCTGACCTTGACTCTGCTACCAGAAAACATGTATTAGCAACAAAAGTTTATAAATAACAAGATACAATAGACATGGCACTCACCATTTAATCTATTTGAACATAGAACGGTTAGAAAACCACTAAAGACTTACCAATGCATCCCTCCACCCAGTTTCCGGTGTTGATTTCCCCTTCGACGTTATTCTACTAAGTAGAGCTGTGTCATGATGCACTGGATTTTCTAAAATAGGTGTCTTCTCCAGAGATCTTTTTACTAATTTCTTCATCAAGTGGTTCATAGCACGAGGCAACTGCAACCAGAAAAGTGCTTCTGAGACTTCACCAAATGTAGCAGCTGCAAAGGCAAACCTTGCAGCACAACCCTTGTTGACAATGGTAGCATACAATCTAGCCCTTTCCTCATCAAATATGCAGCCTTGAGAAATGAACCAAAGGAAAAGGATAAGAATAACTGATCAAATGTTCAACGAGAGAATTCTGTAAACTGAATAGGTTACTGAAACCTGCCTTCCTTCCGATAAGGTTCTAATACTTTCAGGAGCAATTCTGGCACTACGGAATCACCGATAGGTGGTAAGTCAATCATGTAACTGCGAAGATCCCCTGCGGATGACATACTGCTTGTAATGGTTTCGGGCCTCTGATCTACAGTTATACCTAAAGTATTAAACCAAGAGGGTTTTACACCCAATTGTAAGATCATTCGGAGTGCCTGTAATAAAAGAAATGTCATGAGAATAGATCATTCTCTGAATGCTCGTTTAACCTTCGAAATAGTGCACATATAACATGAAGCTTTAATTTCTAACCGCTTGATCTTCCTGTTCTTCATGTTTTTTTCAATCAAGGTAATTACTAATGCAGTTACTAGGTGCGAGCTTGGCATTTTGTTGATTTAGTATCCAAATCATATTGAATGGAGTTTGTTAGAAATCAAAGAACTAAGATATTGCACCATTCATCCAAGAATTAGACTGGACATGTTTCTGCTAAAATACAAATAATACATCTGTTATAACAACCCTTTGGTACTTGGCACCATGCAAATGTGAATGAAGTAACCAGTAATATCAATTACTAAGACAAAAATGAATAGGGAAGAATAGTTCTTACCAATGCATGAGGTATAGGAAGCAATACGGGACAACATAAAGGCATCGGTCGAAATCTATCTTTTATAATTCGCGGCTGCCACCCAGGGATCCTTCTTTTATCATTTCTGCATGAATACGAGCAAGGTTACTAAACTACAAAGTCATCAAACTTCACATGAATCATATCTTAACCAGCATAGCATCATTCATTTCTTCTCAAAGCTAACTCACTGACTGTTTCATCACATCACTTACCTAATCTGAGTACACTAATTTACAATAACAAACAATTTTAATTTAACTCTTCATTTTTCTTTAAGCACTAGTGTCAGACACATTTGGGCATTTTGTCGAAATATGACCCTCTTCGATGCATTTAAGTATCCAACACTAACCCGAGTTCGACTTCGGTTACAAATATATAGGTTGTCTTTGCACCATGTAATCTAGATCTAACTACAATGAAGAGAAGTTCAAGAACCGTGAACAAATTGTGGTGCATACATGATAACCTCATAAAGACGGAAGCTACTATCAGCTCCTGCAATACACAAAATCAGTGGATCATTCTTGTCATTCCACAAAGGCAACCAATCCAATTCCAATACAAGGGTTCCAAGACATTGAGGTTGTAAAAGAGAATTGGCCAATGGTTCTGGTGAATCCTGCAAATACCAAATATTAACCACTAAGCTCAAATGTAAAAACATCCTTCGAAAGGTCATCTCCGCTCAAACATCGTTAAGTATAACTTCTATAATTTTACATGATATGTATTTACTACCATGTACTGCAAGATAATTGCAGAAGACGCATGAGTGGAAGAGAAGAAGCATGCATAAACGCATTTTCACACTTACAAGGTCAAATACAGAAAATGTATTGTCATAAAATAGTACAGCAATACGCCCTCGACTATAGTCTCCAGCAACAACAGGTGAGAATTTGATTCTTCGGATTCCGTCCCTATGAGTGTTAAATGAGGAAGAACTGCCAGTGGTTACATCCCACCACCTGATATAACCTGCCCTGTCCCCCATAACCTGAGAAATTAATGGTGTCAGTGGCTACAGAGAAATCTTCAAAGAAACAAGAAAAATATGAACTTCCCATTTTGGATGAAATAATTTAGAATACAATACGTACAACATGAGGCAAGCGGTAGGCCATGGCAGTAATCAATCCATCAGACGGAACAAATGAGGAAGCAGGCCATTTTGGTCTGGAGACAGGCAAAGGATCCTTATTAGTGCAAGATTAAAAAGGAGAGGGAATGCAGTACACAAACAAATTTGTCGAAGTTCCAATACAGCCATTGATTTTGGTCCAACTACAAATATTTTATCATTAAGTTGACATAAACGAATGTGCAGTGTACAAAACACATTAAAACTGAATGCTAAATCTACAAGCCAGCTACCGGGACACAACTTCATGGAGTACAAATGTAAAACAAGCTGCATTATGCCTAGCTAACCCGTAAGCGGAATAGAGTAACAATTTACATCCTAATAATATAACATATGGATGCAGCCTAATTCCATAACCCTGAGCATGAAGACAAATTATACCTAAAGTCTCGGATCCTACGGCCATGAACCTCAAAGACTCCAAGTGCACCATTAACCAACGCGAAAGCAAAACTCTCAGAATTGTCTTCGTGCGAGCCATCTGAGCTCCCTGCCTCTGCATTATAGAAGTTAAACTTATAATTATGTAATCCTTCAGGCCAGACAGAGGCATAAATAATAAATGAGGGCAAGTAAAAAATCCTACTTGTATCTGACGAAGATGCCGTTGTGGATGAGGCTGCCTCTTCTAGAGCCGTAGCTGTATTAGCTTGAGGGTTAAATGGAGATTGTTTAGTGGGACCATTTTGAACTGGTCGGGGAACTGTTGGAAGAGTCCATTCCAATACCGTGAATGGAAGAGCTAATGATCTAAGCTACATGGAAGTGTAGAGCATAATGATTATCTAAATTCAAAGATTAAACATGTAAACTTAGAAGAAATTTGGTACATAGGTCGTGTTAATTTATGCATGTTCAAAAATACAAATAAGAATAAACACAAAATCAATGAAAAAAAGGGAAATGAATCCATAACGGAAGAATCCTAAGTAAAACCATAAGGTGATTCTCTCTCAATGTAAGAATCCTTCATCTTCACTCTTGCTACTTTACTACTGTCAATTTGGGAAGCCTAATGAAATACTAAATGGACAAAATAGTAGAAGGCAGTGAACATCAAATGACAAAATGTTTAACCCTTTACCACAAAAAAAAGTATCATAAAGCCATCAATCTAGTCAAAAAAACTTTATACAGAAGGGTTTATAGTGAAATAAAACTCTCCGGCAAACTTACCATAATAGGATTTTTTGTCATTGCCCAAACCTCAACAGGTGCATCTCGAAATATAATCAGAAGATACCTAAAATGGTTAAAAATGAGAAGATTTGAGAGCAGGTTATACAAAAAAGGGGGCAGAATTTGAAAAACATCAGCACCACTAGTCCTTCATACGAGTCTAAAGTGCAAGCATATAAAACATTATATTTGTCACGTTATTGACAATAAAAAAAATTCTCAAACCAATCCCCCCAAGCAAAGGGACTCCATTAATCTTTATCATCAAAGTTCAATGTAATGACGTATGGTAAATTTAGGAGTAATCAAGAGAAAACCTTCCAGAAGATGAAGCCCTCAAAGCTCTTACAGGTGCACGTTCTGGCTTTTGCAAGGGACGAAAAGTTCGATTAAGCCCACTTCTAAGACAAGTCACAACGAGTCTGTTATTGTAGCCTCCAATTTTATCACTCACCTGAATCCATAAAAGTACTAAAGCAATGAACGTTGAAGAGACAGACATAAAGATTGGCCTTGGGAGGAGAAAACAAACAGCACTCTTGGGAACTTCCTACATTACCTCTGTGTAAGAAAATGAAACCAGCCTTGAATTCCCAAGCCATTTTAGACCCCTCACTTTACCACTATGAACTGAAAAACCAGCCGCAACAGCATTCGCCGAGACATCAATGACATCAATTGTCCCACTTTGAGTACCCAAAGCAACTAGTGGAACAGCTACTGCAGGACTATTTCCACCACCTTTGCATAATATAATATGATTAATCAACTTGTAAAAGCTTATACGGTCAATGGTTTGAGAAGTTTAACAAAAATCAAAATTCAGGAGGTGGAACTAACGAGCCAGGGTAGCGGTTAAGGAAGGGGATGGCACTGCCAGCATGGTCACCGTCGAAGAAAGAAGCTGAAGCTGTCCAACTAAGCTAATCTGCAAAAGTTATTTGGCATACAAGTATGCATGAATAAGCCAAAGAATTTGTAAAGAGGCAAAAAGAATGCTTGGAAAGTTTATTTCTGAACCTTAAATGTAACATCTGGGTGATCAACTATAGAGTTTGACAGTTGACTTTTGCTACCATCTGATTTGTGCAGCTGCCTGTTGCCTTCTCCAGGCCCTTCACCGGTCAAGATCCAGCTCCATAGTTTGCCATCGTCAGAAATGGATATCAAATGTGTCTTGGACACAAGAAGAGTATCATCACAGAAATCAAAAGGGTTATCGAAATCGACATCGGATGTAGCATTGGGTAAACCAGAAAAAAGCTTGCTGATATTTTGTAGTGTTGGCTCTGCTTGGCTGATAAGGACCGAGAGGAATGATGGTGAAGGAACATATGAGCCAAATGATGGAAGCAAATCTTCCATCGTGCACAGTATATGTACCTGTTCTCCTCTGTTATAATATCCAAATCACTACATTCCTTTGTGGGCAGAAATTTTTTATGATATAAACATCATTAATATGGAAAACATAAAGTGCTTACTCTTTCCTTCGCCAGATACTGAGCTTGCCATCGAGATGAGCACAATAAACCAACTCCTGATTCGGGTCGGGCAACACGTCAAGGAACTTGGAGCAGCCGCGCGGCAGTGCGGCAGAGGAGAGCGTCGTTTCGTATTTCAAATCGAAAACCACCAGTTGCCTCGGGAACGTTACGTAAATGACGTGCTTCCAATGCGGCGAAAACGCTAAACGCACTGCGTATAGCGGGAAAACAGCGGAAGCGGGAGTGGAAGTAGAATTTCCAGCGGCGGCAGCATCTCTTTCGAGCCTGAGTAACTCTTTACAGTCAGTTCGAATCGAAAGTTCCTTAGGGACAATATCATCTTCTGTTTCTCCCAACACTTTGATCGAAAGAAGGAACCCTTTGAGCCCGATGATACACAAATGGCGGGAATCGAAAGGATCACGGCGGATACACGAGAGATGTTCCGGCGAAGCATCGTACTTGAAGATGAACCGATAAGTAGAAGTGTTAAAGAAAGAGACATGAGAAGGGCCAAAGAGAGCAGCGAGGAGAAAAGAATCGGGTCGGGCCTGGACCCAACAGAGGTCCTGGACACCCCATTTAGACGAATGATCGGGAGGATCAATTGAAACGATGACAGAACGGAGGCGGAAGTCTAGGAGAGAGATACGGCCGTTGCGGTCTCCGGCGGCGATGATGAGGTGGGAAGAGGAAGGCTCGGTGGAGAGGAGGTCGCGGCGAGGAGGGAGTGGAGTCCAGCGAACGGAAGTGACGAAAGGGGAGAGAGAAGCGTAGGAACTGGAGGGAGGAGAAGATGAAGGTGAGGAGGAATGAAAAGGGAGAGGGACGGTGGTGACGAGCTGGAGGGAATGGGAGTCGACGACGGAGACGGAGGAGCCGGAGGCAAAGGCAAGGAGGCCGGAAGGGCTGAGATCAGCGGAGCCGAAGTTATTGCGGCTGGGCGGGCCCGGGAGCATGCAGCTCCAGGGCTCGTGGGACAACGGTTGGAGGATGGAGCTCGACATTGTTGGGGGAAGTTGGAAGCTGAAAATTTGAAAATTCGGTAAAAAAAATATCAACTTCGTAATGGTGACATTAGTCAGTTATGTTTGTTAGTTCCTATAATTTCCTTAAGAGGAAAGGGAAGAACCGTTAAGCTTGCCTGAAAATACTCCTTCTGAAAGAAATTGCTTCTAGTTTTTACCCCCCAAAATTAGTATACACTACTAGTATTTTTCCTTCAATACCAATATCTGTATTTGTTTTTATTAGAAATTCAACTTGATAAAGTAATTTTCATTATAAAAATGTATTTTTATAAGTATATAAACGGACAAGTTTAATTACTTGAATTTTTTAATCTCATTTTAAGCTCCAACCAAATTGAAATTTAGCTTCTTACAAAGCTTGAACAATGCATTAAAATATAATAAAAGAGTAAAATTCAAAGCTTCATAGATAAAGACAGTGTGGTTGCAGTTGTACACTTGGGAAGCCTACAAGACCGATGACTTGGGAAAAAAATGAAAAAACAACCATCAAAACAAAGGTTGTAGTAATGGTGGACGAGTAAAATTCACTCACCCATACCATAGCCAAAGCACATCAATCTGCGACCACCCCAAACATATAACTGTTCAGAGCAACCATTACAGGACATAAGGAAATACAGGTACACATACCCTTTGGAAAAACATGCTTAAAACTTAAGACGGGATTGATCTAAAAGCTTTTAGTCGAGCAATTCGATACCGACATCGAAAATGCATGACGAAGCTAAAACACCGGGTAGGGAGGCGTCAAGCAAATTCAGTGATCATGAGTGGAAACCTAAAACCGGGAACCATGGCTATAAAACAGGCTAGCTCCTGCCGGGAGAGCCTGCAAAAAAGAAAAAGGGATGGGTTAGGCCATCTCTAAACTGCCAAAGTCCATGGCATGACCACCTTTGTCGGACCCAAAAACTTTGCTGAATGTTTGCTACCCGGCCGTGTGAGCTGACTATATGAGTTTCATGTTTCTATCATCTTCAACGTTACAAGTTTAGTTGTTCGGAGACCTCAACGGACTTGTATCCTCGATTAGAAAAGGATGTCACATTTCCACAAGGTCTCTACTAGCAGCTCAATGGTTTGACTGTTGATTGAATTGCAGTGCTGGAGATTCAACCCCAACAGGGTCTTGCCCAACTTTTTCAGGAAAGGCAAGCTTTTGTTTGATACTCCGGAACAACCTGAAAATGAAAGGACCTGCAAATTGAGTTGCTCCGCATAAGACAAGGCAGCAACACCGGAATCAGTGATTGCCGACCTTGACACATCCAGATCTCTGAGGAAAACACAGTTGTCCGCAATAGCCACTAAACTTGCATCAGTAATCCTCCTGCAACCATCGAGATTGAGGAACTCAAGGGTTCCACCATGTAGCCTGGTCAAGGCCAAAACTACTACATCGGTCAAATTTAAGCAGCCACTCAGATTCACCTTCACAAGTCCGGCCTCACAACTCTCTAGAAGAGGCAGAAAACCGGCATCCGTGATCCCACAAAGCCCACTCAGATCTACATGCTGAAGCTGAGGGCACAATTTGCCCACCATAGTCAGGCTGGCTGTTCCAAATCCAGGGCAGTTCCTTACAGACAAGGATTTCAGGGAATCGCAAGAGGACAAAGGAGCTTCCAGGGATACATCCTTAATTCCCATGCACTTAACTATGGTCAATGATTTTAATAAACAGTCTGAGAGGACACCAATAATCCCGGATTGTGTGACCCTGTTGCACTCCTCCAATTGTAGGCACTCAAGAGAACCTGCAGACTTGGCAAAAGCAACCAGTCCATCGTCTGAAATAAAGCAACACCGGCGAAGGCACATCTGCTTCAGGTTTGCGCATCCCTTTCCCATGGCTTCAAGACTCAGATCTGTTACCCCTCTGCAAGATGTAATAGTCAAAGAGACCATTTTTTGCAAGCCTTGAGCATTCCCCATGACCCAAAATCCCTTCTCGGTCACGTTTTGTAGGCCGCTAAGCATTAGATTTGTCACCGACTTGCCATAGTGTCCAATCACGGCAAGAGAGAAGTCTGTGATGTTCAAACCTTGAAACTTAACCTTTGAAAGGACAGCAGATGTTGATGACAACAGGCTTGAAACTCCATGATCCCCAACAAGTGGGCAGTCCTTGATAGAGATGGACTGCAGCTTAGGGCAAACCTTTCCGATAGCTTGGAGGCCCTCATTACCGATCTTGGGGCAAGATTCAATGCTTAAAGAGGTCAAATTAGGACAGTTCTCTGCAATTGAAATCAATCCCTTGTTTGAAACTGAAGGGCACTGGAAAAGGTCAAGCTTCTCCAACAAATGGCATTCTTTAGCTATCTCGGACAGACCTTCATCCCCAACACGAGGCACGTTCCACAAAGAAAGTGTCTTGAGAGAAGGGCAACCACGAGCTATGGCGGATAGCCCGAAGTTGGTTACTCCACTTGAAGAGCTGCTTCCCCTTATAGAAAGCTTTCCCAGCCCACCATGACCACTTGTTCCAACAGCAACTGCAGCAAGCCTCATGTCGGTCGCTTTCTTCCCTTCCAAGCACCTCGTAAGATACCCCTCATCTTCATCAGATGAGATCATCTCAGCATCATCAGAAACTGAATCGGTATTCTCCTTGACAGCCTTTGATGACTCGTATTCGCCCTTGCGAATACTGATCATAAGCATAAGCCAGTGCTTTGAGACACAAGCACACGAGCTCCTTTCCCGGCCCGAGGGAAGGCGTTTGAAGATCTCGAAAAGGCATTCATCAGGAAGGACATCAATAGAAGGTTGCTTATTCTGCTCAAACACAGTTTCTCCAAAGATAAACGGGGCACTAACTCGAGCTCTTTTGCGAGGAGTGTAATAGACATCCACTTGGGAACTGATTGAACACAATCGACCCAAATCTGTGGAATTTGTATAGAAAGAACTCCCAGAATAGAAATCATCATCACCTGAAATTCCAATAAAGACAAACAATAAGCTAAAACTACCCAAAGAAGATAAACCTACAGATCTTTTTGGTTCCTCCCAAGAACAATCCTAGCTTTAAGAAACAGATAAAGCTCCATTCTTTTTCACAAAATTCACCAATTATTATCTAAATTGATGCAAATCTTCAACAATCCAATCCATTCCTCAGATCATATATATTCACATAGGACACATAACTAACGACTCGTAAATTCTTTTGTCTCCATTTTTTTGTTCAAAAACTAACACTAGCTAAAACAATAAGAACCCATAACACAAAATCAAAACCATTACTCTTGAGTGCGACATAAGATCGAACACATCAAGAACAACAACAGAAACCCATATCGAACATAGATTACTCTTACAAGTTATCTCTATATAAATTCAAATAAAATTACACAGATCTGCAAACCAAAAGCAAAGAAGAGAAGAAAGCTTACCACCGAAATTAACAAGAGCAGGCATGGTTGAATCTCAAGGAAGGAACTTTTCAAAGGAACTTCAAACACCAAAACGCAACACCCAACAAGACAGAAGGCTAGGAAAACGCAGACCAAGTATACCCTTTGAAAGATTGAATGCATCAAAGAACTTTGCTTAGAAGAAAAAAAAATCTTAAACCCCACTACGTAGGGCAAAAAGAGAGATTGGAGAGGAGAAAAAAAGGGGGGAAATTGAAGGAACTTGTTTGTGCTGAGCTGAAACAGAACATAGGAGTATGTATATATTTGGTTGGGGAAAACAAAGAAGATGTCATGTCAAAGAATTTTATTTTTTTTCATTTTTAAAATATTATTTTAATTTTAATGATTTTGTTGCAGATACATTAACCGACAGCTTCCGTTGCATGCAATGTATATTACCACAAAACCTGTCTTTTCTTTTCTTTTCTCTCACTTCCTTTAGTCCAACCAAACAACCGATTACCCCTTTTGCCCAAGTTACCGAATTTCTAAGATAAGGTTGTAGGAAAGTCACTCAGATTTTAGTTTGAATTTGAAATTTAATATTTGATTTTTTAAATGTGATTATAATCAAAATCAATTACAAATATTAATAGGATTGGTCTAAATAGTAAGTAAATTTCGGACTCAAATTTTGTGTATGCAATAAATTCTTGTTAAAAAATTTACTCATTAAAATTAAGTGTGTGACGTGTGATCAACCTAATTTAATTAACATAAAGTCTTAAAGAACAAAAAAGACAACAAAAATCAATTACAAATAACTGGTAATGATAATGTCAAGTAAAATACTTTTATGATTGATTATATTTTGTCCAAGTGGAGAAGATAATTATTACTCTTATTTATTGTTAGTTGGATTAATGGGAGTATTTAAGAAGCAAAGTATTGGTTCATCTCTTTGTGTCTTGGTGGTAAAGTTACGTGTTCATTATTCCTTGGGACTTTGAGTACTAGTAATACATGTTGTGTGTGTCGTCTTTGAAAAGACTAAGAAAGTTGAGCAAATGCTACCTTGCATAATGCGCGGGGGAAATTAGAGTTTGACGGTAAGGGGGGATAGAAATTGTATGTCTTATATATGTTATTTTTATGGCCCGCACTGAAAATTAAATTTAAAGTTTAAAACTTAAGATATATAGTTATAATTAAAAAATTAGATATAGTGTATTTTTAGAGTGTAAAATTTATAATTTAACTTTTTAAGTAATTTTAAATACTTAGAGCCACATGATTTTTGTTGGTAAAATGGCAAGTTGAACAAGTGTTATGTTTGATGACTTGATCAACTGTATTTAGTCTCACAGCTCATACGTTCTCCAATATTTCCAACTACGCCTACTTTGGAATTTTTGGAAAACTAGCTGCTTGCTTCTTTCTCAGCTTTATTATATATTTCATAATCAGCCAACTTGATCCTCAATGAAAAGTACATAAATCAACTTTATATTAGTCTGGTAGGAGAAAATTTAAATAAAAATTGGGATTTAAATTTTTATAATATTAATAAAACAAACTAAAATAAAAGAATTGTTTCATAATAAACATCTGTAATATCTAGTACGAATTAATGAGTTGAATACTGATAATTATAAAAAGTAATTATATCTTGTACTGTGGTGGAAACAAAAAGTTTTTACATGTGTTTTAATTGTAGGGTTTAGGGATCTAATTTAAGGTGTATAGTTTAAGAGTTTATAATTTAAGTGTTTAGAATTTAAGATTTATGTGTTAAACTTTAAATTCGTAAACTTATTACCGTAAGCTAGGATTAAAAATTTTACTTTAATCAGTTCTCTGTTCTCTATAAGCACCTTACTGTAAAAAAGTATTGGTGTACTCTTGGACGTATTAAATATTAACTTTAGGATTTAAACTTAATTCAAATATTAGAGGAAAAATATCATTCCAACAATTGACCAAGTATAGCTTAAAACGAGACAATTTTAGGGGTGAGCGTTCAATCGAGTCGAGTCGAGTCAAAAAATTTTGAATTATTCGAGTTGACGAGTCATATTTTACAACTCAAATTTTATTTGAAATTTTTTCGATTCGAGTCGAGTTTAAGAAATTCGAGTCGAGTTTTCGAGTTCATATAAAAATTTAACTGTAATCATTTATCATGTTATAGTATGGTTTGATTCTAATCTAAACTTCTTTCTCTAATCATATATGATATGCACATATATATTCTTTTACATGTGACAATATTTCTTCATATTTTTATATATCAGTATGTATATATCATAAAAAATAGAGGGACTCGTCTCGAACTTAAAATTAAATCTACTAATTACTAAAAATTTCGAGTTATTCGAGTTATTCGAATTTCCATTTTACAACTCAAACTTTATTTGGAATTTTTTGAGTTATTCGAGTTTATGAAATTTCGAGTCGAGTCAAGACGAGTCGAGTTATTCGATTTTTTCGAGTCGAGTCGAGTTTTGCTCACCTCTAGACAATTCAATGAATTAAATTAAATGATATTGATAAGAGCAGGTTAACCAACCACTGGTTGGAAAATAAAAAATGATGCCTTACTTTTTAAATTTTTATTAATACCTTGAGCTTCGATCGAAGAGTTGATCACGACTGTATCAAAGTTTAAAAAATTGTTCTTTCTTGCAGGTGTGGTGGGAAGAGTCTATTTAATAATTTCTCAATGGGATGAGATATCATATCTCTTAAGTAAGGTTAGAGTTCAAATTCTAGCACTATTAACGGAGCAAAGTGAGTTGTGAGAGTTGTTTCCATAATGAACTTGTGTAGTATTCAATCTGAATTAGTCGACCAATTAAATTAGACATAGAAGATTATATCAAAAATTATTTAAATTTGATCTGATTTTTCTTTTGGAAAATTATGTGCAATGAATTTGAGTAGTTTCTCTTTCTTATCAGGGGGTATTTTTCTGTAGGTCCAATGTATGGCCAGGATGAAGATGATATTTTGACAAATTGTGTGGGTTTTATTTTTCTTGTGGGGGTGTTGTTTAAAAAGATGGGTTAGAATCATTGAACCGAAGGCTCTAGAAATATGAAATTAGGTTAAATTGATTTCAATTATTTTAAATTTAATAATAAAATTAATTGTGCTAATGAAGTCTTAATCAAGTTAATTAATAGTATTGATTATACGTCTAGAAATATGTAGTTGTTTCTTATCAACAAAAAAAAAACAAATATGTAGTTGTTGTGTCTAAATTTTCTCCTAAATTTACTTCAAGTTTAAACATTACTATGAGTATAAGTTAGGTTTTAATTTTATTTTTAAGTTTGAATATGTTTTGAGTTTCAAAATTATGTTTACTATGCTTTGAAAATTATTATATAAAATCAGAGATTTAATGTCAAATTTAGGCATCAATATTTGTATATTGTGTGAACTTGATTCTTAATCTTTTTCAGTTAAATTTAATCATTAGTCATTCAAAAAATTTCAAATGATATTTTTAATGAAGATAATGACTAAAAATTTAAATTTAAATTGTTAACGTGAGAATTTACATATAGATAATGTTAACATGACATTATTTGTTTCATAGATAACACTAACAAATAATTTAAGAATTACAAATTAAAATATTCAAAAAAAATATCGTACTATCATGTAAGCATCACTAAAATTTTAATATTTTAATCTATATTCCATTAAATTGTAATTTTCAAAGATTGAGGGCTAAATATAACTAAAAGTTTATAAAAAAATATATATATAAAGATTAAATATTAAATTTATCATTAAATCAAACATAAAATTTGATATTGTTTGAATTAAATTGATTTCTAATCAAGCTAAAACTTTTAACAATTTGTTAACAAGACATTGGTTCATTGTCAATGTTGAGCCCTAATGAACCTTGATGTACAATGCTTGAGTTTTATTATTGTAAATATCATGCGTGAGTTCTCAATTTAGATTTTATTATAATTAAAATTTTATTGTGTGTGAATCTAATGCAGTTACGGCATGATTATAAGGTTAATTACATTTAGTAATAATTATTTAAATATGTACTATTTGTAATTGTGATAAGAAATTATAATTGTACTTCTAATTTATAAATAAATAAATAAATAAAACTTTTTATAACTTTAATTAATTTCAACTCAGTTACGCCTCTAATCTAGAAGGGTTTATAGAATTTCATTGTAGTTTTCAATTTTCATAAGAGTTAATTGTACCATACGTCCCTAAATTAAGATCTTTATTTTAGGTTAGTCTTCAAATTTTTAAATATTTTAATTTTATCTTCAAATTATGACTTTTATTCTAAATTGGTCTCCAAACTTCTAAGAATTCCAATTTCATCCTCAAACTATGAATCTAATTCTAAATTGGTCCTCAAACTTTTTGAATACTCTAATTCAATCCCCAAATTATCAGTATATGCTAATTATATCTTATGTTGATAAAACCGTTATAAAAATTGTTAATTGTCATGAAACACTTGTGTATACTATGTAATAATATGGTGTGGTATAAACGATAATTTGAGTATAAAATTGGAATATTCAAAATTTTTGGGGACCAATTTAGAACGAGGGTCATAGTTTAGGAATAAAAATAGAACATTCAAAAGTTTGGAGACCAATCTACAATGAAACCATAGTTTGAGGATGAAATTAAAATATTTAAAAGTTTAAAGATTAATTTAAAATGAGGGTCATAGTTTAGGATGTGTAGTGCAATTAACTCTTTTCATAATAAAATGAATTAAAATAAAGCATAACTGTTACAACTAGGCTACTAGCCTACCAAGTGACGCGTTGGTTGTTTGGTGGCCACATGCATGGGACATAAGGAATGGTAAGGGTCGTATCACCAATTTTTTTTTATCAAATTATAATTTGAAACATTATTGGTTTAAATATTTATTTTATTTTATTTTATTTTTCTAATTTATTTTAATTATTTTTAATATTTTTAATAATTTAACATTATACGATTTTTACATCGTTTAATCCTAACTCCGACATTAAACGTATGTGTATAAATCTTGCACTTCAATTATAAACCAAATTTTTGTGGTCCAAAACTCCCCACCTATACCTCTTGTTTCTCTTAAAATCAATCACACCAATATCTCTTTTTTCATTTATTTTTTGAAAAGGATTTGATTTTTTATTTCAATTATAGATTGTACAGACTCATTATCAGATATCACTATCAACGGTGGATATGGAGTAATGAACTTGGGCAAAAAAAAATATCTTGAATTGATGATGATTCCTTTCATTAGCACTGTGCCAAATCCTCCCTTTTCTAGAGTTATATTCTGAAATAAAATAGTGTAAAAAATATCATTAATTGGGATGCATTTATTGGCTTTTATGTTTTTTTTCTTCTTAGTATACGGGATTTTTTTTAATAAAATGACAAAAGATGTCTCAAACATTTACATGTTTTATCATTTGGTCTCATATTTTTTGGAGCAAATAACCCAACGTTTTAACCTGGTCTAAATATGTCTATGTTGTATGAAAACTTCCAGTAAACTAATGGTCAACGGCGATTCTAACTGGATTTGTCACGCGTTATGCCACGTCAAAAAAATTTATTTTGTCATACCCTTCTTTATGGTGGCATATGGCTGACTATCATGCTGACACGTAGTTGAACCGGATGATGCACGTGGCAAATATGATGTTGGCACGTGATGAATATGATGATAACATTGTCAGCAAATTTTAACAAGTGGCAAGTCTAGTCAGCATCAGCCGTTGACCGTCAGTTTTCATCCAACATGGGCATATTTTGACTAAATTAAAACGTTGGAGGTTGTTTGCTTAAAAAAAGAATAGAGAGCCAAATGACAAAATATACAAACGTTGGGAGCATCTTTAATTATTTTACCTTATTTTTTAAAGATAATTGTAATTAATCAAATCATAATAGTATATTTTTTTAGATTGATATATTGATAATGAATTGATTATTATAAAATATAATCAAATTAATAATTCAAATATGTTTAAAAATGAATCATGTATAATAAAATTTATTAGTTTTATTTATACATCAAGTTGTTGTTGTTGTTGGTATGTTAATCAATTTTGAGAAAATAAATAAATG
The DNA here is from genome assembly GCA_030270665.1 of Hibiscus trionum. NCBI lineage: Eukaryota > Viridiplantae > Streptophyta > Magnoliopsida > Malvales > Malvaceae > Hibiscus > Hibiscus trionum. The sequence continues at coordinate 33,199,591 of BSYR01000022.1, read as the reverse complement.
ACCCACTGTCCTCATACTCAGAATTTGAACCAAAATCCATCTGCTTTTATAAAAATAATTTCTATTTTATTATGATTTAATAAAATTGTATGAATTACAGCCACGCCATTGTGGATTTTTTTTTTGGGTGAATGTATTACTTTTTATTATACGTGACGTGTAATAATATAGTTTATTTATATTTTAAAATGTATATTGCATTATTTTAGTAAAAACTGGTACAATTTTTTAGAATATGGAAATGAAAAGAATACAAATTATATATTTTCTAAAAAAACATATAATACATAAACGGTTACTGAACTAAATAATGATTTTATTGGTTACTATAGTTTTGAAAACTATAAAATGTTCATTAATCTTATCAAAATATTACAAAAAGTTATTGATTTTTTTAAACTATTATAAAATGGTCATTAAAATTTATCAAATTATTAGAAAATAATTCTTGAACTTATTAAAATCTATCACTATTTTATAACATGCAGTGACCATTTTATAACAGTTTGATAAATTTAATGAATATTTTTATAACTTTTAAAACTTTAATGATCAAGTAGAACATACTACTTAATTGATTACCCATTGATGTGATGAAAATCATTATAGATTACGAAATAAAAATAAAATCATACCAAATTTCGAAGAAAAAAAAAACAACGACAATATTCTAATAGTTAACTCAGTTAATCAAAACTCAAAACCTTCGTCCTTTGCACGTACTGTGCAAGATGCGATGCGGTTTGGTTGGGTAAGAGGTCATTGTCTTTTTAATGAGGTTTACCTATTGTGTTCATGCACCTCGAAATTTCGAGAAACTGGCTACATATTGTATCTGTTTTTTTTATATATATAACGCATGTTAGATTATTTTTGCAATCTATGATATTTATTATAGTAGAAGTTAATGGCGAAATTCGAAGTAAAAATTTGAGGGAGAAATTTGAATTTTATAAAAAGTAAAATTGGAGGCTTAAACAATTTTATTTAAAAAAAATTGAGGGTTTAACTAAAAAATTTAATAATTTTGAGAGATTTAACAAAAAAATTACATTAGAGAGAGAATTTAATTAAAAATGTTTAAAATTTTGAAACTCAATATGAACTTTTAAAATTAAAAAATTTAGAGACAATATTTGAATTTCTCAAAATTTTCGGAGGGGGCGTAACCCACACTAGTCCCTTAAAGGCTACGCCCCTAATAAAAGTTATGTCGATATGGTTACAAGTCGACTTCACTGTTCATTTCCTTTTGTTTCATTAAAAAATTTAAAGACGGCATGCTTGCAAGCCAACTTTGAACAATGATAATTGATATATAGTGCTACAGTGAAAAAAACAATTTTTTATTTTTTTATTTTTATTTTTTTTACCGTAGAAAATGTCATAAATTAAAAAATAATCTACATGTGCTCTATTTAAAAAAAAAACCATGTTTTTATGATTTATTAATTTAATATTAAATTAATCAACATTTATGATGTTTTTTTTAGCAAAATAATATAAATAAGTTGATAAATTTTAATCTTGTTTTTTTATGATTAATTAATTGAATTGAATTGAATGTTCAAAGTAATGGAACATATTTTCGTTTTATAAGAATCTATTATTGAGTTTTCGCTCAGAGTCTCGAAAATATTTAAGACATCTCTGTCTCTTTTGAGCCTTGAATGAAAATCATTTATATATAAGATTATTATTTGATATATCAATAGTGAAATAATTATAATTTTGTAAATAATGTTAAAATGTTGTTAAATGTCGTATTATTTATTCTTTTAGCTATATATATATATAGGATCCAGTTGCACAGTGTAAAACTCTGTAAGTTTTACATGTTTTTAGGATCGTTGGATGGTAAAACGGATGGATGAGATTAACAATAGAATATGTGAAGATTATAACGGGTAAAAAGTAAGGAGTTAATCTCAGCTATCTATTTCATTCATCCAACGATCCAAAAAATGTGTAAAACTTAAAGAGTTTTACACTATGTAACTGGATCTTATATATATGGGTTAGGATCAACTTAGACAGGGTAAAACTCTTTAAGTTTTACACGTTTTTTGGATTGTTGGATGAGTGAAACGGATGGATGAGATTAACAGTAGAATATGTGAAGATTATCACTTGGGAAAAAAGTAAAGAGTTAATCTCAACCATCCATTTCCCACATCCAACGATCCAAAAAACGTGTAAAACTTAAAGAGTTTTACATTGTGTAAGTTGATCCTAACCGGTATATATATATATATATGAGTAAGCACATTTGATCAGTTGACCAAGTTGCCCATTTTTGTTCTATTGTATTCCCTTACATCATGGGTTTAGAACCCACTAGGAACACTCTTCTTCATTTCCTTAAAGGATCTCTTTCCCCTCTCCTACCCTCTAGGTAGGATTAGAATTAGATTTAAGATTTGTCAATATATATATACATATATTTCGAATAATTTTTATAATTATTATTATCTAATTTATTCAGAGACGGAGATACGTAGAGAGTGGGACGGGCTCTAATCCTTCCAAAATTTATGATCTAATATTATTTCATGTCTTGAGCATTCGATTGAGGCGGGTCAATAAATTTCAAGTTAGTCAAGTTGAAGAGATATTTTAATACTCAAATTTTATTTGAAATTTTTTCGAGTCAAGTTGTTTGAGTTTATGATAAAATATTGTAAACATTTATAATGTTGTGTTATTAATTAGTTCCAATTTAAACGGTTTTCTATAACTATATACAATACACATGTATATTTCTTCATATTTTATATCAGGCAGAATTGAGAGGCTCAACTTGAACTTGAAAATTAATCCACTATTACTAAAAATTTTGAGTTATTTGATTTTTCATTTTATAATTCAAATTTTATTTTTAAAAAATTTCTATTCGAGTCGAGTTTATGAAATACGATTCGAATATTCTCACATCGAGTCAAGTCAAATAATTCAATTTTTTCGATTCAAGTTGAGTTTTATACACCCCTAGTCTCTATTAGTTTAAATTTAAGTTAAATTAAGTATTTGCCCCTCAATTTTTTGAGAATAAATACTTAATGGGTCCATATTATTTTGAACATAGACAATTGATCCCTCTCGATATTTAATCCTAATTGTGTCTATGGATCCATTAGCCGACACTTTCTACTGAACAGTACACTAAATAATGATCATAATTTTAACCATCAAAATAAGATTTGAACTTAAACGTCCAACTCAAACAATCCAACCCCATGGAATCAGGTTGAAATCCACCAAACCAAATTTCAATTTGAAACCTATGTAAATATATTAAAATCTATATTCTAATTAAAATAGTGATATATTTCATAATTGTGGATCGGCATGAATGATGGAATGAAAACTGAATTATATCCAACATTTATTAATTATGCTTCTTTACATTGAGGGGACAAAATGAAGCATTTTTCTTTGCTTATTTTTGACTTATGGGACAACGATATGTTCAAATAAGAAAAAAATAATACGATCCCAACTCCACAATTCTATATTGTTTGGTTTTCCTAATTTTAATATTCGAGTCCAAATATTTGTTATTGATCTTTATTATATTTGTTCTATGATTTAATAGTGTCGTCTTTAAAGAGTTCAAAACTACAACATTAACTATCTTTTTAAGAGGTACAGATGGCACATAATACTTATCGACATGTGCAACTGATCATTGATCATTATTGTATTTATTGTTTTTTTATATTGTAATAATAATTAAAATATTTTATATTTATATAAATTTTAACACGCTAATGTTTTAGTTTACATAAACTTTAATTAATTTCGAACCATAATTGATATTATTTTCTTTCATTATGCTATATCATATTTTTATTATTTTTTGAGTTGTATATCACAATTTTTTGGACACGTATTCTATTTTTGGACCGTATCCACATATTTTTTTCTTGCATAATTATTTTATATGCAGGTGGTGCAAAAAAAATCATAAGCAGGTTAATTTTAAGAGTTTAGTTTAAGATTTAGAGATTAAGATTGTGGAATTTAAGGTTTATAGTGAAATTTAGGGTTTATAGTACAATTTAGAATTTATGGTTAAAATTTAAATCCTTAAGCCTATTACCCTAAACCCTAAATTCCATACTCAAAAACATAAACCTCATAATTTCTACACCTTAAATTAAATTCTTAAACCTTAAAACAATCTTAATTATAGAAAGTATTTTACACGAAATATTTTTTCTTTTCTTTATGCCAACTCCATAAAGTATTTTTCAGAGGATGATAAGGCACTATGACAGGGGCCAAGGCCCAAATACTTTTTCGATTAATTTTTTAACATATAGTAAGATACAAATCTAAATTTATTTCTCATAAATCAAAAAACATTAAACATTAAACTACTTTCCTAGATTCAAATCTTGGCAATCGACCATCCTTCATTTGAAAAAGTATTTGGTGTGCAAAGGGCCTTTTTAGCTCAGGACTTAATTGGAGGATAGGCTCGAGCTCTAAAGTCTCTATATGGAACGACCCTTGGCTCCCTGTCAAGGAGAATCCAAGGATCACATCCCCTCAAACAAACACTATCTAGACTGTCTCAGATCTTATCCAAACAGACAACAACATGTGGGATGAAAATATTATAAACTCTGTTTTTAACCAGAGAGATGCAGATGCTATCCTAAGCATTACTCTACCCTACAACAAAGAGGAAGATTTTCAAGTTTGGGCAGAAGAACCATCTGGCATTTACACAGTAAGAAGTGGATACAAAAAGCTCCTCAATCAAGACAACAACAACACAACAGAGTATATTTTCAAAGCAATCTGGCAGGTACCTTGTCCTTCAAAAATAAAAATATGTGTTTGAAAATTCATACATGGTTTTCTTCCTACCAGACAGAATTTATGCTTCAGGAAAATAACTCAAAATGCATCTTGTCTAAGATGTAACACAAGCACAGAATCTACTGAACATATCATTCGCGACTGCCAATTTGCCTACGACATATGGAAGAATTTGGGAATTACATGGCATATACATTTAAACACAGTGAGCTTTAAAGAATGGCTAACATGGATACTGATGCATCATTCAAAGCACACTCACAGAAAAATAGCTATCACTATATGGGCCATATGGTACAGCAGAAACAAGCTATATCACGAAGGGAAAAAACAAGTACCAGCTGAGACTTTAACCTTTATACAAAGCTACGACAAATAGATGAACTCACTTCAAACTCAGCCTCCCCATTCCCTGCCGGGAATTGAAACGACTTGGAAACCACCTGTTGCACCATCAGTAAAAGTTAACTTCGATGCAGGCTACAAGGATTCAGAAAAAAAAATCAAGCTCTGGAATCTTAATCAGAGATGAAAATGGATACTTACTGGGTTCTTGCTATCGAAATCAGAATGGAATCTGAAATTTGTTTGTTGCCGAAGCCCTAGCTGTCGTCAACGGATTGCAATTTGCTCTCGATATGGGTTTCTCCCAAATTATTCTGGAAGGTGATGCCCGCACCGTTATTGAAAAGCTCCGCCGTCCAGAGCAAGATTTCTCGCATTTAAGTGCTCTCATCAGCAACGGAAAATTTTTTATAAACTAGTTTTACAAATGCGAGTTAAGTTTCACTCACCGAAACGGAAACAAAGCAGCCCACGTTCTGGCAAAGCTAGGCCTCTCAGCTCATCAGGACACCGTCTGGATTGAAGACGCTCCGACGGATGTTCTCCTGATCACAAAAAAGGACAGGCAGTCCATCGATCACCCCTAAAATTTGGGGCTTTTTCAGACAGGGGCTCCTTCTCATCTTCTCCCCGCTTTTCTCACAGAATCGACACAGTTCCTCCACTTTCCGAAGCTCTGCATGTTGATTCTCAGTCGGTCTGGTTTCATCCGTTTTCTGTCTCTCTCCTCACGTTTTCGAGGTTTTTTCATTTACACTTAACTGTTGTCGGTTCAGTTGTTTTATTGTAATAACTCTTATTAATAAAATCCAGCTGGCATTTCTGATAAAAAAAAACATATTAATTAAGCTAAACTCAATCAATTTTGAGATCATTTTATTATAAGATTCTAGGAATTTAATATGATTTATCATTATATTAACTAAAATGATTAAACGATAATTTTACAATTGTTTTTAGAGGGCCTTTGTAATAAAGGCCGAAGGGAAAATTTCTTAAACTTTTGAAAAAAAAAATATTAAAATTTAAAACCTTTTTAAACGCTTTTTAAACGAATCTACTAAGTCTTTATTTTTTTTCTAAAATTTTCATTAATTCTTTCATAAAATAAAAAAATCAATAAACCCTTTAAAATTTTTAAAAATGTAATAACTTATAAATTTATGAAAACTTTAATTAAGCTTTTTGCCATTTACCAATATTGAGAATGACACTGTTATTTCTGCTTCTCCTTGAATTTTTTTCACAATTAAAGAAACTTGACCTCGAGGTTAATTTATTATATAAATAAATTATTTATTTATGTATATAATATATAAAAGTAAAAAGTGTTATGTCAATAATAATTTTATTAATTTATAAAAATTAAATTAAAATTTAATGTATATAATTGCATAAAATCAAAGATTATGTATAAAATTACACATCTATCAAAAGTTTGTGTAGTTTTGATATTTATCTATAATGATGTGTCATAATTCTCTTCATTATTTGTGCATCATATATAAATTTTATAAAAAAATTACTATAAAAGGTCACAAATTCAACTATTGTATCATTCGATTGTCGATAGTCTTTCAGTGGTGAGATTTATTTTTGTGATTGTTTGTTGATGTATTCAGATCTATTTTGCGAACCAGTCTTCAAGTTTGTTTTGGTTCGCTCGTCACTCCATCTCTAACGGGTTTAGTTGAATAGAAACAAATAAGTACTATTGACGATTACTGAGTTACTATGAATGATTAACGTCATATTCAAAAGAATGATTTAAATGTTAATGTGCCTTTTGATTTTTTTTATTTTATGTTTCAATTTTTTGATAAATATAATCCTTAAAAAATTTCTTTGATTAGTTATATTGATACGTTGTATTTTTTTATTTCAATATAATTCAGTGTAGTTTTAAAGTTAGGAAAACTATTTTATCGTCAAATTATTAATTGTTGCAAAACAGTAGTTTTACACTTTTTAATTCTTTATTGGATTAATATTTTAGTAATCTGATTGATAAATTCATCGATATAACTGCACTTTTCATTACACAAAGTTTCAAATCAATTCAATATTGTTATTATATAAATTTAGAATATCATCTTTATCGATATATATTTATCAATTCAATATTGTTATCATATAAATCTAAAATATCATCTTTATAATATTGTTTTAATATATATTATGTCGCTTGACCAAGCTGCTCATCTTTATACCTTCTTATTTTTTTAGGTCATGTAAACTCATTAAAAATAATATTTTCTTCTCTTAGAGTCTTCATTCCCCTCTCCCTCTCCTCTAAATAAGATTAAAAATAGATTTAGAATTTGTAAAAAAAAAAAATAACGATCAGATTATTAAAATATTAGTCGAAAAGTTTTTACTTTTTAGGGTACCTTCAAAATCATTACTCTTTCTGCTAATCTATATTATCTAAAAGCACAAGGCACATGATTGATCAAAAGATCATAAAGTAGTATTATCTAAACCAATAAACAATATATTGAACCACACATTAATAACTGTAAGTGAGCTACAAAAGATATTGTATTAAATCCTATAGCATATAATCCGGAAGTGAGGGTATTTTTCATCCCCTTCTAGTTCACTATGCCTTTGTCAGCTGATTCATCAGCGTTTTCCGGTTATTGAACCGACGGCATACTCATCTGCGTCCGGTTACTTGAAGGCTGCTGTTTCTCAAAATACCTGTGTCAACACTCAACTGCACTGCTTGGCATGAAAATCTTCGGATGATAACAGACCATTGATGAGTTGTTTGAGTCTCTCGACACCGGGACCTGGCCTGAGCTCTGTGGTATTTGTTAGGATATGATGTGCTAGAGTTATGTTCGAATTTCCTTCTTTATTGAACCATCCGCCGGGGACAAATCCGTCTGCATTGCAGCCCAAAAGCTCAGAATCGATCTTGTCGAGAACAGACTCATTCTTGCCAAATTTCCTTGCAAAGGGAGCGTTGCTGTCAACCATCCGTTGGTAGTCATTCAAAGTGAGGAAATGTGGGTGTTGTTTTGGCGGGTTGTCCCAAGATATGAAATGGAGGTCATGGTTAACGGTGGTGTTCCGGAACTCCTTGGCGTTGCAAATAACAGTATGGAAGTAGCCTTCAGGAGAAGAAAGAAAGTTTGCATAGTACATGAGGACTATCCTTGGGAGGTTGTCCCAACCCCATAAACAATACTCGATGAAAGGACGAGACAGCATCATCCAAGCAGAACCTGATGAATTTGAGCAGAATCTAGAATCAGATGCATACAAATGTATCTTAAGACCGGTTTTTCCAAGTTCCAACTGGACAAAACTTATCAATCCATCAAGAACAGCACCATTGTCGCTGAAAGGAGAAGAAACAACTTTCTACTTAGCGGAAAAAGCCTGGACAAAAATGAAATGTCCAATTCTGGGATTTCATGGAACGTCTTCTATCCGGCTGAAACGTAAATTCGATGTTTATCTAGGCACTCTCCAACTTTCCTAGTAATTGTTTTAAGTTACGCTTAAAGAATTATAGCAAGAACGGTTTTGTTGAATAAGAGGATGCTAAAATACCTGGTGACCTAATGTATCACAAGTTCATGACATTCAACTACCTCTAAAAGGGTTTAACCGAGAAAGAGGCAGAGCAAAACAAGTTTCCAAATAAAACAAGATGTGATTTACATGAAGCGATAAATTACGAACAAAAGCATGTTTCAGAGTGGAATATAAAAAGGCATATCGACAATTACGATAACGTCTTCAATTACCAACCTATGAAATTCAACAAGCAAACTATTCCAAATGATAGAGTAAGATGTCCACAATTCACACCAGCATTTCTTGCACGAAAAAGATCGAATAATGTGCAAACATTCTTTTCAATAAAATATATACAAGCAAAAAAAAACAAGCATTTGCTTAAAGAACAGAAATGAAAATTCTCACCTGTAAACAGCCTATATGCAGTCGGCACACTCCTTTTCTCCGAAACCCAAAATACATCTGATTTATTCCGGCTATAAAGTCCAGGATCGATTATAACAGGCTTTGCTCTTTGATACCTGGAATCCAGCAAAATGGCATTCCTTAAGCAGATAAGCACACAAGCAATGAACACTTGCATTATATAGCTACCTTTAAATCGATATCTCTTAAATCCAGAAAGAAACATAAATGTTGAAACAGTTAGTAATATAAGCATAAGGGATGAACCACCCACTCCTTCCATCCAATGTCACTGGTATGTTCGATGAAATTAACGTCTCTCGGGATAGCTGACAATGTATGAAGCAGATCTGTCACACAAAAATGGAAAAAATACGAATTAAAAACACATGAGAAAACAGAAACAATATAGCAAAGGACCAGATACAATTAGTATGTCACTTCAACTCATATTCAGACATTCGTATAGTCGAAGTAACATTGTAATTAATTATAATTAGATACTAAGAAAGTAGTATCCTATAAATGGTTGTCTCTAACTGGAGAGTCAGAAATTTAATGAATGTAGCCAACAAAATGCTTACATATATATAGAATACTAATCAAAATTAACGGCACTTAAGCAATCAAACCCAGAAAAACTCTAAAATCAGCAACAATCAGCTCAAACCCAGAAATAAAACCATAAGAAAATAAACAGTTGCTGAATTAAAATGTAAAAAAAATACCATCTTGAGTAACCAAAGGGTAATCGGAGGCACTGAGGTTAATAAACCAATCCCAGTGACCACCTTCCTTGAACAAAATGGCAGCAGCATGAAGGGTATTGGTAACCATGGTAGGCCCTCTATAAGTCACGAGATTGGCTCTTGTGACCATCCTAACATTCCCAACTCTCCTAAAAACCGGCTCACTTTCCACAAACCCGGCCACCTCCAATCTCTCCTCGGCGGAAGCCTCCAAATCCAAATGCACGGCGTACTGGTTCCTGGGATGGTACAAAGCTTTCAACGTCCTAAGCAAGCTGACCCCATCGCCGGCCGAGCCGGAGATGAGGTAAGCCAGTCTGGGAACAGGGTCGAGAGAAGTGGGGGCCACGTGGAGCTTAGATTCCACGAACTGAGGAAGCGGGGGCTTGGGTTTGCGGGAGTGGGTGTAGTTTAGAAGAGAAGTGGAAGAAGTGGAGGTAAGGGAGATGATGATGAGAAGAGTGGAGAGCAGAAGAGAGAATGTTAGGAGCAAGAACCAGGTTTTCTTCTTGGTGGAAGAATCCATGGATTTCTGTTTCTGATGAAGAACAAACAATGGGGATTATCAAACAGAGGGGAGTTGGGGTTTCGATGTTTATGAGTGGTGGGTGAGTGAGGTGTAAATTCTGAGTGTGTGAATCTATTCCAGTGGAGAGAGAACTGTAAAGAAAGTTTCTTTTTCTTTTCTTTTGATAATTATGGAAAAGTTATGGGAAATTCCTGCTCTGTGGAATGCACGCGCCGGGAAAAGAAAAAAACCTACTTTCTTCTTTTAGCTGAAACTGGAAGGTCTCAAATCCGCCATTTGCAAATAAGATATTTTTACTCAGAAAGTCGTTGTCGGTGTTAAACTCCGGTGGGAGGAATTTGATGATCCATAAATTTAATTAGTAATATGATTTTTATTTATTATTAAAGAATTTTAATCTTAGCTCCAATTCAAACATAAATGATACAGTTTTGTAACTGAATATGAAGATTAAACTTATCTTCGATTAAATAAATATGCTTAAAATTTTTCAGATTATTTCTTCTTTTTATCTCAAATCAATTTCAAATTTCAAAAAAACAAAACTCTATTCACCCTAAATTAAAAGTTTGATCTCAATTTTTAAGTATAATAACTTTTCACTCAAACTTGATTTTAGTACATGAAGAGCAATTTCGACTACAAAATGTGTTAATTTTTCAAAAAAAAATGATATTGAATCAAAATAATATTCAAAGATTAAACATCGTTTTTTTTTTTATTGATTAAAAGGCAAAAAATTACATCGTTACATTTTAGGTACTCGGTATTTAACCACATTTAAAAAAAATATGTTAATCAATCAATACTTAATATGTGACATGTTTATAAAAAAAAATTAATTTTTTAATAAAAAAACAAACTTTTAATATTTTTAGAAAATCATGAAATTCTCAATTTTTTACAAAAACAGTCCTTAAATCCCTAAAAATTCTCAAACATAAACCCTCAAATCGCTACCACTTCTACAACCGACCACCATCCCAACCACTGTCGATCGCCACTCTTAAGTATACCCCCTCGATCGTCGGACCTAGCATGTCATTTTCTCTAACATAATATCGTCAGAAACGACGAACAACATGATAGACGTACATCGAACGCAAAATTCACATTCCACGTTCGTTTAGTACTTTGTTCATCGTTTATAACACTGTCGTGTTGGGGAAACGACCGATTAAGTTCGACGACTGAAAGAGTGTGCTTAAGAAAGGCGATCAACAGTGGAAACAATGGCGATTTAAAGATTCGAGTTTAAGAATTTTTAGGGATTTAGATACTATATTATAAAAAATTGAAATCTTCATGATTTTCTGAATATTTGAAATTTTGTGTATTTTTTTTTTAATTTTTAATTAAAAAATAAAATGAACATGACACATGTCAAGTATTAATTGATTAACGAACTTTTTTACGATAGTTAAGTATCAAGCACTTAAAATTTTAACAGTGTAAACTTTAAACACACATTTTTAGCAAAAGATACTTTAAGCACATAACTTAAAGTTTAAAATTTGTATAATTTAAGTGCTTATTTTTCTTTTAAACCTAATTAAAATAAAATTTTAATAAAAAATTGAACCTATTTAAATATGACAGAAAACATAATTAAAAATTTTTAATTATTTTTTTTAACAAGAGCTGGTTTTAATTTTATTCATGCGGTAATAAAACAACCAAAAAAATAAAAGTAAAAAGGGGAAAGCGTGGAAAGAAAGCTAGGAAACCAAAAGACACAAAGCGAAAAAAAAAAAGAAGAAAGAAAAAAACCCTCCCACCATACCCACCGTCATCGGAGACAGACGGTGGTACTCGTTGATGAAGGGGCTAAAACCAGCACTTTAAAAGCCTTGGCATGCATCTATGAATGCAGATAGTGTGTAGATCGCCAAGAAAATTCATACTCCGGCAGAAACAGTCAGGTCCCCTGTTGCCGTTGTTCTTCCGTCGCGGCTAAGTGCATGACAGCTTCCGGAGCTTCTTCAATCCAGTAGCTCGGAGACGGCAGTGCTTCTCCTACCTTTGCTAGAAGATGCGCCGCACTGTTCGCTTCCCGGTAAGAAAACCGAAAATGGATGGATTCGAATTCCTTTCTCCTCTCTTTAATTTCCTGAATCAGTGGGCTGATTATTGATCTGTCTGATATTGAGCTGTTTATCCTCTTTATAACAGTGAGTGAATCACCTTCAACAATAACCCTTCTGAAACCCAGATCTTTCATGAAGCGGACCGCTTGAAGACATGCATGAGCCTCGGCTATAAACGGGTCAGCAATGTGGTGATGGTGAATCGTACAGGCCGCCATAATTTTCCCTTGGTTGTCCCGGCCAATGACCCCTGTAGTTGATTTCTCCTCTCTTTGTCTGAAGGCTGAGTCGAAGTTGAACTTGTATGTCTCAGCCGGTGGTGGGCTCCACTTCACCGTTTGCCTAACACTGGGCGTTCGATTGGGGATTTTCAGAGCATCAATTTCCCCTACAAAAGTCTTCACAAAGTTAAGAACCATGATTGGGTTTGGCACTGCATTTTCATGAACTATTTTGTTTCGATGATGCCAGATTGCCCAGAAAGTAACTAACAGTTCTTTGAATTTGTTTTCATTCAGGGGCAAACTGATTTTGAGTAACCATCCTTCCCATGTTGGTGGGTTATTGCGGCCTGTGATGTTGAGACTAAGCATATGAACCAGTTGGTGGGTGAAACTACAGTCTCTGTATATATGTGTCGTGGTTTCTCCGTGATATCCATACAAGGGGCAAACACTACAGGTATTCAGTCTTCTGATTTGCAAATTGCTAAACGTCGGTAGAAAATCCTTCACAATTCGCCAAGCATGTACTTTTATTTTTGTTGGAACTAATGCTGTCCAAATTTTGCTATACAAACTGGATATGAATGAATGATTGCCTATATCTTGATCAGCATTAGATGTAGATTCTGCCATTTGTAGAGCTTTGTACCCACTCTTAGCTGTGTACTCTCCAGTACCATCATACTTCCATGCTAAGACACCTTCTAGTGTACTGTGCGATATAGGAATAGAGATTATCCTACGTACCTGTTCAGCATCAAATAATTCCTCTAGAATAGGAGTTCTCCACGTAGCAGAGTGTTCATCTATCAGGTCAGAGACTCTTGTGTATTGAATGTTGATTTGTTGTCCTTGTATCCTACTCTCTTCAGGTCCTGGTATCCATGGGTCGTTCCAAACATTAACTGATGAGCCGTTACCGATACACCAGCATAGACCCTTCTCCAATAAAGCTCGAGAACTCCATATGCTTCTCCAAGTGTATGAGGGACAGGACCCTAAGTTCGAATCGAGAAACGAGTAATTTGGATAATATCGAACCTTCATAACTTGCGCGAGTAGGCATTCTGGTTGTGATACGAGTCTCCAAGCTTGCTTAGCAAGTAATGCTATGTTGAATTGTTTGAGATCTTTAAATCCTAGGCCTCCTTCTAGCTTAGGAACTGTGAGTTTCTTCCACACACACCAATGTATTTCCCTTTTGTTTGCGCTGTTCCTCCACCAGAATTTCGCCATAAGTTGTTCCAGTTGGTTGCACAATGATGAAGGCAGAAGAAAACACTGCATAGCGTATACTGGGATAGATTGTAGAACTGCAGAGATTAACACTTCTCGTCCACCTATAGATAGGAATCTCATTCCCCAACTATCTGTCTTTTTGTTGAACCGATCAATGAAGTAAGCAAACGCCTCCTTTTTCTGTCTCCCAATCATCATATGTAAACCCAAATATTTTTCTGGGTTTGTCGAGATGCGCACCCCTAAATAGTCATCAATCTGTTGCTTCAAGGAACTATCCACATTCCTACTGAAATAAACGAGAGACTTGTTATAGTTGACCTTCTGTCCCTATTCATTCTCATATGCCGTTAAGATAGCCTGGAGTCTTGTGGCGCCCTCCATCTTAGCCTCACTGAATATTATATTGTCATCTGCGAAGAACAAGTGGCTAACTTCAAGCCTTTGTCTGCCTATTCTTGCACCTTTCAGTTCTCATGTTACGTTCGCTGCTCTTAGTAGCCCAGACAGCCCTTCGACACAAAGCAGAAACAAATACGGGCTCAGTGGGTCGCCCTGTCGAAGCCCACGCGACGGTTTAAATCTGTTGCCAACTGTACAATTAAGGCCCACGACATAGCTTACAGAAGAAACACATTTCATTAATAATCGCACCCAAGATTCAGCATAGCCCAGTTTTAACATAATCCTTTCTAAGAAGGACCACTCAACCCTATCGTATGCCTTGCTCATATCAGCTTTAAAGGCGAAAGTACCTTTTTTCCATACATGTTTTGTTGTAATGAGTGCAACACTTCGTAGGAGATTAGGACATTGTCAGATATGTGTCGTCCAGGAATAAAGGCCCCTTGAGCTTTGTCTATGCACCCATCAAGCGTCACCTTCAATCTATTGGCTAGGACTTTAGATACAATTTTATATAGCACGTTACAAAGGCTTATAGGCCTGAATTCTACCATGCTTTCTGGCTTTTGTGTTTTCGGGATAAGCACGATCAAAGTTTCATTAATCGGATCCAGATCTGTTAGCCCATTTAGCACTGACAGACAATATCTTGATACCTCAGGCTCAATCACATTCCAGCATCTTTGGTAGAACATAGCCGTGTACCCATCCAAACCTGAGGCCTTCAAAGGTGCCATTGAGTCAATTGCCCCCTTTATCTCGTCCATCTGAAAAGGCTTTAATAATGTGTCGTTCATGTCAGTGGTAATTTTCGGCTGAAGTAACTCCACGATAGATACTGCATTTGTTCTTGTATCAGATGTAAATAGGCCCTTGAAATATTCAGTAGCTACAGATAGCAGCTCCTCGTTTTCTGTTACCCACACTCCATCGTCATTATATAATCCCTTGACAATATTGTTTTTCCTCCTGAACGTAGCATAGTTGTGAAAGAAAGGGGTGTTCTTATCACCACTTTTTAACCAATTAATTCTCGCTCGTTGCTCCCAATATAGCTCATCTTTTTCAGCTTCCATGTTGAGTCCTAGTGATGTGAGCACGTTTAGGCCACCCAGCGATGCGACTTTAAATTTTCAGGGAAGTTTGCTTTTTCATTTGTTACATACTGATGTGTAACATTTTTCTATGCTATATTATTATTATTGTGTTTACTATGCATATAATATGTTTTGGTGTGTTTTGAATAAGTTTGATATGCCTTATAATGTTTTTATATTTGTTTAAGTTTTATTATTTATTACGAATGTTTAAATAATATTTATAATTATGTTAACAGTGTTTTGTGTTAGTATAATATACTTATAATGTATTTCCTTTTAATATGTTTATTTTTTTATGTGTGTAGGTTGTGTGCATGTGCCATGCATAATCATCCGAATGATGCATGTGTGAACTAATCGAATGGTGCAGCCCCTTTTCTTCAAGTATTGAGCGGCAGAATTGGATGAGAACAAAAGCAGACCATGCGTGGCATTATATTTGGAGTGTGGAATTTCTATTTGGAGTATTGAATTCCATTTGCATGGGCACGTGGTTTCACAAGGGGCAATTAAAATTTCAATTGAATTTCAGCTTGTTTATCTACACCCACACGGCAATATGAAAGTGGAGTTTCAAACATAAATAAAAGCATGTGGCTACATGCAGCCTCTTTTATTTGTGCGGCAAATGGGAATTAAAATTCAAACAAGGCAGCGCACAATTATTATTTATCATATGCGGCAAGGATAAGAACAAAGGTGGTTGGTTCAACTTTGAATTTCAAACAAAGCAGCCAAGTACATTTAACATGTGCCAATTTCTTTTGAAATTCAAAGGCACCAAATTCCAAATACACGGCTGGAAATGGGATCAAGAAGCCGCCCATGTTGAATTTAGTGTTTTTTTTTTTATTTTTTATTTTCATCCACTATAAATATGTAATGCATGTTCATTTAAAAAAACAAGACATTTGATGAATAAAAACTTTGTGAGATTTTATCTCAATTTTAGTTCTTTTCAGAACTATTTTTCCTTGATACTTCGGGTTCCCAATTGTTAGATAATTGACGGGTCCAAGTACTTTATTCGAATAAATTCAAGATAAGGTTCGGGTTCGTTCAACAGATTGTTCGAGTTCTTCCTTGGAGTTTGTTCATCTATCGACTACGAAGAACAGATTCGATTCGGGTTTGCATAACAGATTATGCAGGTTCTTTCGAGTTCAACGTGTCAAGTCCAAGAACGTTGTTGCTGTTGTTGAATGTTTGAAGATATCATCTACATCCTTAAATTATTTCAGCAACTTTCTTCTTTTTTCTCATTTCTGATTTATTTTCTTATTTTCTTTATTTTTGACACCTATATAAAATCTAGGTTTGTTTCTATTGCAGAGAAAATACGTGCTATTATCCTAGATCCGTGAATGAACGAGGAAAGTTGATTTCTTCAACAACACCCTTGTATCATATGGTAATCAGAGCTTTGGTCGGATTATAGCATCTTCTACACTACCAGACAAAAAAAAATATATATATATATCTATCCAAAAAAAAAAGTCAAAAAAAATTCAGAATTAAAAATATATATATATATATATATATATATGAAAATTCAAAAAAAAAAAAGAGTGATGAGTTGTGTAGAAAAAAAAAATAACATTGTTGAAAAGCTTGGATATGTTGAAGAATGTATCTATCTTACCTTGAAATGCTTTGTAATCACCCGAAATCAACTTTTCTTGTTTGTTCCGGAGATAAGATGGTGGTAAGCATTTCTACTGCGTAAGTTGCTAAATTCTTGTTCTTTTAGCATCCTTTCTTTCATTTCATATTGTTAATTTTTTTTTATTATTTCAGCCCAATTCTCAACTTTCATTTTTTTTTATTATTTATTTCTCTTTTCTCCTAACCCTTATCTTTGTTCTAATAATATTAAACTGTCACCCGTTATTTCAATTTGACAACACTTGAAGAATCTGAACATCGGAATCAGTTCCTTTAAAGAACTAAATACGAGAGATCGAGGGAAAAGGCAAACAGAGCGTGTGAGAACAGAAGGGGAGACAAAAAGAGCCATTCAAGTATTCTCCCGAGTGAAACACGAGTGCTGAGTGTTAATTCCTTATTTTCTTGAGTGCAAATTCTTTGGAGTGACTAGTAAAGATTTTTGTTGTGTGATTGGTGAGGACTAATTTTTTTTATTATTTTTCTAACCTTTAACCCGTTTGTTTGTTTATTTGTTTGTTTGTTTTCTTTGTGTGAAAATGACAATTTCTGATATACAACAACCACCGAATCTTCAGATGCAAGCCTTAGAGCGTATGATGCAACGAGTGATGGCAAATGTATTGAAACCTATACATTCTCAATTGGATAAATTAGATGGGGGTGGTTCCCATTCTGTCCATGAAGAGATAAATGATGACAATATGCAGACATTTGCTACTGATGAAACACTTGTTGACAAAAGAAGTCTGAATGCTCAACCATCACAGGATGAACCGCAACGAAACAACCTCTTCCATACGAGATGCAATGTGAACGGCAAGATATGTATTGTGATTATTGATAGTGGTAGTTTTGCTAACATTGCTAGTACTCTCATGGTTGAAAAGTTAGGACTGAAGACGACCCCACATCTCAATCCGTATAAGTTACAAGGGTTGAATGATGGTGTTGAAATCGAAGTTACCGAACAAGTTGTTATACCATTTTTCATTGGTAAATACAAGGATGAGGTAACTTGTGATGTGTGTTCTATGGATACTTGTCATTTGTTGTTAGGAAGACCGTGGCAGTATGATAAAAGAGTTTTGCATGATTGTTACACCAACCGATACTCTTTTACTCATGAGGGCAAAAAGGTAACCTTGGCACCTATGACTCCAAGTGAAGTATATGAAGACGGAATTCATTTAAAAGCAAGTACTGCAGCTTGGAAGGCCAATAAAGAGAAGAATGAATGTGAAAAGAAGAAAGCAATTTCACAGGTATTATCTGATTCGACATCTTCTTCTATTTCTTCTTCTAACTTGCAGGTTAATAAGGTGATGCCATGTGAAGTTCCCAATGTTGCTACTGTTGGTATGTCTAGTGCATTTAAATTCTGTCCAGAAATTCAGCAACCTTCTTTACCACGGTTTGACATTCCTTCCCATTGTACTATTAATTTTTCATTTTTATATACTGATTTCTTTGGTTGTACATTGGATTGTGAACAACCTTATGTTGTGATTTTGGATGATCATCGAGATTCTTGTTGTTCTTTGGAGTTGCCTTTGTATGTCATTGTTTGTAGGATTACGAATGTACAACGAGCATTGTCTAACTTTATGTTGTGCATTATTCGGAGAAGTACAAGAAAGAAGGCATTTCCATTTGTGTTCTTTGTAAAAGAACTTGGTTCGAAACGATGGCATATGTGCCGAGAAAGACGACTGAAGAAATTCCCTGCCAAGCGAAAGTCGAAATTGTTCCATTTTGTAATAAAGGTCGATTTGGGGACAAATCGCATTAAAGAAGGGGGAGATGATGTGAGCACGTTTAGGCCACCCAGCGATGCGACTTTAAATTTTCAGGGAAGTTTGCTTTTTCATTTGTTACATACTGATGTGTAACATTTTTCTATGCTATATTATTATTATTGTGTTTACTATGCATATAATATGTTTTGGTGTGTTTTGAATAAGTTTGATATGCCTTATAATGTTTTTATATTTGTTTAAGTTTTATTATTTATTACGAATGTTTAAATAATATTTATAATTATGTTAACAGTGTTTTGTGTTAGTATAATATACTTATAATGTATTTCCTTTTAATATGTTTATTTTTTTTATGTGTGTAGGTTGTGTGCATGTGCCATGCATAATCATCCGAATGATGCATGTGTGAACTAATCGAATGGTGCAGCCCCTTTTCTTCAAGTATTGAGCGGCAGAATTGGATGAGAACAAAAGCAGACCATGCGTGGCATTATATTTGGAGTGTGGAATTTCTATTTGGAGTATTGAATTCCATTTGCATGGGCACGTGGTTTCACAAGGGGCAATTAAAATTTCAATTGAATTTCAGCTTGTTTATCTACACCCACACGGCAATATGAAAGTGGAGTTTCAAACATAAATAAAAGCATGTGGCTACATGCAGCCTCTTTTATTTGTGCGGCAAATGGGAATTAAAATTCAAACAAGGCAGCGCACAATTATTATTTATCATATGCGGCAAGGATAAGAACAAAGGTGGTTGGTTCAACTTTGAATTTCAAACAAAGCAGCCAAGTACATTTAACATGTGCCAATTTCTTTTGAAATTCAAAGGCACCAAATTCCAAATACACGGCTGGAAATGGGATCAAGAAGCCGCCCATGTTGAATTTATTGTTTTTTTATTATTCTTTATTTTCATCCACTATAAATATGTAATGCATGTTCATTTAAAAAAACAAGACATTTGATGAATAAAAACTTTGTGAGATTTTATCTCAATTTTAGTTCTTTTCAGAACTATTTTTCCTTGATACTTCGGGTTCCCAATTGTTAGATAATTGACGGGTCCAAGTACTTTATTCGAATAAATTCAAGATAAGGTTCGGGTTCGTTCAACAGATTGTTCGAGTTCTTCCTTGGAGTTTGTTCATCTATCGACTACGAAGAACAGATTCGATTCGAGTTTGCATAACAGATTATGCAGGTTCTTTCGAGTTCAACGTGTCAAGTCCAAGAACGTTGTTGCTATTGTTGAATGTTTGAAGATATCATCTCCATCCTTAAATTATTTCAGCAACTTTCTTCTTTTTTCTCATTTCTGATTTATTTTCTTATTTTCTTTATTTTTGACACCTATATAAAATCTAGGTTTGTTTCTATTGCAGAGAAAATACGTGCTATTATCCTAGATCCGTGAATGAACGAGGAAAGTTGATTTCACCAGCAACACCCTTGTATCACCTAGCTTGACCTCTAACAATTCGGCCAGAACATCCTCATCCGGGTCTAAAGCAGTCAACTCGGGTAGTCGATCCTGTAACAGCTTTTTCCTTGCCCCTTTATCCTTTCTGTTTCGTTGACTCCAAGACTTCAATGCTTTCCCCAGTTCTGTCAGTCTTGTTGGAACAACTGAAATAGATGAATCCCAACATGTTTTTACTTGCTCTAGTAAATCCTCTTCAATAGCCCAATTTGCGTCGAATCGGAATCGATCAATACTATTGTTTACACGGGAAATAACTTGACCTGATGTATCAATTAACAGAGGGCAATGGTCCGAAATAGAGTGATTTAAATGGGTAACAGTGTGCCCTGGAAACAATTGCCACCAATCAGTGTTTGCCACTGCTCTATCTAGTCGTTCCCGAATGTTGGTTGCTGCCAATCGACCTCTTTCCCATGTGTACCAAGCCCCAGAAAAACCCAGGTCTGCTAAATCACAGTCCTGCAATGCTTCTCTAAAGTCCGTCATTTGCCTTTCCGATCTTATACGGCCTCCCTGTTTTTCGAAAGAGAAGGCAATCTCATTGAAATCGCCCGCAACAAGCCACGGTAATGATTGGTCCCGGCCAAGTTGCTTTAAGAGGTCCCAAGATTCATGTCGTTGTCTCTCTTCCGGGTGCCCATAAAAGCCGGTAAAACGCCACTTTTCTTCATTGCCCTCACTCACCTCAACATCAATGTGCCAGCGTGAATAGCTTCTTAAAATTACATCACAATCACATCGCCATCCAATTGATAA
Source organism: Hibiscus trionum (assembly GCA_030270665.1). Classification (NCBI taxonomy): domain Eukaryota; kingdom Viridiplantae; phylum Streptophyta; class Magnoliopsida; order Malvales; family Malvaceae; genus Hibiscus; species Hibiscus trionum. The sequence goes on along the minus strand of BSYR01000022.1, from coordinate 33,178,474 downwards.
ACCCCCTCGTTCCAAATGAAGGGATGTCAATTCCAAAAACGAATCCGCACCTTCTTCGCACTAACTCCATTCTTCTCTTATCTAATTTTGTTTCAATGAGAAACAAAATATGGGGATTTAAACCTCTCATCATATTCTTGAGACAGTTTACCGCCCGCGGCTTCCCCAATCCACGGACGTTCTAGCATAGGAGCTTCATAGCTGCCGGCCGCTCTGTCCTGCAGAGCTGGCCGAAACATCATTTTTGTAGAGTGTCGTACCCAAGTCAATCTCATCCGAAAGAGTCTGATTACCATCTTGCTTGCGTTGTCTTTTATTTCCATCAACTGTGTTAAGAGGATGATCCTCGTTGTCAGACCCTATCTCCATGTGGCCACCCTCATTGAGCCCAAAATCAGAATTAAAGTTGGTTTGCTGTTGGGCTTGTGCAACTCCCACATTACCCCCTTCTGTACGTGCAGGCCCAGCAGGGCATTGTGAATTATGGGTAACATTTGTAACATCCCTCAACTGCCTCCAACATGTCCCCACGTTCAGAGGCCCACTATTTACATTTCCAGTAACCGCCTCCCTTAACCATCTGCTCGGTGCCGGAGGTCCCCGTCGAGACGCCGCTCGAATGGACAAATCCCAGCCGAAGGAAATTTCAGTAGGTTTCGTCGTCAATCGGATCGGACAGAAACTTTCTCCGTGTCCCATCCTACCACAAATAAAACAGAACAACGTTAATTTTTCGTACTGGAATCTGACATATGTGTGTTTTTCCCCGCCTAATGCTACTTTTTTCTTCCTTTTTAGAGGCTGTCGAACATCCAGCCACACTTTAATGCGCATGTATTACTTTCTACCTAAAAGGATTAATTTTGAGTCATACTCCAAGAACTCCCCGATGAATTTCCCAAACTGACGCGCCATCGGTTCTGACATTAATCCTGGCGGTAAATCATGGATTTGCACCCACATCATCGTGTGTTCCAGAGGCACTTGTAGTGGTTCATCACCATTGTTAAGCTTGTGCAAAAGTAGCAGGTGGTTATTGAAAAACCACGGACTTCCATCTATCACCCTTCCCAGATCAATCTCATTGTAGAATCGAAAACAGAATTGCTTATCTCCAATGTCCGATATGGAGATACCACCCAGTGGATGCCACAGGTCCACCATTGTATTCCTCATAGCCAGGAAGTGGATCACTTTCCGTTAAAAATCTACCCACCAAGCAGTATTCATACTCATAAGCAATTTCGTCAGCCTCAGGGGGAATCACCAAAGCCTCCTCCTCTCCACCATCAATCGACATACCAGCCATACCTACTTCCATGGTAACAATTTGCAAGAAAAGAAACAAAGATAGTTCAGAACCGCGTGCTAAACAGCAGACAACAGCGTGCTAAACAGCAAACAACAGCGTGCTAAACAGCAAACTAAATTCTACAAAAGTTTAGATATTAAAGTTTAGGGTTAAGATTTTTGTGTTCTGCAAAAAATTTTAATTATTTACGTATAAAATTAATAGAGAATAAAATGCTTCTCCAATCTCCATTATCTCAAAAATTAAGAGATGCTCTTAAGAGGTGTTTTTACTTAATTTAAACTAAAGAGCGCGTGGAAGTAATGGGGAGGCGGATATTGGGCGAGTGATAAAGACGCTCACACAAGTGTAGCTTGCCGGTGGCATCATTTATTTTTACAACCAAGTTTGAGAAAGGGAAATTTTAGGGGAGGAATACATATTTTTTAATAATTTTAAAATTACTGATCTAAAAAATATCAGAGAATAAAGATAAACCAACCAATTAAATGTATTGCTCACCGGTGACTTCATATTTGAATATATTGTTCCCATTGCTTTTCATTATTTGTGACAGAATCCTTTTCAATTTTAATAAATAGGAGAACTGGTGAGTAAATTTTATTTAATAATTTAAATGGATGGTCATTTCAACAATGAAGTATACCTTCAACACAAAACAAGTGCGGGGAAAAAACAAATGTAAAATAAGACTGGATATGTTTAATTAAAATGTAACTACAACAAAATATAATATAATAATATGTTTAAGTATAAATAAAATATAATAATTAATAATCTACATAAATAATATAAAATTAGTTGTAGATCACTTAATTTTTGGTACTGTCCACTTGCAATACAAATGCTGCAATTGATCGAACCTTAAATGTGTGTTTCAGGGTAATAATACTCAGACCTGGTAATTTCATGATCTCAATAAATTAACCTTCTAGGATTTTAATTTTTATCAAAATATAAATATAAAAACATTAAGCACTTAAATTTTACATCTATATACGCATAAAATATTATAAGAACCAGAAACTAATTTGAAACAACAAAAACTACCATCATTAAAATTCCAAATTTTACATCTAGATTTTGCCGAGAAAGCAAACTACATAAAACGAAACGAAACCATAGGTTTTTCATAAGTTGATAACTAATCAAGTAGATACAAGCAATCTAAGCTCTTTCACCTCTAATCCTCCTTGCAAGCTGGATGTCCTTGGGCATAATTGTAACCCTCTTAGCATGGATTGCACACAGATTAGTGTCTTCAAACAGTCCAACGAGATAGGCTTCCGCCGCTTCTTGAAGAGCAGCGACGGCGCTGCTTTGAAATCTCAGATCAGTCTTGAAATCTTGAGCGATTTCCCTCACCAGCCTCTGGAAAGGAAGCTTCCTGATCAACAACTCGGTACTCTTCTGGTACTTACGGATTTCTCTCAAAGCCACGGTTCCTGGCCTGAAACGGTGAGGCTTCTTCACTCCTCCGGTTGCCGGAGCCGACTTACGAGCGGCCTTTGTGGCTAGCTGCTTCCTTGGAGCCTTTCCTCCAGTTGATTTTCTAGCGGTTTGCTTGGTACGGGCCATTGCTAGGACAATCTGAAGATGAATATAAGCGTGTTTGGTTTGCGAGAAAGTGTGGTATTTTTGAAGAGAAAATTTTGATGGCGGAAGTAGAATGGTTTTGGGTTATATATAGGGGGTAATTGGGGAGCAGCGGGAAGAGGTGAATTTTTAAATTTTGTGCTTTTTTTAATGGGTGAATCCGAACCGTAGATTAGCTATGATATTAACGGCTGATGTTTTGTTAAATAAATGATCCGTGTGCGATGGGAAACGACCAATAAGATTTGTTCTTTTAAGTTAAAGTTTCGGCTCCTTTCAATTTTGTGTTGAGGACTGTAAGATACAATCTGAGCCGTCCACTGAGTGAATCATTGATGGCAATCCGTGGGATGTGAAGCCAACCAATGGTGAACGGGTCCTTGTACCAAGGCAACGAACTACAGACTTGTGCTTTTAGGCCCTTACGAAACGCATGGGGGAAATTTAGGGTCGAATTTGAGGGTTTATTTATTTTACTGAAAATTATTTTTGGAAAATAAATTTTAGAAAATTAACTGCAGAAATTATTTTTCAGTTTTTGAATGGTGTTGTACAATTCGTTTTACACTGTTTGGTAGAATTTCTTAAAAATTTTATAAACAGCCCACAAACAATCATCAATAATGCTAAAAACAAGTTTCAACCAAAACATGATTTAAAGTTTAGGTTAGTGTTTAGGGTTTAGGATAGCATTTATGGTTTATGGTTTGGAATAGTACTTTAGGGTTAGGGTTTATGGATTAATATTTAATGTTAATAGTTTATGGTTTAGATTAGTGTTTATGGTTTATGGTTTATGATTTATGTTAAGGTTTATGAGTCATGGTTTATGGTTTATAATAACATTTAATGTTTAGGGTTTAACGATTGGGGTTTATGGTAACATTTAGGGTCTATGTTTTAGGGTTAATGTCTATGATTTATCATTTAAAGTTTAGGGTTTAGTGTTTATATTAGTATTTAGGGTTTAAGGTTTATGTCAATGTTTATTGTTTATGGTTTAGTGTTTATGTTATCATTTAGGGTTTATGGGTTAGTGTTTAGGGTAAGGGTTTATGTTAGTGTCCATTGTTTAATATGGTAAAATATTTAGGGTTTAGTATTTATGTTATTGTTTACTATTTAGGGTTTAACATTTATGGTTTATGTTTTGTGTTTAGGATATAGCATTTAGCGTGGTGTGTTTATGGTTAAGAGTTATTTTTTTGTGTGTGGGTTTAGGGGTTAGTATTCAGTGTTTAGAATTTATGTTAGCATTTAGGGTGTAGGGTTCAAGTTCTCATTTAGGGTTTAACATTTATGTTAGTGCTTAATATTTAGGGTTTATTGTTAGTGTTTATGTTATTATTTATGGTTTGGTGTTTGTGTTAGAGTTTAGGGTTTATTGTTTATGTTAACATTTATGGTTTATGGTTTAGGGTTTATGGTTAGGGTTTTTGTTAATGTTTAGGGTTTAATATTTAGTGTTTAGAGTTATGGTTTATTATTTAGGATTTAAGGTTCGTGGTTTAGTTTTATGTTTGTGTTTAATTTTTAGGGTTTAGGGTTTAGGTTAGTATTTGTAGAGTGAATGGGTGGAAGGAAAGTGACTTACCGAAAATTAATGGGTAAGTCATTTTACACTTAAACAATGTCTGTTTTCCAATAACCGTAGTTGATTTTTCTTTGACTTTTTTCATTTTTCATGAACCAAACAACGTAAAGTTATGAAAACGTTTTCAGGAAAACTAATTATAGTGAAACAACCAGACCCTAGTGTTTTTGGGTCTTTGATTTAAAATAGGCTTTAAGGGCTCGAGAAGTCCCTAAATTTTTGGGGGGAAAATAATTAAGCTTTTAGAATTTTTTCGCACTTAATGTCACATTCAAACTATAAAAATTAATTAATTTGATATTTTGACTGACGAAATTCGACGTTAACTGTGACGGTGTTGATATGACGATCCACGTTAAAAAAAAAAGTGTCGCCGTAGGGCTTAATTGGTTTTCTTTAAAGTTCGAGGGTTTAATTGTTTTTTATAAAGTTTAGGGGTTATTTAATCTTCAATAAAAAATAAAAAAAATGTTAAAATATTCTAAAAAATATTAAGTTATTTAAAATAAAAATATATAAAAATATATGACCACTGTAATAACAAAAATAAGATTAAAATTATGTTATAACCTAACAAGTTATGTAAAAACTAAATTATATTCCAATACATATGATGCAAACTCATGTCACAAAATAGTTACATACCTTTTATTTGATTGAGAAAAATTAAGAAACACTCTTGCCCTATACATGGACTATATGATGCTTGACTTTATTAAAGAGTTTTTTACATCCGATTAAACAATGAACTTCATATGCATCCAAGCAGTAGTATTATAAGAATATCCAAATATTTTTTTATATTGAGATCACTTACTTGGTCAAAGAATAAATTTTTTATATTAAAAAATATAACTTTATATTTCTAAAAATTCATTGATATTGTTTTTTATTTTAGTATTTTTTTAATTTTTTTGGTATTATGACATTTCTTTATATTTTTAATATTTCAATTTAATTCAAATAATTTCTTTTTTTATTTTTTTATTTTTTAAGATTAAATAAGCCTTTAATTTTTTTTAACAAAATCAATTAAGCCTTCAAATTTTTTAACATAATCAATTAAGCCCCTCTAGACATGTCATCATTCACACGTGGACTGTCACGTCAGTATCGTGAACTACCATGTCAGCACTGTTAACTGTCATTCAGCACCACCACGGTCAACGACAGATTCTGTCAGTCAAAAAGTTGGATTGGTTAATTTTTGGGTTTGAGGGTGACATTGAGTGCGAAAAAGCTTTAAGGACTTAATTATTTTTTTCTTCAAAAGTTCAGGAACTTCTCGAGCCTTTAAGCCTTTAAAATAATATTATTGCTAAAAAATGTTTTTAATAAATAGTTGATAACTATATTAATCGATAAATAACAACAATGATTTGTGAGATTTGTCTTTCATTTATTTTGAATTGTTGTCTTTCATCTTATTAATATACAAAATGATGTTTTTGTATATACTTTAAATTTACAATGTTACAATTATTTTATACTATCAGTTTTGTGAAATTATCTTTCATGGTAATAACTAATGAAACCTAGATTAGGAGTCTGAAGAAGCATGGGGACTGCCATGGTAATAACCCTAGTGTTGCGTGGACAAGATGAATTGATTACCATAGCTCAATTCTTGATAAGTATTGGATAGTAAAACTTAACTCTTAAAAAAATTGAAATAGTACTCGATTAGAATTTAAAAAAATTTAGCTCAGTTTGACTCAACTTAATTTAAAAAAAAAATCAAATAATATTTGAATTATAAAATAAAAACTCGAATACTAAAATTTTTTAGTAACTAATTTATCAATTTTCAAGTTTGATTCTTTCCGATAATGTGAAAACATGAAAAATATATATGTGTATATTGTATATGAATATATAAAACCGTTTAAATTAAGTTCAAAATTTATTCATGACCGAGTTTATACTTTTACTCCACACTAAAAACACTCCAATTTTCAATGATTTAGTTGAAACTACCATTTTAGTCCATCTGATCAAATTAAATCTAAAATCCAAAGCTAATTCGATCACTTAAATAAAAAATATGAAACCGTGACAACACATTACATATGTAACATATTCAACAAGTTCAAATAAATATTAATTCATAACATGATTCATACCAACTTGTTCTAAGCATCAAATTCAAGATTACCCCTTTTTTCTCAGTTCATAAGAAACATAATACTAGGACACAACAATGACATCTTTTTAAGGTCAAACACTAAGACAGGCTCGATAGTGGCACGACTTCATCAGTCAAAGCCTCTAAAGGAGCGACCACCACATTCCAAGAGGCCCATCACACCGAATACGAGTTACAAAATATGTTTAGATCAGGAGCTTCTCAATGGCATCCTGCATTTCACAAATGAACAGCATAAGCAAACACAAAAAAGAAAATCTGAGACGTGCAACGTAACATATTCTTTCAGAGAGTATAGTATACCTTGAGTTGTTGTATTTGCGATTTCAGTTGGCTTCCTTCATTCGTTGTGACGGAGCAGGAGATTACAGGTCTTGTCACACCACATGCTCGCCCAAGCGCTTGCTTTGAAGGAACAAACACATATGGAACATTCTGCAAAAGTTTGAACACGTAGATTGTTATTGTGTTGCAAATTCTAATCATTGTAATCTTTCAAAAACCATGGAAAATAGAGAATTTTGGCTCCATGGAAAGATACTAAGGGGTGGTAGTTGAATTTTGTTTCCATGGTAAACTTTACATCGAGCCATGAAAAAATCAAGAATTCAAAGCTAAAGTTCAGAAAACACGTGTTATACGACAGAAAATGCCAGAACCTTATGTAATGGCATAAGATGTTCTAACATTTTTTTAAAGATCCTAGTCCGACAATCATGTTCATTGGATATCAAGATAGAGAGTGAGGATACATCATCAAAGACATACTAAAAGTATATGTGCCTGAAATTCATGATAATTTGTCAAAACTCTGGCATAGCTAAAAATGCAAGGCCTATACGATTTATTAACAAAATAAGTAACACAATGTTATGCGAAACAAAAAGTTAGACAAGGACCAGCATATGAACCATAAACCCGGACAAGACAAAGTAGTGTATAAATAAATAGGGTTAATATCAAAATAAGTGACCAAACTATCCCATTTTTCACTTTTAGGTTCCTAAACTTTTTTTTAGGTTTATAGGTGCCAAATTATCATTTTTCCCATTTTAAGGTCAACTGAACTGAGGCACCTATTTTAAAGAAAAAATGATAGTTTGGGTAACTAAAAAAGGGCAACAAAATATAGGCACTTAAAAGGGAATAACTGGATAGTGCCAAAAAATGCTCAGAATCCTCTGTTTACTTATATTTTTATGCAAAATACAAGCTTAGAGCACAAACCTTAAGCTACCTTCTTTATTTATTACGTGACACAAAAATTACAAACAAACTTCCGTCCATGCACGAGAAAATACAAATAAAACCAACGAAAACATCAGGAAGAAATTCCAGAAACTAAATTTACCTTATCTTCAGCAAGCAAAGGAAGATGCAACAGAATCTCAAGGGGCTCAGTATCGGCAGCCATGACAACGAACTCCGAGATACCTCGGTTCAAGGTCTTTGTAGCTGAATCCAAACAAAATGAAGAAACCCCATATCAGAAATTACAAAAATTACAACAAAAAAAATAATAATTGAAAAGTGGGTATTAGTCCAAACCTTCATTAGCTCCCTTTTTGAGCTGCTTGTAGTTAGCAGCTTGTTGAACAAGATCCAGAATGGTGGTCGTTAATTGAGCATCGGCTAACGGGTATGCTTTGGGATTCACTGCTTCTCCCGTCTGCCAAACCCAAAAAAAACAGATTCAATTGTAATATAAATGCAGAGAATTAACATCAGAGAATAAATGGAGAGACGAATACCATTTTGGTTGAGAGAGGCGGCTAGCAAAGAGGGAAGAGGCTAGGGTTTTTGTTAGGGGTAATAAAATTTAGGGTTTAAGAGGCGCAACACAACGATTACCCGGGTGATTTATAGGGTCTGCAACTTGGATCGGATCGGATCCTATTGTCTACGCCCATGGGTCTGACCCCCATTATTTCTTTCTATTTTGTGTTCATTTGGAGTAACCTAATTTGTATTGGATCTCGTGTTAGACTTAAGTATACCAAATCAAGCCCAGGCCCATATTAAAGTAAAACCGTGTCTTCCAAATTTCAAACAAAACTAAAATATTTACATATATGTTGATAAAACCATGTTCATATTCTATTGTCATGTAGTATGCTTCAATTACGGGTTTATTTTTTATATTCGAATTTGATGATTTATGTTGTTCTACTTAAATAATTTGGGTTCGAGTAGCTAGTTTGCGGGTGTGGTTAGTTTATCTGAATTTAAAATTGAACTTAAATACTATAATGTAATTGAATTAGAATACTAAAAAAAGTCAGTTATGATATATGTTAGGACAATTTTTGTTGTTAGTCTATATATATTACGTGTAAGTTAGAAATTTAGTTTGTATTCTTCAATTTTAACATTTAAACGGGATTAATTTGAAAATCAGGATTAGCATAAGGAAAATTTTAATTATTACGCGAGTAATAAAATAGTTTATCATAGCATAAAAGAAGAATTGGTACAATTCAGCTATGAGAAGTTAGTGGAAAAGAGGATTATATTTATTTTAGAAGATCTGAGCTTGAGTAACTTTGTCTATAAGGTGTGTGCTTCTTATTAAAATATATATATATATATATAACAAATATTAACTTGTAATTATTTTAAGACTATTAAAAGAATCAAAGAGATAAATAAAAAAAAAACATGAGCATAAAATAATATCCTTACCAAAATACTCAAAACTACTGCAGTAGGAGGAACTCGTTTAGGTACTACTATTTCAGATCTTGTAAACAATGGTAGCAGTTTTTATATATCTATATAATGTTTAATCTATTCAATTTTTTTAATATTAAATATTTAAACATATTCAATTTTAGGTAATTTTATATATTATATTGATATCAATATCAATCTAATCAAATTTAGCAAACAATTTAAAACTTGAACCAAAAAATAGTCCCGGTGAAAAAAAAAATTGTTTTTCTTAGAGACTTAAATTTGAACAGTTTCATTTCTATGGTATTCGTAAGTTTTATAGTTTAAAAACAAATATTATCACAAGACTACATTAATTGGGGCTATTATGTCATGCACTGGCATTGAAAAAAATATTTCACAATCATGCTTAATTTAACTATAAAAGTTAAAATTTAAATCTTAAATCATAAATATTATCCCTAAACTATAAAAAAACATGTAACCCATAAATTATAAATCTTAAATTTAACCCGCTTATACAAAAAAAATTCCGCTCCTGTGCCTGATATTTTTTTATTAATAATACTAAAAAAATTAGCAATAAAAAACATTGTAAATATTTTAGTAGAATGTTACCTATCCGGTCTACACTCGGCCCATACAAGATAAAACGTGGACTAAAGATTTCTGAATTCAGGATTAATGAATTTAAATTTAGATTAAAGAATAAAACTATTGTACTATACCATTATTATTTGAATAAGAGCATGAAGTTTTTTTATTAGAATTTTCATCCGGTATGAGATGCCCGTAAATAAAAGGCAAAACGACAAAAAATACTCTTAACGTTTATATGTTTTGTCATTTGACCTCATATTTTTTGGGTAATTAATGCTCAACGTTTTATTTTAATTCAAATATGACCCTGTTGGATGTAAACTGTCAGTCAACAACTGATGTTGATTAGATTTATCGCATGTTAAGATCTATTGATGTGTCAATATCATATTCATTGCGTGTCACAATTCGGTTCGACAACATGTCAGATGATAGTCTGCAGCGTGTCACCATAAAGAAGGAAATAACAAAATTTTTTTAAAAAAAAAATTGTCGTGGCATATGCCACATCAGCTGATCTTAACGAGTGGCAAGTCCAATCAAAATCAACCATTTATGTCATCTTTTGTCATTTTACCTAAATAGAATAGTTAAACGTATACTCAGCTAGTCTTTAAAAAGATTTAAATAAAAAAAAATAAGCCTAAAAAATAATATCAAGTAAAAATTTTGAACCCATTTAAAATACAAAATAATTTTGAACTCTAACATTCAATGTCCGAATCTAATTTCACTCATTTTGTTCAATAATTTTATAACATATTACTTTATACTACTTTATAGTTTAGGTTACTTAATAAGCACTTTTTTTAAATAAACTTAATAAACACTTTCAACAAATAAAAATAAATCAATAAGTTCATATAATTTTATAATGTGAACATAGAAAACATATATTATTGTTTATGTTTATATATATATATATACGATCAATAGCAATCAGCTTCTCTCCATTAACAAGTTTTTGAACTTCACCTGAAAGAAGCTAAAATCTCAAAACAGTAGCAAGTTTACCAGATGAGTCTAAGAAAATTTCCCACAAAACCCAAAAACAACTACATAGAGAAATGTTTTTCTGAAGTCCAACCTCTAAACTAGTCCCACCCACTGGCAACGATCGATCCATAACCATACGTGTATCCATATGGAACATTGACACTTGCAGCAGAAGCAGCATAATAGCCATCAATGGCAGGAACAGCATAAGCATTATTGTATGTGCTTGAAGATGCAGTGTCTTTTCGGAAGTCGTAACCACCAAAATCTCCTCTACCATGTCTACCCCAACCACCAGCACTACCAGTACCAGCAGAGTAATTCTCGGCATGTTGGCTTAACCAACTTGGGACTTCCTGCTTTGATTCCTTCATTAATTCAGTCAATGACTTTGCAAGAGGCAAGTTCTTGTCACTGAAGAAAGCAGTAGCCAGTCCACATTTTCCGGCACGGCCGGTTCGCCCTATCCGGTGCACGTAATCATCTATGTTTTTTGGCATGTCAAAGTTAATAACATGTGCAACATGAGGAATATCAAGTCCTCGTGAAGCAACATCTGTAGCAACTAGTATTGGAGTAGCACCACTTTTAAAGGATCTCAGAGCTTGCTCTCTTTCCTACAAATTTCATAAAAATCAATACTAAAGGAATAGATAAGAACAAGCAATACTAAAGGATCCATATACAAACATAGTATGCTTAGGCATATTATGATGGCAATATCAAGATTAATAAGATGGAAAATAGGGTATCAAGCTAACCATCTGCACTTTGTCACCATGCATTGCAATTGCTGGAAAACCATTCCTTGACAGCCAGCGTTCCAATTCGTTAGCGCCTTTCTTTGTCTCCACAAAAACTAGAGTTAAAAAATGCTGCAAAACAGTAAATGGAATATCTTTATCAGCATGTTTAGACATATATGAATCCAGTAGTGGCATAGCTCTAAGCCTGCATAACTGCATAAGGATATCTGCTGGGACCCCAAGAATACCAGTGATGATGAGGCTCTCATGACGATGACATGCAACTTTGTTTAACATACTGAACATGTAGTTCAGTTTCCTGCTAATTGCAATGAAATCTAGAAGCACTACATTGCAAAATAAAACACCAATTAAACCGGAAGACACTAATTGTACCTTACTATGGGGCGTTGCATTGGACCTTTGAGAATGAAGAAGATCCAAAAGATGGTTTCTTTTGTCCATCTCTTGAACTAGTTCCACTTTTTGGACAATCAAATCAGTGCTCGAACCAACCCTTCCAACAGCCAGAAATACATAGTCCGAAAGGAAATCCGAAGCAAGTCTCTGTTTTTTGGACAAAAAACATAAGAGTTAGGCTAAAGTAGACCACAGATGTATTTATGAACTATGATAATATATTGTTGATATTAGCTAACAAAGGATAATGCAGAACGAGGCTTAGAATTGAAACCTGAATCTCATCTGGAAATGTGGCACTGAAAAGCATTGTCTGCCTTGTTCCAGGAGGAGGCATGTCCATTTGCTCAACAATCTTTCGAATCTGAGGCTCAAAACCCATATCCAACATTCGATCAGCCTCGTCAAGAGCCAGATACTTTATCATTCCAAGAGAAACTTTTGCTCTCTCAACCATGTCCACCAACCGTCCCGGAGTAGCAACTAAGATGTCTACACCTTTCTCTAAGCGACGCAACTGAAAGAAAAATATATATACAAAACCACAAACACATTAGATCATACAGAATGATTGAACTGAACAAACTACAGAAACAAGAAATTTGCAGCAGAATCATTGATTATAACCAAATCAATAAAGGGTGGAGGGAAGCACCCAAAAACCTTTTCAACTATGTTACTCGAATTTCAATGTTAGTATCCGACACAAATATATTTAATTTTTCTATAGACAACCTTAGAAGATCATGTCCAAATGTTCATATCTGGATAGTGAAAATATGGGTTAAGCAAATAAGTACCTGCTGGTAAATAGGCGTCCCTCCATAGGCAACAGCGATTTGAACTCCAGTCATATAAGCAAACTTCTTTGCCTCTTCGTATATCTAATTATTCACCGTTTCAAACAATAAAATAATGTAATATTTCACAACTGAGCAAAAGCAAAAAAGCAAAAAGATCACCTGACAAGACAACTCTCTGGTAGGAGCCAGAATAAGGGCAAAAGGGCACGCCAACCCACTTCCGCCACCACCACGGCGAGCCACCGTCAACGGGTGCTTTAAAACCCCGCAAATGATGGGAAAACAGAAGGCTGCCGTTTTACCCGACCCAGTCTGAGCACAAGCCATCAAATCCCGACCGGCAACCGCTATGGAAATGGCGTGTCGTTGGATTGGAGTTGGCTTAATATAATTACACCTCCTTATGTTTTGCTTTAAACAATCCCCTAAATCAATCTCCGCAAAAGTCTTCACCGGCGGCGGAATGTTGTCGCCGCTTACTTGTACCGGAATGTCCTCATAAGCATCGAGGTTGTTGGGCACTTTTACTTCTTCTAACGTGTCATCGACAACTTCTAGCTCATCAAACTTTTCATCCTCCCAATTTGGATTCCGGCGAGGGGTGTACCGGGGTCCACGGCCGCGACCTCGACCGCGGGTGGTTCGAGCAGGCTGTGGCGAGTAAAAACGCGAAGGAGTAAACTCGGGGGCACCCGCATCAAGAAAAGCAGCATTGCCGTTTTGAGGTGATCTCAAGTTTGGAGGAAGGTAACGGGGTCCAGTTGAGCGAGTTGGTTTCCTAGTTGACTCAGAAAACATACCAGTCTGGGTCATTTTTGTTTTTTGCTTTAGCTTTCCCCTTCCAACTGTAAGGTTGAAGAAAACAAACCCCAAGCCAAAACGAAAGGAAAAAAAAACCTAAACACCCATTACAGAAAATCAAAGGCTAAGAAAAATGATTCTGGATTTGAGGGGTCTTGAGAAAAGAAAACCGGAAGAGCTACTTTACTATAAATATAGCAAAAAAAAAAGCATACAAAAAAGACAAGATGAAAGGTGTTTCCTTCCCAACGACGGAAACAAAAGGCAAGAAAAGCTGTAAAAAGAAAAACTCTCTATTAATTCTCCAGGGTTTTGGAAAGTGGAAGAGGGGAAATGGATGAGTTACGAGAAAGAAGAAGGTGAAAGGACGATGGTTCCATTTCCATGTGAAAAGGGGTTATACGTGCGAGTAGGAAAGGACGGAGGGTTTTCGAAGGGCAGGGCCTCTCTCTTTTTTCTTTTTGGTGAAGTGAAATATCTATGGAGTTTGCTCCACGTTTCTACATCTTATTGGTTGGTAATTTTTAAAAACTGAATGTGATCTCTACTATGCAAGTAACCCTCAATTCAATTTATTTCTTGATTTTATTTTTTAGTGAGGATCCGGGTACGAATAAAGATTTCTGGAATTCTATCTTGGCTTTGCGGTTTCATGGTAACTTGGTAAGTTTCAGGATTCAGATTGTTGCCCCCGGTGTGGGGTAAGAGGAGAAACGATTGAACACGTCTTGCTTTTTTGCCCGTTCGCGCAAGGGGTCTGGAAGGCGTCAGACTTCAGCTACTACCCATCATCTGTTGTTTTTCCTGACTTCCCAAAATGGTGGACTAAAATCAATAAATTCCGGGAACTGGCCAATTTCGAGGATAGATGTGCCCTGGTCGTCTGTCTTCTCTGGTATATCTGGAAGTCACAGAATGCTTGGGTTTTTAAAAATCAGAAGGACCTTCCTTGGGATGTATGGCTGCGGGCAGAACGAGCATTCATGGAATTCCACCAAAGCTCCTCTTCTGATCACAAAGGGGACTTTCGACCTTGTTCGGAATATAAGGTATGGACACCCCCCTCAGGGTTCATTTAAGATCAATTGCGATGCGGCTTTCGATCCAGGTTCAGGTAATACCTCGATTGCGGCTATTGCCCGAGACTGCTCGGGCTCGTTCATCCAAGGTATTTCGGATTCTCGTAATGCTCCTTCAGCCACAGTGGCAGAAGCCTTGGCAATCAGACTGGGTGTCTCGCTAGCGAGAAGATGTGGTTTTCGAAAAATTATCATCGAATCCGATTGCAAGGCTGTTATCAGTAGGCTTAACAAAGGAGATCCCCCTGACTGGGCCTCCACAGCTGTGGAAGAGGATACTCTTTTGACTTCTAGAGAGTTTTGCTCTTGTCTTTTTTCCTTTGTTCCCCACTCATGTAATCAGGCTGCCGATCGGCTACCTAAATTTGCTCGCAAAAGCAGAAGCTTCACCTTGTGGGACCCTGATTTCTCCCCACCTTTTCTATTACGAGTGTAACTTTCTTTAATATGGAATGAAGTATTACTTTGAACAAAAAAAATTAATTTTAATTTTTAATTTTTAATTTTTATTTTATTTTTTTATATATAATAAGTGTTTTTAAATTAATACTATTATTAATTGTTGTTGGATGTAAAATTTTCTTAAAAGAAAGTTGTTTGTGTTTTTTTAACAATTGCATCTGAATTTTATTAAAGACCGTGAAAGATATTATAAATACAATACATCAAAAGGGAGAAAGAAAGGGATTAGTCTACTAAAAATCCCAAACAAAATGTGCAAAGAAAAACAAACGGTTCCATAAAGATTAGCATATCATCAAAACCAAAAACCTTCATAAATCCCCTTGTCTTTAGCCAAACGAGACGCTTTACGGGATGAAAAGGAGTGGTGAGCGAACCAAACTATTAGGTAGATTGTTCCGGTACACAGTTCTAATTAGATCTGCCTATAAAATCGGGTATTGGGTACTCGGTTCACATTTTTTAATTTAAAGCTTTTTTTAAAAAAATCACACATTAAATACATATAATTTAAAAGTTAATAATACATAATTCAAACACAAAAATTAGCGATTTGGAGTTAATTATAAGATAGAAATATTTGTATATCACCCAAAAATATTAAAAATATTAATCTCGTTTTTTCTTCCGAATCTTGTATTAACAAATTTATACAAATATTTTTGAAAATTTTAAAACTTAAAAGTACATACTACAAACATAGAAAGAATTTAAATTGATTTAAATTTAGTTTTAGGTTAAAAATAGTAAGAACCTAAAATAAAAATATAATTTAAAACTAAAAAATAAATATATTAAAAGTACCGGGTCGAGTACCCGGTTACCAAAAAAAACCAGCCCAGAGCCGGCCCAACATCCCGAAAAAAATCTAGGGTCGAGTATTTTTTTTAAAGAATTACCCGATTTTTTAAGGGTCGGGCCGAGTATTTTTGAACAACCCAGCTTTTAATAAGATATACACATTGCAGATAAAATTACTCAAACTTAAATATTTTAAGACGAACATCATCCATTTTTTTTTACTAAAATCACCAGTTTAGTTCTTTTATATATATATATATATATATATATATATACATATATATATTTATATATATGTGAATAGACAAATATATTAGTTGTAAAGTACTATTATTAGTTTTTTTTAGGGTTAAGGAGCAAATAAGTGTCTAAACTATATATTTTTTAGATATGTGTTTAAACTTTGTTTTAAGTTATATGTGTGTGTATGAATAAAGACAAATATATTAGTTGTCAAGTACTATTATTAGTTTTTTAGGGTTAAGGAGCAAATAAGTGTCTAAACTATACTTTTTTTAGATAGGTGTTTAAACTTTGTTTTAAGTTAAATAAGTGCCTAATGTTTTCAACGTTACTCAAATAGGTGTTGTAACCCCCTAGACCCGCCTATGCGTTACAACGGATCCTAGGAAATCACATTAGGGTCACTAGAGCGACCCACACGAAGATTTCAAATAAACATATAGTTGAACATTTAAAACCATAAATCAAATATATGATTTAAAATACAATTTCAGAAATCGTTCAAAACGATAAAACAATTATGATACAAGTTGCGGAAATATGTTTCAGACTCAATTGTATAATACAAACACGACACACATGCCCCCTTATTACACATATACCATACTCCCTGACGAGCCGAAGAAACTCCCATACCGACTTTGATAGGTGCAACTTGTCTGATCCTTTATCCTGAGATGGTAAAAATAACATGAGCTTGGGAAAGCTCAGCAATACAAAACTACCAGAAGATGCTATAAGCTCATGCAGATATATGGTAGGCATAACATTTTCATGATGTTTCAAGCAGTGACAGTCCTCTATTCCTTTCTGTTATTTCAGGGTAACGTTATACTTGAGATTAACGGTACTTGTTCTTTATTCAATCATTGAGTAACAGACGAGAATTTTACAAGCTGATAGATTACGAAGATGGAAACAACAAGTTTAATGTCTAGTGTGTTCCAATAGGTGCATATCGAACATGCATAAATGCATACCAATCATATCATGAGAACACAATATTTATCCATGCAAATGTCTAAGTGCATGCAAGGGTTCACTAGTAACTACCCTCCAACCTTACACCAATATGCAGTCCCCAGAACTGCATCCATAAGGACTTACCCTAGGCCCGATGGGCATAGGTGCCACCTAAGAGGATGCCTTAGGTCCATAAGGACTTACCCTAGGCCCGATGGGCATAGGTGCCACCTAAGAGGATGCCTTAGGTCCATAAGGACTTACCCTAGGCCCGATGGGCATAGGTGCCACTCAAGGGGAGACCTTGAGTCCATAAGGACTTACCCTAGGCCCGATGGGCATAGGTGCCACTCAAGGGGAGACCTTGAGTCCATAAGGATTTACCAGCTTGATCAGGGCTGTACCAACAGAGACTTCATAACATAACCCAACAGTATACCCCAGATAGTAATCAGTGTTCAGATTCCAGACATGGGTAACTTAATATATGTGACAGATATATTTTTATTCATAACATCAAAAACAGAAGAATTCATGCTTTTGACAGATAAATGGGCATACTATTGAGCAGAGCAGACATTTCAACATTCATCATGCAAACAGATTGTACCATCATAGGTTAAGCAATCACATAACAAGTAAACAAATTGAGCAAACATACATCAAGTAGGCAGAGAATGTCATCAAACATAATATTATTCATGATCAAATCATTATACAATCCATTCAACAGAATATAGCACACATGGAACACATTAGGTGGGACAGATCATATCTTGGAGATACTTGGCATTTACGGAAGGGGCATATTAAACTTTTGACGATTTAAACGAATTTCTGAAACGTGACCCCTAATAAAAAGAGTTCATACTAACGGTTTAACCCAGATATTCGGGAGGTGATACATTAAGATCTTTGAGAGTTTAGACGCATTATGAGTTATTTAGTCATATAAGCCTACAAGGGCATTATGGTCATTTTATCACATAGGGACATTTTGGTAATTTATACCAATATTGAATAAGCAATGGTTCACAGAACTCGGGTATCCTATTTGCTCATTAGTTTTCTAACCGGACATTCAAGAATTTCTAAATTAAAGTCTTTTAAGTTATCAGATATTTTCAGTGATGTTCCGATTATTTAGGCTATCATGGCCTTTTAGTTATTTGACTGTCATGACAAATTTTATACTATGGCACAATCATATCAGAACGAAAATTATAATTCTCAGGGGCTCTAACAATTTATTATATCTCTAGAATTTGTTTAATGCGACGTAACCCAACTTGACAATACTTACCAACGTTCAGATATGAGTAATTAGCGTGCATCAGAACTTAACACTGACTGAATTGTATGTCTGAACAGTCGCCCCCATACTTTACTATACAGTTTAACTTTGAGTAATCGAACATTCAATCTATGTGAATTTTCCTATCTTACATTGATATGGTGAGCGATGGGCATACACGTGTCGTAATTCTCAACACTTAAGGGATCCTTAGCTATTTAAGTCTTATGAACAAATCCAGAATTTCGTCAAATACATAGTTACCGATTAACTCAGGAGGGTATTTCGGTTATTTTAGACTGAGATAAATCTACCATTTCTTTTTGAATTACTATTTAGTACCTCCATCATTCACGTACTCAAACGAGATTAAGGCGTCCTAACTCTCCAGCCCTTTGCAGACGATTCATTCATTACAGAACTTGAGGGTATATCGTCATTCAAATTAATCGGACATTTCGGTGCTCGAGGGCATTACCGTCTTTTTGGTCATTACAATCATTCTCATTTAATTCACGCATTACTGTCATAAGGATCGACTTAGGATTTCAACAATATTTCCAGAGAATTCTCATTCATGTGTTATACAAAATTTGAGGGATTATCCAAGTTGTATCACACGTATTGCATAATGATGCCGAAGTCTTTCCATTAAAACATACATCTTGGGTAGTGCAAATTGCATAATCATGTCGAATGCAGATTTTAGGTCAGTTCCTATAATAGAGGGGTAGTTTAGTCATACTTATGCTCTAAGGGCATTTTCGTAATTTCATAATTAATATCTCTCACTCCATATCCTAGGCCTCGATTCTTACACAATGTTGATTGAGTTGCGGATTAACTGAATTTAACTATTAGAACTTCTGATATTGTGAGTCCATTAGTAATCTTATTCGGATAATTTGGTCTCATTAATATCAATGCTTATTGTCGAATCTGATTCAATTTAAGCAAAATTTACAGTATACGTCATCATAAGCATGCATGCGTTAACCGAATATCAACATGTTCATAAAGCATACAAGGGGTAGTAGTGTATTACCTTAACTCCGAGCTACATCAGTCGATTCATAATACTTTATTCGATCGTACTCGAATCCCAAAATAGACGTCCCGCGACATCTCGAACACCAAGGTATAAGGGTACCTTCAATTACACAGGTTAACGTTTTAGTCCTTATTCACAGAACCCTAAATAGGATTAAACACGTAAACACTTTTGGGTTCAAGGTCAGATTCGGAGGCTTTCTGATCATAATTTTGCAAAACGGGCTTCAAAAACGGACTCAGGACGTCGAAAAACATAAAATACGAGTTTTCGAAAAATTTGACTTTTTTGGTCAACGGTCAAAGTCAACGCTGACGTCAGCAGGTCAACGGTCAACGGGTCAGGGTCAATGCTGACGTCAGCAGGTCAATGCTGACATCAGCAGTCAACGGGTAGTGGTCAACTGAGTTGACTCGATTGACTCACTGAGTTGACTCGGCTGACTCACTGAGCTGACTCGGGCTGAGTTGACTCAGTAGATGGATTGGGCTCGGATACGGGTCGGGTCGAAAATGGGTTTGGGTCGGACTCGGGTTGGACCGGGTTCAGACCGATTTGGACCGGGTTGGTTCGGTTTGGGCCGAGAAGGGCTTGGGCTTAACAGTTGGGTTGGTTCAGACCGAGTTGAACCCGATTTACTTACCCCAACAGACCTCAGATCAATTCTGACCGTCCGATCGCCGGAAAACTTCGCCGGTGACCCCCAAAGGTTAATTTTTCCTGTAAAAAGAAAGACCATCAACTTAAATAATCCAAGCCACTCGATTTCAACACAAACAAAGTCGGAAAACTCATCAGATCTTACCCAAATCGTTCGAAATGGCCGAATTTCCACGTAACCCCGATGAAGCCCTTACCGGCGTCGGATGAGTGGTCGGGCGGTTGGGTTTTGCTTGTCGTGGCATGAGAAACCTATTGGTGCTGGCGGCGCGACGAACGGAAGACGGACGACGGCGAAATCGCCGGAAAACAAAAGGGTCGGCTTAGGGTTTCAAGGATCTTTCGAACCAAACTTCACGGCAGACGGCGGCGCTAACGCGCGAGTGGTGGTCAGAGCTGGAACCGCGACGTGCCGCCGGTCATTACGACGTTGGCGGTGAGAACCACGGCAAAGCGGTGGCCGAGATCGAAGCGGCAAAGGCTTTTCTCGTCGCCCCATTCACAAGGATTTCTACACCAAACGGTGTCTTAAAACGGCGAGTGACTCATCAGATCTCGGTCGAGGCAAGGAGGCCATGACGTCGGAAGTGGCGGTGACGGCTACGAACTGGCGGTGGCTGAGATCGGAGCCGGGCATATGGCGTTCGGTGAATAAAATTTAGAACCTTTTTGGTTCTCTCACAAACTCGAAGTAACATCCATAACTGGGGGAAAATGAAAGGTCAGGTAGTCATTAAATTTTGCTCCAATAATAAACCAAACATAACCCCAAATAAAATTCCTTAGAAAACATAATAAGCATGAGAATTGGGCTCAATTGGTTAAAGCACAAGCGTTAAGTAACCAAGGTCACGAGTTCAATCCCTGTTAGCTACCATTTCTCACTTTTCATTTCTTTCTTCTTCTTTTTTCATCATCATCATTTTTTTTAATTTCCAATATCAAAACTTAGGGGTGTTACAGGTGTCTCGTCATTAATGTTCGTTCATTTTCACGGTTAACTTTCGTTATCTTACATGTGCCAGCTTCTTAAAATTTTGAAACTATATTTAAAAATAAAT
This sequence comes from Hibiscus trionum, assembly GCA_030270665.1. Classification (NCBI taxonomy): domain Eukaryota; kingdom Viridiplantae; phylum Streptophyta; class Magnoliopsida; order Malvales; family Malvaceae; genus Hibiscus; species Hibiscus trionum. The sequence goes on along the minus strand of BSYR01000022.1, from coordinate 33,157,173 downwards.
AAAAGTTAATAAAACAAAATAACCTCAAATTTCACAAAACAACCCCAAAATTTGAAATTGTTAAAATAAAAAACACAAATCTCGATTTGACCTGATTTCGCCGTCGATTGATACGCCGCTGCCAATCACATACGTCGTCGGATCATCATGACCATTTACCCTACCACCTCGTCATTAGAAATCGTTTGACGTCGTACAAAACATTAAAATCGTCGAATGGTTCATTCGAGTGATTCACGACGAACGACGCCATAACAAATGATGAACAATGTGTGGTTGTTCAGCGAAGGGAGTGCGCTTCATTCCGTCGCCGAAAACGTGACCAACGACGGTGGAAGTGGTCGGATTTGGGGTTTAAGGATTTTGGGATTTTTTTAAGATTAATTGAAATTTTCAAGATATTTTAAAAATCTGATGTATTTTTTTTAAAAAAAATAGAGTTCAAAAAATGTTTAATATTACTGTGTGTAATGTTTTTATTGGCTAATAGATTTTTTTAACGACTGTTAACGGCAACGCACCTAAATGAAAATTTTGAAAGCGTTAAACATCTATTTAACCCGAAAAATACTTTGAGTACCTATCTAAAAAAAATATAGTTTAGACACTTAATTACCACTTAAGCCTTTTCTTTATTATAAAACAAGTCCCTAGGACGAACATCATTCACTTTATATTCATCGAAAGACAAAAAGCACATCAGTTTTATAATTTATTGAATGGTCTAAAGGTGATTTACAAGGTAATACATGTTCATACATATTTTTAACCCTTTGACAATATGTATACACCTTGTAGATAAAAGCGATTTGAACTCATGTCTCCTAGGATGAACATCATCTATTTTTTTCACTGAGACACTTGTTGGGTTCACATCAGCTTTATAATTAATTTAGCTTATTATGTTCATATTATATAATCGTGTTGTATTTAATATTATCAAATCTAATAAAAATGAAAATACATGCTAACTAGGCGCAGAACCAAGATTAAATATTGGCAAGGGCCAAAATAATGAATTTAAAAAATGTAATGATTTATTACGTATTTAAACTAAAAATTCATGGGACAATTCTTAATTTGTCTAATATTTAAATTTATAAGGACCTAAATTGTTATTGGACCAAAATACTTGAGGATACATGCTTATTTTTTTAGTTCAACCCAGAGGCGTAAATGAACAGAGGGTTCAACGAATTGTTAGTAAATCGTTCGTATAACGTTCGTTTATTAAGCTAAATAAATGAGTATGAATAAATTGTTATGTTCGTTTAATAAACGAACGAACACGAACAAATGTGTATTTCGTTCATTTATGTTCATGACTACGCTAGTTTATTGGCTTATTTACTTGGTTTACCTTTTCTTTTTAATTTTTAATTTTATATTTTAAATATTGGTGAATGTATGGACTAAATCGAACACGTGGTGAACTTTTGAGTTCAAATTGTGAAGTCTATGAGCATAATGACTAGTGGTGTAATTCCACCATTTCAGCGGTCATATAAATGAACATGTTCGTGAACATTACAAAGATATGTTCACAAACGTTAAACGAACATGTTCGTGAACGTTAAATAAACGAACACCATCAAAAATAAATAAACGAACACAAACATGATATTAAATATTTAAACGAACCGAACATGAACATCTTCCAATATAAATAAAAGAACACGAACTAAATCTTATTCGTTCAAGCTCAGTTCATTTACTCCCTCAATTTAATCTCTTCTTAATTTAATAGGCTCTTATATTTTTTTTAATTTTAACTATTATTTTTACAGAGATCAAATTATTATTAAACTAAAATTATTAAATAAGTAAACTTTATAACAAAGCCCGAGCCCCCTTTCGCCCAAGGGAGCTCCGTCCCTGCTAACCAACTATCAAATATCTTTAATGCAATCATATAATGTTATTGTTAGTGGTGTTTTATTTATAATATTAACAATTTTACATATTTTTTGTATATATATTTTTGTTACAATCATATTTTTTTGTAATTTTTGGTACGTTAGTTTGTACTTTGTATGCTTATTTTGCCACAGTTGTGTTGTTTTTCCCATATTATATCCTACTTCACTTTTTTTTATATCATATAAAACATAATAATCTTTGCCTTTAAATTATCGTTTTGAAAAATAAAAAAGTACACGTTGTCATCCATAGTCGAGCATTAGTTGTAAAAGCTTGTATTTCAAAAATGGGATATAGAGTTACGGTGTTCATTGTTTAGTTAAAACAAAATTAAATGTCCAATCTAAAGTTCAGGCCGATTAATCAGTCAATTATTGAACTGTGGGATTAAATATTTTTTAAAAATTCAGCCATTGGTTAATTTGTTCCGAAACTAATTAATTTACTAAACTTTTAATATATAACTAATATATATTTAATTTTAAGTTCAAAACTCAGCAATGACCTATAATATTTAAAAAACAATATTTATATTTTTAATATCAATTTTAAGCCCAACTCAAAAGGAAAAAAATAAAGATTAGAAATAAAAATCTAACAAAAGAGACCCATTTTTTAATTTATTGTTACTTGAGTAGTTGAGTTGCTATTTTGAATTAAAACTATAAAAATGTAATATGTAGATATTTGTGACTGCTATTATACTTTACTTTAGAGAAATTACTATTAAATTTTAGATGTAATAAAGATAATATTAACATGTTAGATCGAGTGACATGAAGTTTGATACCTTTAAATAAGATCTCAAATTCGATTCTTGTAAATGAAAAAAAATGTAAAACAGAAATAATATAATTGCAACTAAACAAAAAAGAAGGGCAAATTCACACTATAATAAGAAAACAAAGCCTTGTTTTGTTCTAATATCCTCTCACTTCACAGACCGGAACAGGAAAACATGGGGATGCCCAGCAACAAAGATGTGCTTCACTATAAAAGAATTTCATCCTAAAGTACAATCCTTTTCTATCACTCAAATCAATACGAGATGAACACAACGATTAAAAAGTAAACCAGACCCGCCCCTCCGTATTCATCGTAAGTTCGGAAATCCAACGATTCAGTAACAAGTTCAATCGAGCATGTAAGGTCGGACTGATTAAAGTCGACTCATAGTTGGCACCAATGGGTCATAAGAAGCAATGGCAGATATCATAATGCTAAAACAAACTTCAGTCAACTGATGTTGCTCCATCCATTCTTTACATTGTATCTTCATGTAAGTCAGTACTATGTCTTTATACCACATCACCTAATCTATGCGGAAAAAATCATTTTGCGGCCTTAGTGCCTCAATCATTAGATGAGGGTATACGACTAAACCGGTCATAAACAACGTGAACTGCAGAAATACAAAAAATAAAACAATTACGCGGTTTCGGCATTTGAAATCAGTCAGGTGAAAATAACGATATACATGATGTGAAACATACCAGAAGAGGAAGGGTCAAGAAACCCCATATAGGCCATAGAGCAAAGCAGAGCCTGTATGAAAAATGTTTGCAAAATCAGTTGTAAAACATCATATATATGCACCCTAAAAAACTATCAAGAAATAATAAAATTGTTTCCCTTACAAGCAAAACGAGACAAGTCCAAGCAAGGTAAGAAATGGCAAAGCTGAAATGCTTAACAGCTCCCACTTTTCATCGAACCTCCTTACGCTCCATTGTAACATGCTTGTGTAAAAGAAGATGGCTACGTTGAATACAGTCCCTGCCAAGCCAATGTATAAAGGCATTCTGCATAGGAATTTAAACGAAAAAAGATGTTTAGAGATAATAAGTCGAATCACGCCATGAATATATATATAGTACTGTTGAGCAAATGCAAATCAAATATAAGGAAAAAAAAGAAAGTCATTCAGGGAAAACTACAAATGGAGCTGTTGTTGCAGCTTCTAAAAACAGAATTATCAGGAAATGCTAAGCCAACTTGGTAATGAATGCATGCATAATGAAAACAATCATGCTATGACAAAATTTACTGAATCCATAATTAAATAATTCTGATTTTCTGCTATACTTCAGAGGCAATATATCCATTGTGTGTTAGATAAATCAGACAAGATTGATTCAAAGCCGAGCTAGTCAGCTAAATGTTAAGAACGGTATTTGCTGCACAGCTTAGACGCCACTGATGCTAGTGAAATTAAACTAAGAACAACATGAGAACGAACTAGATAAAACATAGTCGACTTCAGATTATTGTGTACTTGTGTTATACCCATTACAAAGTTCCTGATTAGAAGTGCCTCATCGCATGCACATGAATCATTATAAATTGAAAAGAAGAGAAACAAATGATGTTATATATCATAAATTCATCAATGTATTATCAACCGAATGTCTTCGTTCAGAAGAAATTATATAGACAAGAGTTATCACAGATAATAAAACTTTAATCATGACAAAGACGAAGAAATGAAGCGAACACTCCTCAGGACGATAGTAAAATACTCAACAAAGTGCAAATCACTTCAAATCGATACTTGGGGGTGTAGTTCAACTTTTATGTCCACCAGTTCAGTGGTTCAAGCACCCCTCCCATTGCAACTACAATTTCAAATGATTCCAAAAAGAAATTTGGCTTTCGAACCAAGTGAACCACCATTTCCAACAATCTCAACACTCCTTTGACATCGGATTTGTTGGCTTTATTTTAACTAGTTTTCTGCCATAATGGATTACAATTACAATTAGCTAAAAACCTTGAATCACTTCGCATTGAAACAACCAACACAAACATAATAACGAACCTAGTCAAGGGCCATAAATCAGCTTTCAGATACCATAATAATACAGAACGAAACAGTATACTAGCAATTATTCCAACATACAACAAAGATTCACACATCGAACACAAAAAAGTGCACAGGCAATAAGATTACTTCAAACCACATTGAGTTAAACTTGAATGCAGTCATTTACCTTCTGATTCGTTCATCATGCAACAGCAGATATATAAAATTGGAGTGCCTATCACCAAAGTAGATAATGAACAAAGCTGAAGCAACCCAAAGCACATTTTCCAGAATCTCAGTCCAAGTCCTAGCTCTTGGAGTTGAAGGTGAAAATGGCTGTAATCTTGAGCAAGCATCATCTTCAAGGTCCTCATTCCCTGATGCATAGCCTTGACTATGCCTTTGCCTCATAGATCCACCAGCTACTGGTGTCCCACCAGACATTTTTTTTTTCACGCTCTAAAAAAAACAATCTTTTCAAGAATTAAAAGAACCCAACTTCATAGAATGGGATTTCCATACAGAATCTAGAAAGATGTTTACTTTCTACTGTTAAACCCTACTCCAATGTCAAAATCACAAATCTTTCTTTTTAATCAAAACACTAAAGGAATTGAAATGAGAAATCAAATTTAAAAAATTGGGTGATGAAATCATTCAAGAAAACAAATCTTAAAAACTGAAATATGAGAGTAACTCCAAACCCATCAACAATCCGTACAAAATCTCAAAAACCCACATACGGAATCAGCTGCTCCTCGATACCCAAGTAACAGTTCCTCTAATCATCAATTCCAAAGAAAACAAAAAAAAAAGAGTGAAGAACTGCCAAAAAAAGATGTACAAATAAATAATTAATAAAAAGGGGAAGTTTGGGGGGTAAATTGTGTCGTTTTAATTACTAAAAGAAGTCGTTTTGCAGGTGACAAGAAGGGTCTATTTGAAGTACATAAAAGGAGATGAAAGGCTCAAGTCAAGAAGTGATTCGTTTCTTGTTTTATTAAAAAGCAATTTTCAAATAAAAAGATTTTTTTATTTTTTACTTCTAGTATTCTGGGTAGTAATCTTTTTGAACAATATTCTGGGTGGTAATTTAAATACAGAGTTAATTGTATGAATGTTTCAAAATTATGATCTATATTTTAAATTAATCTATAAATCTTAAAATATCTTAATTTTATTCCCAAACCATATTTGCATTTTAAATGGGTTTTAAAATTTTTCAATATCATCCTTAAACTATAGCCCCATTTTAAATTATTCGTAAACTTTAAAACATTTAACTTTCATCATCAAATTATTATTTATACCACGTCACATTATTACATAATACACATTAATATTTACATGACAATTAGTATTTTTTATAATAATTTCATTAATATGAGATATAATTAGCATATACTGATAATTGGGATGAAATTAGAATGTTTAAAAATTTAGGGCCAATTTAAAATGAATCATAATTTAAGAATAAATTTGAAACAATCAAAAAATTATAGATCAATTTAAATCGATGATCATATTTTGAGGATGCGCGGTGCAATTAACTCCTCAATATATTGTTTTTAAACTAAATTGATAAAAAAAATATTTAATAGATTTTAATTGATTCTAATTCTGAAGTCGTGCTTTATTCAAACTTTTAAATAATAAATATGAAGGTGATTTCTAGTTTAAACAATTTAAACAATGGTAATTAAGTGGAATACCCTCAAAACTTGAAAAAACAAGTTATATGTGGCTGCTGGGATTCGAGCCCAGGTCTCCACGGCCACAACGTGGAATTCTCACCACTAAGCTACAGCCACTTGTTGGATAATAACACAAAAGTAAGTCAGGCCTTTTTAAAATTCTGGTGGGCTAAAATTACAGTCACTTTTTTACCTCGTTCAAGTTAATAAAGTTATATGCATGAGAAAACAATTCCATATACCTAAGCTAATAAACAATGAGCAAGCTTCAAGGAGCATCAATCAAACCACCTTTTCCAGTCATTCGACATATTCCCGGATTTTAATGGTAATAAACTGAAGAAATGTGAATGAGATTTGAATGCTTAGATAGTGTAAGATAAAATCATCTAAATTGAGCATTGAATCCGAATACAGTATTAATTACAGATAGGAATTTCCGAAACTGCTTTTTAATATAAGTGGCAGAATTTCAGGTGATTCTTATTGGAAAGGATAGAAGGACAAACTAGCCTTTGATGAATGCATTGAAACAAGCACAGGGTATCTTCTGCAGCCTTTGGAAGAGATTGAGAATGCTATAGTTTTGAAACGAAACCCCCAGGCGGTTTCAATTGAGTTTCGACACCAGTTGGTGGATCTTGATTAGCCCAGGCTGAAATGAGATGATGGGCAATTGCAAATGGCCCTGGAACAAACATGGGTGCGAGTTCCCCACTTTTTGCAATATTATCTGCTGATGATCTCTGTCGCTGTCGCTTTTTCACTCCTTTGCATATTTGATCTACTTTACCCGCCGCTGCTCTTTGCGCCTTCTTGTATTCAGAAAATGCCAATGCCTTCCTCACATCTTCTCTGCTGTGCCACCGAGCATCTAGATGAACATAAAGTTCGCCGTTATTACGATTTTAAACCCGATCGAACAACTACAAGTGCAAAGAAAATGGAAAACAACTTTGCTCCAGCATCCTCAAGGCAGAGAACGCTGCCGGGGGCTTCGAGTATTCAAATACACATCATAGGTGTGATGAGTGCTAAATTTCAGCATGTCCAAGTACCTTCTAGTTCTTCCTTATCCACATTTATATCAAGAGATTTTGCATATGCAAAGAACCCGACCATCAACTGGCATGGTAGGCTACTCGGGCCAACTGAAAACAGATCAGAGTAATAAGTTTATTATGAAGTACCAAGTATAAATATGCATATATGAACTGGGAGTGAATTGATGCATAAACATTGAGCAGGCTATAGACCTGTTTCAAGAAACAAAAAAAGTGAAAATATTACAAGGTCTTAGATCCTTAAACAATAAAAATTAAAAACAAAAATCTATATGATAGAAAATACAAAATAGAGAATTTTCAAAAACTGTATTCAGACCAGATTTTGTGTTTCTACCTTCCAAATGATGGGCAAGAACCAAGTCGACTAAATGAATGTTAGAATGTTAGAAAAATGGAAGGGAAAAAGTGAAAAGATGGGAGCAGTGAGAGCAAGCATCTAGTCCTACAGTAGCACAATGTTTATACATAAAAGTAATGCCTGGCCAGACAATTGGAGTCTACACTACCATCAGCTTATACAGGTATATTATATCCACCTTCCTAGCTAAATTTAATAATAAATAAACCATATGACAAAAAACAAAAAACGAAGAAGAAATGTCGTTATGCTACTAAACAATCTTGCAAAATGATACCAGGCCATGGCTGAGAACTATGATAGACAACTTCTCCAACTTCAATACCAGTCTCTTCATATGCTTCTCGCCTCACTGCTTCTTCTAAGCTTTCCCCTGGCTAAGGACAGCAGAAGATATCAGGAATATAATTGCAGAAATAAGCATCTTTTTCTTTCTTTTCCTTCAACCAGGATGTTGAGAATAAAGGCTAAATTGCTTCCTTTCTCATGGTTTTCTCTAATCTTACACATTACAGCTAAAACTTGATAAGAAGCTTGAAGTTGCCGGAGACAGTTACCTCTATGAATCCGGCTAAGCAACTCCACATTCGAGGTGGGAATTGGGGCTGTCTACCTAAAAGCGCACGATCATTTTCTCTATCAATGACCAGCATGATGACAACCTATTTGTCAAGAGACATTAGTTAGAAACATCAAAGAGACACCCTACAAATCCATTGGCTAAAATTTCAAAGTTCAAACATCAGTTTCAGCAAATAACAGGAATGCTTTACCGGATCAAGACGAGGGTAAACACTCTTTTTGCATAACTCATTGGAGCATTGTTTCATTCTCCCGGCTTCCTTGGGGACTGTTTTATCTCCACAATGACCACAAAATCGAGATAGTTTATGCCATTCAAGCAATGCCCTTGCCTGATTAAATGTAATAATATTGTAACAAAACTTAAAAAAAAATCTAGTTTTTAACAATGTGAAACTTCAAAGGGAAGAAAGCACTAAAATTTATAAACATGATAGAATTATGAACCGAAAATCACCACTCCCCCCCCCCCCCCCCACTTACATGACCAGCAATAGCCAATTCACCCATAACACAAGAATCAGCCCAATCAGTAGCCATCATCAGTGCCCTGAGTTCAACAAAGCAGAGCTGTCTGCTGCTGAGTTCAGGAACCAACCCACCATCCACAGAAACATCAATCGCCCAATAAACAACATCTTCCTCGGCTCTTGAACCCAAAAAAACAAAAGACGTTTCGGTCAACTGGACCCCATACTTCCCCAAGAGACCTTTACAATCAGCCAAACTCATCCACCCCAGATGCCAACTGGGCATAGCACCATCCCCTCTAACAGAAGATGAAACCAAAGGACAGCCCTTTTTGAAAAGCAGGACCTTGAAAAGAGGAGACTTTGGAGGAGGGTGGTTTTGGTGGAGATGGAGTTTGAGAGATTCAAAAGCTGAAGAAAGCGAAAGCGGGTCATGGGGTTTGGGGGTTTTGGATCTTATAGGGTTGCCTGCGAATACATGGGAATTGAGGTTAATGGCCATGGTGACTGGAACAGAAATGATGTGTTCTCTTCCGATTATTCATTTATTTGTTCCAGGCAGAACTCTTTTCTTGTCGAAACAAGGCACAGTTTAATAAGATAATGGGTAAAAAGCACTGTAAGTCTCTTTTGTTTTTGGTCTGTTTGATTTTGATCACTGGTTTTGAAAAAGTTACGTCTCAATCACTTATTTTCCAATTTTATTATATTTTGATCGCTATACCATAAACCCTAAACTTGATCCTAAAATCTGGCCATAATTCCCCACCGTCTGTCACCTCTTACCACCACCGCCGGGCACCGTAGACTTCCGTAAATCATGTCTACCTTTTGTTTTTAATTGGAGATCATGATAGGATGGTTAATGGTTTTGAAGCTTCGTCTTCGTTTAACAATTATAGTATGTCCAAAGGGGAAATTTTGATTTCCCCCCACTGTTTGACATAAATGTTCATGCTCAAATTTGAAAGTTGGAGTACATTTTGAGCAAGAGAGTGTAACCCTTGGAGGTTAGTGCGGAGGAAGCATCTTTACAAAGAAGCCAACAGCTTAGAGCTCTACGAATCATTATCTTTGGGGCAAGACGAACCAGCCGGTCCAACGACCATGCACGGCGTTGTCGCCGGAGGACTTGAAGTCTTGAATCAAGTCCAAATTGTTCTCTTTAATGCGTGTATCTTTCTCTTTTCCTCTTGGTGCAGGGTAAGTTTCACCAAATAGTTAGCCAAACAGTAAATGAGAGGGATGGGATTCGTTATTGCAACAGTAACTTTAAAGATAGTAGATTAACCATTTCCGAGATTTAATTTGTTTCCATGAAGAAAATTAAGTTGATATTTATATATATATATTATATAAATTTATTGAATTGTTTCAAATTAAGACAAATTAATATATTGTATAACTTCAAAGGACTTGTTTGTAACCTTGACACTACCGAAAAATCATATGATTGTTGATCTGTACTATATAGATATATCCTAAAGAAATATTTACAAAATTGATTGGAAACTCAACTGTTGCTTTGATTTTGATGCTCACATTTACAGGGGGGAGGAAGAATGATGAGACAGTTTGAGGAAATTCAATTTTACCAGGCCAAAACAACAATGGCTGATAACTGAGATACATTCATTTAAAAAGAGGGGAAATGCTTTATTTTCCAAAACAAAGAAGAAGAAAAGTTGAGAAGAATTCTCTTCAAATGAATCAATGGCAGGCCAAAACTCGAAAGAATCATCTTATATTGAACTTGCATTTGAAGTTCAAAACACTTAACTCTCCACTTGACTGGGCAATTTGTGCACCAATGGCATATCATCAAGCCAATCCCCATAAATCCTATTGATTTTCCTTGCTCCTTTCCATTTAAGCAAGCATTTCTTAGCCTGTGTTTCCTCATTTGATGCAGGAGGGGCATTGACTGTCACTTTAGGTGGATCATTTGCAGGAAGGTTGTGCATTTTTGTTGAAATGGAACCGATTCTTGTCAAACCTGGACCTGCATTCCCAAAGTCACCATCAACACGAACAGGTACCGGCTTCAACTCTGGTAACGAGAACAGGCAATGAATTAGATACACAGATTTTCCATAGAAACCAGAGTTGGAGGATATGTTCCTCATTAGTTTTCATGACTAATAATGCATCAATCAAAAAATATATGCATCAAAACTTCATCTCAACATTATCAAACACTTAGTGAAAACTAGAACAAGAATGTTAACATGATACATACCTGACTGTCCGTGAGCAAAGTGGCATTTCTCACCAAAGGGGCAATGACCGGTTATTTCCCACTTTGTGCATAGCTTTGTTTTCCAATAGACCGGATACGCAGGCTTCGTATTTCCTCGTAAAGCATCTGAACCAGTGCTGTTTCCAGGCCTACTGGTCCCTAATTGATCAAATGGAGTTCCTTGAGCAGCAGGTGGACCTGTTGTGCCAATGCTAATAACCGAGCTCTCCCTAAACCTCCCCATGTCATCCCTGAACTTTGATGGAGCTTCATGAAGGAAATTACATCTGTCCCCATACGGACATTCCTCGCCGTTAGAAAACTTCTTACAAAGCTTCATCCGATGGATTATCTTCTGATCATTGTCCCAATTCCCCGGTGGACGTTGTTCTTCATCACGTCCACCACCACCACCAACAAGTTCTTGCCAATTAGGAGGAGGCTGACGAAGATCCTCAATGCCATGAGCAAAGTTGCAACCTTCACCATTCCTACAAGTCCCCAATCTAAATTTCGCGCACATTCGGGTTTTAAAGAAGATATTATTCGTCCCCTTATTAACAGGAGGATTCAAAGGCACCATGGGATTTGCAGGCAAGCATTGCACAACACTAGATTGATCATCTTCAGAAAGTCTAGGTCTTTTGAAAGGAGGTTGTTGTTGTTGTTGTTCATCCTCTGAATGTGGGTCAAATTCAGGCCAAATTCCAATGGCTTCAGTGTCAGCATAAGTTGATTGGGGCAATCTCATAAACGAAGAAGAAGATTCAGGGCAACTCATAATGATGATCGATAAAACCTTAAATCGAATTCAACACTATCCCAAGACTTTAAACTTTCGATTAATCTACCCAAAATCAAGCGGCGGAAGTGTATTGGATCAATGGTATAAGATTGAAACCTAACAAAGATGCAGAACAACAAAAACCCAATCAGATAAGAATAAAAGAATCCGACAATTCTATATAAAAGAAAGATGGGCAAATAAAACTAGATTGAATTAAATGAGAATGAAAACAAATCGGGGTACAAACAAAAATCAATAAAAATAAGATATGGGTATTTGATAGGGAAAAAACAATCAAAATACTTACCAGTACTTTTTTTCTCGAGAAAATGAATAAGTTGAGAATGGAGATGATGAATGCTCAATGCTGAGAAAAGGTCAAAAATACCCAGACGAGAATTTGGATCAAAGAAGGAGTTTAAAGAGAAAAATAAGAGATTTGAAAGTTGAAGAAGGAGAAACTTGTTAGAGGCTTAGAGCTTTTGAAGTAATATAATGCAAAATAAAAACTTGGGAAAGAAGGCAGTATAAAACTGTATATATAGAGAGAGGGTGGAAGGCCAAAGCAAAGCCCTAGCCGCCTTAATCAAAATCCTAATTCAGGAGCAAAACGGACTTTAAAACCCTAATCCTCATGGAAAATAAAAAATTTAAGAAATGCGTTCGATTGTAAAACTATGAATTAGTTTATGGTTATATTTGATAATCGGTGGATAGTTGATAACAAATTATAGTAGTTAATTTGACTAGTTGATTACATTAACTGATTTGTATTGCACTCTTAAGAAGAGGGCGCAAGTTCAAACATTAGAGACGACATTGTTAAGAGTGGCAGTTTTGCATCCCAAACATGGAACGTAAGATAAACATGCATATTGTCAAATATATATGTATAATCTATTAATATTAATTAGATTATAAAAATTATTTTTAATATAATATTATAGAGCCTTTATATTAATTCCTTTTTATATAATTTTTTTTTTTTGCTAATACAGTAGAAAAATTCAACTCACAGACTAGCCTAGCCGGTCTGATTCCAGCAACCCCTGCACCTCTACCGGCGGCTCAAACAACCACCCTTTTTCTCGCTGTTGCCTACCAATCTGACGGGCAAGAAGATCCGCCACCATATTCCCCTCTCGTCCAATGTGCTGAACCACAACCTCCCAGTCCCGGCACAACAAACCAAAGATTAAATCCACAACCACGTCCCCTCGCAACACCAACGACTCATTATTAAGGATTCAAGTCACCTCCAGGTTATCCGATTCTAGCACCACCTTCTTGAAACCCATCCGCCATGCATGCAGTAGCGCCTCATACGTAGCCCACAGCTCCGCCATTATCACCGAGCAGCTCCCAACCATACGGGCAAAACCAAACAACCATCTCCCCAAGCTATCACGTATTACTCCTCCTATCGCAGCTTCCTGCCGCTGTTCATATACCGATCCGTCCGCATTCAATTTCACCCATCCCACCGGCGGACATTGCCACCGTACCCTCAACTCTCGCGCACGGCGTGTAGCACCAGCAGGTGGGAGCGTCACTTCAAATTCGGATGCCAAATGCCAAATGCTTACAATGTGTAACAGTATCCCCAGCCCCAATATAATCTTCATCGAAGATCAGGCTGCACCGGCGCTTCCATAGTAACCAACACCTGACGGCAAACATCATCTCTCACTTTGCCGCATCCTTCGGAATCGCACCTTCATTTCGCAGGTTATGCAGCATCCATTCCTCAAACTTCATTGAATCAAATGCAGCACGATGAACAACGGGAACCAGCCCTCTCCATAACCGACAAGCTGCTGGGCAGCTGCGCAGTACATGCTCGATATCCTCCCCTCCTCGTCGACAGATACAGCAGCCACCATCACTCGCAAGCTGTCGTCGTACCCTTTCTATATTCGTGAGAAGACCCCATCGCAACACAAGCCATAGAAACGTCACCACCCGTTGCGGCAATTTAAGCCCCCATAACACACGCCACTTCCCCTGGGCATTTACTGTCCTTGAACCAGTAAGAAACCGATACGCAGATCGGACCGTGAAGACTTTATTTATTTCCCATCTGTAACTTGGACAATCCGGGCCAAACCAAGCTCTGGGCGGCGGGATGGCTTGTATTTTAGCCACAACCTCGGACGGAACCAAGCGTTCAAATCTGCCCCAGTCCCAATCACCCTCCGCGGTGACCATGGTGTTTACAGGAACCGGATTTGGTGGCGACGATAGGAGATATCTCTCGCACAACGACCCCTCCTCATCCACCCAAGTGTCATACCAAAAATCCGGACTCTCCTCATCCCGCACATTCCATAAAATGCTTCCTCGGATAGCCTCCCAAACTTTACTCAATCCTTTCCAAAGACACGAACACCGCCTCCTATCAATGCTCAACGAAACCTCCTCGTGCCATCCATATTTTTCACGGATTACCCGCACCCAAAGCTTAGTAGGTTCGGTTAAAACTTCAAACCCCACTTTCATAATGAAAGCATTATTTTGAATCTCCAAATCCTTAAAACCCATGCCCCCATTCATAATTGGCATTCGCATGGTCTCCCAATTTACAAGCGCAATGCTACGCTTAACATCACTACCACCCCATACAAAACGCCTTACAATCCTCTCCATTTCACGGCAAATCCCCTTCGGCAAAAATGTTGCTTGCATAACATAGGTTGGAATAGCTTGCAATACCGCTTTAGCTAACGTTATCCGTCCCGCAAGCGATAAAGCTTTCGCCACCCATCCGGATAGACGTTTCTCCATTTTATCCAAAAGATACACATATGTCGCCTTGGTAACCCTCTTATGTAATAAAGGTACACCTAAATATTTTCCAAGGTCCTCAACAACCTCAAACCCCAAACTTTGACCAATAGAAACTCGTACATCATGCGATACATTCTTAGAGAAATAAATTTGAGTCTTAGCAAAGCTTACCCGATGTTCGGAGCAGGCACAAAACTGTTCCATTACCGTATGAATGGCGCTAATTTGTCTAGAATCCGCCTCCGCAAAAAGAACCAAATCATCCGCAAAGAAAAGGTGGGATACACCCGTGCCCGACTTCGCCAACCGAATTGGTTTCCAAACCCCCGCTTCCACCTTTGCATCAATACTATGAGCAAGTCGTTCCATACATAAGACAAAAAGATACAGCGATAACGGGTCCCCCTGACGGATTCCCCTCGACGGACGAAACGACTCTGTGACATCCCTGTTCCATAAGATTTGCGTCGAAACCGTTCTAACACACGTCATGATTAATTCTGTCAATTTGTTCGGTAGCCCCACCTCACGCAAAGTGTCCTCAATGAAATGTCATTCAAGCCGATCATAGGCTTTCTCAAGGTCAACTTTGATCGCCATGAAACCTTTCTTTCCACACTTGATACTCATAGAATGAATAATCTCCTGCGCCAAAATAATATTGTTTGTAATGTTACGCCCTGGGACAAAACTTACTTGGTTTGCCGATACCCACTTTGGAAGGAACTTCTTTAAGCGATTCACCAAGGTCTTAGCTATAACTTTGTACAGCACCGTGCACAGGCTGATAGGCCGAAACTGACTAATTAACTCCGGTGTATCCACTTTAGGTATAAGAACCACAAGTGTTTGGTTAAGCCGGCTATCAAACGGAGCCCCATCGAAAAAATCTTTCACTAATTTAAAAACCGACTCACCCACTACATCCCACTTCTTCTGATAAAAATCCGCATGGATGCCGTCAATACCCGGTGACTTGAGAGGGTCCATCTCAAAGACCACTTTCCTAACTTCCTCCATTGTGACATCCGCACTCAAAGATCGCAGCTCCCCCTCACTGAACTTATGAAACTTCCCCGAAAGAATCTGCTGAGTGCAATCATGGATCCCTGCCGAAAACAAATGGCGAAAATATTCCATCGCATGCGTCTTCAAATCCTGATGCTCATAGTACCATCTCTCGGCATCCACCTTAAGCGCTCTAATAGTGTTGCGCCGACGCCGTTGTATAGTGCTACCATGGAAAAACCTTGTATTCCTATCTCCTTGCGATAGCCAAGTAACCCGAGACTTTTGATGCCATAAACTTTCTTCCTCCTTTAACACTTGCGCCAGTTCCAGTTTAAGGTCCCGTTCCAAACTGATTAAGAACTCCGAGTCCCGCCGTGATCGAGCTATCTCCACACCCTTGATGCGCGCGAGGAGTAGTGTTTTCCTACGCCCTATATGACCGAACACATCCCTATTCCAAACCTTCCCCCGATTTTGGAATTCCAAAATAGTATCAAAAATATTTTTATCTCCACACCATACCTCTAATACCAAACGGTGAAAATCGGGATGATCATTCCACGCCTTCACATACCTAAAAGGCCTAGTAGATGTCTCCACACTACCCTCCCCTACGTGCAAGAGTATTGGGTTGTGATCAGACTTCAATTTCGGTAAATGTAGCACCTCTGAAACCGTATAAACATGAAAAAGAGCCTCATTACATAAGCATCGATCCAACCTCTGTTTCAAATCTCCACGCTCTCACGTAAATAAAGGCCCTTGATAACCCATATCGATCAACCCGGAGTCAAACAAAAAATCCTTAAACTTCGAGCACACCCCGAGACGATTAATCGAACCTCCTTCCCTCTCCGTAGGACTAACAATAGCGTTGAAATCACCTCCTAGTACCCACGCTATCCCCTGAGCCGGTTCAAGAGCTTGCAACTAATTCCATAACATGCTTCGCTTGCTACTATACGGACTAGCATAAACAAAAGTTATAAAGCATGACCTTCTCCGCGCTATATCATAACACCATCCATGGACAAACTGAGATGACACCGCCACAACATCTACCTTCATAGACGATCTCCACAACACCCAAATACCACCCGAAAAACTTGTGGCCTCAACTCTATACGAGTTATCAAAACCCGATCTACGGATAAAGTTATCCGCCTTACGGCCACTTATATAAGTGGCTCAAACAAAGCTACAATATCTGGTCTCTGCACTTGCACCATTAATTTAAAGCATCGAAAAAAATCTGAGCCAGAGGCTCCTTGAACATTCCAAAAAATTACTCTAACCATAATTAAAATAAAAAAGTGAGGAGGAAAAGAACCCGAAAATTAGGACGACATATCCGCTGTCTCCACCGTCTCAAAAGCCTGGTTCGAACTCCATTGGACCTAGCCAGCATTTTTCACCGCCGATAAGCCCCGAGTACGGTTGCCGCCTTTTACCTCCTTTTCGGCAGTGCTCAGCTCTGCTGTCATAGAGTTAATCCATTCCGTAAGGACTGGCTTAGTTGGTCCCCGTTCATCCCTCTTCTTTGGCTTAAGCCCCTTATTACCTATAGTTTTCGCGGCAAGCATGTAACATCCCAAAAATTAGCCTAGAAGATTAGAGGTCAAATTAAATGATGAAGTGAATAATTAGATTGATTTTTCCAAACTTTCGAATTTAAAATTTGGTTCATTAATGACCAAACTGAATAAGTTGGAAAAGTTGAGGATTTGCATGCTAAAATGGAAATACATGTATTTACATTATTAATAGGATGAAATTATTGTATAATTATAGAATATATATGATTTTTTAATACTAAGTGGTGTTATAAAAATAGGTATAAAAAAATGAGTAATAAGTGTGATTTGACATAAAGTCATCCCAATTGATTTTTGTCCCCCATTTTCTCTTCCCTTAGCCGGCTAACACCACCCTAAACCACTCATCTCCTTTGCTTTTTCACACCAATAATACAACCTAGAAAACTTGAGAGAAAGTTGAGAGCTTGAGGAAGAAGAAGAAGAGCATGTATGATGGTGAAAAACACTTAGAAAAATCAAGGAAAAATCGGAAGTAAGTAGATCATCCTCTTCTCAATTTGGTTATGGTAAAAGATTTATTAAATCATGTGTTCTAAGGTGTCTATAAATTCATAAATATGATGTTCTTGTGTATGGTTGCTGGAAATATGGAAATATATATGAATCCTTAAGGATTAAGAGTCATAAAACATTAATAACATACATACAAAGTGTGTTGATAGATTTGTTAAGATTCATAACATGCACCTTTGAAAAATTTTAGAAAATGTTATGATAGAAGTTTGGATCTGAATTTTTGATATGTTTCACTTTAATATGTCTAGAATCATAGAAAAATAATAAAACAAGGTTTTAAAGGCTGTGTTAAAATCTGGAAGTGTGAAATGGAGTAACATGTAAAACTGTCCAGCAATGCTTCTAGCTGGACAGTGAACTTTGAAAAATTATAGAAAATTAATTAATAGGAAATTCGTGATGAATTTTTTATATGTACTACTTTTTACATGTATAAAGTGGTATAAAAATTATAAATCTGAGTTTTGATCATTTTAGTAAAATCTGGAAGCTTAATATGAACAGCATGTAAAACTGTCCTGTACTGTTCTTAGATGGACAGTGAACTTTAGAAAATTGTATAAAATTCACTAGTAAGATTTTAGTGATGAAATTTTGATATGTTCTACCTTGACATGTCTAAAATGGTAGAAAAATTGTAAAAAGGAGTTTTGATGACTGTGGTAAAATCTGGAAAATCATTTCGAACAGCATGCAAAACTGTCCAGTAATGTTCCTAGCTGGACAGTGAACTTTGTAAAATTGTATAAAATAATATACTAAGAGTTTCGATCTGAATTTTTGATATGTTAAAATTGGGTATGTTAATTGAATTTAGGAACAAACGGTGTTCGATTTGGAGTTGTGTACAGTAAATAAGAAATTAATTAAATTAGGTGGTCAGAAATGTGTATAAACGAAAAGAAGAAAAATTAAGAAATTGTGAATTATTAAAGATGTAAAAATAGGATTAAATGAAGTGTTAATAAATTTATTAACAATCTGTAAGATGTGAAATCCACCAATTTTAGGGATCAATTTGAAAGTTTAAGTGATTAATTGAAGAAATTAGGAAATTTGGAAACTAGTCGAATTGGACCAAATAATTCAGGGACTGTTTTGAATAAAGTGAAAAAAATTCAGTCTCTAATTGCATGAATTGCATTCTGAAAATTTGTTATTTGTTTGGCTTGAATGCCTTAGATTTTAGAAGCGAAAGGGTAGAAGAAGAGGTTACTCCGGGATCGGCTACGGATCGAGCGAAAGGCATACGGATTCCGAATTAGCTCGGTGAACAGTGAGTGAAACGAACTTAGAGTTGAGATTAGAGTCTCAACTACCCTTAATTTGATTTGAGTATATATTGAGCATGAAATTTGACTTAACAATTATTCGATTTAGTAAGGGAAGAAGGAATAAAGGAATTTGGATCGAATGCATGTGCTTTGTGATTTTTGTGATCTATGTGCTTGAATTGAAAATTGATAATATTGCTTGATATGATATGTGATCAAATTGTTGATTTTACATGATATATGTGTTTGATAAACTCAATTGGAGATTGAACTATGAAATGTGATTATGATTTATATGATAGGAATTTGGATTTGTATGAAAGCTGATCTGAAAAATGCGAATTGAGCATGTCAATTATTATATGACCATGTATGATAACAATGTTATTGGAATTGGAATTATAAGCAATTAATCGAAAGGATTAATTAAGAATTTCTGAAAATTTGATTGATTAAGTATCTGATTAAATTAAAGATTTAAATGCAAAGCCCTTGGTGTGTACAGTCTGTTTAGGTAGTACGGCTAGCCTAGAGTCTGAGCTCAATAAGAAAATCGGTACGTTAGTGTACTCGATATTGTGGTACGTAAGTGTACCTTCTTGCTTAATGTCTGCGGACATTATGATATGTTATATGTGATACGATTTGGTACGTGGTACCTATTACATGGTGAATTTTGATTCACAACCTCTGTTATACGTGACTTGATTACCTATCATACTATACTATCCAAGGCATTGCTAAATAAATTAAATGAACAATTTAAGGAATGGAATTTGAAGATTGAAAGTAAATTCATGAAATTGGTTGTTGGATCATTAGAATGAAATATTGAATTTCATGATTTGCTATTCTTGATATGCTATGAAACTTTAATTGTGATAATTGATAATTGGAAGTTAATTCAAGTTTCATAGCTTGTATGTGTATTCATGATATGAATGATATGTAATCACTTGCATGTATTAGAATAGAATTACATGACTCCTTGGTGTATATATTCGAATGATTTCTATGGTGCACTATTAATTGTGGATTGATTATATTGCTTGAATCATTCGAATGAGCTAATGTGCAAAGTGAAATTAAATTGTTTGATCATAATGTTTAAATTGGAAACCGAATAGAATAGGGTTTCCTCACTAAGTACGAGAAGTACTTACCACTCGAACCTTCCTTCCTTCCCCTAAATTTCAGGTTCTAACATCGTTGACCTCTACCCGTATTCTTCTCGTACGAAGCTTAAGTATGATCTTCACTGTCTTTGTCGTACTCATGATGGGTGGCCTAGTGTTCAGCATGTTAGATCAATTTGGCATAATGGTTATGTTCATGAACTATTTCTTTAGTATTGTATAAACTTATAAGAAGTTACCTTACATCTTGATATGTAATTAAGGGAAACTAAAACACTATGGATGATATTATAGGATATGATATATATATATATGTATATGATGAAGTATGTCCATGGGATAATCGAATGTGATAAGAAATTAAAATATATTGTATTCGAAAAAAAAATGTTACACGAAAAATTGTTAACCCGCTTCCGCCGCTGCCTAATACGATTCTGTCACATGTTAACATAACGCTCCTTGCCCCTAATCTGGGTGAGGGGTGTTATATAAAGTGGTAATCAGAGCTTTTTAAGTTAAGTCCTAAAAATTTTAATCGAGTCTGTATGCATCTGCATTGGTTAGGTATGCCACCCATGTATTGTATGATAAGATATCTATACTGAGCTTTCTGATCTTCTGTTATTTGACTGAATGATAGAATATGACGGACCCAAAAGACCCAAAGAATGGGAGCTCGCACGAATCTTCAAGCGAAGGTGAAAGTGTGAGATTGGGTGACAATTCTCCTGCTCGAACTGAAACTCCGAGAAAGGAGAGAAACAAAGAGCCTGCTCAGACTTCCGAGCAAATTGCCAAAAAGCCTGCTCAAGTCACTGAACGGATCCCTACAGAGCATGTCCAGAACACAGAACAACTTCCACCTGAAAATCCTATGGTTCTGTCTGCCCAAAGGGAATGTCTCCTCAGCATGAAGGAGATGTTCAATCAACTTCTAACAAATCTGAAACAAGAGCAACCTACTGTTTCTGTCCCTACTGCACCTAGCAGAGCTCCGATAGATAAGCTTTCTCAACATCGAGCCTACACTTTTACTGGTACTAATGAAGAAAGACCAGAAGATGCAGAGTACTGGTCCACCCTGGATCGGTTAAGATGTATAAAGATCTTAAATCTCTGTATTGGTGGTCTGGTATGAAAGCGGCTATCAATGATTTCGTATCCAAATGTCTAAACTGTCAGAAAGTCAAAGCTGAACATAGAGTTCCCACCGGACTACTCCAACCACTTGTACTACCACAGTGGAAATGGGAACGAATTACTATGGATTTCGTGACTGGTCTTCCTTGTTCTCCCAGAAAATATGATGCTATTTGGGTGATTGTTGACCGATTCACCAAATCGGCACATTTTATTCCTATTCGTATCAATTACAGTTTGGAGACCTTGGCCAATCTGTATATTCAAGAAATAATCCGGCTACATGGAATTCCTATCTCCATTGTCTCTGATCGTGATCCAAGATTTACTTCTAGATTTTGGAGAACATTACAGAGAGCTATGGGAACTAAATTGAATTTAAGTACAGCTTTCCATCCGCAAAGTGATGGTCAGTCTGAACGAGTAATTCAGATTCTTGAAGATATGCTTAGAGCTTGCATTATTGACTTTGGGAAAAATTGGGAGAAATCCCTACCCTTAGTGGAATTTGCCTACAACAATAGCTATCAGTCGTCTATTCAGATGGCACCTTTTGAAGCATTGTATGGCAGAAAATGCAGAACACCTCTGTGCTGGTCCGAACTTGGTGAAAATAAGGTTTTGGGACCACAACTGCTCAGAGAAACAGAAGAGAAAGTTCAAATCATTCATTCTCGTCTAAAACAAGCCTTTGATAGACAGAAAGCCTATGCTGATCTGAAACGAAGAGATATTCAGCATAATGTGGGAGACAAAGTTTTTCTCAAAGTCTCTCCATGGAAGAAAGTATTTCGGTTCGAAAAGAGAGGAAAGCTCAGTCCTCGCTTTATTGGACCTTTTGAAATCACTGAAAGAATTGGCCCAGTGGCTTATCGACTTGCACTCCCTAGTGAGTTCGATAAAATCCACAATGTCTTCCATGTGTCAATGCTTAGAAAGTATAGATCCGATCCTTCTCACATCTTAGAGCCGGAAGGAGTAGTACTGAATCCTGATTTGTCCTATGAAGAGGAACCAGTTCAGATACTAGATAAGGAAATTAAAAGACTCCGGAACAAAAATGTTGCACTAGTTAAAGTCTTGTGGAGAAATCACAAGATGGAAGAGGCAACATGGGAACCCGAGGAAACGATGCGAAACCAATATCCTCAATTGTTCGATTCAGGTAAGAATTCGGGGACGAATTCTTTCTTTAAGGGGGGGAGAAATGTAACATCCCAAAAATTAGCCTAGAAGATTAGAGGTCAAATTAAATGATGAAGTGAATAATTAGATTGATTTTTTCAAACTTTCGAATTTAAAATTTGGTTCATTAATGACCAAACTGAATAAGTTGGAAAAGTTGAGGATTTGCATGCTAAAATGGAAATACATGTATTTACATTATTAATAGGATGAAATTATTGTATAATTATAGAATATATATGATTTATTAATACTAAGTGGTGTTATAAAAATAGGTATAAAAAAATGAGTAATAAGTGTGATTTGACATAAAGTCATCCCAATTGATTTTTGTCCCCCATTTTCTCTTCCCTTAGCCGGCTAACACCACCCTAAATCACTCATCTCCTTTGCTTTTTCACACCAATAATACAACCTAGAAAACTTGAGAGAAAGTTGAGAGCTTGAGGAAGAAGAAGACGAGCATGTATGGTGGTGAAAAACACTTAGAAAAATCAAGGAAAAATCGGAAGTAAGTAGATCATCCTCTTCTCAATTTGGTTATGGTAAAAGATTTATTAAATCATGTGTTCTAAGGTGTCTATAAATTCATAAATATGATGTTCTTGTGTATGGTTGCTGGAAATATGGAAATATATATGAATCCTTAAGGATTAAGAGTCATAAAACATTAATAACATACATACAAAGTGTGTTGATAGATTTGTTAAGATTCATAACATGCACCTTTGAAAAATTTTAGAAAATGTTATGATAGAAGTTTGGATCTTAATTTTTGATATGTTTCACTTTAATATGTCTAGAATCATAGAAAAATAATAAAACAAGGTTTTAAAGGCTGTGTTAAAATCTGGAAGTGTGAAATGGAGTAACATGTAAAACTGTCCAGCAATGCTTCTAGCTGGACAGTGAACTTTGAAAAATTATAGAAAATTAATTAATAGGAAATTCGTGATGAATTTTTTATATGTACTACTTTGACATGTATAAAGTGGTATAAAAATTATAAATCTGAGTTTTGATCATTTTAGTAAAATCTGGAAGCTTAATATGAACAGCATGTAAAACTGTCCTGTACTGTTCTTAGATGGACAGTGAACTTTAGAAAATTGTATAAAATTCACTAGTAAGAGTTTAGTGATGAAATTTTGATATGTTCTACCTTGACATGTTTAAAATGGTAGAAAAATTGTAAAAAGGAGTTTTGATGACTGTGGTAAAATCTGGAAAATCATTTCGAACAGCATGCAAAACTGTCCAGTAATGTTCCTAGCTGGACAGTGAACTTTGTAAAATTGTATAAAATAATATACTAAGAGTTTCGATCTGAATTTTTGATATGTTAAAATTGGGTATGTTAATTGAATTTAGGAACAAACGGTGTTCGATTTGGAGTTGTGTACAGTAAATAAGAAATTAATTAAATTAGGTGGTCAGAAATGTGTATAAACGAAAAGAAGAAAAATTAAGAAATTGTGAATTATTAAAGATGTAAAAATAGGATTAAATGAAGTGTTAATAAATTTATTAACAATCTGTAAGATGTGAAATCCACCAATTTTAGGGATCAATTTGAAAGTTTAAGTGATTAATTGAAGAAATTAGGAAATTTGGAAACTAGTCGAATTGGACCAAATAATTCAGGGACTGTTTTGAATAAAGTGAAAAAAATTCAGTCTCTAATTGCATGAATTGCATTCTGAAAATTTGTTATTTGTTTGGCTTGAATGCCTTAGATTTTAGAAGCGAAAGGGTAGAAGAAGAGGTTACTCCGGGATCGGCTACGGATCGGGCGAAAGGCATACGGATTCCGAATTAGCTCGGTGAACAGTGAGTGAAACGAACTTAGAGTTGAGATTAGAGTCTCAACTACCCTTAATTTGATTTGAGTATATATTGAGCATGAAATTTGACTTAACAATTATTCGATTTAGTAAGGGAAGAAGGAATAAAGGAATTTGGATCGAATGCATGTGCTTTGTGATTTTTGTGATCTATGTGCTTGAATTGAAAATTGATAATATTGCTTGATATGATATGTGATCAAATTGTTGATTTTACATGATATATGTGTTTGATAAACTCAATTGGAGATTGAACTATGAAATGTGATTATGATTTATATGATAGGAATTTGGATTTGTATGAAAGCTGATCTGAAAAATGCGAATTGAGCATGTCAATTATTATATGACCATGTATGATAACAATGTTATTGGAATTGGAATTATAAGCAATTAATCGAAAGGATTAATTAAGAATTTCTGAAAATTTGATTGATTAAGTATCTGATTAAATTAAAGATTTAAATGCAAAGCCCTTGGTGTGTACAGTCTGTTTAGGTAGTACGGCTAGCCTAGAGTCTGAGCTCAATAAGAAAATCGGTACGTTAGTGTACTCGATATTGTGGTACGTAAGTGTACCTTCTTGCTTAATGTCTGCGGACATTATGATATGTTATATGTGATACGATTTGGTACGTGGTACCTATTACATGGTGAATTTTGATTCACAACCTCTGTTATACGTGACTTGATTACCTATCATACTATACTATCCAAGGCATTGCTAAATAAATTAAATGAACAATTTAAGGAATGGAATTTGAAGATTGAAAGTAAATTCATGAAATTGGTTGTTGGATCATTAGAATGAAATATTGAATTTCATGATTTGCTATTCTTGATATGCTATGAAACTTTAATTGTGATAATTGATAATTGGAAGTTAATTCAAGTTTCATAGCTTGTATGTGTATTCATGATATGAATGATATGTAATCACTTGCATGTATTAGAATAGAATTACATGACTCCTTGGTGTATATATTCGAATGATTTCTATGGTGCACTATTAATTGTGGATTGATTATATTGCTTGAATCATTCGAATGAGCTAATGTGCAAAGTGAAATTAAATTGTTTGATCATAATGTTTAAATTGGAAACCGAATAGAATAGGGTTTCCTCACTAAGTACGAGAAGTACTTACCACTCGAACCTTCCTTCCTTCCCCTAAATTTCAGGTTCTAACATCGTTGACCTCTACCCGTATTCTTCTCGTACGAAGCTTAAGTATGATCTTCACTGTCTTTGTCGTACTCATGATGGGTGGCCTAGTGTTCAGCATGTTAGATCAATTTGGCATAATGGTTATGT
Source organism: Hibiscus trionum (assembly GCA_030270665.1). Classification (NCBI taxonomy): domain Eukaryota; kingdom Viridiplantae; phylum Streptophyta; class Magnoliopsida; order Malvales; family Malvaceae; genus Hibiscus; species Hibiscus trionum. The sequence goes on along the minus strand of BSYR01000022.1, from coordinate 33,131,445 downwards.
TCATGAACTATTTCTTTAGTATTGTATAAACTTATAAGAAGTTACCTTACATCTTGATATGTAATTAAGGGAAACTAAAACACTATGGATGATATTATAGGATATGATATATATATATATGTATATGATGAAGTATGTCCATGGGATAATCGAATGTGATAAGAAATTAAAATATATTGTATTCGAAAAAAAAATGTTACACGAAAAATTGTTAACCCGCTTCCGCCGCTGCCTAATACGATTCTGTCACATGTTAACATAACGCTCCTTGCCCCTAATCTGGGTGAGGGGTGTTATATAAAGTGGTAATCAGAGCTTTTTAAGTTAAGTCCTAAAAATTTTAATCGAGTCTGTATGCATCTGCATTGGTTAGGTATGCCACCCATGTATTGTATGATAAGATATCTATACTGAGCTTTCTGATCTTCTGTTATTTGACTGAATGATAGAATATGACGGACCCAAAAGACCCAAAGAATGGGAGCTCGCACGAATCTTCAAGCGAAGGTGAAAGTGTGAGATTGGGTGACAATTCTCCTGCTCGAACTGAAACTCCGAGAAAGGAGAGAAACAAAGAGCCTGCTCAGACTTCCGAGCAAATTGCCAAAAAGCCTGCTCAAGTCACTGAACGGATCCCTACAGAGCATGTCCAAAACACAGAACAACTTCCACCTGAAAATCCTATGGTTCTGTCTGCCCAAAGGGAATGTCTCCTCAGCATGAAGGAGATGTTCAATCAACTTCTAACAAATCTGAAACAAGAGCAACCTACTGTTTCTGTCCCTACTGCACCTAGCAGAGCTCCGATAGATAAGCTTTCTCAACATCGAGCCTACACTTTTACTGGTACTAATGAAGAAAGACCAGAAGATGCAGAGTACTGGCTTGAAAACACCACCAAGGTGGTAACCAGACAATTACAGTGCTCCGATGACCACAAATTGGAGTGTGTTGTGGCTCTGTTAGCTGATGAAGCTATGAATTGGTGGGAAACCACTACTCTTACTGTTCCGAATGAACTGGTGACATGGGAATTCTTCCTCGAAGAGTTCAAAAAGAAGTACATCAGTGAACAATACTTAGCTGAAAGAAGAAAGAGATTCTTGCACCTTAAACAAGCCAACCGTCCTATTGAGCAGTACGTTGCAGACTTTTGCAAGTATTGCAAATATGGTGCAGAATACATCAAAACTGAAGCTGATAAATGCCGAATGTTCATTGAAGGCATGAATGATGAACTGAGTCCAATCTTCACTGCTTTGGGAATCAATGATTTCTAGAATCTTGTTAATCGGGCTATTGCAACCGAAGCTAGAATGAAAGCTGCTGAAAAGCGAAAAGGGGGCAATAGACCTGACAAAAAGCAGAAACGAGATGACAAGTCTCAATGGCAGTTCAAGAAGCCCAAATTTCAGAAAGAAGGGTCTTCTAATTTCACTTCTGCTCCGAGGAGCAATTATACTTCTAAACCAGCCACAATGATCAGATCCTCAGTACCTACAATGTCTGTTAATAGTTCGGGAAATTCTGAAAAGATTCCTCCTTGCAAGTTCTGTCAGAAACCACATCGAGGTTAGTGCAGACTTCAGGCAAATCTCTGTTATGCTTGTGGTGGTGATGATCACTACATCAAAGACTGTCCTCAGAAGCATGAATCTATGCCAGCTCGTAACACTGCAGTTCCTAGTCCGACATTCTCTAATCGGAATAGGAATGCCAAGTCAGCTCAGCCGAGTTATCAGAAGAAAGGCAAGGGTACTCATTCCAATGCTACTACTCATCAGGAATCTCGAGCACCTGCTAGAGTTTACCACATTCGTGGTAGAGATGATGAAGAGTCTCCTGAAGTGATTGCAGGTACTGTTGAGCTAAACTCACATCCTGTTTATGCTTTAATAGATTCGGGATCCACTCATTCATTCACATGTCTATCTGTTGTAAAAAGGTTAAAATTAGAACCGGAAAATGTGAAAACAAGTCTGATAGTCTCAAACCCTTTAGGAGGAACTTCGAATATAAACCTAATATGTAGAAATTGTTCATTGCATATTAGTAATTTGCCATTCCTTATTGATCTCTACATATTACCCTCATGTGAGTTCGATCTAATTCTGGGTTTAGATTGGTTAAGTAAACATGAGGCTTGGGTAGATTGTCAAAATAAAAGACTGTATCTTCAAGGTTTAGGAAAGGAATCCATACTCCTAATTGATAAAAAGCCCACTTCCATTTTTGCATCCATGGTCTTACGAGATCAAATTGAATTTGGAATGTCTGAAATACCTGTTGTTTCTGAATTCATTGATGTATTTCCCGAGGAACTACCTGGTCTCCCTCCGACTAGAGAAGTTGAATTCGGGATTGAAGTACAGCCTGGCTCAAATCCGGTGTCTATCACTCCGTACCGGATGGCACCTCTTGAGTTAAAAGAATTGCAAAAACAACTTCAAGAACTTCAGGATAAGGGTTTTATTCGACCCAGCACTTCTCCCTGGGGTGCACCTGTTCTATTTGTGAAGAAGAAGGATGGAGCAATGCGTCTTTGCATTGACTACCGTCAATTGAACAAGATCACAATCAAGAACCGATATCCGCTCCCAAGAATAGAAGATCTGTTTGATCAACTTAGGGATGCTTCAGTATTCTCAAAGATCGACCTGCGGTCTGGATACTATCAAATGAGAGTCAAAGAGGAGGATGTATCAAAAACAGCCTTCCGAACTCATTATGGCCACTATGAATTTCTGGTAATGCCTTTCGGATTGACAAATGCTCCGGCGGCATTCATGGATCTCATGAATAGAGTATTCAAGCCCTATCTTGATAAATTTGTCGTCGTCTTCATTGATGACATTTTGATCTATTCTCACAACAAAGAAGAACATGCTCATCATCTTCGCATTGTCTTGCAAACTCTCCGGGAACGCCAGTTATTCGCAAAATTTTCCAAGTGCGAGTTTTGGTTATCGGAAGTCTCTTTCCTTGGACATGTAATTTCTGCAGAAGGAATTAAAGTTGATCCGAAGAAAATTCAGTCAATCATGGATTGGCGACCTCCCAGAAATGTCAGTGAAATACGAAGTTTCCTTGGTCTTGCTGGTTATTACAGAAGGTTTGTCAAAGGGTTTTCCTCTATAGCCTTACCTTTGACTAAACTTCTTCGTAAAGAACAACCGTTTGAATGGTCTGACAAGCAACAGAGAAGCTTTGACCAACTCAAAACAGCCTTGACTCATGCCCCAGTTTTGATCCAACCAGAACCGGGCAAAGATTATACTGTATACAGTGATGCTTCACATGCGGGTCTTGGATGTGTTTTAATGCAGGGTGATAATGTGATAGCTTATGCTTCACGCCAACTGAAATCTCATGAATTGAACTATCCAACGCATGATCTCGAACTTGCTGCAATCGTGTTTGCTCTCAAAATATGGAGACACTACTTGTACGGTGAGAAATGTTATCTGTTCACCGATCACAAGAGCCTAAAGTATCTCCTGACTCAGAAAGATCTGAATTTGAGACAACGCAGATGGATGGAGTTATTGAAAGACTATGATTTAGTCATTGACTATCATCCAGGAAAAGCCAATGTGGTTGCAGATGCCTTAAGTCGTAAACCGACATTGGGTAAAATCTCTAATCTCTGAATCTTAAAAAAATATAAATAATAATGTGTCTATAATAAGAGTTTTGATTAAAAAGTGGTATTTATTCTTGTAGCTCCAACTGCTATCAATGCTCATCTTCGAGTATATCAGAAGCAAGGATTTCTGTCCGAACTTCAAATTCAATCCAGTCTAATCTCAAGGATTGAAAATCTTCAGAAAGCTGATCCAGAACTTTAGGATATTATTTCCAAACTGGATACAAAGTCTGGTGAAGGATTCCGTATTCATACAAACGGTCTCCTTTACTTCAAAGATAGAATCTGTGTTCCAAATGATGAAAGTTTGAAAAGAGATCTTCTGGAAGAAGCACACCAGAGTTCTTTCTCGGTCCACCCTGGATCGGTTAAGATGTATAAAGATCTTAAATCTCTGTATTGGTGGTCTGGTATGAAAGCGGCTATCAATGATTTCGTATCCAAATGTCTAAACTGTCAGAAAGTCAAAGCTGAACATAGAGTTCCCACCGGACTACTCCAACCACTTGTACTACCACAGTGGAAATGGGAACGAATTACTATGGATTTCGTGACTGGTCTTCCTTGTTCTCCCAGAAAATATGATGCTATTTGGGTGATTGTTGACCGATTCACCAAATCGGCACATTTTATTCCTATTCGTATCAATTACAGTTTGGAGACCTTGGCCAATCTGTATATTCAAGAAATAATCCGGCTACATGGAATTCCTATCTCCATTGTCTCTGATCGTGATCCAAGATTTACTTCTAGATTTTGGAGAACATTACAGAGAGCTATGGGAACTAAATTGAATTTAAGTACAGCTTTCCATCCGCAAAGTGATGGTCAGTCTGAACGAGTAATTCAGATTCTTGAAGATATGCTTAGAGCTTGCATTATTGACTTTGGGAAAAATTGGGAGAAATCCCTACCCTTAGTGGAATTTGCCTACAACAATAGCTATCAGTCGTCTATTCAGATGGCACCTTTTGAAGCATTGTATGGCAGAAAATGCAGAACACCTCTGTGCTGGTCCGAACTTGGTGAAAATAAGGTTTTGGGACCACAACTGCTCAGAGAAACAGAAGAGAAAGTTCAAATCATTCATTCTCGTCTAAAACAAGCCTTTGATAGACAGAAAGCCTATGCTGATCTGAAACGAAGAGATATTCAGCATAATGTGGGAGACAAAGTTTTTCTCAAAGTCTCTCCATGGAAGAAAGTATTTCGGTTCGAAAAGAGAGGAAAGCTCAGTCCTCGCTTTATTGGACCTTTTGAAATCACTGAAAGAATTGGCCCAGTGGCTTATCGACTTGCACTCCCTAGTGAGTTCGATAAAATCCACAATGTCTTCCATGTGTCAATGCTTAGAAAGTATAGATCCGATCCTTCTCACATCTTAGAGCCGGAAGGAGTAGAACTGAATCCTGATTTGTCCTATGAAGAGGAACCAGTTCAGATACTAGATAAGGAAATTAAAAGACTCCGGAACAAAAATGTTGCACTAGTTAAAGTCTTGTGGAGAAATCACAAGATGGAAGAGGCAACATGGGAACCCGAGGAAACGATGCGAAACCAATATCCTCAATTGTTCGATTCAGGTAAGAATTCGGGGACGAATTCTTTCTTTAAGGGGGGGAGAAATGTAACATCCCAAAAATTAGCCTAGAAGATTAGAGGTCAAATTAAATGATGAAGTGAATAATTAGATTGATTTTTTCAAACTTTCGAATTTAAAATTTGGTTCATTAATGACCAAACTGAATAAGTTGGAAAAGTTGAGGATTTGCATGCTAAAATGGAAATACATGTATTTACATTATTAATAGGATGAAATTATTGTATAATTATAGAATATATATGATTTATTAATACTAAGTGGTGTTATAAAAATAGGTATAAAAAAATGAGTAATAAGTGTGATTTGACATAAAGTCATCCCAATTGATTTTTGTCCCCCATTTTCTCTTCCCTTAGCCGGCTAACACCACCCTAAATCACTCATCTCCTTTGCTTTTTCACACCAATAATACAACCTAGAAAACTTGAGAGAAAGTTGAGAGCTTGAGGAAGAAGAAGACGAGCATGTATGGTGGTGAAAAACACTTAGAAAAATCAAGGAAAAATCGGAAGTAAGTAGATCATCCTCTTCTCAATTTGGTTATGGTAAAAGATTTATTAAATCATGTGTTCTAAGGTGTCTATAAATTCATAAATATGATGTTCTTGTGTATGGTTGCTGGAAATATGGAAATATATATGAATCCTTAAGGATTAAGAGTCATAAAACATTAATAACATACATACAAAGTGTGTTGATAGATTTGTTAAGATTCATAACATGCACCTTTGAAAAATTTTAGAAAATGTTATGATAGAAGTTTGGATCTGAATTTTTGATATGTTTCACTTTAATATGTCTAGAATCATAGAAAAATAATAAAACAAGGTTTTAAAGGCTGTGTTAAAATCTGGAAGTGTGAAATGGAGTAACATGTAAAACTGTCCAGCAATGCTTCTAGCTGGACAGTGAACTTTGAAAAATTATAGAAAATTAATTAATAGGAAATTCGTGATGAATTTTTTATATGTACTACTTTGACATGTATAAAGTGGTATAAAAATTATAAATCTGAGTTTTGATCATTTTAGTAAAATCTGGAAGCTTAATATGAACAGCATGTAAAACTGTCCTGTACTGTTCTTAGATGGACAGTGAACTTTAGAAAATTGTATAAAATTCACTAGTAAGAGTTTAGTGATGAAATTTTGATATGTTCTACCTTGACATGTCTAAAATGGTAGAAAAATTGTAAAAAGGAGTTTTGATGACTGTGGTAAAATCTGGAAAATCATTTCGAACAGCATGCAAAACTGTCCAGTAATGTTCCTAGCTGGACAGTGAACTTTGTAAAATTGTATAAAATAATATACTAAGAGTTTCGATCTGAATTTTTGATATGTTAAAATTGGGTATGTTAATTGAATTTAGGAACAAACGGTGTTCGATTTGGAGTTGTGTACAGTAAATAAGAAATTAATTAAATTAGGTGGTCAGAAATGTGTATAAACGAAAAGAAGAAAAATTAAGAAATTGTGAATTATTAAAGATGTAAAAATAGGATTAAATGAAGTGTTAATAAATTTATTAACAATCTGTAAGATGTGAAATCCACCAATTTTAGGGATCAATTTGAAAGTTTAAGTGATTAATTGAAGAAATTAGGAAATTTGGAAACTAGTCGAATTGGACCAAATAATTCAGGGACTGTTTTGAATAAAGTGAAAAAAATTCAGTCTCTAATTGCATGAATTGCATTCTGAAAATTTGTTATTTGTTTGGCTTGAATGCCTTAGATTTTAGAAGCGAAAGGGTAGAAGAAGAGGTTACTCTGGGATCGGCTACGGATCGGGCGAAAGGCATACGGATTCCGAATTAGCTCGGTGAACAGTGAGTGAAACGAACTTAGAGTTGAGATTAGAGTCTCAACTACCCTTAATTTGATTTGAGTATATATTGAGCATGAAATTTGACTTAACAATTATTCGATTTAGTAAGGGAAGAAGAAATAAAGGAATTTGGATCGAATGCATGTGCTTTGTGATTTTTGTGATCTATGTGCTTGAATTGAAAATTGATAATATTGCTTGATATGATATGTGATCAAATTGTTGATTTTACATGATATATGTGTTTGATAAACTCAATTGGAGATTGAACTATGAAATGTGATTATGATTTATATGATAGGAATTTGGATTTGTATGAAAGCTGATCTGAAAAATGCGAATTGAGCATGTCAATTATTATATGACCATGTATGATAACAATGTTATTGGAATTGGAATTATAAGCAATTAATCGAAAGGATTAATTAAGAATTTCTGAAAATTTGATTGATTAAGTATCTGATTAAATTAAAGATTTAAATGCAAAGCCCTTGGTGTGTACAGTCTGTTTAGGTAGTACGGCTAGCCTAGAGTCTGAGCTCAATAAGAAAATCGGTACGTTAGTGTACTCGATATTGTGGTACGTAAGTGTACCTTCTTGCTTAATGTCTGCGGACATTATGATATGTTATATGTGATACGATTTGGTACGTGGTACCTATTACATGGTGAATTTTGATTCACAACCTCTGTTATACGTGACTTGATTACCTATCATACTATACTATCCAAGGCATTGCTAAATAAATTAAAAGAACAATTTAAGGAATGAAATTTGAAGATTGAAAGTAAATTCATGAAATTGGTTGTTGGATCATTAGAATGAAATATTGAATTTCATGATTTGCTATTCTTGATATGCTATGAAACTTTAATTGTGATAATTGATAATTGGAAGTTAATTCAAGTTTCATAGCTTGTATGTGTATTCATGATATGAATGATATGTAATCACTTGCATGTATTAGAATAGAATTACATGACTCCTTGGTGTATATATTCGAATGATTTCTATGGCGCACTATTAATTGTGGATTGATTATATTGCTTGAATCATTCGAATGAGTTAATGTGCAAAGTGAAATTAAATTGTTTGATCATAATGTTTAAATTGGAAACCGAATAGAATAGGGTTTCCTCACTAAGTACGAGAAGTACTTACCACTCGAACCTTCCTTCCTTCCCCTAAATTTCAGGTTCTAACATCGTTGACCTCTACCCGTATTCTTCTCGTACGAAGCTTAAGTATGATCTTCACTGTCTTTGTCGTACTCATGATGGGTGGCCTAGTGTTCAGCATGTTAGATCAATTTGGCATAATGGTTATGTTCATGAACTATTTCTTTAGTATTGTATAAACTTATAAGAAGTTACCTTACATCTTGATATGTAATTAAGGGAAACTAAAACACTATGGATGATATTATAGGATATGATATATATATATATGTATATGATGAAGTATGTCCATGGGATAATCGAATGTGATAAGAAATTAAAATATATTGTATTCGAAAAAAAAATGTTACACGAAAAATTGTTAACCCGCTTCCGCCGCTGCCTAATACGATTCTGTCACATGTTAACATAACGCTCCTTGCCCCTAATCCGGGTGAGGGGTGTTATAAAGCACATTCTTCACATTGCCTTTAGAAGCACTTTTCCGCGACCCGTTTTTCACCCCACGGCCATTGTTGTCGTGCAACACGCCCCGCTCATCCTTTTCCTCTACCCGAACCACCTTATGATTTGCCGCTGCCAAAATTGTTTTTTCAACAACCACCTCCTGATCGGAGGCAACCTTATCCCCCTTCGACATGCCTTGCGGCTGCACCCCTTCACCACCTGTACTCCCAGTCGCAAGCACACACGTTGCCCCACAGCAGCACCCACGTCAACCACCTTCTCCGTCCTCATGTTCGAAAAACCAGCTTCATCATTCTCCAGTAAGTCGTTTCCAACCCCTTCCTCAACAGCGTTAACCGCTTGTTTCCCCTTAACCGACTCCGGACATACCACATCTCCGCCATTAGCATTCGGAGCAGTGTCACTCCCTCGCACCCCACTTTCATTACTCAAAACCGCGAATCTCGAGCCCACACCCCTGGCCATAGCTTGCTGCGTAGTTCCCGCCTCTCCCGGCTGCTTACTCCCCTTATTCGGTCTGTGGCGCCGATTGCTCACTTGCATCCAAGGGCCATATAGGTCTCTCTCGACCGGTGCTGCCTCAGTAGTCTCTGGCTGCCTCGCCTCCTTCTCACCCATGTGCTCAAGCTCCTTCCCACACACCTCCATTTGATGCCCATACTTACCACAAGTATAGCATATCAGGGGCAAACCCTTATACTCAATATTTTGGCGAAAACCATCGATCATCACCCCCGAAAGAAGTGGTTTACCCAGATCGACGACCACATCGAAACGAGCAAAACAACCTTTCTTACCCTCGAGCGTATTATAGTCTATCCTCACCACCTTACCAAACATCTTAGCAATCTCCCTGAACATGCTCTTGGTATAGTACCGATAGGGGAGCCTCGGAAGCCTCGCCCAAACCACTATATGTTGTGGATATGCCTCCGACGTGACAAAGGATCGATTCCAGGGCTGTACCGTCAGATAGCTTCCATACACAACCCATGGTCCCCCGGATAGAACCTTGTCATAATCCGATTCACGTTCGAAACGAACCAAATAGTAGTCATTATCCAAATCCACCAATTCCAAATTCCCCACCGGAGACCACAATGCTTTCACCCTATTCAAAAGCGCCCTATATCCAATCGCCTTCCCCAACAGCCGAACAATTAGCGAGCCTGCAAGTTTAGCGTCGATCGACTCATGCACTCGCTCAGAAAAATTAATACTGGGCAGTACGCCATCCATATTTATCGCCACATCCTCATGCAGCAATTCAACATCAAGTTCTTCCAATGCCCGCTGGTTCCTCTCACTGCCGGCCACCATATCCCGAAAAGATATTTTCGCCGGACCCATCGCTGGTTCACTCAGTCCCGCCACTGCCCCACCCGACACAGCAACGCCCTCCGTAGCAACATCCTTCATACAAACGTCCCCAGTCATCACACCTTCCGCCTCGTTAACTGCCCGCTCATCCTCATCGGCAGTTTTACGTTCCTTGGCCTCTCTCTCCACGCCGGCCTCCAACGCCTCACCAGCCCTCTCAAGACTCACCGGCACCGGGATCTCTACTAACACATCCGGCGGTCTCCCCGGAGCCACATCCCTCGATCCCATGTCAACGATCACAATGGTTGCACAAAAACCCTAAAGCTCCAGATTTTTCGGAGAAAAAAAAATTAGATTATTTTAATACAATTTGATTAATTATTAAATTTAAATTATATTTAAAACACATGTATTAATTTCATATATGTGAAGGAAAAATAACTTTTTTAAATTGTATATTATAATATATTTTATTTGAAAAGCATATGTGAATTATTGAAATATATAATGTAAATGTATGAATAAAAAGAATGGACAATTAAAGATTAAATTTAATTTATTTGGAGATTTTTGTAATGATAAAAAGTTTTTAATATAAAGAGAAGCCTTTTCAATTTAAGAGTATTTACCACAATCTATTATACGATATATTTTTTTGTTTATTAATCATCTAAATTAACGAATTTGACTGATCAAACTTTAAAAAGTGATTCAATTCTTTAATTTAACTCAAAATTTTATTCACCAACCAAAGCTTGTATAAAATATAAAATAAAAATATAAAACTTTGAAAACATTAAAAAATGTTTTCACTGTTTTCATTGAAAATGTTTTAAAAATCGAAAAAAATGAAAACAATGTAATTTTTAAAATTTTAAGTTTATTTAATTTGGGTTTGTGCAACTTTAAATTTTGCTTTTAGTTAAGCATATTTATTATTATTATTATTATTATTATTATTATTATTATATTTTTTGATAATAATATTTTAATTTAATTATTAATGATTATATGATCAAGCACATTTTGTAGGTTAGCTAAACTGTTTATCCTTGTTCCCTTAGGTCATGGGTTCTAAACCCACTCTGAATACTCCCATTTCTACTATAGAGTCCTCATTCTCATCCCCTCTAGTTAGGATTATGATTAGATTTAAAATTTATCAAAAATATTAATAATTATATGTTCATTTCTATTTGAAAAACTATATACCAAACACATTTTCATTATTCTCATTTTTATAAACAAGTTCCCATTTCTATTAATCAAATATGTTTTCAATTTGAAAAATAACTTTTTTAAAAATAAATTGTCACTAAAAAGATTTGATCTCAGGTTAAATAAACGTAAAGATCTTAAAAATCCTTTGTTTTCATGTTTTTTATTTTTCTAAAATATTTTCAATGAAAATATATTTTTTAATGTTTTTAATATTCCACTCATTTTTATTTTTATTTTTTAGAAACTATTTTCTAATTTTACAATTAAACACTTTTTTTATCAACGTTTTCAATTTTTCAAGAAAATGGAAATGACTTATGTTTTCTAGAAACCAATGGCACCTAATATTTTTAGGTTGTCTAAGATCTCGATATATGATAACTACATTGGACCTCAACTAAAACCTAATTCAAATTTGATCGATTTTTCAAAGGAAAAAATGGTTCTTTTTCATTATTATTTTTTCATCTTCAACACTTGAACCCAATATCTTATTTAACAATAAATGAAACTTTTTAAATGGGATTTCAGTTGATTTACATTCGAGAATGATCTAATTTAAAATTGTACGAAGAACCGTTGAACCGGTAAAAATCTTATTTTTATAAGGAGAAGAAGAGAAGTCGTTAATCTCATGAACTAATGTTAATTATGACTAAAATAATACTTATTATAAGTAGACCAAATTTGGTCGACGATTCAACCATATTGAATCGACAAAAACTTTCACATTCTATTTTTTTTTTTAAAAAAATTTATTTTAAAATTTTACTTTTAGGGCAAAAATGTAAAATTTAAAAAATTTATAATTTTTTAGACTTTTAAAAGTAGTTAAATCAATGATTGAAATTAACAATACAAAATGATATATAATAACAGTGCGAAATGACCCTTAAAAAGTGACCTTAAGATCTCGATATATGATAACAGTACGAAATGATATATGATAACTGATAAGTGACAAAAATATAATTTTTTCAAAACTGATGATTAAAATAAAAAAAAACAAAAACAAAAACAAAAATGACCTTTGGTAATTTACCCTTATTTATTTTACGGTAAACTACATAAATGACCACCATACTATTAGAAAAGTCGCGATTTGACCACCTTACTATTTTTTGAAGCAATTAAACCATCAAACTATTTAAATGGTATCAATGTGACCACCAGCCGTTAAAAATAACAGAAAAGTTGACGGGACTGTTAAATAAAATTGGTATAATTACACATTTGGTCCTTATTATTTACACATTTCTTTTAATTTAGTCATAATTTATATTAATAAAATAAATAAATAATTTAATTAGATAGTGACACGTGTCAACACCTTATTGGAGGACTTTAATTATTTATATTTGATTTAATAAATTTATTTCCCTCCTCCAATTAGGTGGTGACACGTGTCACCACCTGTTTAAAGGAGGGAAAATGAATTCAAGCAAATGCCTAACATGGGATTCGAACCTAGGCACCCATGCTTAACAAGCAGCGGCATAACCACTGAACCAAACCCAATTTTATGCTTAAATCTACTCAATTAGATATATATGTCTTATATTTTTACATTTATTCTTTTAATTCAACATATATAATCATCGAACTAATTTCACATATATATCCCTAAACCCCAAACCCTAACAAAAATTTCACATATATAATTATCAAATTAATTTCATATAAATAACCCTAAATATTTAACTTAAACTCCAAACCCTAAATGCTAAACCTCAAACCCTAAATACTAACTATAAGTGTTTATGGTTTTAGTATTTGGGTTTGGGGTTTAACATTTAGGAATTAAGGTTTAGGGTTATTATGTGAAATAAATTCGATGATTGTGAAATTAGAGTTTATAGTTTAGGGTTTGAAGTTTATAGTTTAGTATTTAGTTTTTTGGGCTTATGGTTTAGCATTTAGTTTTGGGGTTTAGGGTTTATGGTTTAGTATTTTAGTTTTGGGGTTTGGGGTTTAACATTTAGTATTATATATGTGAAATTAGTTCGATGATTATATATGTTGAATTAAAAGAATAAATGTAAAAACATAAGACATATATATCTAATTGAGTAGACTTAAGCATAAAATTGGGTTTGGTTCAGTGGTTATGCCGCTGCTTGTTAAGCATGGGTGCCTGGGTTCGAATCCCATGTTAGGCATTTGCTTGAATTCATTTTCCCTCCTTTAAACAGGCGGTGACACGTGTCACCACCTGATTGGAGGAGGGAAATAAATTTATTAAATCAAATATAAATAATTAAAGTCCTCCAATAAGGTGTTGACACGTGTCATTATCTAATTAAATGATTTATTTATTTTATTAATATAAATTAGGACTAAATTGAAAGAAATGTGTAAATAATAAGGACCAAATGTGTAATTATACCAATTTTATTTAACAGTCCCTGGTGGTCACATTGATACCATTTAAATAGTTTGATGGTTTAATTGCTTCAAAGAAAAGTAAGGTGGTCAAATCGCGACTTTTCTAATAGTATGGTGGTCATTTATGTAGTTTACCCTTTATTTTATGGTTTCACCCAGAGGGCTGACATATTTATTTTTCTCTTTCGACTTTGGAGAGCTCAAACAAAGATGGGGCAACTGCCTCTAATTCCTTCTCTTTCAAACCCTAATTACCAAATTTGTAATCTTTAAAAATCGAAAAAAATATTGAATTTAGTTGAAAGGATCTAAGCCTCCAAATCGAAGTTGCTGGTAATTACTTTATCGATAAATCTCTTAATTTTAGTTTTATTTCGCGTTTCGAATGGTCTGATTTTTTTTAATCTCAATCTTGTTCTTCCTGGATCGGGTTCTTAAGAACTTCTGATTCGTTTCAGTTCGTTCGCGCTTATTATTTCATTGTAAAAGACTTTTGTTTAGGTAGAGGCTGGGGATTTTGAGCATAATATTTTTGTCGTTCGAAATTAATTTAATTTGTTCATTGGAACTCAAATATTCTATTCCTTGTGTTTCGATTTATCTTTTTTCGTGTAGAATTAATTTGGTTCTGGAGAGTTTGTTGAATTGAAGAGCTTATAGTTATACTGTGAAATTTGAAGTTAAAGTCTTTCAATGAAAAGTGCTATTGTTGGCGGGGTACTTAAGATGATATTGTGGTTTAGTTTCAGTGTTGAGAATTGATAAATTCTACATGTCTGTTTAATTTTGTTTGGCTTGAAATAATAAAAATATATTAAGATGATATTATGGTTTAGTTTCAGTGTTGAGAATTGATAAATTCTACATGTCTGTTTAATGATACTTTTTAGGCATTTTGGGGGGGTTTATATTGACAGTGGCTTTATTTATGTATAATTTCCTCATGTTGTAGTTTCAGACAGTAGCATGACTAACCCAAAGAAGCAAAATGATGGAAAACAGCATTAAGTTTCTCAAATTGATTTTGAGTTTCAAATTTCAGTTGAGAGCTATTTTCTGGACTTGGTTTAAGACCTGGTGAAGGTGGAACGAGACGTTGCAAGGACAAGGAGTAAGCTTGAGATGTGGTGATATATGCTGCTGTCAAAAGTAAGTTGGGTTGGGGGCTGGGGTGGGGGTGGCATTATAATTGTAATGCTTTAGGGCTGTTTTGAGTTGTTTAAATCACGTAGGGGATTTTCTTGAATCAACCAAACTATAGTGCCCCGTTGGGATTCTGGGAATTTGTACATGGTTAAGAATTTCTTTTCCCCACATTTTATACAAGACTAACATTGGTTTGATTTATCGTTGCAATAAAAAGAATGATTTTGATGTTGGGAGCAAATGGAAGTAACAATGCTGCTGTCTTGAAACTAGGTAGCCTATTTTCTTGCTTGTCCACTGGCAGACAATGGTGATTTTCTTCTTAGCTATTAGGTTCTGGTTCTTAAAGTGACAGCCTTGTAAGGATGACGCCATAGGAGGATGGTTCACTGTTCTTAAATCTAATTGTGTACTGAACCCTACATTGCCTGGAATTATAATGGACTCTTAAAATCATCTCTTCTTATTGTGCTGTTCTTAGTTCGTCTTTGTAGAGCTGTTGAATGTCAGCTACTTGGCCCATAGAGTTCGTTTTGTGTGACATCTATCCGTTATTGCCAGTGCTTATACAATGTTGTTCAGATTAATTTTAAATATATGATGTTCTCCTCTTTTTCTCCCCTTGAACATCTATGATATATTTGTGAAATTTGGTTTTTATGCATTTCTATACTTTTTAGCTTTGAGTTTATGTTTTCTTCTTTTATTTCACTCATATGCCTTCATTCTATTCTGTTGAATTTTATCCTTTTTATGGAAATAAGTAAAAACTAATGTTGATGTATTGTGCTTTCAAGTCTCCAGTTTCTTCCTTCCTCAAAGATCTAGTCATTCGTCATTTTGAGTTGGTACATTATAGGTTCCAACATGCCAAAGGAGAGAAGAGATCGTTCCATGTCTTTTGATGGGTATCAGAGATCGCCATTACCATATAGCTCCAGCTGTAGTCATCGATCGTCTGCAAAGCTCTCTTCAGAAACAGAGGAAAATCTGAAGGAATGGGAAGAAGCCAGGTGCCCTGTCTGCATAGAGCATCCACACAATGCGATTCTCCTCATATGTTCTTCCCATGAGAAGGGTTGCCGTCCATACATGTGTGATACAAGTTATCGCCACTCTAACTGTTTCGATCAATTTCGCAAATCATTTGTGCATGCCTCAACACCACGAAATCCTCAACAAGATGGAGCTCAGCTTGGCACGACGAACTTATCACCAGCTGCAGCTGCAACTTCAGAATCAACTGTCACTGATTTGCTGGAAGAAAGAACTGAGGAAGGGCCCTCCGCTCCATCAATTTCTCAACTGTCAAAACTAGTGTGTCCTCTATGTCGTGGTGAGATAAAAGATTGGGTCGTTGTTGAGCGAGCTCGCCGTTTCATGGATGCCAAACCTAGAAGCTGTGCCTCTGAAACATGTAATTTTTCTGGTGCTTATAAAGACTTAAGGAAGCATGCAAGGCTTGAGCACCCTACTGCGCGCCCATCAGAGGCTGACCCCGAGCGACAACGAAATTGGAGGAGGTTGGAACGCCAGAGAGACCTTGGGGACTTGGTTAGCACACTGCAATCTTCATTTGGGGAGGAGAGGGCTGATGATGACAGCAATTTACCCATTGATGATAGAAGTTGGCTCACAGTCTTTTTCCTCATTCGAGTGTTTCGACCAGGGTCTAGTTGGTCCGGCACATCAAGGACGAGAACTCAATCAAGTATTAGGAGATCTACAAGACATTGGGGAGAAAGCTATGATGTGGAAACTGGATCCACCCGTGATGAGGACGATGACGAGTCTTCTTCAGACAGTGGTTCGTTTTATTGGGGGCGCCGTGTAAGGAGACGGACGACTCGTGACGATCAACCATGAATATGTATCTTCAAGGAGATCTCTTTATTGTCCGAACATCAAAGTTTCAATTTCATGTGTTTCCCGTTATCTACATCTTGTAATAAAATACTTACTATATGATAATATAGTATGTAAATTTTTAATGAAACAAAACCGTCTTGAACTAAATGAAATTCACGACATCTCCAAGCAAAGACTTCCATTCTCTTGCATTAAACGTTTTCCCTGTATCACATGCACATGCATTGCGCCCTTTAATCACATTTCAAGCTGCTTTTTTTTTGTTGGCATTTGAAGCAATGCCAAATTGTCAATTTCAGTTTCCATTTTCCAGCTGAAATCAAGGCTTTGGACAGTCTATATAACACCTTTTTCCTCTTGAACTCAGTCCAAGCTTTCTTTGTTTCATTTTAATCTTCTCAAAGGTGAAGAACATGCACAGATCATCGTCATCATTGAGCAACTACCGACCGATCTCCGACGAGTTCTTCATCAACTTGCCGCCGGCTACCATGGCATCGTCTCAACTTCTCAAAGCCGCTGCGGCATCTGATGACCAATTGCCGGAGTACGGTGATCCGATCACAGGAACCGACAAAAAGGAAATGGCTTACCAATACCAGAACGCAAAGGGAGAGAGAGTGATTCACCTTATCCCGGTCGTGTTATTTCTTTGTGCTTTTACTCTGTGGTTGTTTTCTTTACCTGCACCTAGTAAAATATGATGGGAACCTCATTCATGCTATATCTACTTATTCTCGTAATTTATTAATGATTTTTGTAATAATTTCATTATTTGAATACGTCGGGATGGATTAATCACTACTATAACCCTTTCTGTTAATTGTGTAAGTTTTTAATTTGTTTATCAACAAACTCAATTTGTTTCAATGAAAATAATTGTACTACCAAAAATATTTTAACTGTTTGAATTAATTGATATTAGAGTGTTGAATTTATTTATTTTTTGTTTAATTACTGGTATCTGACTTATTAGTTGATTAATTCGGATCAAATTTTGCATAGACCTAATATGGGTGATCCTTCTAATCTAACTTTTTTCATTAACAACTGATTGTTGGTAGAGTGCTGATTTTTTTAATATTAAGAATTCAATCAATGTTATAAAATCAAGTAACAAATATAATATAATATAAAAAATATTTTGATACACAAGCTTGTGTAAATTTTAGTTTATACAAGTCTTTCAGTTTTAGGGTTTAGAAATTTAGTTTGTGATTTAGGGTTTAGGGCTTTAGGTTATATGACGTAAAATTTAAGGTTCACGGTTAGAATTTAGAGTTTAAGGTTTAAGGTTTAGGCTTTTGAGTGTTAGAACTAGAGATTTAGGTTTTGGATTTTATAGCTTAAATAGGAAGGGTTGTGTAAATTTTTTCTACATAGCTTGTGTATCAAAATATAACCAATATAATATTGTATCAAATCAATTTATATTATTTTTTTAATTAATGATAGTGTCCAAGTTAAAAACCTTATATCGAGGGGTTAGATAAAAGAATTAAATTATAAAAAATTATCTCATATGTTCATTCAGTCGTATTTTTAATTATTTATTTAAAAATTTATCAAGGACATAGCAAATAATTATGATTTTTCTTATTATTTTAAATATAAAAGGATTGTATTTAGTGCATTACCAGTAAAAAATAATGTCACAAACACTATTAGAATTGTGACAAATGTAGTGTTCATTTATTTTTTTAACATCACATGTCACTATATTATTAGTAAGAATACAATTGAGTTATTATGTACTGTTTAGAAAAAAAATTATAATCGAATTACTCAATTAATTGATTATAAAAATTAGATCGGCGTGAGTTTTATGGTGAAATTTGAAATTTAGCAGTTACTATTATAGATAACGATTGATGATAGCACTAAGGACTTGATTGTTACTTTTTGAAATATAGTGACCAAATTGTAATTACTAATAACAAAGTAACATGTGATGTTATTCCTAAAAAGGAATATAACTGTGGAAGCACTAAAGAAAGGAATATAACATGTGGTGACCAAATTGTAATTTCCGAGGAGTCATTCCTTGGTCACTAATATGTACAGCAACTTTAATAGAGACGGCGTGACTTTGAACTATCAACCCAAAACTATAATATCAAAATTAAAGACTGGAAGCGATGACCTTTCGGCTTTACGTCTTCAGATCGGCACAGCAAAATCCATCGCCGGCAGATTCAGAAATTGTAGGTTCTCCTTCACCGGCCGTCAGGGCAACCAAACGGCACATGCAATGGCACAAACGGGGCGTTCCGCATCTGAGGATAGATTCTGGTTAGAAGAAGCCCCCTCATCGGTTATGACGGCAGCCGCGGAAGACCGCCGCTTACTAGATCCACCGTAGCTTTTCCCTCCTTTTAGGGCTTTCGTCAAAGCCTTATTTCGTCTCGATTTGTTCTTCAACAGGCCACCCATGCTTCTGATCGAGAGGAACGGATCAACTGAGCTTAGATTTTAGACTTTGTGTTTTTCTTTTCTGATTTTCGTTTGGTATTTTCATTTCCTGGAGTTTGTGTGTCTCTCTCTTCTGGGATATGGAAGAGTCTAGCAATTGTCGGTCTATCTTCCCCGACACGGTTTGCCCATAGAGCCACACGTGTTTGGCGGTCTTTTCACTGTCTTTTAATTTTACTTTTTTAATAAAAGCTCAGCTGGTACCTTTTTCAAAAAAAAAAAATGTGCACTACTCTTTTATATTAATATAAGGATGAGTCTAAAGAACGGTCCGTTAATTTAAGGCTAATAAACGACGGATGAATTATAATAAAAAAAATAATTTTATGTTTTTGAGTTCTGATGATGTAATCATATGGTACTTTCATGATATGGAAATGAGCAAAGGGTGAAAAGGAACACCAAAATAATTGTGACAAATGACAATTTGTCACTTCCTCCATCCTTATTAAAACAATTGAAAAGTTTGATAAAAAAATTTGAAAAGAGTTTTGGGGCATTTAATTTGGTCCCAAAATCATAAATGTGACCATCATATGACATTGCTTCTGCTATGTAGTCTGTAGATATTTAAAGTATACCCATTCTTTTCAACAACTTCTATTACATCCATTTCAATTATTGTCAATTCTCATTTGTACCTAAAATAAATAAATATTAATTATAAATTAATTTAACAGAATATAATATTATGTTCAGTAAATAATTTTGACTTTAATTTAAAAGTTTCTACATTTTGAAAAACTCGTTTCAATTCTTAAACTTTCTTTCACTCGATTAAATTTTTGAATTTAAAAAAATAGATTGACCATTTGAATAATTTTCACTGGATTAAATTTTTGAATTTTAGAAATTGAGAGAGATGGTGGCATGGTGATGGGGGAATACGGAAGGCAGAAGGTGTTTGCAAATTGGTCCAAGAGAAGGCAGACAAGCTTGCATTAACCACAAGTCAGCTCAATCACATATTCACATTGGCATAATTACAGGTCTGATGTTGAATTGTAGTTTTCACGTGTATTTTTAAAAAGACTAAAAATAAATAACAGGTACTACCACATAATTATATTATAATATATTTTTTTAAAAAATTATTAGCGTCTTATATAAATGATTAAATTGACTTGAAAATTAAAATAAAATCAAATAAGAAGATAAATTATTAGTTCAAACAAATTCTACCGTTGTATTGCCAGTTGCAAATATCTTTGCAATTATTATCACATGTGTAGAAGAGAAACTTGTTTGAATTTGGCTAACATATTTTGTTCAAATTTTATGCAATTAATTATTGAATCTTATGTAACAAATTGAGCAGTTTAATAAGGGATATGATTCACGATTTATTGTTGATCAAACCATTCTAGCCAGGCAATTAAAAAAGATGATATGTTGGAGATTCACTTTTTTATTTTAAGACTTTTCGACCAACTTTAATTTGGGGGATAAATCTTCAACTCTTATTTACGGATAGAAATTTTCTGCCATTTTTCAGTGCCTCTATTTATGTCTCCACGCTCAAAATTAGATTTAGAGTTTAGGGTTTATGCTTTTAGGTTATGATTTATGGTTAGGGCTTAAAGAATTTAGGATATGATATATATTTTAGGGTATATGGTGTAGGTTTTAGGGTTTAGAATTTAAGATTAGAGCTTAAAATTTATTTTTCTAGTATTTTTTAATATTTAAACATAAGTATTAGCACCGAAAAGGGACATAGAATTTTTATCCCTTACATAAATATATTACGATATTATCATATTTTATATGATAAAGATTGGACATGGAGATATTTTATATGGAAAAGAGGCAATAATTGTTAAGCAAAAACAACACTTAAATATTCACAATTATATTAAAAATATGACAAACATTATAAAAAATGGAATGAAGAAGCTAATAATTAATTAACAAAGGGAAATGTATTATAACGATTTAAAAAAAAGAATGTTGAATTTGTCTAATAGTAGGGTTGGGGAGACATATGCTTAGCAAACAACTAAAAGTTGAATTTGTCTCATACTAAGGTTGGAAGAGACAATGCTTAACAAACAGCACAAATGAAGAATTAAAGAAGGATTAAAAATTAAAGAGTAGGCTGTGTAGAGGGATTATTGTTACTTAAATAGAATTAGAATTTGAGTTTAATTAAATCATGGGGAAAGGAGCACATTAAATATTATTTATATTTTGTTTTATATGTGATTGGGGTATTTCTCTAGGCCATTCTACCCATGTCCTTATATCAATCAAACGTTAACATATTATCATGTATAAAAAGAGGTAGGAATAATAATTTCATATAAAAAAAAGAAAATAGGATAATGGCTCCATGACAAATAGTATCGGAACTGTAACGCCCGGGTTTAGGGGCTAGGTGAAAATAATATTTTAGTATTGTCTCGGGTTTCGATTTTAATATTTTATTTATTAAAGTAATGGTTTGGGCCTCGGGTTTTAAGATTTGGACCAATTTTAAATTGAGCCCAAAAGCCATGGATGACACTATTGTGGTTTCCCTTTTTCTTTAAGGGCATTTTGGTCATTGAACATTAAATTTAAATTATTATAAAATAAAGTTTTAAGTTATCTTCTTCTTCCTCTCCCTTCCATTTTTATTCTAACGTGAAGAACATCTCTACCTCCCCAAATACTATTTCATCTCCTTTCTCCTTCGTTTTGGCTCGGTTTTGAAAGGTAATTACGTTTTTGACTTGCTCTCAACTTCCTCTCTTCAAAAGTACAAGTAGTTTTCATTTTCATCCATGTTTTAGAATTTGGATTTTTGGGAGATTTGAATGAAAATGGTTGTTTTATGGTGTTTAACTTGAGATTTTGATTTAACAGTGATAGATATGAAGTTTATGAACCAAACGGTTCAACATATATAATTTTTGAGGTGTTTTATAAAATTTCCGAATTTGTGTTTTGGAGGGTTTTTAGGAGGGTTTTTAGTTGAGTTTTGAGTGTGGTTTGTGTTGGAAATGGAGGGTCGATGATAGGGTATTGGTTGGGGGTCGTTTTGGAAGCAATTGGAAGTGTTAAATGTGTTGGAATCATCGGTTTTGGACTGTGCTAAAGGGCTGCTCGGGAATGACTTTTGGTGGTTGTTCTTGGTTTGAAAAACAAGTGTTTGATGTTTGAATTTCATTCCGGGTTGCTATGTTGTGTTGTGGACTGATTTGAGGTTAATTTACTTGTGTTGAGATGATTAGGAGCAAGAAATTGCGTTGGTAAAGTCTCGGGATCGATATCGGAAGTCATGGAGGCTTGAGTCGGCTTTGATTGAATTGCTTAAGGAAGTGAGGTGAGTGGTTAATGTTTTAAATTGATTTCAAAAGTTGGTTTAAGCATGTGGATGTGAAAATGTTTTCAAGTATCGTTTTAGTTCAAAGTTGGTTTTGAAGAGTTATGTTTGGGCTTGAAAAGTCAAGTTTAAATTCAAGAGTAAGTTGTTGTAAATTGCCTCTTTAATTTCCCATTTTTACTGTTTGTTTTCATTACTTGTGGTGATGAATTGTTATGTATGAAATTCCAATATATTTGGGAGGAAGCATGTTGCTTCTTATTATATCGTTGATTTTGTGTGGTGGTAATTATGGTGTTGTTATATGCCTTGTGAGATATGTGTAAGTTGGTGCAGGTTGTGCACGGAAATGGTGAGTAAGATCATTTGTGTTTGTTAAGGTTGATTGTAGCAATTTGGTGCCTAGTTGTGGACTTTGTTGCAGCTTGTGTGGTTGTGTATGATAGAGTGAGTACATGTTGTGTGATGGTGATTTGTGTGTTGTGTGGCATGGTTACCGTTGCTCTGGTGATGTGTAGTCCCGCCAGTAGCAAAAGTATAAGACTCTGGTGATGTGTAGTCCCACCGGTAGTCACTGGTTGGGTATTCCTTTGATGTGTAGTCCCATTGGAAACCCACTAGTTGAAACGGTGATGTGTAGTCCCACCGTACTTGTATGTTGGTTGTGTTTGTGTAAATTACGTGTGTTGTCGATGCTCCGGTGATGTGTAGTCCCACCGGTAGTGACTAGTGGGATAGTACTTTGATGTGTAGTCCCATTGGAAATCCACTAGTTAAAACGGTGATGTGTAGTCCCACCGTAAGTGAAAGTTTGGTTATGCTTGTGCATACCATGAAGTGAAATGTTTATGTTGTTGACCTTTGGTTGAACTTGTATGTAGTAAATGGATTAGGTTGTTGGATGACTTGTATGTGTTGGCCTTTACTTTTAAAGGAAGCTTTGAACTCTGCATTGTTGTCGTTATGTTTTAGAGCTCTGCTCACTAAGCTTTAAGCTTACGCTCTCCTTTTTCCGACAATGCAGATCTTTAGCTTGGAGTTAGCAAGGAGCAGGAAAAGGGCGTCCAAGCGTGTGGTAGTTTGCTCAAGTATGGTTTATTAAATAATGTAGTAGTCTAGCAATGGGAAATGTTACGTGTTTTAGGAGCTTGTATCTAGACTCCTTTGTGTTGGCTTTATGTTGTTAATGTCTCATGTTGATGGATTTGTAAACCATGTTTATGTTGATGCCTAAGTGTTTGTTTGGGAGGCTTATAGCCAGTCCTTGGATGTTTGTGTTGCTTTGGTATTTGGATGCCATGTGTGGCTTGTAAAATCATGTTTAGATTGTCTTATATGAATGTTTTATGTTTGTTTGCTAAGGCATGAAACTCATGTATGCTTTGTATGCCTTCTTTGAATGATTATATGGATTCTTTGGTTGAATGATGTTCGTCCATGTTGGGTGCCTTGTATGACTAGATTTTAGTTAATAGAGGCGGTATGAATGCTTGAATGAGTCTAGGGAAGTCCCAAAATGCATATAGAGTTGAGTTTTGTTGGTTTTGCTGATTTTTAGAGAGTTGCAGTGCAGGGCGTATCGATACGCCTGAGGGCCGTATCGATACGGTCTTGCCTGCAGGACTCAGTTTTGGCTGGGCGTATCGATACACTGGGGTGTATCGATACGGTATCAACTCTCTGGAATTCAAGTCAGGCTGAGCGTATCGATACGGTCCCAACTCTCTGAAATTCAG
Source organism: Hibiscus trionum (assembly GCA_030270665.1). Lineage (NCBI taxonomy): Eukaryota > Viridiplantae > Streptophyta > Magnoliopsida > Malvales > Malvaceae > Hibiscus > Hibiscus trionum. The sequence continues at coordinate 33,107,261 of BSYR01000022.1, read as the reverse complement.
AGGAATTGGTGGGTTTAGGTCGTATCGATACGGGGTTGTAGCGTATCGGTACGGTTCCATTTCGTTGACCTTGGAAAGTTGACCGAGAAGGGCGTATCGATACGCTCAAGGGAGTATCGATACGGTCTTCCCTGAGTTGACTGAGAGGGTTGACTTTGGTCAAGGCGTATCGATACCCTCTGTATGTGTATCGATACGGCCTGCTTAAAAAGGAAAATTTGGTTGTTTAATTGCATGTCTTGTGGGTTTCGTATCCGTGTTTGTTCGCTGCGTGTCCTATCACATAGGATTTAAATAAAGGCATCTAGAAAAGATAAAAAAAAATAGGGTTGCTAACCGAGGGGGAACCTTAACGGGTTTCGCTTCGGTTTTCCCCGTGTGGCCCACTCAGATCGGTCATCCGTCCAGACCGGGACGAGGGGGTTACATTTAGTGGTATCAGAGCCTAAGGTTACCGAGACCTTGGGCAGGTAAGTGAGGTAAGTTTGATGTGTTATGCTGTTGTTGTGTCTCGGTGAATATTTTGCCATGTATGCTTGATGTTTGCTTGTTAGTACGGTGTTTGAAAGCATGTGTAAGCTTGATGGTTGTGTTGAGGCGTAGTGTCGAGTTCCCATTGCTACTATTACTTATTTGAAAAGATTTTTGTAAAGGAGTATACTTGAGCACCTTGGACCCTTGCTCTTGCTAACCCTGAATATTCTTGTTTGTGTGTTTTGTTTATTATTGTATTGTTGTCTTTGGGAAGGTTGAGGCCGAGGTGTAGGCCTGGAGTTTGTAATCATGAATCCGAGGTTTTAGAGGATGTAAATGACGAGTGAGTTCATCGCCTTAGTTCAGAGCAGTACGACAGTACCCTAGTTGGTGGTACAGTTTGTTTGTTTGGGTCAGCGTGTCTGTGAACTGGTTTCTGCTGAGAGAGAGCAATGTGACCGATCTTGATATGAGTTGGTAATAGAAGTAAAGACCTATGAGTTGGTCTCGGAATGATGTCGATGTCGTGGCAAGTAATTCGTCGATACAGTCATTGAGCTTGTTTTTCTGATTGATTCTGGATCTACGCGTCTGTGTATTTTGAGTGAGCATGCGAAGTTGTTGAATCTACCTTGTGGGGTACTAAGGATAGGTGTTAGTGTTACTAGTTCCTTCGAGGATACTATTGTGGTCGGAAAGATGTACAAGGGGTGTCCGTTGATGGTTCAGTGGCACGTGTTTTCAGTTGGTGCGGTAGAATTGCTTTTTACGGTTTTGATGTGAAGCTGTGCATGAATTGGCTTGTATAACCTAGAGTTAGGATAGACTTTGAGACAAATGGAAGTTTTCTTAAAGCTTACGGATGACTATGAGATTGTAATGGTAGGTGGAATGTGGATTTCGTATCAAATGTTGACCCATCCTTAGAGGTCAAAGATTGATTGAGTTTGGTTGACAGGTTTGCCTAAAAGATGTGATGGATTTAATTTTTGAGTGAGGATTAGACCGCAGAATGTTAGAATAGTTGATGTTTTCCTAAAGGTGTTGGCAAGAATTACTCGAATTGTCTCTTGTTAGGGAAGAAGAGTTTATTATTGATACTGTCTCCGAGTTTGCTCCTGTTTTGTTTGTTTTGTATCTCGTGATTCTCGACCGACTTGAGAGAGTGTTGAAGAATCAACTTCGAGATTTGTTAGACCTTAGATTCGTTTGGCTTAGTACATTATCATAGGGTGTGATAGTGTAACTTGTGAAGAAGAGTGATGACACTACGAGAATGTGTTTAGATTGCGGACAATTGAGATAATTGACAGTGAGTAGTTAGTATCCGTTTCCAAACGCCAGTGATTTGTTGATCAGTTGAGGGGTGTTTCAGTCTTTACAAGATTAAAGTGAGATCCGATTACTACCAGTTGATAGTGAGAGAGGTTGATGTACCGAAGGCAGCTTTCGGGACAAATGTGATCACTTGGGGTTTTGAATTATGTCGTTTTGATAGACTAGTGAGTTAGTCACCTTTATAGAGATGTTGAGCAGAATGTTTTCCTAAATCCTCGGTCAGTTTGTGGTAGTTCTCTTGGATGATACGTGGGAATATACACGTACTGAAGAAGATCATGACAAGCCTTGAAGTTAAGGTTGTGGATCCTTTTAGAGAATCAGTTGTATGCCAAGTTGAGCAAGTGTGGACTCTGAGTTGAGGAAGATGTTTCCCTAGGTCATGTAGATCAGTCGAGTATATTAGTGCAAACCCCAATTGGGCAGAAGAAGATATGAGTTGGAAGAAATTAAAGTCAGTGACATGTATCTATAGTTCCTAAGTCTAGCGCTGTTACTATCGAAGGTTTGTAAATGATTTGTTGAAGATAGCTGCCCCTTTGATAGATTGCTACAGAAGAACGTTCAGTTTATGTGTTAGATACGAGACGTTGAGCCTTTAGAAACTGAAAGAAACTTCGAAGAGAGTTAATGTAGTAACCGATGTTCCGAGTTAAAGTTGTTGTTAGATTAGTAGCCAAATTGTGAGTTGTGTTTGCCGGATCCAGTTTATCATTGATAGTGGATCTGTGGTCGAGTTTCATGTTATGCCTGCTCTGAGTCAGATACTTAGAGAGAAACAGTTGTAAGACAGGTTCTTGGCACCTCACGTGCAAGACGTATCAGAAAGAAAACCTTCAGGATACAGTTCAGAGACGATAGAGTTTGTATTTTTAGAGACAGAATAGTTGTGCCGATAGTCATAGTGTTTTGAGACGTATTGTTTTGGCCGAAGTACACGGCAGTTCTTTTGTATTGCATCAGAGTAGTATGAAGACATATTGTGGGTTAAAGATGAGTACTTCTAGATCGAGTTGATGGATGATGTGGTTCAGTATGAAGGTAAGTGTGCAATTTGTCAGCGTGCCAAGACCGAGCATCAGTTTCTTCTAGTTTGTTACATTCGGGGGAAATTCGTATTGAAAGTGGGTAATAGATTCGAGAGATCTTGTGTATGATTCGCCTCCTATTTCCTCAGTGAGAACTTAGTTGAGTAATCAATGTTAGTTGCACTGTATGTGGTCCTTTATACATGTTCAAGCTACTTGTACCGTGAGTAAGATGGCGGAGTTGTGCCTTAGCAAGATTGTGAGTTGTACATTGTCGTGAGATCGATAATGGCCGATAGAGATTCGAGTTTTGACTAAATTTTTGAAGTCGTCTGCATAATGTTTGGTTGTATGTTGAGGTCTAATGATCAGTCAGAGAAAGTTATGGGTTAGGTAATCAAACATTGTTGTATGAGATGGTGAATCGGGTTAGTCTGGTTGTTTGTTTGTTGCAGTTACCACCATAGTTAGAAGGAAGTATGTAATGTGTTCTGTGTATCTATGATTCAGAAGTGTGAATCAATTTTGTCCCGTGTTATGTTGTTAAAGAGTTTGAGTTGAGTTTAAAATGGTCATGCATTGAAGGACCCGTTGAGATCTTGGCATCAGATAGCTAATGTTGTGTGGTAAGTCTACCGAGTTGGAGAGTATGTTGTAGTAAGAGAGAAAGTGTGGAGGAGCATGTGTTAGTGACTCTTCCTGTGTAATAAATTTCGGGGACGAAATTTCTTAAGTGGGGGAGAGTTGTAACGCCCGGGTTTAGGGGCTAGGTGAAAATAATATTTTAGTATTGTCTCGGGTTTCGATTTTAATATTTTATTTATTAAAGTAATGGTTTGGGCCTCGGGTTTTAAGATTTGGACCAATTTTAAATTGAGCCCAAAAGCCATGGATGGCACTATTGTGGTTTCCCTTTTTCTTTAAGGGCATTTTGGTCATTGAACATTAAATTTAAATTATTATAAAATAAAGTTTTAAGTTATCTTCTTCTTCCTCTCCCTTCCATTTTTATTCTAACGTGAAGAACATCTCTACCTCCCCAAATACTATTTCATCTCCTTTCTCCTTCGTTTTGGCTCGGTTTTGAAAGGTAATTACGTTTTTGACTTGCTCTCAACTTCATCTCTTCAAAAGTACAAGTAGTTTTCATTTTCATCCATGTTTTAGAATTTGGATTTTTGGGAGATTTGAATGAAAATGGTTGTTTTATGGTGTTTAACTTGAGATTTTGATTTAACAGTGATAGATATGAAGTTTATGAACCAAGCGGTTCAACATATATAATTTTTGAGGTGTTTTATAAAATTTCCGAATTTGTGTTTTGGAGGGTTTTTAGGAGGGTTTTTAGTTGAGTTTTGAGTGTGGTTTGTGTTGGAAATGGAGGGTCGATGATAGGGTATTGGTTGGGGGTCGTTTTGGAAGCAATTGGAAGTGTTAAATGTGTTGGAATCATCGGTTTTGGACTGTGCTAAAGGGCTGCTCGGGAATGACTTTTGGTGGTTGTTCTTGGTTTGAAAAACAAGTGTTTGATGTTTGAATTTCATTCCGGGTTGCTATGTTGTGTTGTGGACTGATTTGAGGTTAATTTACTTGTGTTGAGATGATTAGGAGCAAGAAATTGCGTTGGTAAAGTCTCGGGATCGATATCGGAAGTCATGGAGGCTTGAGTCGGCTTTGATTGAATTGCTTAAGGAAGTGAGGTGAGTGGTTAATGTTTTAAATTGATTTCAAAAGTTGGTTTAAGCATGTGGATGTGAAAATGTTTTCAAGTATCGTTTTAGTTCAAAGTTGGTTTTGAAGAGTTTTGTTTGGGCTTGAAAAGTCAAGTTTAAATTCAAGAGTAAGTTGTTGTAAATTGCCTCTTTAATTTCCCCTTTTTACTGTTTGTTTTCATTACTTGTGGTGATGAATTGTTATGTATGAAATTCCAATATATTTGGGAGGAAGCATGTTGCTTCTTATTATATCGTTGATTTTGTGTGGTGGTAATTATGGTGTTGTTATATGCCTTGTGAGATATGTGTAAGTTGGTGCAGGTTGTGCACGGAAATGGTGAGTAAGATCATTTGTGTTTGTTAAGGTTGATTGTAGCAATTTGGTGCCTAGTTGTGAACTTTGTTGCAGCTTGTGTGGTTGTGTATGATAGAGTGAGTACATGTTGTGTGATGGTGATTTGTGTGTTGTGTTGCATGGTTGTCGTTGCTCTGGTGATGTGTAGTCCCGCCAGTAGCAAAAGTATAAGACTCTGGTGATGTGTAGTCCCACCGGTAGTCACTGGTTGGGTATTCCTTTGATGTGTAGTCCCATTGGAAACCCACTAGTTGAAACGGTGATGTGTAGTCCCACCGTACTTGTATGTTGGTTGTGTTTGTGTAAATTACGTGTGTTGTCGATGCTCCGGTGATGTGTAGTCCCACCGGTAGTGACTAGTGGGATAGTACTTTGATGTGTAGTCCCATTGGAAATCCACTAGTTAAAACGGTGATGTGTAGTCCCACCGTAAGTGAAAGTTTGGTTATGCTTGTGCATACCATGAAGTGAAATGTTTATGTTGTTGACCTTTGGTTGAACTTGTATGTAGTAAATGGATTAGGTTGTTGGATGACTTGTATGTGTTGGCCTTTACTTTTAAAGGAAGCTTTGAACTCTGCATTGTTATCGTTATGTTTTAGAGCTCTGCTCACTAAGCTTTAAGCTTACGCTCTCCTTTTTCCGACAATGCAGATCTTTAGCTTGGAGTTAGCAAGGAGCAGGAAAAGGGCGTCCAAGCGTGTGGTAGTTTGCTCAAGTATGGTTTATTAAATAATGTAGTAGTCTAGCAATGGGAAATGTTACGTGTTTTAGGAGCTTGTATCTAGACTCCTTTGTGTTGGCTTTATGTTGTTAATGTCTCATGTTGATGGATTTGTAAACCATGTTTATGTTGATGCCTAAGTGTTTGTTTGGGAGGCTTATAGCCAGTCCTTGGATGTTTGTGTTGCTTTGGTATTTGGATGCCATGTGTGGCTTGTAAAATCATGTTTAGATTGTCTTATATGAATGTTTTATGTTTGTTTGCTAAGGCATGAAATTCATGTATGCTTTGTATGCCTTCTTTGAATGATTATGTGGATTCTTTGGTTGAATGATGTTCGTCCATGTTGGGTGCCTTGTATGACTAGATTTTAGTTAATAGAGGCGGTATGAATGCTTGAATGAGTCTAGGGAAGTCCCAAAATGCATATAGAGTTGAGTTTTGTTGGTTTTGCTGATTTTTAGAGAGTTGCAGTGCAGGGCGTATCGATACGCCTGAGGGCCGTATCGATACGGTCTTGCCTGCAGGACTCAGTTTTGGCTGGGCGTATCGATACACTGGGGTGTATCGATACGGTATCAACTCTCTGGAATTCAAGTCAGGCTGAGCGTATCGATACACAAGGGTGTATCGATACGGTCCCAACTCTCTGAAATTCAGAGGAATTGGTGGGTTTAGGTCGTATCGATACGGGGTTGTAGCGTATCGGTACGGTTCCATTTCGTTGACCTTGGAAAGTTGACCGAGAAGGGCGTATCGATACGCTCAAGGGAGTATCGATACGGTCTTCCCTGAGTTGACTGAGAGGGTTGACTTTGGTCAAGGCGTATCGATACCCTCTGTATGTGTATCGATACGGCCTGCTTAAAAAGGAAAATTTGGTTGTTTAATTGCATGTCTTGTGGGTTTCGTATCCGTGTTTGTTCGCTGCGTGTCCTATCACATAGGATTTAAATAAAGGCATCTAGAAAAGATAAAAAAAATAGGGTTGCTAACCGAGGGGGAACCTTAACGGGTTTTGCTTCGGTTTTCCCCGTGTGGCCCACTCGGATCGGTCATCCGTCCAGACCGGGACGAGGGGGTTACAGGAACGATCCTTTAACTGCTCTATTTTACACTGAGCGTCCATGAGTAGGGTAGGTAGAGTGAACAACCGTTACAATAGTCCATCACGTGTGCGGTTAACTCGTGACGAGAGTGTCGCGAGGTTAAGTGGGGAGAGAAAGTCACGCCTGAGAAGATGCGAGGACAATAGTCCCACATCGAAAAAAAAAGAGTATTGAGATATATAAAAGGTGGCGTTGCACATGCTATCAAACATGTCTTTTGGGAAGATGATATAAAGATTAAAAAAAACTTGTACTAATGAACTAAAGCTTAGCTCATCTGGCTTCAGACTAAGACAAACTAAATAAACAAATTAAAATACAATATAAAAAGTAAAACAAAATGTTATTATTGAGTAATCCTTTTATGATGACTCGTGGCTATTCCATTAAAAATAGTTTAAGCATATTGAATTGAGCTGAGGAAATGTTAACTAAAGTCATTAAAGTTTCTTTTAGAAGAACCTTTAGGTAATTTGATAGTTTGTTGGAGTTAAAAACTATATCTATTTATATAGTTATATACCATAATCAAAGAGTGTTAAATATGATCAACGAAGTTGTTTTAAGTGGTAAGCAATTTAGTATTGTTTAAGTAAGGTCTCGGGTTTGAGGTGTTGTGTATGTAAAAAAATCCTCACTGAAAGATTCACCCACCAAAATCAGGTGTGCGACGCAAGTCGGTCCGAATTAGTTAGGGCGAAGCCCTAAAAACCAGAAGTGCAACCAAAAAGAAGAGTGTTAAATAAATATAGTAGTAAAATATACTGTACTTTTAATGAAAAAATTTAAGTTATAATCTCTAAGATAATCTTATTGAAAATGATAGTCATGAACTTCATGTATTGACCATAAAACGAACATAATAAATATCAAAATCCATAAAATATTATTATCAATGAAGGACTTTAAATAATTTTTATATATTTAAATTATTATAAATTACATAATTTTTATATATTAATATTTTGTTCGTGTATTTATATATTTGCATAAAATTTGTTGTTTTCAATAATATGTATACGAAATTTCTTGGAAGGGCATGTCTCATTGAAATCTACCCAATCCACATGCATCTTTGGGAGCAATAAATCCTTAATTACTGCTCCTTTGTTATTTTACTTAATTTTCTGGGATCTCCTCATGCTCCTTCATTATATCTAGTTACTCACAATAAAGTACAGCACAAACCCCTAAACCCCGTAAAGAGGAGAATAAAGAGGAGAAATATATGTATTTTTTTTTGTTAAACTATATGTATTTAACCCGTTGATTGATTAATTCAGACCGAGTATTGTAGATGTTTGTTATGGGGATGACCACTATAATTCAATTTGTTCCATTCATAATATTTTAAATCTCTAATCGAGGATGACCTTTCAAATTTAATTTGCTTTATTCGCAACATCAGAGTTTCGAATCTCTGATGTTATTTAAAAAATATAATATATTATCTTACTAGACCAACGGATTATTGATAGGAGGAAAAATATTAAAGTACATATGGTTTATAAAAGAAATGGATTTGCATGCTGGATCCCACTCACCTTTGCTTAAAACCAACATTTTATGCCTTCTTGGGGTGCTCCAATTTGTCCTTTGCTTCTTAATCTTTGTAGCGACACTTTTAAAATAGCCACGAAACTTCATCTTTGTTGGCCCTTCGAGCCATTGGGGTCGGGGAACCCATCATCTTTACCATTTCCCGTCGAATCTCTCTTTCTCTCTTAAAAAAAATAATGTTTTGTCTTAAACGATGGCGAAACGTGGAGTAAAAGTTTAAAGGGGTCAATTTAAATTTTTAAAAATTTGGAAGCTTAATCGAAAGTTTTAAAAAAGATTGAGGGTTTAACTAAATTTTTTAATAATTTTGAAAGATTTAACAAAAATTTTTTAAAAAAATGAGAGAATTTAATTAAAAATATTTAAAATTTTGAAGTTTAATATAAATTTTTAAAAATCTTGAGGGGACCAAATTAACATTTTAAAAATTTGGGGGGTCGTGGCCTCTACCGGTCCTTTTAACAATCCGCATATGGTCTTGAACTATATCGTTTTCCCTTTCAATATCTTTAAATTAAACTTTTAGTGCCAAATTCACAATATCTATACCCAAAACTATGATATATTTCTTAAAAAAAATAATATAAATTTTAAAATATTGAAATAAAGGTTCAAACTAATTCAGATCAGGTCCAAATAAATAAAACAAAACAAAACAATATTACACACCTATGGTGATGAAGCTAGGAGTTATGGTTAACTTTGATATTAACAACCTTAAAGAAACTGACATTAATGGAGTGCTTCTTAAATAAATGTAGAAATCAAAATTAAGTTAACTTGGATGCTTAAATTCTAAGGAATATACTGTTGCGGAATACGATCGTCGGATAGAGCAAAAACGCAACTGATAATTTGAGAAAATAATAATGAAGATAAAAGAGACACAGATTTTACGTGGAAAACCCCTAAATAATATAGGGTAAAAACCACGGACAAAGGTAGAAGAATTTCACTATGAGAAAATAGGAATTACAACTTCTCTCAATCTAACAAGGAGAAAACAATGACAATTCTCTCTTGATAAGAAAGGAGAAAACAACTCTATGAAAACTCTCTAATTTCTCTAGTATTGGGAGGATGTTAGAATGATTTGGGATGTGTAAGAATGGCAAATGGCTAGACTATTTATAGTTGAGCTTTAGGGACTAACTTATAAATAACCTAAAGTTTAGGGACCAAAATTGTGATTTTCCCATGCCATTTTTCAACCTTGGCTGCACCTGCCAAAATTGAAATTTTCCATTTTCAATTTTGGCTGCAGCATTGCTTGACTTTCTACAATCTCCCACTTGAAGATTTGATTGGAACAATCATATCTTCACACCATTCTTTCTACCTCGTACTTTCCATGTTGCTTACGTCTCTAACAAGCCACAAGAGGATCGACACCAAGTAAACTTATCAGTGTTGATTGCTTTTGTCATGAAATCTGCTATGTTGTCATCGGTATGGATCTTCTGCATATCTATAATCCCTTCTTCCACTTTTTCACGAATGAAGTGGTATTGGACCCGAATGTGTTTTGTTCTTGAGTGAAAAGCAGGATTCCTTGCAAGATGCAAGGCGCTCTGACTGTCACAAAACAAAGAGACATTTTCTTGTTTGTGCCTGAGCTCCTCCAATAGCATTTTCAACCATATTGCTTCTTTACTGGCTTGTGTAGCTGCTACATATTCTGCCTCCGTTGTTGACGTAGCCACAACCGATTGCAGTTTTGAAACCCAGCTTACAGCTCCACCAGCAACTGTAAACACATACCCTGTTGTAGATTTGCTTTTATCCAAATCTCCTGCATAGTCAGAATCGACATACCCGCTGATAAGAAAGTCTGATCCCCCGTAACATAATGCAACATTTAAGGTCCCTTTGATGTATCTCAGGATCCTTTTCACAGCATTCCAATGCTCTCTGCCTGGATTCGCCATGTACCGACTAACCACTCCCACTGCTTGTGCAATGTCTGGTCTTGTACAAATCATAGCGAACATTAAACTTCCCACTGCTGATGCATACGGTACTCGAGACATCTCCATCCTCTCTTCTTCACTGCTAGGACTCATACTGGAGGATAATTTAAAGTTAATAGGAAGAGGGGTATGAATTGGCTTACAATCTTGCATGCTGAATCGTGACAAGATCTTTTTCAAGTAATTCTTTTGTGAAAGCCAAATCTTCCTATTACTTCTGTCTCGGTGAATTTGCATCCCTAGAATCTTGTTTGCTGGTCCCAAGTCCTTCATTTCAAATTCCCTAGCCAGTCGTGCCTTTAATTCTTCAATATGATCTTTGTTGGGGCCTGCAACCAACATGTCATCTACATACAACAGCAATATAACAAAGTCGTTTTCACCAAACCTCTTGAAGTAAGCACAAGGGTCTGCATTAAGTCTGTTGTATCCAAGGCTCATGATGAAGGAGTCAAATCTCTTGTACCAACACCTCGGCGCCTGCTTTAAACCGTACAGAGATTTGTTCAACCTACAAACCAAGTTCTTCTTTTCTTTTTCTTCAAAACCTTCAGGCTGGAGCATGTAAATCTCTTCTTCAAGATCTCCATGAAGAAAAGCTGTTTTAACATCTAGCTGCTCTAGATGTAAATTCAATGTAGCACACATTGCCAGGACAACTCGAACCGTTGTTAGTCTAACCACAGGAGAAAAGATTTCATTGAAATCAATACCTTCTTTCTGAGCATATCCTTTGACCACCAGTCTTGCACGATACCTCTCCACTTGATCGTCACCATTTCTCTTGATTTTGAAGACCCATTTGTTACCAATTGGCTTCCTTCCTTGTGGTAGTGGCACAAGTTCCCATGTATTATTTTTATGAAGGGCTTCGATTTCTTCTTGCATTGCCGCCATCCACTGCGAAGCATCTGAGTTGTTCATTGCCTCCTCGAATGATGATGGCTCACCGTCCTCCGTTAAAAGGCAGTATGCAACATTACCTTCTATAACATAATCTGAGTGCCAATTGGGGCGTCTTCTCACACGATCTGATTGACGAGTTGTTGGAGCTTCAGAATTCTCTGGTTCTGATTCCTCGAGCTCTGGTTCTGCTTCAGAACAATCTCTCTGTTCAAACTCATTTTCAACATGTATCTGTGTAGTCTCTGGCTTTTCTTTATCAGTGCTATCATCTTCTTCTTTTCTTTGTAGCTTATCTTCTACAAAGATAACATCCCTGCTGATAATCACTTTGCGGGCAGTGGGATCCCACAAGCGATACCCCTTTACTCCATCAGCACACCCCAAGAATTTACATTTTCTGGATTTTGGATCCAACTTTGAAATTTCTTGGGCATTGTACATCACGTACACAATACTTCCAAATATATGGAGGTTTGAATAATCAACTGGTTTACCAGTCCACATTTCCATCGGTGTCTTCAACTCAATTGCAGTTGATGGAGCCCGATTCACCAAATAACAGGCGGTATTGACTGCTTCTGCCCAGAAAGCTTTTTCTAGCCCTGCAGCTCTCAACATTGCTCGTGTTCTTTCTAACAGAGTTCTGTTCATCCGCTCTGCCACTCCATTTTGTTGAGGAGTGTATACTGTTGTGAACTGTCTTTTGATGCCTTCTTTTCTGCAAAAGTCATCAAATTCATCACTTGTATATTCACCTCCATTATCTGATCTGAAACACTTGATCTTATTTCCAGAATCAAGTTCCACCCGCGCTTTGAAAACTTTGAAGGTTGAAAACACATCTGCCTTCCTCTTGATAGGATACACCCAACATCTCCTAGAGTAGTCATCAATGAAGGAGACAAAATACTTTGCTCCGCCTAGGGATGTAACCGGTGCTTGCCATACATCAGAGTGAACCAATTCTAGAACAGCCTTGCCTCTAGAATTTGATGTGTTGAATTTTAATCGATGCTGCTTACTTGTAATACAATGTTCACACAAAGGAAGTGATACCTTTGTTAAACCCGGAAGTAGCTTTTGCTCCACAAGGACTTTCATTCCCTGTTCTGACATGTGTCCAAGTTTCCGATGCCATAACATGGTAGAATCTGAACTACATGAGGCAACAGAGGCTTCAGCTTCTAGCAAAGTCTCTCCCTTCAGCATGTACAAATTTGCAGCTATCTTTTCACCTTTCATCACCACAAGCGCTCCGTGGAACACCTTCATGATTCCTTTCTGTGTTTCAATCTTGCTTGCATTATTATCCAACAATCCGTAGGATAATAAGTTTTTCTTCAAGCCTTTCACGTGTCGCACATCTCGAACAACTTTGGTTGTCCCGTCATACATCTTCAATTTGATGGTTCCAACGCCAACAATCTCCAAGGCATGATTATTGCAGCTGTACACAGATCCTCCTGAGATAGGTTCATAATTATAGAACCATTCTCTTCTTGAGGTCATGTGATATGTGGCTCCCGAGTCAATAAGCCATATGTCTGCAAATCTTTTTCTGCCTTCCATGGCTGTTGCTGCTTCACAACAGAGAGCATCTCCATCATCTGAAGTGTTTGCCATATTTCCTTGAGGATTGGAGTTTTTAGGTAAACTCCAACAATCCTTCTTCATGTGACCCTTCTTTCCGCAGTTGTAGCACTTTAAATTCTTCTTACTCCTTAACTTTGATCTACCATGATTGTGACTGCTACTTTGGCCACGTTCTGTTGATCTTCCTCTCATCACCGTTAAGGCCTCTGCTTGTTGCAGATTTCCTTGTCTGTCTTCCTTGTTCTTGCGCCGATTTTCTTCTTCCAGAACAGCAGCTGCAACGTCATCGAAGACTAGATCACTTGTAAGGTTGTTGTTCGTCAAGTTGATGATGAGTTGATCATACGAATCAGGTAGACTTTGAAGCAGAAGTTCAGCACGTTCTTGTGACTCTATTTTATAGCTTAGGGATGTAAGCTGAGAAAATAGAGTATTCAACGTGTTTAAGTGCTCTGTCACTGAAGTAGATTCTGACATCCGAAGAGTGTACAATTTCCTCTTAAGGAAAATTTTATTGTGCAACGATTTGACCTCGTATAATTTTGCGAGGTGATCCCAAATCTCCTTGGCCGTCTTCTTCTCCTCGATGCTTGATAGTACTTCATCTACTAATGCTAAATGAAGGTCTGCAATAGCATTCTCGTCCATCTCATTCCATTTCTTGTTATCTGTAAAATCTGCCGGCCTTTCGCTGATAGCCGCTAGACATCCGTTTTTTCTTAGGATGGCCTTTATCTTCAATTTCCACAGTGAGAAATTTCTCCCATTGAACTTTTCAATATCAAATTTCGTTGCCATAGCTTCTATTTCAGATAGCTCCCACTATTTCACCTTTTTGACGTGAATAGTGCCCACCACCTTCAATGAATGAGTAATATCTAACTTACTTTCTTATGATGGAGGATCCACTTTTCAGTGGCAACCAACAGAGAATACGGTAAGTAGATATACGCACCCAAATCTGGCTCTGATACCAATTGTTGCGGAATACGATCGTCGGATAGAGCAAAAACGCAACTGATAATTTGAGAAAATAATAATGAAGATAAAAGAGACACAGATTTTACGTGGAAAACCCCTAAATAATATAGGGTAAAAACCACGGACAAAGGTAGAAGAATTTCACTATGAGAAAATAGGAATTACAACTTCTCTCAATCTAACAAGGAGAAAACAATGACAATTCTCTCTTGATAAGAAAGGAGAAAACAACTCTATGAAAACTCTCTAATTTCTCTAGTATTGGGAGGATGTTAGAATGATTTGGGATGTGTAAGAATGGCAAATGGCTAGACTATTTATAGTTGAGCTTTAGGGACTAACTTATAAATAACCTAAAGTTTAGGGACCAAAATTGTGATTTTCCCATGCCATTTTTCAACCTTGGCTGCACCTGCCAAAATTGAAATTTTCCATTTTCAATTTTGGCTGCAGCATTGCTTGACTTTCTACATATACTTTGAAAGCAACTGCATTACTAATTAAGTTATTGTATTAACCCTTCTAGTACTTGTCATATATATATTTATAATGCAATTAGAAATACACATTTGGATTCTATATCTCCTCCAATAATTTGATCCGAAATGATAATAAGTAATTTTATTTTGATTTAATTGTTGAATATTGCTGAAAAAAAACTTTCTCTGTGCAAAATTGAATGTTTTAGTAACAAAAACACATGGCAGTAGCAAATTCCATAAACAATAGCAGATTTTCAACACATGACAATTTCATGAATTGCAATGCAATATTACAAAATTGTGTGTTACGAAATATGCATATAAATACACATGAGAGATAGGTATCAGAAGTTTTATATCAGCCATTTTTTTGATAAAAAAAATCATGACCATGGGATTTTGGATGGGGTACATGGACAAGTACACAAGAGAATAGAGATTGGTATTGATGTGCCATGTTAACTGATTTTTTTTAATTTATGTTCAATAATTGTTCGTATAAGATATATATTTTTATCGGACATTTAGACTTTGTTTTGTTGCATGAAAAATCAGAATAGTGTAATTTTTTGAATATGATTGGTAGGAAAGAAAAAAAATGAGAGGGTGGTCATTTTTCATCTTCATTTGAAATGAAACAAAGAAAATGTGAAAAAGATGTAAGTTTTTTTTTAACAATGTACAATGCTTATACTACGCAGACTTCTCCCCACCCATAAATTAAAAGATATTAAGCGTTTAAGCATATTCAATCTCACGTCCTCGTGTATATTGTACAAACGCCAATTCACTTTCTACTTCGAGCAAAACTTTAACTTCAAGTCACGTAGCTTAAGAGGTGGGATTAATTTAGGATCCTTCGTCATCGAGGTTGAAAGATGATCGGGGCTCCATATTGTGGGTAAAGTAGCATAAGAACCGTAGGTGCGTGTTGATAGGTCGGGGCCAACCGGAAAGTGAACCGTTGAAATATGATGGAAAGGGCTAACTTGGCTTGCAAAATAGCCAAGTTTTGGCCGATACAAGTCCGAACCCCAAGACCGAACGGGATGAACCCAACCATATGTTTTGCCGCACATGCCACGCCTTCGGAGAATCGACCCGGGTTGAACTCATTGGCATCGCTGCCCCATATGGCTTGATCGTGATGAACGGCCAAGATCGGTATCAAAAGCTCGGTCCCACTGGGGATCTTGTAACCCCCAAGCTCAACATCTGATTTTGCCCGTCTGATTGTGGCTATTGTTGGTGGGTATAAACGAAGTGATTCGTTTAATATCATAGACAACTGCACACCAAAAAATACAAATTAGACAAAATATGATGTCACCCTTTTACTTAAATAAAATTTGAGATTTAATCTTTGTACTTCGAGAAATTAAATATTAAATCGTCGCAACCATTCTTATTTTCCATCAAAATATTATGAACCCAATAAGTACGCTAACAACAAGCAAATTTTGAAGGAAGATGCTAACGGTGTCAATGAATGTACTAGAATTTGAAAAAAAGATAGGAAGAATTAAGTTTTAACTTATAATAGAAGGATTAAATTCTAAATTTGCCAAAATAGGGGGACTAACAACATAATTTGACCTATTTTCAAAGTATAAAATAATAATTAGAAGAGAAAAGTAGTTGGGACAGTTTATAGATATACAAGGAAAAGAAGAAAGAGCAAAGAGACAAGGACATGAAATTTGTCTTTAATTCAGAGAGGGGGTTTACCGTCTTAAGCTTGACAAGATCATCTTTGGTGGGTAAGTCACGTGATCCGCACACCCTTAACACCTCATCACGTGCTTGCACCTGCCACTCTGGATGCATTGCTAGCAAAACTGTGGTCCACGTCAGCAGATTGGATGTGGTCTGTTTGCCTGCAAAGAAGAAACTCTTACACTCCTCAATTATGTCCTGGACGGTCATATTCGGACTTGAATGCGAGGCTTCGATCAACGTTCCGAGCAAATCTTTCGGCCCCGCTTCTTCCATTTTGTTGATCTCCGATTCCATTTTCCGACGTTTGATCAGTTTCATCAACGAATTCTTAATCTCTTTATCCAATTTCCAACACCTTATATTCCTCTTCGTCGGCAAAAACCTGAAATTTAAAGATAAGAAAGAGTCGGTTTTTTTTAATAAACTCAAAGTTCGAATCTCAATATATACTTTACCTATAGCCAGGGATGAAAACCTTCTGAAATGTCTCGGCGGCAAGCACCATTTCTTGAGCTTGTAAACGGAAAATGGCCTTTCCGTCTTCGTAACTGATCCCGAACGCGGTACGTGTAATTACATCTTCGGTGAGTGTTTGGAACCATTCGCAAACATCGATTTCAATGTCGCCGGAATCGGAGTCGGTCAGCATCATGGACCATTGGTCTAGCATCTCAGTCACTCTCCGTGCCATCACCGGCACAAGTAACTATATACAATTGAAAAAGCGAGGAGAAAAATAAGTTAGAAATTGAATAATGATGATAATTGAAGGAAATAATGGAGCTTACTTTGAGATTTTCCATGTGGAAAGTGGGGGTAATGATTCTGCGATGATGAGCCCATTTTTGACCTTTGAGACTGAGGAGGCCATCACCTTCGAGCTGTTTAATCAGAGGGTGGGCTTCGTTTTTTTCATAGAATTCCGATTTGGAGATGAAGATCTCCCTTATGAGATCAGGGTCCGACACCGTCACTCGAACCGTGGGACCGAACCACACCAGAAATGTTGCACCTGCAACAAAAAACCAGTTAAAAGGTGATGAATTTATAACATATCCGCGACAGTAATTAGTTCTTACCGTGTGTGAATTGTAAGAAAAAAGTAAATCATATTTCTCCCTAACCAAGGTGACGGATGCAAAAACACTGCAGTTTTATTTTTGCATGTACGTGTATATGTAAGGAGCAAAGGGCGCAGGAAAAGAAGGAAAAAGAGAAGAAACGTCCAAAAACTCCCAACTTCAAACACCAGGAAAAAAAGTACCATAGATTTTCTTCCAATGGTGGTAAAAAGATAGAACTCTGGGGAGAATATTGTGAGAGAAATTAGGCATGGGAGTTGAAGTAGCCGTCAACATCATCCCCACTAGTTCCTTAACATTCCCGATGAAGAAATGGTAAGGGGGACCTTTGATCCCTTGCCTTAAGAAATGTTGTTCGATTTTTCTCGGTCGCCACCACAGCAACACCCACAGTTTTAACACCAGAACCACCGCCACAACGGAGACGAGCACCGGCTTCAGCCACTGCAACAGCACCGCCTCCATGGGTTTCTCCTCCTCTCCTTGGCTTTGTTATATGTATAGTTTTATTTGCTGAACATGAGTTGGCCTTTTATTACTGATAGAGAGAGAAAAATAGGAGGGGAATTATAATAAGCAAGCCAAGGCCAACGGCGTAGGGGCCGCCATTGGAATCATATAAGGATCAACGTGAGGTTTTTGTTTTTCATTTCACAATTATATAACATCTACTTTTGAGAAAAATGTTACACCTTGTCTTTTATTTTCCATTATGAATTATTATTTTTAATATTATAATATGATTGTATAATAGTATTTGTTCTTTATCTTTAATCATTTAAAAACGCACATATCCTATATATAACTACTCAAATTCGAGTCTTCTGCTGATAACAATGCTCCTTTCTTCAATGAGACCACTTAATTTATTTCCTTATGGAATTTTAATTAAACAATAACACATTATTAAAAAATTTAACTAAATTTTATAACATGTTATCATCGGATTATTAACCATGTATCCATACATCGTTAGAACATTAAATATAAATTCTTATTGTTATTTTTTATTTAAATCTCATAATCGTTTCATGCATTTTGTTGTACCATAATCATATAGTGTATTAATAATTAGTTCATCTTTGCTTAAATTTTGATAAATTAATTATTATACATTGGGGATTTTTTAATTCCGCGAACGAAATTAAAAAACTGTCCAGTGTTCTTAATTTCCACTAAAAATAGATATTCTCATTTATGGAATTAAAATTTTCTATCTTCGTTCTATCAAATTAAAATATTAATAGATTATTAGTCCAGCCATAAATATTTCACCATGCACAAACTAGTGGATAATACACAGAGTTTTTTTTTGGTTTAATTAGATTTTTATACGTATGAATAAAATCACTAGAAACGAAGAGAATAAATCGATGACAGTACCATGCACAATATCTCAAAGACAAATATCATTAAGATTTAAGAGTATCACGAAAGAATATATTAAAAAATATAATATCAATTTTATTTTATTTTTTATATAAGTAGCTAGTTTTATTAAAAAGAAAAAATATGTAAAATTGCAATGACTGTTTACAACCATACTCGTAAACTAAAGACATAACTTAGACATTTTTCCTATAGTCATTGAAACAAGAAATTAGTTACTTGAGACTATACAACGAGGATACAAGAAAAAGGTTAAAAATCCAATCAAAAAACTCGGACAAAATATAGATATGAACCGATCTAACTGTATCAGCGGACAAACTAAAAAAGGAATCAAATTACTAAAAGTCCACCGACAACTACAAATTAGAAGAAGAGGAGGAAACCATAAGAATTAAGAAGAAAACTAATTATTTCATATACCCAAAGTATTAAAGCATTTCACATGTTGTTAAAAGCCAAAATATCCGACTTCCATTTGATTTTTCATTAGTTATTACTATAAAAAACAAAAAATCTCTAACCCTGAACTCAAATTCAATTCAAATAATTTATGTAATTATTGTTATAAGATGACATGTAACACAATTGAAGTCTGTTATCTCATGTAATGATATATTTCAAAAGATAACATCTAACAGATTCGTGATTCATTAAATTTAAGCTTTGGTCTCTTTTATTACAAAAGAAAATAAAAGAAAAGAGCAGAAATAGAGGCATGAAACAAGGAGGAACAAAGTACAACGATATCTTCCTGTCTCTGGTGGGCAAAAGTTGGAAGGTTTTTCAGCATGGTTTGTTGGGAAAAGTCCTTTGCTTCCGACTGCTTGTTTTTTGTTTGGTTGTTTATCAGTCAATTGCTTGTGACGAACGATGCCAAGCTGTTTGTTGGTGGAAATAGTTGAAAATATTATTATTAGGGTAGATCTGATTATGAGTCCAACAATTTATAACCCGTACATGTAATGTTTTTGACACTTTAAGTAACCTTGATTTAACCAAATTATAGTTTATGTTCATTTCCAAGCTGGATTAATCTAGGTTTGGGCAAGGAAAAAAAGTTCGAGTTAAAACCCGACTCATAAATACTTTTAAATTTGAAGAGCTTTTTTTTAAAGGGTTTTGTTATTGAAAAAAAAATAAGGGGATAAAATCCGACCCACGTCGCACATCTGATCTTGTTGGGTGAGTCTCCCAGCGAGAATTTTCTCCGTACACAACGCCTCGAACCTGAGTCCTTGCTTAAACAATATCAAACTGCTTACCACTTGGATCAACTCTATTAATAATATTTTTTTGTTGTAAACATTATGATTCGAAGCTTTTGATACCGTTTTTAAGATTAAACCCAACTAAATGAAATTATAGATTGAATAAAGGTTGGCATTCCATATGATCAAAATCCCCTCACATGTTCATTGTGAACTGTTTAGCAAAATTGGGAGGTAGTTAGAGATAAGGAATAATATTAGAGGATATATTTATATACAAGTAAACGGTAAGTACATCTGTGCATGTGAACCGTTTATTGAGTATATGGGCACTTAATAAAAAGCAACACTCCTTTTCCATAAACATCTTTAATGCATTATTTAGTATATGGTAGATATATGTTAAGCTTTTCTCAGGGAAATGCTTTGCTTTTGTTTGGTGTCTCTATATATTTTAAAGTAAAAAAATAGATTTAGTGTTTAGAATTAAAGTTTAAGGTTAGAATATATGATTTATTTTTTAGAGTTTAAAATTTAAAATTTAGAAATTAGGGTTAGAGCTTAGAACTTATTTTTTTAGTTTTGGGCATATATAGAGTCACCAAAAAGGGCATAGGATTTTTGTTCCAAAGTAAGTATGAAGATAGAATAAAAATCATTCGCCCCTTTTTAATGTCTCTATGTATGCCTTAATATTAAAAAATTCAATTTAGGGTTTAATATTGAGAATTAGAGTTAGAGTTTAAGGTGTAGGGTGTAATGCTTAATTTTTAGAGTTTAAGATTAGAGTGCAGGGTATAATTTTTCAATGGCAAGACATAGATAGGGATATCAAAAAGGACATATATTTTTTTGTTCTGAATGATAACTTGTGTTCCTAAATTATCCAGACTTGATTAAAAAAAGACTTTAATTCGATCATGGCGATTCAAACTTTAAATTCAAGACATTAACGTATTGAATTTTATAAATTTTTGGATTGAATAATCCGATTTGATAATGTGACATAATTCTCAAAACCTTTCTATGTGATTAAAATCTTCATTTATGTTTAGATAACCTTTCTACGGGGAAAAACAAAAGAGTTGTTCAGCAAATTGGGAGTTGAGTTTGAGTAGTTATCAAGTCAGAAAGTGAAATTGAACAAAGAAAAGAAACGAGGCCCACATGCACTATAATTAATTGTGAATAATTGAATATATATCATATTCATTGGCAAACTATTGTGTCAAATTAATGAGCTAACTCACTCATTAATCATCCAACTTGTTCTTAAATTCATTTCCATTGGTGTTAGAATAATGGTTGGATTTATGGGTGCTTATTTGTGGCTTTCAAGAATCATTTAATTGTAATATTTTACAACCTAATTATATTTTGTACATTATTTTTACTAAATTAAGTAAAAAAACAGTGTATTAATTACAACTTCATACACATCATTTTTTTGTTGTCCTTCCGATTTTCAGGACTTTGCCCTGACTAATCCTAATCGACCCACGTCGTACAACTGACTTTGGTGGGTGAGTCTCCCATCAAATTTTTTTTTTTACATACACAACGCCTTAAGCTCGAGACATACTTAAGTGATATCAAACTGCTCATTACTTGGACCAACCAATGTTAGTTTTATATATACCATTTTGATTGGTGTTATTAAACATGAGTTATGGTCTCCCTTACAGTATTAGTAATTAAACAAGATGGGAATTAATCATGAATGGAGCACATGAACATTCAACTCAATGATGTGCACATATTCTAATATTTAAATTATTGTATTTTGGAAAAAAATTATGTGTATGAATGGAGTAGTAATGTTCATTTGTTCCTTTTTTTTTTGAAAAATTTTAGTATGTATGTATGTATGACATATGAAAAGAAGGTCTTCCTTTATATTGCATAAAGTATCAAAGATACACGAACTGTCCAAGTTTAACTTAGGCTTAGTTTGCGGTTGCTTTTAAAAAGTACGGTGAAAAAGTGATTTTTAAACTAGCTGTTGAAAAGTAGTTTTAAAAAACTGGTTAGTGTTTGTCATTGATGTCAAAAAGTGATTTTGAAGAGATAAAATATCTATTTTAAACATGATATTGAAAAGTAAAAGTAAAATTGAGTGATGTTCAAATAGTTAATGTTATGATATATGAAATAAGTCAATTTTAATTATAATAAAAATTTTATTTTTTATAAAATTTAATTTAAAAATATAAACTATATTCTAGATTATATACAGACATATCACTTATAAATTAATAATAAATATAAAATAAATTATAAATAAAATAATTTTATTCTCAATATAAATATTAGAAAATATATATTATTTTATAAGTATGTATGCATAATGTACAATAAATTATAATTAAATAATAAAAATAAAAAAATAATTTTATTTTTAAACTAGCTTTTCCACCCAAGAAGCTATAAAATGTAGCTTTTTAGTTTGGGTGGAAAAACTAGTTTTAAAAATAACCAAAAATAAGTAAAAGCACTTAAAAAGCCCATTTGGGTTACCAAACGCAACCGCAAACGAGGCCTTAGAAGACGTGATATATCTAATTGATTTAAAGTTTATATTCCAACTTTTGCAATGTGTTCTGATTCATGAAGTAAAATTCTTTTGTGCAAAAAAGTTATAATAAAAAAAACATGTAAAACAATTTAGGCATACAATACAAAAGGCAAGCCAACCCTAATAATTTACATAAAAGTTCGACGTGTAAAAGAAAATGACATAACGTGAGGAAGATAAATTCAAATTTTACTTCAGTTGATTTATACAATTATTTTTATTAAAAGACATCCCATGAAAAATTCGTCTAAAGGTAAATGGATGATTGAAAACAACAATAAAAAATGAGAATATTATCATTGAAAAAATATAAGAAAATAATTCCAGCCATTTATTTATCCACATCTAATAGTTTAAAAAATATAAAATTAATTGAGTTTTACGTTGTGTAAATAAATTCTAACTTTATAGTATAAAAAATGAAAAAGATGGGAAGTAAAAGGGGAGAAAGGTGTTAGTTTTGGATTTGGAATGTAAGTCTTAAATGGGTGCACATGGGAAACAAAGTTGTCTATTTTAGGATTTCTGATTGTGGTTTGATGTGGGGAAATATGCTTTACTTGACCCAACATTGGGGTACCCACTCAAACCCTCCTTTCCTAATCTTGTCCTAAACCACCCAAGACATGTTGGGGCCATGTGCCCCTTCCTAGGCCCTACTAAATTTATGACATTACTCAACCGTTACAAATTACAATGCTTTTTTTAAGTTTTAACACACAAAAAACAAAAAGCTAAGAGCCTTAAGTTTATGTTTTGATTAGACAGACTCACCTTTCAAACCTTGTTCGTTTCATTTTTTGCTTTTCCTTTATTTAAACATTTCGATCCAATAAATTTAACAAAATCTAATGGTGTTACAGAAATTTATATCAAAAACTCAAATTATATATAAAAAAACACTTATATAGCAATGAAACTCTGGTCGATTTCCCCCCATTTTTATGTCCTTTTTAATTTTTAAATATTTTTTCATCGCTAATGACACTATTAATTTTATATTGATCATGGATCGCTAATTTTTTTTGTTCTTTTTTTTCGTTTTCCCCTTTCTCTTAATATGCTTTTTGTTATTTTATTTTATTTAGTTAATCTTTCCTTTTAGTATAAAATTGGTAGATTTTTTGTATGTTTTTGTCACATATTTTTCTATTCTTTTAACACGTTTTTTGGGTTTTTTTTTTATCACGGTTGAATTTGACGTCGTCTCTCCAGATGACGTTCATTGTGTTATCTTTTAATTTATTACTATTTTAAATCTTTAAACTGAATATTGATAGACGCTCGCGATTACAAAAGATAGGTCGTGGTAGAGTTGTGGTAATATCAGTTTTTCAATGGTCATCATTGTTATATGCATTTTTGTATTCGTGTTGATGATGTTTATCCTTTATCTCCGACACTATTATTTATTTGTATCTATTATTTGTCTGAATTATTTGATTGAATTTTTAATTTGATCATATTTTATTTTTAAGTGACTAGTTTGTGACTTTATGCACTATTATTGTTTTCAAGGAAATATCTCAATTAATTTATTATTATTTTGTAGACTTCTACCATTTCTCTATATAAAATAAAACTAATTTATTATTTTTTTACACAACTATTCTTTAAAATTTAAAATCTAAAATCCTAACACCATAAACTATAAATCCTAAACTCCAAACTCTAAACTTAAACTCTAACCCTAAATCTTACTTTCTAAACCTTACAACTTAAACTCTTAAACTCTAAATCTTAAAAAACTATTAACCCTTAAATTTAACAAGCACATACAAACTAAAGTATTAAAGTTTTTTCTCATAAAAGTAACCATTATTATTTAAAAAGAAAAACAGACAGTGAGACGTGGTAAAGGCATCCGTACGTTAAAACTACAAAGACGTTTCTTTAAGAAAAGTTAAAATTTCTTGGGAAAAATAAAACTTTTCATATCATCAAAATTAACAAATATTCGTGTCATTTGGTAAGTGGAATGTTGTGATATTGTCTTGAGTAAAATACCATTAAGGTCATTTTTATTTATGTTTTTTTCCTTCTATTTTAACTATTAATTCTTTAAATTGTTATGTTCTGATCATTTATATTATCGATTTATTACATTTTAATCGCTAAATTATTAATCAGAACACACAAATTTAATGTCATACTTTTTGAGTGATTGATATGTTATTTTCTTGATTAAATTAATATCCACCATTAAAAAAAAGACAAATAAAAATAACATCGGTGATAGTTTACCCCCATTTTATTTCTCATAAAACTGAAAATTACAATTTTTCATTAAAACAATATTGTTTTCTTTAATTTTATTTACTACTCGGATTATTTTCAGTGTTTTCTTAGGAGTTAGGATTACTTCTTATATTTATAGATGTTGAAGTCGTAGGGCTCTTAATTCTCCATGAATTTCGAGCTCTTTAACTAATCAGGGCTTAGATGATCCGGGCGCCCCAACTACCCGAATCAACGTGTTTACCTCAACATCTAATTATTATGGTGAATATTTGACTGGGTTGAGTTAAATTAAAAAATTTAAATTAGTCGAGTTGATGTGTATTATTTAATTATTTAATTTTTATTTAAAGTTTTTTGAGTCAAAGTTGAATTTATGTAATTTGAGTCAAGTTGAACCGATTTGTTCTAGTTTCTGTTTAAATTTAATTGCAAATATTTATAAAAGAAAACTACGTATTTGGTACCCCACCTTTACCCGTATTTTTGTTTTGGTACTTCACCTATTTTTTTAAAAAAGGTACCCAACGTTACATTTTGTTTATATTTTGGTATCATGCCGTTAAAAAATTAATGACAAAGTGACTAGGAGAGAGAAAACCACACGTGGCAGACTGCCATGTCATTTTATTTCTCTTAGTCAGTATGTCACGACGACTAAAATCACAAAAATCACACGTGGCATGCTAATTAGGAGATAGAAAATGACATGACAGTCTGCCACACATGATTTTCTCTCTCCTTGTCAACATACCGTATGTACTTTTCTCTTTTCTATTCAGCATGTTGTTGATTTTTTAACGGCGAGTACCAAAATAAAAACGAAGCATAACGTTAGGTACCATTTTGTAAACAAAAAAAAAACTGAGATATCAAAACAGTAACGCGAGAATAGGTGAGGTACTATTTAGGTAGTTTTCGCTATTTCTAATATTATAATACATATTTCGTTATATTTTTTTACAAGTGTGAGAAAGATTTGTAATTTTATTTAAAAAATCAAATACCATTTAAAAATATATAATATATTTATAATATTATTTTTAAAAGAAGATATTTTGGGGGGAAATATTGATGGGGTATAACAGAGTGTAGGAATTGATGGAAAAATAATTTATAAAGAGTTACAGTATAAAAACTAAATTGAATGAAATACAAAGTTGATAAACTAAATTAAAAATAGAAAATTTTAAAAATGAAACTAAAGTTATATAAATATTCTAGTTATTCAAATTATATTTTATCATTCAAATTTTATTTAAAATTTTATATGGTTAAATTTAAAAAATTTAAGTTAAATAAAAGAATTATTATTTTTAAATTAAATTGATTTTTTTTAGCGGCTTCTCCGAAAATTGGTGGTAAACACTCTATTTTACATGTTACAAACATTCAAATCTATTGCCTTAGTATATAATAGTATCTCGGCACACCCATATGATTGTGAAATATACCTGTTATTTATAATGAAACATATATTTATAATCAATAACAATATGGAACATGCATCATATCTAAAATAAAAGTTATTATTTATGATCTCAATCAATAAAAATTATTTATTTAATTATTTTTTAACTTTCAAAAAATGATGTGGGAAAACATGAGGGAAGATTCTATATGCACAAATCAACCCACCTTTTGTTTTGTCGGCCGGTGAAAACATTGAATTTTATATATGCATTCATCAACATGCACCTATATCTGCCTCTCTCTCAAGTCTATTTCGTGCTAGTAAAGAAATCTAATTTATGTATACCTGTGCTAGAAACATTTTAAAATAATTAGTTGAATAAAAGTGTGTATTTATTGCATTAATATTTTTGAAGTTTTTTTTATGATTCTATTATTTTTTTTTATTTATGTACTAGTATAGTCACTGAATTGATGTAATTAATGTTAGAGGGAGCAGCAAGTCCCAACACGGTACATTCAGGGTTTATAAAAGAGATAGAGAGAAGATTTATTAGGTTAGGGCTAAATGACAGATTTGATAGGAAGAGAAGTAAAAATCCATTGAAATAAGACAGTGAGGAGTGAGTTATTAACTTATTATGATGAAACAAATGGAAGCCAATCTTGGGGACAATAACAACGGAAGCCGACTTTTGAAAAGAGCTCACAGCCCCAAAGGCCTACACCCACCGACAGTAGTCGCCAACCAAAGGCCTCAGCATTGGGGTCCCAACTGATCAGACCCTGAAAATTAGGACCCAGCCCTACCTTGTGTGAAGGTGCTGGCAATGGCTAAGACCACCTTCATTTGCCCCCACTTCTTGGTTGGAACCAGCATTCAATAGTCCTTGTTTCTTTCACTGCCACAACATTTTTTGCCCCATTGGGTCGCCATGGCGAGTGTCCTCCGATCCCACACCTAATTGGGACAATTCTTTTTCTTTTGTCACTTTGAGGGGACCAATACTTGAGGGATTTATATGTTTAAAATCACATCTAAACATTGAAATAGCATTTTCTATTTTTTTATTTGCACTGAATTCACATGCGACATTGAATATATATCTTGATTTATCATACCAGAAATCATACATCGACCAGCCCAATTATCAAACATGTCGAGCCCTTTAGGCCTTTTGGGTTTAATTTAAATGAATTATGACCATACCAAGATGTTGGGTACATTGGTTGTTGGATCAGACTCAAAGCATATATGAAATATAAAGGGAATGGGATTTTACTTGAAGCAAATCCATCCGAAACACAATCAATAACCAAAAAACAAGATAAAAAAGACTGGAGTCTATGGTAGCTGTACTCAATACCTGACAAACACCAAACTCTGCCCATATTTTTTTTTGAAAATTTTAATGACAAAGATGAAATTGTTTAGACCCAAATATAATCAGGCAGTGGCAGTGTACAAGCCCCGCCTCTTTCTTTTACTCGAATGCATCATCATCGTCATCTGGAAGAGGCTGGCTGGCTGCTGCCGCAAGCTCTGCTTCATGTCTGCCACAATTGTCACAAGCAAACCGATTAAAATGCAAGCAAAGATCTCGTGCTCGTACCCCACACTCACTTTCAAGTTCAAATAAAATATCTGACTACAGCAAATAAGCTTTGGCAAGAAATACTTACTGTTGCTGGGCAGCTAAGTCAATGTGTACTTCCGGAGGAGCAAGAGCAGGGGACTCCACAAAGTGAAGATTAGGATCACTAAAATCACCCACGCATCAAAAAATATAACTATTAGGAATCAATCAAAGCATTGCAACGTAAAAACATTTTCTGTGTGCAAAAGAGGGAAAGCTCAGTTACCCTGCAAGCTTCCTGGCGAGGTACAAGAAAGGCTTCTCAAAATTGTAGTTGCTCTTGGCCGAAATTTCATAGTATTGCAGATTCTTCTTCCTATGGAATGTAACCTGCTTCGCCTTGACTTGCCTGTTCTTCACATCAACCTTATTACCACATAGAACAATAGGAATGTTCTCGCACACCCTGGCATTTGAGAGAACAAAGTTCTATAAGCTGTTCCACAACCAAAAAGGAAGGCCATAAATGATAGAGATTGAAAACTTCAACTTACCTGCAGAGATCACGGTGCCATGTAGGAACATTCTTGTAAGTTAAGCGGGCAGTAACATCAAACATAATTATAGCACATTGCCCATGAATGCTGCAAAACACAACACAAAAAAAAAAATAGTTAATAAAGAAACAATAACAACAAAGTGACAAAGAATGTGAACATAACAATTTTGGTTAATCAATAGAGACCCATGGAAACAAAATGGTGTAAGCTGATCAGTGCACATAAGGAAAACAGAATATTTGAGCCTTAGCTGAAAGGAATTTCTTTGCCATGTTTATATATGACAGTGCTTATAGATTATTACCAGAAGTGCTCACTAACAAATATAGATAATAATTAAGAGCATAAACATGATACCTATATTAATAACTGACAGATTATCAATTAGATCAACCTCAATGGAAACACCATAATAAAATACTTACTAGTAACCGTCTCGGAGACCACCGAATTTTTCCTGCCCAGCAGTATCCCAGCAGTAAAATCGGATTTTTCCACAGTTAGTGAAGAAGTCCAAAGGGTGAACCTCCACACCGATTGTTGCTGCACAATGAAAATGAAAAGCACAAGTTAAAACCTCAAACAAATTAATCAAACTGAAAACTTTTCCCAAAAGTTTATCATCACATACGCTCGTATTTCTTTTCAAACTCTCCAGTCAGATGTCTCTTCACAAATGTGGTCTTTCCTGCAACCCATCAAAACACAATCAAATAAGTCCAAAACAATGTGTCTTCTTAATCAATAACTGACTCAGTTTTCACGACTGAAAAAAATCCAAAGGTAAAACCATAACATTTCAGTGTAAATATTTGTTATAGCTGCAACAATAAACGTAGAAAGCCTTTCTTTCCAATGAATAACAAATCTCACAAACGAAAAAGTGAAAATCAATACTTCCTCATAACTCAAAACTGTACACTTATACACCAGATTGATATAACATAAAAGCACACCACTTTTATTAGAAAGTTTATCTCTTTTTCTCTCCAATTTTGTATCGGTTATTTTTTAAACAATTGAGGGCTAGTTTGGCAAGACTTTTGAAAAATGCTTTTAAAAGTGCTGTGAGATAGTGATTTTAAAAGCAATTTTGAAAAGTTAATTGTAAAATTATAGTATTTGACTTTGCTGTCAAAAATGCTTTTAAAAAGATAAAATGTCCATTTTAAGCAAAAACTTTTTAAGCCATGCCAAATAGGCCCGGAGTAGTTTAGTTCCAAAGGATTTTTAAGATTGAAGTTTTTAAACTCAAAATTAATTTTAAAATTTTGAAAAGTTAATTGAATGCTGATATTTAATAAAAAAATCCTAATCCTGCAGTACAACAAATCTTAATCTTATAAAAAAATTCTAATATCTAGATGCCATCTTCATACCGAATTATCATGTTGGTATTCATGCTTCCTAGATTTTAACAATTTGAATAAATCTACTTAATAAGTAAAAAGATGGAAAATCAAACTGATAAAACACAAACGGAACTTTGAAAACCAAAGAAAATTCGAATCTAATCACACAAAAGTAGTTAGAAATCAATCTAAGAGCCTGGAGAAAAAGGAATTACCAGTGCCTCCATCGCCGACGATGACGAGCTTGAAGCTGGGATAATCAACAGTCTGCTGGTTCGGCAAAGCCTGCACCACAAAAAAAACAATAGAATAAATATCAAACAAAGAAAATGAAAATCATGGATTACAAATCAGATTTAAAAACAAAACAAAATATCAAAGAGAATGGGGAGAGGAAATCACCATCGAATGCGAAACTGGAAGAATCGAAATCTAGCGTCAGAGGAAAGCAGGGAGAAATGGGGAAGGAAAGGCGGTGAATTGGGGAGGACGGCTATAGCGAGGGTTTTATAAGAGGGCTTTTCAGGGTCTGGGCGCTTTAAATCGACGCGAATCTCTGTGCCGTTAGATTAGATTACTCCCACCTCATTCCTCTATAGCATCTTGACCGTCCGATCCTTTTCTTCTGCACCTGGGGTCCACATAACAGAAAAATAGGGAAAATTATATTATTGTTTTTTCATCACATGACTCATGGTCTCAACCAATAAAAATCGTACATTTTATTATTTTTTAACCAAGTGAATTAATGACCTGAAAAAAATAATAAATTAAGTAATTTTTATTAGTTGAAACCACTAATAATATAGTAAGTCAGACCTAAAATATAATTTCTTGAATAATAGAGATGATATTTTGTTTTGAATTAGTAGGTCTGCCAGCTCAAGCTTAATATCAAAGCAAATGAAAATGGTTGAATTATTGAGTAGTAGTGCTACTGCATATTCTTTTTATGTGCTAATTGCTCCATTTTCTATGATATGTGCCTTTGAATGATTTGGGTTTGGCTTTCTCAACTGGGAGTGAAATCTATTGTTCAGGTATGCCTCATTTTCTGGGCGAGTAAGTGTCGCGGTGTGGTTATGGTGCATCACCAACCGAAAAGATTATAAAATACGAAATTTAAAATGAAAAATATTACATTTTAATAAATTATAGATTGGTGATTAAGTATCAAAATTTAGTTTCGAGTATTGATACTTATAACTTCTGATAATATTTTAAGTTTTTGTAAGTATCGAAACTTATCTACAAGTATCCATACTTGTCGTAAACCACCAACTTGAAATGATAAAAAAATTATAATATTTTAAGTTAGTAGGTAATAATTTAAGTTTCATAATTTATAACATTTCGGTTGGTGCCGCACCGTAATAACACCCTAAACCTAAACCTGCCCTCATTTCCTTCACAATCACAATGATATGTTGAGTTTATTGGGTCAAAGTTTTCAAATTGTTGAATTGTCATTGGCCCATACTCTTCTGGTCATATTGGTACCAATATTTCACTATTCAGATTTGGCTCAAAATTCAAAATAAAATTAGAATTTAGGTTAAATAATTTTTATATTTTTATTTTAAAATTTTTCCGGTGAAATGGTATGATACATCGTTATCCACTATTATTTTTCTAATAATTTTTAAATAAATAGTGAAATTATAAGAGTTTAACAAACAATTAATAATATTTTTAAAAAGTTATCCAAAAAATAACAATTTAAAACAGCAAAGCCGAAGTAGAAAGAAAAAAATTTATCTTGGTTGGATCTACACTACTCTCCATTTCAATCTCTCCAAAATGGAAGAGGTTTCTTCTTCTTCTTTTTCTTCTTCTTCTTGGGAATATATAATTTTTAAAAGAAATAATTTGAAAAGAAAAGATTGCAGAAGTAAAATGAGAGGATTAGAGATTTTAGAAGAAAATTTTGAGAAGAAGGAAAAAGTTTAGATTTTCATTAATTTATAAATAACCAAAATTCCTATAAGTCCGCCTTTAGCCTTACAACCAAACTACATCGTATCAGTGTGACTAAAAGACAACATCGCAATAACAATCTAAAACACACTACAAAAATTAAAAATAACAAACAAAACAATAATATTTTAAATTAAAATAAGACCACATGTGAGATCTACTTATCACTTAAGATTGAAAAATATTAAGTTGATTTTATCTTATTACATTTCAAATGAACACCTCTTTTTATTAAACTTAATTATTTCAATTATTATAATTGATTTTTTTATCTAAAATTATTCAAAATAACATAAAATATGAGTATATTGAGATTCATTAATTGGTCAAGTGATCAAGAATGCTCATGTTGTCTCATCTTGTATAAATTCGAATATTGACATTTGCATTTAGAATATAATTATCTCTATTTAATAAAAAGATTTATAAAATAAATAAATAGATTTATAAGATGATTAAAGTGCACAAAAGGTCACTAAACTAAGTAAAAATGGTATTTGAGCCACTAAGGTGCATTAATTTATCGCATTGTTATAAAAGGACATGTTATAAAATAGTAATAAATTTCAATAAATTTAATATCATTATGTATCATTTCGAAAATTTTTAATGATTATTTTGTAATAATTCAATAAATTCAATGACTATTTTATAATTTCTAAATCTCCGATGACTAAAAAGAGCATTTTACTTAGTTTAGTGACATTTTTCTGCTAAAAATTAAAATTACTTTTTTTCGAAATCAAGATTACCTTTTATCAAACAACATAATCATATTCAATATTTAAGTGTTACCAATATGCCAAACAGTTTTATAATATAAATTCTTACAAAGTCCAATACTAATTAAAATTTAACATTTAATTTTTTAATATTATTTTTATATTAATCAAACAACATCTTGATAAACCCAATTTCATAAATTCGAAGACAACATAAATCAGCATGATTATTTGAATCGAATAGACAAACTTAGATTCAATTATTTTTTATAAATAGTTCGGTTGGGCAGGCGAGCAAAATACATTCAAAACCCAAGTTAATGAATTTGGTTATTTTGATTTCAGTTTTAGATTAATTTGAAGATTCTATTAAATTATCAAAACCTTATTGTTTTTCGCATAAGGTCAAAAGTAGCTCTCAACGTTTTATCATCGGTCATTTTAGCCTTACCTTTTTTTTGGTGCAAATAACCACGTAATGTTTTATTTTTTGTTCAAATTTCACCCTCGGTGGATGAAAAACGTTAATCAACTAACGGTCAACGACTGAGACTAACATGACATGTCTGCAGGGCATGAGGAGATGACGTGACACTGCCACGTGACATTTTTGCTGACATGATGATTGGTAAAAAATATTTTATTTAAAAATAATTAATTAATTTTTTAATTTTTAAAAATGTATTGTCAGCAAAAATGCCACGTGATAGTGCCACATCATCTCCCCATGCCCTGCAAATATGCCACGTTAGTCTCAGGCGTTGATCGTTAGTTGATTAACGATTTTCACCCAACAAGAGTGAAATTTGAACGAAAAATAAAATGTTAGGTGGTTGTTTACACAAGAAAAAAAATAAAACTAAAACGACCAAATAGTAAAACGTTGGAGACTATTTTTTGACCGGTTGGTCAGGCGAGAAGTAACAGAGTAGAAGATGGGTTCAAAGAGGTTTGGCCCTCAAGACTTTGAAAATTCATTATATGTCTTTTTAGGTTTTTGAAAATTTTAAGTTAACCCATCAAACTTCTAAAAATTTATAAAAATATATTATAATTTTTTAATGTTTTTATTAAGTTCTATAAAATTTTAATTTTTCTTTTCATAAATTTTGGTTTAGCAATAATTTAAGTCCTATAAATTTAAATATTAGATAAATTAGGCCTAGTTGCCCAATTTTTAGTTTAAATATTTAATAAACTTTTATATTTTTAAAGTTTAATAATTTGTCCGCTCTCGACATACGGTCATGGCTCTGTCTATGTAGGTGAGCAAAATACATCCTGTAACACCCGTGTTTTGGGGTTAGGAGTTATTCGAGTTTATAGTTCGAATCAATAAAATTAAATTAAAATAAATCCAACCTAAAATGTGGCCTAATTGAACTTTAGTAAAAAGGGAAGGACTTATGTTGTAATTTGCCCAAAAACTTTTAAAAAGGATGACAACTTTCAAAGTTGTCATCTTCTTCCCCTTTTCCCATTATCCCCCACGTGAAACACCTCCCCCATTCCCCAAACTCTCTCAAATTTCAAGCTTATATTTCATTCGATTTCAACTTCGATTCAAAGGGTTTTTGAAAGGTAATCACATATTTGAACTCTCCTTTCCATTTCCTATCTATCCATGGTCCTTGATTTTAAAACCATGAACTTTTGAAAATTAGGGTTTATATCAAGTTTGGATTTTAAGGGGGTTTTCCAATTGGTTTTGATAAATTGAGTTGGGGCTTTAGTTAATCATGTTAAAAGGTGTAACATATATCAATTTGGTTGAATTTTGGTAAAAATCCGAAGTGGGTTCTTAGACCCATTTTTAAGGTGTCAAAAAGTTGATTTTTGGTGGGTTTTAGGGTGTAATTAGAGGGCTGATGGTATATGTATGCTAAGGGGATGATTTGGGACCATTTAGATGTCATTTGGGTGTTTAAAAACATGATTTTCTGCTGGGTAAAATATGAGTACGAAAATGGAGTTTTGGAGGGTTTTGGGTGAGTTTTAGGGGTTGTTTTAGGTGGAAATTGATAGCCCAATGGTAGTACTATGGTTAGGGATTGATTTAGGATCATTTGTGGGTGCAATGGATGTTGGAAACATAGCTTTTGAAAGAGGTATTGAGGCTGTCCGAAATTGCTAAGTATGGGGCTTGGTCATGGCTTGCAACATTGTAAATTGTACTTGAATTGTATTTCGGGTTGATATTTTGATGTTGGGCTGATTTGAGGTTGTTTGAATTGTATTGAGGTTGTTTAGAAGCAAGAATTTGGGTCGGCGAAGCATCGAGAAGAAATCCAGAAACTTGAAGGTGATGGTTGCTTAGTACTTGAGCTTGGAGGTAGAGGTGAGTGGTTAATGTTTTTAAATTGGTTTTTAAGTGGTTGGTTTAAGCATGTGAACTAGGTTGGGCTTGGTAGACCCACCTAGAGTTAGGATTAGGGTGGTAGCCTAATCCTAAGCTTTAGTTAGAGACCTTGGATGTACTCTTTAATCGTTGTAATGCCTCATGATGAGTATGTATAATGTGGTACACATGTATGTGAAAGTATGGCTTAATGTATTGGTTTTATGTGCATGTTGATGACAAATAAAATGTGGATATATGATGAGATAATTGTTCGGTTGACATACATGAGGTGTTGGTTTGTGAAATGAGGTTATGTTGTGGATTGCATGATTTTGGAGAATCATGGTGAGTACGTGCTAGGCACGGAATTTATATTGAAATTGATATTGTAAAAAGTTGTGTAGTTTGATTTATATTGGCACTAGTATGCTTGGGTACAATGATCGATCATTAGGATGAGTGTGCACACAAATTGAGTCAAAACGTACGTGGCCTTGGTGGCGTTAAGGCACCAAGGAGGAGTACGGTGATGTAATATTCCACCGGAAGCTTTTATATATTTCTACGTGATGATGAGTGGAATCCCATCCGTAGGGCATGTGGTGATGAGTGGAATCCCGCCCATGTAAGGACCGGTGATGAGTGGAATCCCACCGAGGTAATGTTGTTGTTGGAAATGCGTTCCAACGGGTTATCCGCGTATTCGGGTCATAACTAGGTGCCAATATGAGGTTGTATGTATATACTAATGTGAGATTATGCTTATGTGCTTATATGACATGAAATGTGATGCCCTTATGAATTGATATATGATGTGGTTAATGCTTTGGATTATGTATCATGGTAAGTTGAGCTTATGGTTGTTGAGCATGGCATAATGTTGACTATATGTTCATGCATCATGTTCATTTTGGCTTGGCGGACCGGAGGTAAGACCATGCATTTCATCTTGGAAATAGCTCGTGCTTGGACCCTGCATTGTCGAAGGTTTGTTTTATGAGCTACCCTCACTAAGCTTTTATGCTTACGCTCTCTTTTGTTCGACAATGCAGATAAATAGCTTGTGGGCTGCAAGGGCAAGGAAAGGCCTCCAAGTGTTGCTTTTGGTGAGCTCAATGTATAAATTTTAAGTAATAGAATGTAATAGTTAAGCAATGGGATAGGTGTTGATGATTTGAGTTTTGATGTACGTCGATATTGGTTTGATTCTTGGATGCCTTGTTTGACCTATAAATATTGCTCGATGGCATGTAAACCTTTATGTGATGAATGGTTTTTTGTCTATCAATGTCTTCAAGCATGTTTTGTATGAAAGGCCTTGTGTATTTGTCATGGTTGTATGTTTATGAATGTCCATGTCTTGTGAGTGTTTGTGTATGTTAAACTTTGGTTGCATGCCTCTAGATCTTGGTTTGATAGTGTTGTGTGCCTTTAGGGGGCCTTAGGGGACCTTTAGACTTGCCAAGACTCACTTAAATCGGAATTTCAAAGGTTGCAGACTGCCAGCGTTTCGAAACGGGAAGGGTAGTTTCGAAACGGGTAGGCTTCAGGGACCCCGTATCGGAACGCGTTTCGATACGGTTTGGCCTCTGGAACCCCCTGTTTCGATACGCGTTTCGGAACGTTTTGGCTACTGGAATTTTGAGAAATTCACGAGATAAAGGTGTTTCGAAACGGGCCTGAAGGTTTCGAAACGGTCAAAATCTCGTTGACCACGAGATGTTTACTGTCGTGGGCGTTTCGGAACGGTTGACCACCGTTTCGATAAGGCCCCTTGTATAGGCTCTGGGGCAGTTGACCTGGTCAAGGTGTTTCGAAACGCCTCAAGGGTGTTTCGAAACGGACTGCCTTCAAGATTAAATTTAGGTTGTTAAGTGTTGTCTTGCTTTCGATTGATTGTTTCGTGTATGTTGTTCCGCTGTTTGATCACTTAGGGTTTAATACTCCTCTAGGCAAGATTAAAATGAAAAAAATAGGGTTGCTAACCGAGGGAGAACCTTAACGGGTTTCGCTTCGGTTTTCCCCGTGTGGCCCACTCGGACCGGTCATCCGGCCAGACCGGGACGAGGGGGTTACATTTGTTGGTATCAGAGCCTAAGGTTTCCGAGACCTTGGGCAGGTAAGTGAGGTAAGTTGTGTTTTATGATTGATATGCACGGTGTTTGCTTGCCATGTAAGCATGTTGCTTGTTATTCGTGTATGCTGTGATGTATGATTGTTTGATTGAGAATGTATGTTGTTTGATCGTATGCATATGTTTGCTTGTTTAGCAAGTAAGACTTGTTATATGCTTGGTTGAGCGTGTATGTGTGTCGATTTGTTTGAAACATGTTTAGTAGAGTCACATTGCTACTATTACATCGAAAAAGAGATTTTTAAGTGAGGGAAACATACTTGAGCCACTTGGAAGCCTTGCCTTGCTAACCCAATCTTGTATGTTTTACTGTTGATGTTGTTGCTGATTTAATTGCTTTTCAGTAAGTAGAAGTTGTAGTTTCTAAAAAGGTGGACGACGTTAGGGGAGTCCATCACCTTAGTTAGGGAGGTATGGTTGTACCGGAATTGAGGTACAATTTGTTCGTTGGAGACGATGTGTATGTGGGTTGATTCCTGTGGATGAGGGACGATGCGATCCACTCTGGCATTAGTTGGTAAGAAGAAGTGAAGGCATATGAGTGAGAGTTAGAGTGGTGTCGATGTTTTAACAGCTAAGCCCTTGGTACAATATTAAGTTGTTTCCTCTAGTTGATTCTAAACTCGTGCTTTTGTATATCGTTAGCAAGTATGCAGGTTTGAACATGCCTGGTGAAGTGTTAGAGGTAGGTGCGAGTACCTTGGTCCTTTTAGCAAGATCAAGGTAAGGGTTTTGTGTGAGAAATCTGAAATTCAGAGTGTTAGTTGGTGACCGTTGGGGGTTCGGCCTATGATTTTAGTACAAGACAACTGGTCGGTGTCCGTGAATGGGA
This sequence comes from Hibiscus trionum, assembly GCA_030270665.1. Lineage (NCBI taxonomy): Eukaryota > Viridiplantae > Streptophyta > Magnoliopsida > Malvales > Malvaceae > Hibiscus > Hibiscus trionum. The sequence goes on along the minus strand of BSYR01000022.1, from coordinate 33,069,904 downwards.
GTTAGTTTGTGTGATTGGGTCAGTGTACGTTGAGTTGTTTTCCAGCAAGCGGAAGAGATGGAGTCACTCTCGATATAGTTGAGCCGAGAAGGGAGCCTTGAGCTTTGACTTCAGGATTGTTTGGTAGGGGTAGAACAAGTCCAGCATGATTGTTTGTGTGTGATCAGAATTGAGTCTTGAAGTTACGAAATGCTCTAAGAACAGTTTAGAAGAGTCAGATTTTGTTGAAGAACCAATATGAGAACAAGAGGACAGAAGACTATCAGTTGTGTACATGTGAAGAGGCAATTTCTGCGAATACCTACTTTTGTGTGAGCATGTAAGAAATTAGATATCCTTGATGAGACCTTAGATGTAGGGACACATGTGACTAGCCTTTGGGAGATAGTAGTGGTCAGAAAGATGTACAGAAGGTGTTTGTTGGTGGTTCAGAGTTACTAGTTTCTAGTAGATGTGAAGTGATCGTCTTCCCGCGGTTTTGATGTACCTTTTGACAAGGTTTGGCTTGAAGAGCACATAGTTAGTGTATACCTTGAGACAGATAGAGAATTACCTTGAGGTCGCAGATTTTTGTGAGACTGTAGTAGTAGGTAAGGATGTGAACTCCTTATTGAATGTTGATCCAGCTTTAGAGGTCAAAGATTGGTTGAGTTTAGTCAACAGGCTTGCTTAGCAATTGTGATGGATTTGATTTTGAATGAAGGTTAGACCACAGAATGCTAGAATAGTTTGTATTTTCCTAAGAAGTGTTTGGAAGAATCGCCGATTTGTATCTTGATAGGGAAGAAGAGTTCGTTATTGAGACCGTCTCCGAGGTTGCTTCAGTTTTGTTGCTCTGTAACTTATGAATTTCGGAAGAATTAAGAATGTTGAAGAAATAACTTCGAGATTAGCTGGATCTTAGACTCATTAGGCCTAGTACGTCATCTTAGAGTATGACAGTGCAATTTGTGAAGAAGAAAGAGTGACAGTACGAGAATGTGTTCAGATTACATACAGTCGAAACAAGTGACAGTGAATGATTAGTATCCGTTTTCGAGTGTCAGTGAATTGTTGGTCAGTTAGTGTGTGCTTCAGTCTATTTGAAGATTAGTTTGAGATCCGTTTACTGCTAGTTGAAAGTGAGAAAAGTTGAAGTACCGAAGACAGCTTTAGGGGTAAGATGTGATCGCCTTGATCTCTGAGTTATGTCGTTTTGTTTGACTAGTGTATTAGTTACCTTCATAGAGATGTTGAGCAGAATATTTTCCTGAGTTCCTTGGTCAGTTTGTAGTAATTCTCATAGATGATACGTGGGTATATTCAAGTACCGAAGAAGAGTATGACGAGCTTTGAAGTTAGTGTGGTAGATTCTATTAGAGAATTAATTGTATACCAAGTTGTGCAATGTGAACTCCGAGTTAAGAAAGATGTTCTCCTAGGACTTGTAGATTAGTCGAGTGTGTTAGAGTAAATCCCAGGTAGGCAAAAGAAGGTATGAGTTGGAAGAAATTGAAGACTGTGACAGGTATCTATAGTTTCTAGGTCTAGCATTGTTACTTTCAGAGAATTGTAAATAGTCTTTTGAAGATAGTTGCTCCATTGATAGATTGCTACAGAAGAATGTTTAGTTGTGTGGTTAGATGCGAGACAATGAGCCCTTGGGAAAACGAAAGAAACTTTGATGAGAGCTCCGATCTTGAATCAGCTTATGTCCGAGAAAGAATGTGTGAACCATAGTGATGTGTTACATGTAGAGTTAGGTTGTGTGCTTATACAAGACAGAAGATTGTGGCTTGTTCATCAAGATAGTTGAAAGACCGAGAAAATAGTTATCTCACACTAGACTTAGAGTTAGTTACAGTGTATTTGATTCGAAGACTTAGAGACAGAGCTTGCATAGTAAGAAATGCACAGTGTGTATGTACATATCTTCAGAACTTGAAATATTTGAAGACTTATGAAGGGTTGGAACTTGAACAACATGAGTTGCTAGAACCGTTTGAAGACCGTAATCTCAAGATTGAGTACTATCTGAAGAGAGTCTACGTAGCAACCGATGTTCCGAGTTATTTTGTTGATAAATTAGTAGTTGAGTTGCGAGATGTATTTGCCGAAATTCAGTTTACCGAAGGATAACAGTTTTGTGGCTGAGTTTCATGTTGAACCTACATTGAGTCAGAATGCTTGAAGAGAAACAGTTACAAGACATAGTGGAAGGAAGACCGTCAGAATACAGTTTCGGAGATGATAGAGTTTGTATTGTTAGAGATAAAATTGTTGTACTGATTGGCATAGTGTTTTGAGACGTGTTGTTTTGGCCGAAGCACACGGTAGTTCATCTGTATTGCATCTGAGTGGTATGAAGACGTATTGTGGGTTGAAGATGAGTACTTCCAGATTGAGTGGGTGAATAATGTGGTTCAGTATGAGAGTAAGTATGTAAATTTCCAGCGTGTCAAGACCGAGCTTCAGTTTCTTCTAGTTTGTTACATCCGTGGAAGGTTCATAATGGGAGTGAGTAATAGAGATTCGAGATTTCAACTAGATTATTTTTGAAGACGTTTGTATAGTGTTAGGTTACCTGTTGAAGTCAGATGATTAGTCAGAGAAAGTTATGGGTCAAGTATTCAAATAATGTTGTATGAGATTATGAACCGGGCTAGTTCTGTTGTCTGTTTGTTGCCGTTACCACCAGAGTTAGAAAGGGGTTCATGATGCATCATGTGTATCTGTGATTCGAAAGTGTGAGTCAGATCTGTTCCGTGCTATGTTTGTTGAAGAGATTGAGTTGAGTTTGAAATTGGCATGCCTTGAAGAATCAGTTGGGATCTAGGTGTAAGATAGCAAGTGTTGTGTTGTAAGTCTTTCGAGTTGGTTAGTATGTTGTGGTGAGAGAGGAATGCGTGGAGGTGCATGTTTCAGTGGCCCTCCGTGATCGATGAATTTCGGGGACAAAATTTCCTCAAGTGGGGGAGAGTTGTAACACCCGTGTTTTGGGGTTAGGAGTTATTCGGGTTTATAGTTCGAGTCAATAAAATTAAATTAAAATAAATCCAACCTAAAATGTGGCCTAATTGAACTTTAGTAAAAAGGGAAGGACTTATGTTGTAATTTGCCCAAAAACTTTTAAAAAGGATGACAACTTTCAAAGTTGTCATCTTCTTCCCCTTTTCCCATTATCCCCCACGTGAAACACCTCTCCCATTCCCCAAACTCTCTCAAATTTCAAGCTTATATTTCATTCGATTTCAACTTCCATTCAAGGGGTTTTTGAAAGGTAATCACATATTTGAACTCTCCTTTCCATTTCCTATCTATCCATGGTCCTTGATTTTAAAACCATGAACTTTTGAAAATTAGGGTTTATATCAAGTTTGGATTTTAAGGGGGTTTTCCAATTGGTTTTGATAAATTGAGTTGGGGCTTTAGTTAATCATGTTAAAAGGTGTAACATATATCAATTTGGTTGAATTTTGGTAAAAATCCGAAGTGGGTTCTTAGACCCATTTTTAAGGTGTCAAAAAGTTGATTTTTGGTGGGTTTTAGGGTGTAATTAGAGGGCTGATGGTATATGTATGCTAAGGGGATGATTTGGGACCATTTAGATGTCATTTGGGTGTTTAAAAACATGATTTTCTGTTGGGTAAAATATGAGTACGAAAATGGAGTTTTGGAGGGTTTTGGGTGAGTTTTAGGGGTTGTTTTAGGTGGAAATTGATAGCCCAATGGTAGTACTATGGTTAGGGATTGATTTGGGATCATTTGTGGGTGCAATGGATGTTGGAAATATAGCTTTTGAAAGAGGTATTGAGGCTGTCCGAAATTGCTAAGTATGGGGCTTGGTCATGGCTTGCAACATTGTAAATTGTACTTGAATTGTATTTCGGGTTGATATTTTGATGTTGGGCTGATTTGAGGTTGTTTGAATTGTAATGAGGTTGTTTAGAAGCAAGAATTTGGGTCGGTGAAGCATCGGGAAGAAATCCGGAAACTTGAAGGTGATGGTTGCTTAGTACTTGAGCTTGGAGGTAGAGGTGAGTGGTTAATGTTTTTAAATTGGTTTTTAAGTGGTTGGTTCAAGCATGTGAACTAGGTTGGGCTTGGTAGACCCACCTAGAGTTAGGATTAGGGTGGTAGCCTAATTCTAAGCTTTAGTTAGAGACCTTGGATGTACTCTTTAATCGTTGTAATGCCTCATGATGAGTATGTATAATATGGTAAACATGTATGTGAAAGTATGGCTTAATGTATTGGTTTTATGTGCATGTTGATGACAAATAAAATGTGGATATATGATGAGATAATTGTTCGGTTGACATACATGAGGTGTTGGTTTGTGAAATGAGGTTATGTTGTGGATTGCATGATTTTGGAGAATCATGGTGAGTACGTGCTAGGCACGAAATTTATATTGAAATTGATATTGTAAAAAGTTGTGTAGTTTGATTTATATTGGCACTAGTATGCTTGGGTACAATGATCGATCATTAGGATGAGTGTGCACACAAATTGAGTCAAAACGTACGTGGCCTTGGTGGCGTTAAGGCACCAAGGAGGAGTACGGTGATGTAATATTCCACCGGAAGCTTTTATATATTTCTACGTGATGATGAGTGGAATCTCATCCGTAGGGCATGTGGTGATGAGTGGAATCCCGCCCATGCAAGGACCGATGATGAGTGGAATCCCACCGAGGTAATGTTGTTGTTGGAAATGCGTTCCAACGGGTTATCCGCGTATTCGGGTCATAACTAGGTGCCAATATGAGGTTGTATGTATATACTAATGTGAGATTATGCTTATGTGCTTATATGACATGAAATGTGATTCCCTTATGAATTAATATATGATGTGGTTAATGCTTTGGATTATGTATCATGGTAAGTTGAGCTTATGGTTGTTGAACATGGCATAATGTTTGTTGGGTTTTAGGGTGCTCGATTCGTTCAACCGATTATGCTCACCAAGTGGTGGAGAGGTGGATATTTGGGTGGAAGGGTTAAGGAAGCTAAAAAGAATAAAGACACAAAGATTTAGAGTGGTTCGGTCTTCTAACAAGCACCTACATCCACTACCTTAGCTCCCCACTAAGGATTTCACAGTCAATCCACTAATTGATTCGTCCCCTTTTCTTGGATTAGGAGGAAACCCTTACAACCGATCAAGCTTCTACCCAAAGCCTTGATCAAAACCCTCTTTACAAAGAGAAACAATAAGCAAACTTAAAACCCTCTAATAGGTGCTTGTTTGCACAATTAAGCTCTCACCCAAATCCTAAAACACTTGAGCAAATTTGACAATTTTGGCTCACTAGTGTTTGTCTATACAAGAATTGACAAATAAAGTACTAAGACAATTTCTTGATCATTTGATGTTTGACAATATGAGCATTAGTCTTCTCTTGATGCTTGGAGGTCCCTTTTATACTCTCAAATGAGTTTGTAGCCGTTACTAGCCGTTGGGGATGAATTGGAGCCGTTGAGGACTTTATTTCCCTTCATAAATGCTGTTCTGCAGCTAACGGTATCGATACACGTGGAACGGTATCGATACGGCCTTCATATGAACTAGCCGTTGGGCACTTGCCAGCTTGGGCGTATCGATACGCTTGAGGGCGTATCGGTACCCTTTGACATTTAAATGGCCGTTGGGAAATAGCCGTTGGGGTAGTTAAAATGGGATCGGTACGCTGACGTGGCGTATCGAAACGACCCCCTCCGTATCGATACGAGGGTTTGCTGTATCGATACGGGTTTTGACAGTGGCCAAACTCAGGCAAAATGGTATCGATACTGGTATGACCGTATCGATACTGGTAACGTGAAAAGTCAAGTTTGGCTATTGAAAACATGAAAAATCTTTGTCAAAAACCTCTTAAAATACCTCAAACATAATTTCAAGTAGTTTGGACTTTAAAGCCAAGTTTTTAAGTTCTTTCAAATTAGTCCAAAACATTTTTCAATTATTATATCAAAACATTAGTTCTACAATCTCCCCCTTTTTGATATAATAAAACTAACTTGAAAAATTGTTTGGGATTCTCCCCCTTTAACTTTAAAAATGTGAATAAGAGATTAAAGATGTGAAATCAAATTAAGCTCCCCCTTATTCATTTGAAAATTCAATTTTTCAAAACCATATCTCCCCCTTTTTGTTATATCAAAAAGAATTTAAAAACATTAAGTTTCAAAATAACAATTGAGGTAAAAACCTTGACACAAATAAAAATTTGGTTTAAAAATGGCTCCCCCTTACTCAAAGCATCATCAAAAGTGTTAGTCCATCATATATGATCATCTAGTTGAATAAACTAAAAATTAAAACAAATAAAAGCAAGACAACTAGATTTTTACCAACACTTGAACCCAAAGGTAGGATGTGAAGCCTTCCTTCTTCAAGTGTTCTTCCTTGTGTGTATGGAGCTCCCCCTCAATGTTTGACTTGTTGAACATCTCCATCACACCTAGCAAAAGACAATCAAGTAACTTTTGGTATCCAAATTGCTTTGGATCCATGAACGTTAGTAGCACAAATTTTTGACCCCTTAGGAATCCATTTTTCAATGTCATCCTTTTTAATTGAAGTGGTTAGTCCTTTTGGGACCCAAACACTTCTAAAACATTTACCATTTTTAAATCTAGGGGCACTAGATTGTCTAACATAAAAATTTGATTTTCCAAAATTGTTTTTCTTTTCAAGCTCTTTGGAAATCAAATTTTTTTCTTCTTGAACATTTTGAAGCAATTTTTGTAAATCAAAACATTTTAATTCAAACTCTTCAAGTTTTGCTTCAAGTTCAAGTTTGGTTTTAGAAAGCAAATCATTTTGAATTTTTAACTTTGAGACCAATTTTTTGTTTTTCAAAATGTGGCTTTTAAAACCTAAAACCAAATCATCATAGGCATCTTGTAATTCATCAAAGGAATAAGAACATGAAGTAGATGAATTAGAAGTTACCCTTGAATCTTCTTCGATGGCCATAAGGCAAAGGTTGGCTTGTTCATCGTCGGTGGAGTCTTCATCACTCCAAGTAGCCAAATGTGCCTTCTTCTTATGGCTTGAAGTGCTTGCCCTCTCCTTTCTCTTAGGTTCTCGTTCAAGCTCTCTCAAGGCTTTCTTCATGAACGGGGCACACTTCTTGAAGAGATGAACTATCTCTTCTTCTTCATCCTCCTCTTCACTTGAGTAGACATGATGGCAAGTGGAGGATTTGAGAGCCATGGCACTAGCATTGATGCCAAGCCCTTTGATTTTCTTCTCTCCCATAGCTCGAATTTCTTCCCTCTTCTTCTCATCCTCTTTATTCTTCTTCATGATTTGATGAGTAAGGAGTGACCCCATGAGTTCATCAAGCTTCAAAGTTTTCAAATTTTTGGCTTCGATGATGGCGGTCCTCTTTGAGTCCCAAGACTCGGGAAGTGAGTAGATGAGCTTTCGAACAAGCTTCTCCTCCGGGATGGCTTCTCCATAGCCTTTGAGACCATTGGTGATGGTGGAGAACCTATCAAACATCTTCTCGATGTTCTCTTCCGGATCCATTTTGAAGTTCTCATACTCCAAGGTTAGGAGCCCAATCTTGGTCTCCTTGACTTCGTTTGTCCCTTCGTATGTGACTTCAAGCTTGTCCCATAACTCCTTGGCACTCTCACAAGAAGACATCTTCTCATAGATGGATGGGCCAAAAGCACAAAACAAGATGTGCAAGGCCTTGCAATTGAGCTCCATCTTCTTGCGATCGTCGGCACTCCACTCCGCTTTACTTCTTTGAGGCACGAACGGACCATCTTCAACTATGTCCCATAGCTTGTAATCTCTTGACTTCAAGAAGAATTTCATCTTTGTCTTCCAATGGGCATAGTGGTCTCCGTCAAAGAAAGGCGGTTTGTCGATTGATTGTGCCATTTGAGCCGGTTGATGAACTAGTGATCGAGCTTGCCAGATCTTCTCAATAGGATGTGAATCCTCTTCGATTGAGCCAAGCTCTGATACCAATTGTTGGGTTTTAGGGTGCTCGATTCGTTCAACCGATTATGCTCACCAAGTGGTGGAGAGGTGGATTTTTGGGTGGAAGGGTTAAGGAAGCTAAAAAGAATAAAGACACAAAGATTTAGAGTGGTTCGGTCTTCTAACAAGCACCTACATCCACTACCTTAGCTCCCCACTAAGGATTTCACAATCAATCCACTAATTGATTCGTCCCCTTTTCTTGGATTAGGAGGAAACCCTTACAACCGATCAAGCTTCTATCCAAAGCCTTGATCAAAACCCTCTTTACAAAGAGAAACAATAAGCAAACTTAAAACCCTCTAATAGGTGTTTGTTTGCACAATTCAGCTCTCACCCAAATCCTAAAACACTTGAGCAAATTTGACAATTTTGGCTCACTAGTGTTTGTCTATACAAGAATTGACAAATAAAGTACTAAGACAATTTCTTCATCATTTGATGTTTGACAATATGAGCATTAGTCTTCTCTTGATGCTTGGAGGTCCCTTTTATACTCTCAAATGAGTTTGTAGCCGTTACTAGCCGTTGGGGATGAATTGGAGCCGTTGAGGACTTTATTTCCCTTCATAAATGCTGTTCTGCAGCTAACGGTATCGATACACGTGGAACGGTATCGATACGGCCTTCATATGAACTAGCCGTTGGGCACTTGCCAGCTTGGGCGTATCGATACGCTTGAGGGCGTATCGGTACCCTTTGACATTTAAATGGCCGTTGGGAAATAGCCGTTGGGGTAGTTAAAATGGGTTCGGTACGCTGACGTGGCGTATCGAAACGACCCCCTCCGTATCGATACGAGGGTTTGCTGTATCGATACGGGTTTTGACAGTGGCCAAACTCAGGCAAAATGGTATCGATACTGGTATGACCGTATCGATACTGGTATGACCGTATCGATACTGGTAACGTGAAAAGTCAAGTTTGGCTATTGAAAACATGAAAAATCTTTGTCAAAAACCTCTTAAAATACCTCAAACATAATTTCAAGTAGTTTGGACTTTAAAGCCAAGTTTTTAAGTTCTTTCAAATTAGTCCAAAACATTTTTCAATTATTATATCAAAACATTAGTTCTACAATGTTGACTATATGTTCATGCATCATGTTCATTTTGGCTTGGCGGACCGGAGGTAAGACCATGCATTTCATCTTGGAAATAGCTCGTGCTTGGACCCTGCATTGTCGAAGGTTTGTTTTATGAGCTACCCTCACTAAGCTTTTATGCTTACGCTCTCTTTTGTTCGACAATGCAGATAAATAGCTTGTGGGCGGCAAGGGCAAAGAAAGGCCTCCAAGTGTTGCTTTTGGTGAGCTCAATGTATAAATTTTAAGTAATAGAATGTAATAGTTAAACAATGGGATAGGTGTTGATGATTTGAGTTTTGATGTACGTCGATATTGGTTTGATTCTTGGATGCCTTGTTTGACCTATAAATATTGCTCGATGGCATGTAAACCTTTATGTGATGAATGGTGCTTTGTCTATCAACGTCTTCAAGCATGTTTTGTATGAAAGGCCTTGTGTATTTGTCATGGTTGTATGTTTATGAATGTCCATGTCTTGTCAGCGTTTGTGTATGTTAAACCTTGGTTGCATGCCTCTAGATCTTGGTTTGATAGTGTTGTGTGCCTTTAGGGGGCCTTAGGGGACCTTTAGACTTGCCAAGACTCACTTAAATCGGAATTTCAAAGGTTGCAGATTGCCAGCGTTTCGAAACGGGAATGGTAGTTTCGAAACGGGTAGGCTTCAGGGACCCCGTATCGGAACGCGTTTCGATACGGTTTGGCCTCTGGAACCCCCTGTTTCGATACGCGTTTCGGAACGTTTTGGCTACTGGAATTTTGAGAAATTCACGAGATAAAGGTGTTTCGAAACGGGCCTGAAGGTTTCGAAACGGTCAAAATCTCGTTGACCACGAGATGTTTACCGTCGTAGGCGTTTCGGAACGGTTGACCACCGTTTCGATACGGCCCCTTGTATAGGCTCTGGGGCAGTTGACCTGGTCAAGGTGTTTCGAAACGCCTCAAGGGTGTTTCAAAACGGACTGCCTTCAAGATTAAATTTGGGTTGTTAAGTGTTGTCTTGCTTTCGATCGATTGTTTCGTGTATGTTGTTCCGCTGTTTGATCACTTAGGGTTTAATACTCCTCTAGGCAAGATTAAAATGAAAAAAATAGGGTTGCTAACCGAGGGGAACTTTAACGGGTTTCGCTTCGGTTTTCCCCGTGTGGCCCACTCGGACCGGACATCCGGCCAGACCGGGACGAGGGGGTTACACATCCAAAACTCAAGTTAATGACTTGAGTTATACAATTTGATTAATCTGGTTTCAATTTAAATTTGATCCGAATATTATGTTAAAATATATTAAATTAATTATCGATTTTCACAACAAAAAAAATAAATTAACCGACTTTATATAAATATATGAAGTGGATATACTTTAAAAATATTGAAAAAGTTTTGAATTTATTTTAAAATTTTATTTAATACAGTAGTAAAAAATAGCATCCTTTTGTTTGATAAAATTAAAATTTATTTTTAAAAAAATAATTTATTGTTTTTATATTTATTAACATAATATTTTACAGTATTTCTTGATAGCTTGAATGAAAAATTAAATATAATAATTTGAATTATTTAAAAAAATTAGATAAATATAATTTATAGATAAAATTAACATAAGCTTTTCAACATTAAGGGATAAATAACCATGTACTTATCTTATTTAACGCATTATTATTAAAAGTTTTATATTAAAAAAATAATATAATTATCAAACACACTTAAAAATAAGTATAATTATATACGTTAATTTTAAAAAAATAATTAACCCAATTTTTTCAAGTCCAATTAAATAGGCAAAAGAAGAGTAAACTACTATTAGGATTCTAACATGTAGTAAGAGACATAAATGAAGTGAAAAACTAAAAACGAAACCAGAGAGAAACCCCCAACACCTATATAAAGCTTAAGCTGTTGCTTTGCCTGTAGAAACTAAAAGAACCCGGTGAGAATGGATGGTGGGAGAAACAGAGGCATGTTTGGGTCGTCCGATGTTGCACTTCATTCCCTCGGCGACCGGAGCAGCCGTAGAGTCAACTTCAAGCCCAGGAGATTCATTGTGTATCCTCATGATCGTCGGTACAGGTAATAAAACAAAGCTTCTCTTCTTCTACTAGTTCCACTTCTAATGTTAATGTTCGATCCTAGCTCCGTCACTACACTATTAATTCGTGACTGAAATTCATACAAGTAAATTTGTTATTGCAGGGTATGGGAGAATTTTCTGGTTATTCTGGTGGTGTATACTGCTTGGGTTTCGCCATTCGAGTTCGGCTTCCTTCATAAACCGCACCCAGTCCTTTCCATTACCGATAACGTTGTGAATGGATTCTTTGCCCTGGATATTGTCCTCACCTTCTTTGTTGCATACCTTGATAAAGCTACCTATTTATTTATCGATGACCGGAAGAAGATTGCTTGGAAGTATGGCAGATCCTGGTTGGCTTTCGACATTATATCCACGATTCCATCCGAACTTGCTGAGATGATCTTCCCTAAGCCATTAAGCTCGTATGGCATATTCAACATGCTTCGCCTTTGGCGTCTCCGCAGAGTTAGTGCCATGTTTACCAGGTACATACAAGAACTACTAATTGGATAGTTGTTGAAATATGTATATTGCCTCCTCTTATTTGACATTGCATTCAACAGATTGGAGAAAGACACCAACTACAGCTACTTCTGGGTTCGATATTCGAAACTTATTTGTGTGAGTACAACAAGAAGCATATGGGACAACTTTACCTCTAATTGTTTTCTTAGTAATGCCAGCGTTGATGAAACTCTGGATGGTTTTTTTTTGTAGGTTATGCTTTTTGTTGTCCATAATGCCGGATGCTTCATTTACCTTATGGCTGCAAAATTTAATGATCCCGGAAGAACATTGATTGGGGCAGTTCTGGGAGCCGATTTCGAAGAAAAACAGAGTTTGTTGAGTCGATACGTGACATCGATTTACTGGGCTACCTCTTCATCCACTACAGTTGGCTATGGTGGAGATATTCACCCCGTGAATACAGGGGAGATGGCATTTGACGTTTTATACAGGCTCATCAGTCTCTTATTGTTTGCGTATTTGTTCGGAAAAATGACAAACTTGGTTGCCCATTCAGCTACCCGAACTAGACTCTTTGTGAGTGACTTTCCTTCCTATACTTATATTTAGGAATTGCATGAAATATATTTGAGTAGGAGTTTATTATTGAGCTTGGGAAGCTCAACGTTTACATGTTTTTATTCGCAGGTTAGTAGAGTACGATCGTTGCTGAGGGACACCATTTGAGGAAGGATTCCAACGCCACACATCATATAGTACCCAATAGTTTCTGTTTGGTAATATAGGTTGAATACTTCAATGACTTAATTTGTCTTCTTGAATCCTCCAAATTAGTCAATTTTGATTTATACTATTATGCAAATATTGTTTTTGATTATTTTTTTGCTTTTTTCAAAAAGTGAGTCACGTCTCAAGTTTAAGTCTTTATTGTTTACTCTTTCTTTTTCCTTTATATATCATATTTTTTTAACGTCATGCTTAATTGTGTTAAAAAACGAACACAAACGAAGGTTAAGGAATTCAACGAGTGGTCCCAACTAGTGACGAATGTATGATTAATGTAGGTAGGGCAATTGTCCCTTTCAGCTTTGATGGTTTAATTGCATTGTAAGTCATTGATTGTCTTTAAACCATTGTAATTAAATCTTTGTCTCACTTAATATTTTGTAATTAAGTCATTTCCTCTTCATAATTTTTTGCTTTAATTAATTTTTAGGACATTGTTAGTTTTATAAATTAATGAAATCAAGTCTTGACTTTCAATTTTTTGGTTTAATTACTTTTTAAAGTCCTTTTAATTTTAAAATTAGTGAAATAAAATCTTAACTCCCTTACTTTTTTAGTTTAATTGCGTTTTAAGGCAACATTCCTTTAAAGTTAAACAATTTCCCCCTCCCATGAGTGAATCTTGGCTTCTCCCCTAGTCACAATGGAAAAGAGAATGATGTTCAACCTAGGAGATTCAGATTCAATTAGCTTTCTTGCGAGGTGTATGTACCTTATTATAAGGTTAAGAAAAAAAGTATGAACAAATATTACCTTAACAAAATTTGTTACCCCACATACCCTAAACGTTAACCTTTGTAAAAAAATGGTTAAAATTAAAATAAATAATATTTTAATCATTAAATTTAACAAAATAAAAGTCGAACACCATTTTCTTCCCCATAAATTTGTTCATTAATTGTGGATTTTTTAACATCAAATTTTCTTGTAACACCCATTACTCGACTTAGACGATTGGACCCGAATAATGAATGTTACATTGATCACCGATGTGATCTTGACACTAAACAATGTCGAAACACACATAAATTTAAAATTTTTTTTGTGCACTAGCAAAAAATGGATTATTAAATATCATAAATTAGATGGGCTCGAGTCCTATTATGATTTACAAACACCGAGACAACTAAAAGAAAGTATTGGTAAAATCATCCTTTTATAAAACTTGTAATAAATTAAAGGCTTTATAAACTTTTCTCCCCCTAAACTTTACCTGTTTTCCCAACTTCCCCCCTAAATTACATTTTGCCCCTTAAACTTTTCGACGTTACTCATATAACCTCAAAAAGTTAACACCGTTAAAAAAATTATTTTGACCAATCAGAACGTGCAACGTCATCTTTTTTATTTATTTTTAAATTTTAAAATATAATAAAATAAATATTTTAAACTAACCAAAACACCCATCATCTTCTCCAAAAAAACCCATCTTCATCTCAAAACACCCAAAATGTGCTCTTCTATCACCATAATCGATCCAACAACACCAAACAAGAACTCGGATTGGCCAAAAATCATTACCGATCATCGATTAAAGGGTTGGCAAAAAACCAAACAAGAACTCGGATTGGCCAAAAACCATCATCGATCCAACAACATCACCTCGGTGGTCCTCTTCCATTATCGATCCTTTAATCCCACTCTGAACCAAAAAACCATTCATCACTCCCTTTACTCTAAAAAATCAGTCACCAAACCTTCCATTTCAATACTCAAAACCCAGTACAAAGAACCTGGATTGGTAACCCACATTGAACAATCAGAGATTTAAGAAAGGAAAAAAGAAGCTTACCCATTTCGGCCATGGTGGTTCCAGACGGCCAGAGTCTTTGACCTACAATCTCAACAGTGGGGATGTTCTCCAAGGCGATGAGAACCATATATCTCAAAATCAAATCTACCCAACGGTGAACGATACAGATCTGATGCCGGTAAGGTTCGAACATTAGAATTATTTTCATGAAATTTAGGAGAAATTTGAAAAAATCTAGATTGAGAGAAAGAAGAAGGAAGCCGAGAGGAGCTTGTCAGTGGCAACGGCGACCGGAGAGGGATGAGATATGGCGGCTCTGCGAATGGCAAAATGGGGAAGTTGGTGGCACTGGCGAACTAAATTTGTGAAGAAGAAAAAAAATGGAAAACAAAATAGGGGTGTTTTTGGTATTTTTGGAGTTATAATTAAATTAATAAATATTTTAATATATTTATTTTATTTTTAAATTTAAAAATAAATAAAGAAAATGATGTGGCGTGTTTTGATTGGTCAAAAGAATTTTTTAACAGTAGGAGGCAATATGGGTAACGGCGAAAAATGTTAGAAGGGAAAGTGGTCAAAATGAACTTTAGGGGACAAGTTAGAAAAATTTAGGAGGGGAAGTGTATTAAGCCTAAATTAAACAAACAAATTCATTATACTCAGAACAATCGAAATACCAAATTTTACCTAAATGGGACTCTTCTAACACGCTTAATTAAAAAGGTTTATAAGTTTAAGGACCAAAACCTAAATATTAATAGTTTAAATATTAAAGGAAGATGAATCATACATATAGTTTAGGGGGCAATGAAACCTTTTAAACCTTATTGTTTTTATATACTCCCTCCGTCCCATAAAAATATCTCTTATTGACTTTTTGAAAGTTAATTTTTTTAAATTTTGACAATTATTATATTAAATATTTTAAATAATTAAATTTTATAAAATATATATTTGAAAACTACTCGATTAGAGGTTTTTAAAATATATTTTTTCATATTTTTATCAATGATACATTTTAAATAATTATGAGTCAAAGTCGGAAAAAATTAACCCAAAAAAATTCAATAAGGGACAAAAATTGTGAGACGAAGTGAGTAGTTCGGTTGGTCAGGCTAGCAGTAACAGAGTAGAAGAAGGGTTCAAGAGGGTTTGACCCTCAAAGAATTTGAAAATTCATAATAAGTCTTTTTAGGCTTTTTGAAAAATTTAATTTGACCCTCAAATATTTAAAAATTTGTACTAAATATTATAATTTTTGAATATTTTAATTAAATTCTCTAAAATTTTAATTTTTCTTTTCATAAATTTTAGTTTAACGATAATTTAAGTCCCTATAAATTTAAATATTAGATAAATTGGGTCTAGTTTCCTAATTTTTAATTTAAACACTTAATAAACCCTTATATTTTTAAAGTTTAATATTTCGACCCCTCCATACATTCGGTCATGGCTCTATCTATGTAGGTGGGCAAAATACATCAAAAACTCAAGTTAATGACTTGACTTGATACGGTTTTTTTTTATTAAATAGAGGTATTACACTCTCATACCGAAATTCGAACTCATACAAGATAAGAGAATATGACTAAGGTGATACAATTTAATTAACTGATTTCAATTTTAAATTGATCCGAATATTATGTTAAAACATATTGAATTGATTACAATTTTTACATAAAAATAAAACTAACCTGACTTTTTATAAATTTATAAGGTGGATATAATTTAAAAATATATTCTTTAAACTCGAATTCGTCCCAAGTAAATATATCATTTATTCAAAACCGTCATGCAATCAAAATTTCAAACTCAAATTCATTAACCTTTAACAAAAATAATGATATTCATCTATATCTATTGTTTGAATATAATGATATTCATCAATATTTGAACACAACAAGTGGATCTAGCGGGAAAGCGGATAACGTTCATCGTAAGAGACTCAAATTTAAATCGTTTTGTATGTAAAGTGTGTGCATTGTTAAAGGGTTAAAAATATGTATGAACATATACTAATTTGTAATCACACTATTAAAAAGTTAAATATTAAATATTAAATACTGAATATTACTATAAGTTTTGAATTTATTTTAAAAGATTATTTAATAAATTAGTAAAAAATTAAGTACAAAATAGCATCCTTTTGTTTGATAAAATTAAAATTTATTTTTAAAAGTGAATTAATTTCTAGTTTTAATCTTTATTAACATAATATTTTACATTATTTTTAGATAGCTTGAATGAAAAATTAAATATAATCATTTGAACTATTAAAAAAAAGATAAATTAGATCAAATATAATTTCTAGATAAAATTAACATATCTTTTCAACATTAAGGGATAAATAACCATGTACTTATCTTATTTAACACATTTTATTGAAAGTTTCATATTAAAAATATAATATACTTATCAAACACACTTAAAAATCAATATAGTAATCTGGGTTAATTTTTAAAAAATTAATTAAGCCAATTTTTTAAGTGCAATTAAATAGGCAAAAGAAGAGTAAACTACTATTAGGATACATTTCAATAAGTCTAACATCATTATGTATCATTTCGAAAAGTTTTAATGAATATTTTGTAACAATTCAATGACTATTTTATAACTTTTAAATCTCCGATGACTAAAAAGAGCATTTTTACTTAGTTTAGTGACCATTTGTTAGTTTTACCCTTATAAGATAAATTTTTTCTCTTCCAGGAATCAGTATTACCCTTTTATCAAACAACATAATCATATTCAATACTTGTTATCGGTATGTCAAACAGTTTTATAATATAAATTCTTACAAAGTCTAGTACTGATTAAAATTTAACATTTACTTTTTTAAGACGGAAATCATCTGCCCCTAAGTATGTCCCCATTTGTGCCTCCACTTTAAAATAATGGGTTTAGAATTTAAGGTTTGAGGTTTAAGGTTGGGGCTAAGAGTTATAGTGTAGGGAATTAGGGGTAAGGTGTATTTTTTAGGGTTTAGGGTTTGAGGTTTAGGATATAAAAATTAGGGTTATGGGGCAAAATTTAATTTTTAACTATTTTTTAGGCATGGGACATAGAAGGAGGCATGATTAGGGTTAGGGACATAAAATTTTTACCCAATTTTTTAATATTATTTTTATATTAATCAAACAACATCTTGATAAACCCAACTTCATAAATCCGAAGACAACATAAATCAGCATGATTATTTGAATCGAATAGATAAACTTAGATTCAATTATTTTATTTTTTTATATAGTTCTGTTGGTCAGGCGAGCAAAATACATTCAAAACCCAAGTTAATGAATTTGGTTATTTTGATTTCAGTTTTAGATTAATTTGAAGATTCTGTTAAAATTATTAATTTTTTTACTTAAAAAATTATCAAGTTGATTGGTTACTGATTTTTTTTTAAATTTGATCACTGATTTTTTACATAAAATAAATTAACAGACTTTATATAAATATATGATTTTTTATACTTTTTAATAGACTAGTTTTAATCTTTATTGACATAATATTTTACATTATTTTTAGATAGCTTGAATGAAAAATTAAATATAATCATTTGAATTATTTAAAAAAATAAATTAGATCAAATATAATTTCTAAATAAATTTAACATATCTTTTCAACATTAAGGGATAAATAACCATGTGCTTATCTTATTTAACACATTTTTATTAAAAGTTTTATATTAAAAAATAATATAATTATCAAACACACTGAAAATCAATATAATTATCTAGGTTAATTTTGAAAAAAATTAATTAAGCTAAATTTTTAAGTCCAATTAATTATGCAAAAGAAGAGTAAACTACTATTAGAATTCTAACAGGTAGTAGAGACATAAATAAAGTGAAAAACTAAAAACGAAACTAGAGAGAAACCCCAACACTTATATAAAGCTTAAGCTCTTGCTTTGTCTGTAAAAACTAAAAGAACCCGGTGAGAATGGATGGTTTGAGAAACAGAGGCATGTTTGGGTCGTCTGTGTTTGAGGAGCAAGAGATGGAGCGAGAGAGTAGCCATTACATTTTGTCCGATGTTGGACTTCCTTCCCTCGGCGACCGGAGCAGCCGTAGAGTCAACTTTAAGCCCAGGAGATTCGTTGTTTATCCTCATGATCGTCGGTACAGGTAATAAAAAAAACCTCCTCTTCTTCTACAAGTTCCACTTCTAATGTTAATGTTCGATCATAGCTCGTCACTGCATGAGTAGAATTTCATACAAGTAAATTTGTTATTGCAGGGTATGGGAGAATTTTCTGGTTATTCTGGTGGTTTATACTGCTTGGGTTTCGCCATTCGAGTTCGGCTTTCTTCATAAACCGCACCATGTACTTTCCATTACGGATAACGTTGTGAATGGATTCTTTGCCCTGGATATTGTTCTCACCTTCTTTGTTGCATACCTTGATAAAGCTACCTATTTATTTATCGATGACCGGAAGAAGATTGCTTGGAAGTATGGCAGATCCTGGTTGGCTTTCGACATTATATCCACGATTCCATCCGAACTTGCTGAGATGATCTTCCCTAAGCCATTAAGCTCGTATGGCATATTCAACATGCTTCGCCTTTGGCGTCTCCGCAGAGTTAGTGCCATGTTTACCAGGTACATACAAGAACTACTAATTGTATAGTTATTGAAATATGTATATTGCCTCCTCTTATTTGACATTGCATTCAACAGATTGGAGAAAGACACCAACTACAGTTACTTCTGGGTTCGATATTCGAAACTTATTTGTGTGAGTACAACAAGAAGCATATGGGACAACTTTACCTCTAATTGTTTTCTTAGTAATGCCAGCGTTGATTAAACTCTGGATGGTTATTTTTGTAGGTTACGATTTTTGTCGTTCATAATGCCGGATGCTTCATTTATCTTATGGCTGCAAATTTTCATGATCCTGGAGAAACATGGATTGGAGCAGTTCTGGGAGCCGATTTCAAAGAAAAACAGAGTTTGTTGAGTCGATACGTGACGTCGGTCTACTGGGCTATTGTAACATTTACTACGGTTGGCTATGGGGATATTCATCCCGTGAATACAGGGGAGATGGCATTTGACATTTTCTACATGCTCATCAATCTTGGATTGTTTGCGTATTTGTTCGGAAACATGACGAACTTGGTTGCCCATTCAGGCACCCGAACTAGACTATTTGTGAGTGCTTTCTTGTTTATCAAGTCATCCTCGGGTTGAACTTGGAGGGTATTTATCTTTGCTAATCTTTCTTTGTTTCATGTTTTCAACTCTTAGAGGCAACATCTTCAAGCTGCTTCGAGTTTTGCTGTTCGGAACCAATTGCCTCGTCGCCTAGTAGATCAGATGCTTGAGAATTTTTATCTGAAGTACAGGACAGGTACGGAAGCGCTGCAGCAGCAAGAGACGCTCGATTCCCTTCCTAAAGCCATCCGATCAAGCATTTCAAACTATCTTTTCTACCCCGTTATTGAAAATGTCTACTTGTTTCGCGGTCTTTCTAAAGACTTCCTTTTTCCGCTGGTAATCACACTAGAAACATGTTATGCTTTTGTCCTAAATTCTCTTCTTTAGCTTATGTGGAACCTTTATATATATTTGTGAATACATGTCTTAAGGCATCAGAGATGAAAGCCGAATATTTTCCTCCGAAAGAAGATGTCATCCTGCAGAACGAAGTGCCCACGGATTTCTACATCATCGTCACTGGTGCTGTGGTAAAAAACCATTATTTCTTATTTTAATTCTGCAATGACCATCAGGATCTTCTAGGATGCTTGCTGTTGACTGTTGTATGATATCTGATTCAATTTCAACATTCTCGAAATGGTCCCTAACGTTTTGTATTGTTTCTCAGGATCTATTGGTTTTCAAAAACGGTGTTGAACAGGTACGTCGTATTTAAGTACTATACTTGTCGATCAATAGTCACGAGCTAATGGAATTGAACAACACCCTTGTTTCAGGTTGTCAGAGAAGCAAAAGCTGGTGATATTTTCGGTGAGATTGGTGTTCTTTGCCATAGGCCGCAGCTCTTTACTGTACGTACGAAACGCTTGTGCCAACTACTCCGGCTAGACCGTACCACATTCCTTAATATCATTCAGGTCAATGTTGGAGATGGGACTATAATTATGAACAATCTCCTCCAGGTATATATGTTGTACATGATGATATGACCTAACTACTAATGTAGTTAACGGAACCCCTATCGACTTGTTGTTCATTCGACAGTCTATGTAAAACTATCGAAAGAGTTTTGCTTTGATATATGCTGAATTCTCTTTTGGTGCAGCATTTGGAAGACATGAAGGACCCTATTATGGAAGGAATTTTGACGGAGACGGAGAACATGCTAGCTCGTGGGAGAATAGACCTACCTCTCAATCTTTGCTTTGCCACACTGAGAGGTAATGACTCGTTGTTGCATCGGCTATTGGAAAGAGGGCTTGATCCTAATGAGTCAGACAACAATGGAAGAACAGCTCTGGTTTGTGAAATTATTTCCTATTTGATATGATTTAGACCCTAAGTTCTTAGGGCAGTGATGCTAATCTTTAATTTTTTTTTGTGAAATTAGCATATAGCTGCATCCAAAGGAAGTGAGAACTGCGTTCTTCTCTTGCTACATCATGATGCAGATCCTAACTGCAAAGGTATTCTCTAGACTCAATTTTTCATGAAGTATTTGTGTCCGACACTCATCTTTGAATCCGAGTAACATATTTCAAGTAATTTTTGCAGATTCAGAAGGAATTGTCCCACTATGGGAGGCAATGCTAGGTGGCCATCATAAAGTAGCCAGACTACTAAATGAAAATGGGGCAAACATCAACGCCGGAGATGTAGGTCACTATGCCTGCACTGCTGTCGAGAAAAACAACTTAAGCTTGCTCAAGAAAATCGTTCATTATGGCGGTGACGTCACGTGCTTGAGCCACAGTGGTTCTACTGCTCTCCATGCTGCAGTCTGTGAAGGCAACCTTGAAATTGTCAAGTTCCTTGTTGAGCAAGGCGCTGACATTGATAAACCTGACTTTCATCTGTGGACACCGAGAAATCTGGCTGAGCATCAAGGACACGAAGAAATAATTGCATTCTTCAAATCGAGTAAAGAGATGAAAACCGATCAATCTCTCAAGTCCGTTCCAGAGAAACCAGAGACGCGATCCCTTATCAGGTTTTCAAGTGTTCCAATCATCCGTCCAGCAGCAGCAGGGCCGGATAGTAGCGATGGATCATGGAGCCAAACCAGTCATAAACATCAGACTAATAACTTCCGCAAGTCGTTATTTGGGATAATGTCAGCTGCACAGTATGGAGAGAAAGATTTCCTGGTTTCAGGCCTTGGATCCAACTCATCCAAGGGTCTTAATAACTCAATTATTACTTCTACTAGAGTGGTAATTAGTTGCCCCGAAGTCGGAAAAATAAATGGAAAGCTCGTTCTTCTTCCGGGGAGCTACAGGGAGTTGCTTGACATTGGAGCACAGAAATTTGGGATCTCTTCTGCTAAAGTTGTGAGCAAAGAAGGAGTTGAAATTGACGACATTGATGTGATCAGAGACGGTGATCATCTTGTTTTTGTTAGCAATGATCAGTAACGGCTTAGAACCTATCTTACTTGGGAATTAGGACAGGTCTTGAGTGTCGAATACGGTATCGAAACAAATATTGTTACCCATGTCTAAATATTACAGAAAAGGCTTAATATATATAGCTCAGTTTTTGCTACATTTCTATTCTTCCTGTCAAATTGAAGTCCCGCAATCTTTTGTTACAATATTTCCAAGATACTCCTTCCACATCACCGACCGATACAATGATCGATATCAAAATCGACCAACTCAAATATACCATTAATGAATCAAATAATGATACGTCATTAAAAATAAGTCAAATGAATTTAGCATACATTGAATAAATTAATTACCATGTGGCAGTGGGATTGAATATGATGTTGAGGCCAAAGTTGGGGAGAGTAACGCTGGTACCAGAAATTGTCATAATGTTGAGTGGGGGCAGTGTAGGGACATTGTTGAAGTCTAAGGGTAGGATATGGTTTTGGTTTTGGTCTTGATATGAAAGGAAAGAGAGATGAGCATTTGGGAGTGAGTGAGGCTTGTTCTTGTTCTGTAAGAATCTTACACTGTCTTCTTTGACTGTTGTCTTGCATGAATTTTGTCTGTATGTTAAGTTCACAATACCATGCTAAGTGCAAGCCCTACAAATGTATGAATTTTGACAGTCTTCATTGTTGGAAAATTTGTTGATTCAAAATTTGTCATTATTCGTAATTTTTGGGAAGCCAAATCATAAGATATCAACCTAAGCACTCATTTATCTTTAACCATTTTATTCTTCCACAAAACCGAAATATTTCATACCCACTCACATTCTATTCCTTCCATGTTTTCCTATTTTAATTTCAAAGACGAACCGACTCGAGTGCCTCGTTAAAAATTTTCTTTTTAATTTCAAGATATTCCTTCCATATCACTGGCCGATACAGCGGCGGATGATCAGAATCAACCAACTTTCTCAACGGTGAGACCTCGACATCCCATGGAGGCCCATAAAAGAACGCTGTCGACACACGGTGGCGCGCGTTATTCACTACGGCACGATGTAACACAGACTTGAACCTCCCATTAGAGACAATCTGCATCAAATCACCAACATTAACCACCAAGGCTCCCTCGATCGGCTCAACGGAGACCCACCCCGCACCATCTTTATAGACCTGGAGGCCATTGATGTTGCCCTGGTTTAGCAAAGTGATTACGGATGTATCGGTATGAGGGGCTAACCCCATGGCTCGATCAGGGTCCGGGCAAACCGGGTAGGAGTTCAGTTGAAGCAGACATTGGGTTCGGACACACCCATTTATGGGCTGGAACCATTGCATATCTTCTTCATGGGTTAAACCCAGTGAGGCAAGCATTATTCCCAATATTTTATCGCACAATGTTTTCATCTCCGCCTGCCATTGTTCCATCACCTCGCTGCACCAAAACCCAAAACCAACAACGAATTATGTTAGAAAATAGACAAAAAGAGGAACAGATTTAAGAAACAGAAATTTGAAAGAATAAAAGACAAATTGTTCAGAGACAAATGGATTATCCCATGCATCTCAGCTGTCTGCCATGACAAAAAACCACAGCAGCTACAACTTGACATTTGTTCTTAATGCATACGAAGCAGTGAAGAGAGCATTCGTCATCCACTCAGTGCAAGTAAGAACTTCGAATCTATCTATCATTATATATACATATATATTTGATACACGAATGATACATAATATTATAGGGCGACGGGTCATGTGCAATTTATTAAATCTATCTAATAAAATGTTTTTTTTATTTGTTGTGCGTGGTAATGTGACTTTTGACTAAAAATAGGTATAACAGGACTCAAAATCTAAATCTATGAAGTACGATAATATTTTATTTTCTCTATGTGTTTTACATAACTAGTCTTTTGTTTTTCCTTGCATCATTTTGGGGCTCTTTTTTTTCTCGGAATCTTGTGTAGTCGCTTCTATTGCAGTTGTCCAAAATCACTACTAAATACTATTTACTATAAGTGAACTAGATTATGACATATCATTAGAAATAAAGATATTTCAAGTAAATTATTTAGTATGTGGCAATGGGATTGGAGACGTGAAAACAGAATTACGAAAGTTGGCTAGCATGCAAAGTAACGCTCGTACCAGAATTTGGCATGTTCTTGAGGCCAAAGTTGGCGAGCATGTTCCACCGGGGACCCCATAATGCCGAAACCCTCCGACCACATCAACTTAGGAAAGAAGGGGGAGATACGGGCCGAGCCATATCCAATGGTTTCCGATGGTTGCCGTGCAACAAGCAGCTTCCGTTCCATGGGCAGCGAGAACAGCCGCCGAGTTTGGAACTCGGTTTCACGGAACAAACTCAAGGGAACGCCATGGTTGATGACTTGAAACGCTCCCCATTTCTCACAAGCATGTCTCACAAGGTCATACGCACCCGGCTCGCCGATATCAATGACGGGCAGCAACGGTTTGCGGTCATCAATCGTGCAGTGACACGGATCGTCTGAAGGCAGAGCTGTTGTCGACCATGCATGAGAGTCGGGCAGTGTGGAGACATTGTCGAAGTCTAGCGGAAGGAGATGGTTGAAGGTTTGAGTTTGGGACTTCATTGTGGGATTCATACGAAAGAACAAAAGATGAGAATTTGGGAGGAAGTGAGGATTGTTTTGTATGAATCTGACATATATAGACACAGTTGTTGTCTTGCTTGAATTTTGTCTATATGGTAAGCTCTCATTACAATGGCAAGTGGAATTCCTACAAATGTATGGGTGAGGGTGACAATAAAGAATATGGCCAGAATGGGTTGCATATACTAATTTTGGCTTTTTAAATTTGCTGGATGAAATCTAGTAATTAATTGAATTACCAAATAAGACAAATAAATGGCATAAAATTTAGTCGGGTGTAATTATAAATTTAATGCTTATAGGATTATTATCTCATTAATGGTGAAAAAACCATATTCTAAAAAGAAAAAGAAACATTTTCGGTGCTATATATATATATATATATATATATATATATATATAGAGGAAAATACTTTGATGCACAAGCTGTGTAAACTTTAGTTTACACAAGCCCTTTAATTTTAGGGTTTAGGGTTTAGGGTTTAGGGTTTAGGGTTTAGGGGTTTAGTATGTAGGGTATATAATTTAAGGTTTATGGTTAGAATTTAGAGTTTAGAGTTTAGGGCTTAGGGTTTAGGGTTTAGGTTGCTAGGGTTTGTGATTTAGATTTTAAATTTTATAAAAGGATTGTGTAAAAAAAATTTACACAGCTTATGCATCAAAATAAAACCCATATATATATATATATACTCCCACACTAAAAAATTAAGCTTAGAGTTTAAAATTAAGGTGTAGGGTTAAGGTTTAGGGAATTAGTGGTAGGTGTATATTTTAGAGTTTATGGTTTAGGATTTAGAATTTAGGGTTAAAACTTAAAATTTAAATTTTTTTAGTGTTGAGGCATAGAAATGGCACCGAAAAAAGTAAAGAATTTTTGTCCATCCACTACAACAAAACAGGCTTTTAGTGGTGTTTTTTAGCTCTAAAGCGGCGATTTTAAGTGCCACTAAAAATCTTCCCGGCGCTAGAAAAAATACCGCAAGAAGTGCCGCTAGATCAAACGCCGCAACAACTAGCGGCATTTGTGAACAAAAAATGCCGCAAAAGGTTGAGTTATATCGCGGAGTTTGGACGAACAAATGCCGATATATACATTGTCTTTAGTGGCACATGTTCCTCCAAACGCCGCTATTGACTATGTATCTTTCGCAGCTCATTACTTAGCTCATCGATCTATACTTGCGCTTCACTTCTTTATAAAGTTTCAGTAAGATATAAATAGAGCCGATGTGAGATTAAACATTTAAATCCTATTGCGGCATTTGCTAGACAAACGCCACTAATGTACGCGTCTATAGCGGTGTTTGCCTAAAAACTCCGCTATATATCAGTTTATCGAGGCATTTATTTAACAAACGCCGCTAAATGTTCAAAAATCACCGCTAAAAGTGTTGTTAAAAACATGTTTTGCTGTAGTGATTCTAAAAGTGAGTCTATATAGATGGAGAAATTATATCATATGCGCAGCTCACCACGTTATCCATGGTCCCAATCAAAAAAATCATTAATTTTGTTAATTTTTTCATGTTATATTTTTAACAAGTGAATCTTCACTTGGTAAAAATTATTTTTTAATTTAATTTACAGTAAATATGAGTGAAGATTCATTTGGTAAAAAAATGACATTGAAAAAGATTAATAAAACAGGTGGTTTTTATTAGTTAGAACCATAGGTGATATGGGTTCAAAATTAATAAGTTCTAAAATTTAAAATATCTAAAAGTATTTAAACACTTTTTGTAAAATTAAAATATTTTACTGACAATATAATCGAGCCACAGATAGTCGCAAAGATGGGATTAAATGGGACCATGGAGGGTGAATTATTCAACACCCCTCCGGCGAATTTTGTATCCATTCTCATTGAGGATGGTTAGTTGCTCTTTGTGCTTTTGGGTTTGTTTTTATCGAGTTGAGTTCGGGTGGTTATAATTTTGTGTTCGTTATTGGTTTGATGATTAATCTATTATTCATACTACCATATATATTCTTTTTTTTCACTTACATTTAGAAAGTTCTTTTAATGATGCACATAGTAGTATTTTTGAAAAATAAATTAAAAATAAAAGTGCAAAAATTTCCCACTGCAATATCCCGCTCACTTATTGGTTGGGAAAACTATATTCAATAAATGATAATTAAAATGATTAATAATAGTCAAATAATCCAAATCCCATCTTATCAATGTTATTCAAATAGATCATTTATAGTTTTGATCTGCTGTGGGTTTCATAGTCTTCACAATAGGATCACCTTTACAGCCATTTATGAAATAGAGCAACCAAAATTAACAATGTTTGCAAATTATCTTGGATCCCGGAAGCCCATCCTACAATCAAGATTGACGGATTACAAACACAATTTAAACAATGTATCACAACATATATAATACTGTAAGATATATTTTTGAATAAAATTTATATTTTGTTTTAAGTTTAATTACAATAATAATAATAATTACCATGGGAAGATGGTGTCTGCGGAGGTGGGCTTGAAGAAGTTGTCGGCGGCGGCGGCGGTTGACCCAGCCCTACACTATCGCAATCCGCTCCTAAAACACCTGAACCGCAATTTAATACTATGTTTAATTAATTTATGATATTGTGTTCTTTTATTAAATGAGTCCGATCAAGAAAAGAAAGAAAGAATTGTGAACGGTATTCAAAATTGAATAAAAAGATTTAAAATATATTATATATAAAAAATCATAAGTGATTATGCGAATGAATTGGATTAAATTTCAGATTCGTGGTAAATTTTTAAAAGAAAAAGTACATTGTTTGAAGCAGGGTAAGGCAGGCTTATCGAGCAGATTATCAGAGCCATCGTTACAATCGCATTCGTAGCCATTCTCATCTGTTTTACAGCTCCCATCACCGCACCAAGTAAAGCTACAAACTAGAACAAAATAACCATAAAAAGAAACCCTTAGTTAATAACCAAATAATAAATGAGATGAATTAAGAGAAAATGTTGCCTAGAAGACCCATACGGTCCGACAAATTAAACGTCGGTATCGGCGGCAGCGGCGGTGAAGGGCTCCCGTTCCCGCAGTCCGAGTTGAGTGTGCCTACACGTTTTTAGAAACAGAAACTTCGTATGAGATACAAAATCAATGTTTAAAAAACACAAGAATCAATTGAAGGGTGTGAAAAGCTCTCACAGTTGGGGATGATGCAAGGGGGAAAGGTTAAGGGACCGAGTTGGTACTTGGTCCAGCCGGGATAGCAGTCGCATTCGAAGCCGAGCAATGAAGTATCCGATTCTCGGCAAGTCCCTTGGACGCAGTTGACGGTGGCGCAAGCGTTAGCTGTAAGAAAAAAAACCATGGATCGGAACAATGAATCTATATGACCGAAAACAACAAAGAAAACATGTTTAACACAAAGTTGGTCGCATTTCGAGATGTTCTCACATGGTAGTAGGTTAAGGTTTACATTGAATGATCCGGATTCGGCTTCAGAGCTCCTCAACCACAATAAAAGTAGGAGGACGAAATTAAAGACATAAATGTAAGTGTAAAGTTTCATTTTGGAAGTAAACTATTAGATTGAATTGAATGACAAATCAACAACGATACTATATATAATCTGCCGGCAATGGCGGATCTACATGTAACATAAGGTAAACTCATACCTACCCTAAACTTTTCAAAGTTTACACATTTATCTTATGAATTAATCCTTAAATTTTATAATATTTATGATTTTATACCCACTTTGAAATTTTGAGATATTTTATGTGCTCACCCTCAGATATATTTTTTGATCCGCTACTCAATTACTGCTGGCGTGTAAGCAAAGGATCATCAGCTACAGGATGAAGAGAAGATGCTGAGATGAGTATTTCTGACTTCGATATTTTCCAAGACGGAATAGGCCAAGGACTGCATACGGTAGAAATTGTTTATGAAAGAAAATAATTCGAAGCTATTTGGAATTTGTTTTATTATGCTTTTCGGTTAAATCAAGGCACTGTAATTGCATAGGTTAATCACCCTAAATTATGTATTTGTATCGTATTCATATATTGGGTAAACTACACCCAAGGTAACATAATTATAGGTTTTATAACAAACATATCGATTTTCTTCTAAAAGTTATAAACATGTCACTCAGTTAACATATTGTTATAAACATGTTACTATATTTACAAACATATCCTTTTTTTGGTATAATAACATTTTTAATCCGAAAAATTTATACATTCTAGTAATTTTGTCCTAATTCAAAACAATTCAATAAATATAATACCTCATATTTAAAAATTCTATTAACTTAGTCGTTTTTTGTGATACTATCAAAACAAGTGAGCTCATCAAATCAAATCAAATCAATAGTTCAATAATTGTATTATGATATAAAGCAACAACAAGTTACTATTAAATTGTTATTATACCGGGAAAGTAACAAGAAAGTAATATAAAATTTTTGGGATAAGAACAAGCAATTTAGGAGAAAAATAATGATTAAAGTTATGAAATTTTATAATATTAAGAGTTAAATTTATTGAATTATTTTGAATTAGGATCAAATTGATAGATTGTATAAGTTTTGGGGACTAAAAATATTATTATATCATGTTCCATTAGAAGAAAAGTAATATTTTGTAACAATATATAAATTGAATGACATGTTTATATAATTTTTTAATTGAATAACATGTTTGTAACCTCGGTGACTTATTTGTAAAAAATCAATTGAGTAATATATTTATAATTTTTTTAAAAATGACATTTTTACTAAATCCATAGTTAACTGACCTTGGAATGGATGTAGTTTAGCCTAATATATTCTATTACATTATAATCATACATATTTTTTTTTCATTTCATGTTTTGTTACTATTTATTTCGTATTTCACAGGTTCACCTAACGAACTACGTGAGAAATACGAGATCTAAGCAAGCAGCTAGATCTTCTAAAAAACTTCATTGATGGTTTGACATATAAGATGAATGTGTAATATCAACATGAAATACATGTGGAGTACATATAAGCTGGCAACTTAAAACCGTTAAAATTTTAACATTTCAGTTAACAATTTTGTGAAATTATGATGCAACTCTTTTGAAAAATTGAGGATCAAATTAAATTAAAAATAAAAATATGAATTTTAAAAGAAATAAATATTAATGTTAAATTCACCGTTACTTATTCATTTTGCAACGATTCAATCTAGAAAATTAATTAAATGATCTATATAGGGTTCAATTAATTGATAAGCACTATTGATTTCACTAATTTGGATTTTCATAATAAGCAAGAACAAGTTTTTTTTTTTAAAACTATTTATGTTTTCTTCACTAGTATGTTTGGAAAGTCACCTGATAATTACACTACAACAAAACAGTTCTTTAGCGGCGTTTTTTTAACCCTATCGCGGCGTTTTTTAGCGCCGCTAAAATTTTTCCCGGCGCTTAAAAAAGCGCCGCAAGAAATGCCGCTTAAAGCAGCGCCGCAATAGTTCGCGGCGTTTTTAGGTAAAAAACGCCGCAAAAAGTCAAGATCTATAGTGGCGTTTGTAAAAATAAACGCCGCGAATAAGTGTTCTTTAGTGGCGTTTGTTTTTGCAAACGCCGCAAAAAGTCGAGTTCTATAGCGGCGTTTGTAATTACAAACGCCGCGATAACACGTTCTATAGTGGCGTTTGTAAATACAAACGCCGCGAATAAGTGTTCTTTAGTGGCGTTTGTCTTTGCAAACGCCGCAAAAAGTCGAGTTCTATAGCACCGTTTGTAGTCACAAACGCTGCGAGAACATGTTCTATAGTGGCATTTTTTTACAAACGCCGCGAATAACACCATTTTTCAAAAAAAAAAATCAAATACATTATATAATAATTTAAAATGCATTACATTAAAGTTTATCCTTAAAATAAAAGAGAAAAATGTGATCCCTTGAATGTGGTCCATAAACTAAAGAAATAAAAAAGAATAAGCACATTAAAGTCCATCCTTAAACTAAAGAAATAAAAAAAGTTTCATAGTGACAACATGCTCGCCTGCCTCTTTTCTTCTTTCAGCTCGTTCACCACTTTTGAAATGGAATGACCCAGCAACTGACTTTACATCTGCCTTAGGCGAATTGACAGTCTGCTTAAGCCTATATAAAAGAATATGTTATGTTAAGGTTGAAAGTCAAATTTTTTGATGACATAAAGAAAAAGTTGCCTAACTAATAGGACAACCAAGACAGCAAAAGCAACACTGAGTCTAACAAAACCAATGAAAGTCGCAACCCCATTCAAACGCACCTAAAATATTTAACTGAGGTAAGAAAGATTTTCTTTTTATGACAAGACCTACTAAATTCAGTCCTTTTAATAACATACACAGGTATCAGTAATATTAGAAGACAATATAGTAATATTAGAAGCCAATATAAACAAACATTGACAAATATATTATACAACCAGTTAACCACTCAAAACTGGTTGGTTTGCTCATAATGACAACTATATTTAGTATTTATAACTCAATATAGATATCAATGGTAGAGCAAGTAAAATAACTAGATAATGTTCAACACCTAACTAATTTCATCAGCACAGATATTAACAATATCCATCCAATCTAATTAGAGTAATACCAGGATGGTTATCTTATTATAATATTAAGTCTCAAACATATGGAGTAACATTAACATTAATTATAAAGCTTTTATCATCCTGTTAAATTCTAATACAGGATCCACAACCAACTTTTTAAGCTTGATGACATTTTTATAGACCTTGACATGCTATATAATAAAAGAGAAGCCTGAATTAGGCAATCCCAAGAAAAGGTAATGCAATGTGAAATCTTACATGATCTTTCTCGGATATTTTTTCCATAGAAACCTTTCCATCCTTCTCACTTCCTGTATCATTGCTAAAAGTTCATAGTGCACAAGTTGTAAATAACAAAGTCAATTTCAAAGAAAGGGCTCAGAAACCGTACCTCAAGGAGGTTATACTTCTCTAGGAAGGAAGTTTCAGGTAAGATGCTTAATGAAAGCTTCACCGGTATCAAGTATTTCAATATCATCTTAGGAAAATCAAACCAAATAAGAATTAGAAGCTCATACCGAAGTATATAGACACAACAGAGCAGTACTTTTAATGTCAACTAAGGTGTTAGCCAAATGTAAAGTAAGGTTCAATTAAGCTCAAGTATTCGAGTAAAACAGGGTTGAAAATTTTAGATCTACTGTTCTGTGTCATTACCATAAACATTAACATAAACAAAGCAGATTTCATGACCATTTCTAGTCGTAATTCACGCTAGTGTTTGCTTCTGTCATTAACGATAAATCATAGCAGCTAAATGCTGCATTTAGTTTCATTACACATACCCTACCATGAAGTATAACCTAATGCAAGAGCTAAAAACATGACAAGCTATATTCAAATGCTAATTTATGATTCAAAAGCTGAGGTTAAGAACCTAGCATCACTTTGAAGTTAGGTTACCTCGACAAATGACTGCAAAATGATATTTTTTCATTAAAGGCTTCTGCAACATGAAGCTTCTCACCAACTGCACCAAAGAGTACACAAAAATTAGTACTAAAGGTAATTTAATACCAACTGTCGATTAAACATCCAATAGAAGTAAAAAAATAAAGAAAGAAGGATAACCAAATGAACTAAGCAATTAAAAATTCATTAAGCTTCTGAAAAATTTATTAGTTCTCAAAAATCATTTTATAGTTGAGAATATAAATCATTTTACTGGTTCTCAAAAATCATTTTATAGTTGAGAATATAAACGGGAAATTTTAACTTACTTATCAAATGCAGCGACAATTTTAATTATATCAGTTATTATGGCTTCCTTACTGTGCATGTGCAATCGTGCAAGATATATATACAAAAGCACACATAAACGAACCTTATATTTCCTTCTCTGAGGGGGTTGCAGTGTGCCAAGGCATATGATAATTTTTGGTCAGCCTGCCAAATCACAACAATATTTAGTAGGCACAGAAAATTCCCGTTATATTGAACTTTTAAATCTAATGCTTTGACAACGTGAAACCAGATAAAAGTGGTAGTGAGAAGCTCGGGTGCTAGTTATAAACTGGGTCCTAAAGTCAAAATGATCAATCATGCTAGGCAAACACAAGAAATACAATCACAAATGAAGTTTATATCAAGAAACAGAAGAAATAAAGCTTTCTCCATGGAATTTAGACTACTTACAGCAGGAAAATTTTCATTGAAAACTTCCAAACGCCCAGTATAATACATATAGGTGACTTGAGAAAGGAGGTAACATTCATCAAACGGTTCGTATACATGGAAAATTCCAGGGTAAGGGAAAAAATTACCTTGTCTCTTCTAGGAAATTCCTCAAAATCGAAAATTTGAGCAGTTTCAATACTTTTTATTACACTTCGGCAAAGGTGTACTGTACCAAGCTGCAAAATAAAATACGAGCAATTTCAATACTTGTGCGCTTCTCAACTCCATTCGGCCATGGTAGCTCCCGGTGGCCGGAGTCTCTGACCAGCGATCCGAACAGTCAAAATGTGGTCCGTGCATCGGGGAGTGACATA
The DNA here is from genome assembly GCA_030270665.1 of Hibiscus trionum. NCBI lineage: Eukaryota > Viridiplantae > Streptophyta > Magnoliopsida > Malvales > Malvaceae > Hibiscus > Hibiscus trionum. The sequence goes on along the minus strand of BSYR01000022.1, from coordinate 33,037,025 downwards.
CCTCGGAACTAAGACCATCCAACGGTGGATAGCGCAGATCCGGCCCCTGCAACGTCGGAGCCATTGGGCTCTTTTGCGCGTCATGTCGAGCCCCTTCTTTGCTAACCAAATCGTTAGAAATGGATAAGGGGACGACGGCTTCATCTTGGTGGCTTTGGCTTGCCGGAGTGATCACCGGAGCGATGGCGGCGATGTGGAGAATGTCGGCGGCACTATGGTTTGAGAAAAAATAGGGCTTCGCATTTGAATGGGTTTTAAAATTTCGTGATTTTAACTCCTTTGCTTTTTACTCTTTTCTTTCCTTTTTTCCGTTTATACCGTGTCATTTTTTTAAAATTTTTTATTTCATTTTCCTATAGCGGCGTTTTGTAATACAAACGCCGCTAAAAGTAGACTTATAGCGGCGTTTGTAAAACTAAACGCCGCTAAAAGTATACCAATAGCGGCGTTTATAAAAGCAAACGCCGCTAACACTAGATCTATTGCGGCGTTTATAACAAACGCCACTAAAATTAGACCTATTGCAGCGTTTGTGAAACCAAACGCCGCTAAAACTCTACCTATTGTGGTGTTTTCTTCACAAACGCCACTATATGTTATTCTTTAGCGGCGTTTTTGCTACAAACGCCGCGAAGTTTGTCATTTTGCGGCGGTTGTGTTCTAAACGCCATAATAAGTACAATATTAGTGGCGTTTTCCCTAAAAACGCCACCAAAAGCGCCGCTATATACGAAATCTGGTGTAGTGTTAGATTTGGACATAATTACATATAATTATTGGATTTATATTAATCTTTTTCTCTTAACTGTAGAGCCACTCACTCTTATTCTTTTTTTTAAACACCGGCGGCGAAACCAATTTTAATATTGGTCGCTGACCATCAGGATCTATCGTTTCGTTTGTTTTGTTTTTCAGTTTTCAATAAATTATTCTGCTCTTGTGGCACGATTTTATTCTACCTCTTGGTACGTTTTTCTCTGTCTTTTGGCATGCTTTTTTTGTTTTTGATTTTCTATTAGGGTTGAATCTGACGACGCCACGACTGATCATGATGGCACTCCTTTCATTGTGCTGCTAATTTCCTTGTCTCGGACCCTCGAACTGAATTTGGATACGTGATTACATCTAATGTTCTTTATTCGCGATTGAGTTGTGGTAATGACCTTATTGTCAACGTACCTTCATTGTAATATGCATTTTAATGTTGTTTGTTGATGGTTTTACCTATCATCGTCGATTTTTGTGATGTTTGTATCCTTCTTTTATTTCGAGTCTTTGGGTTGGGTTAGGTTCTTACCTTTTCCTTGTGTGGTCCTCTTTTGATCTCGAGACGCTAGTTTTGTTTACTAGGATTATGTCTGGATTTAGGTGTTTTGTTTACTAAGTTGTGAACTTTCATTGTAATTTCGGATATATCCTCGTTTAATAAAATTAGTGGATTTTAATTTTTCAAAAAAAAAAGTTATTGGATTTATATCCTACATATTGGCGGTAAAAATTGAAAGTATACACAAGCGCCTTAGTTTTAGGGTTTAGGGTCTTAGTTTAGGGTGTAGGGTTTAGGGGTTAGGTGTATAGGTTTAGAATTTAGGGTTTAGGTTTAGAATTTAGGATTTAGAGGTTGGGGTTTTATTTTATGGTAATATGGTTATGATTTAGGTTTTAACTTATGAACCCTGAATTATAACCCTAAACTCTAAATACTTACGACTATCCCTAAATTCTAAACCCCTACACCTAAACCCCTAAACTCAACATCCTAAACTAGGACCATAAACCCTAAAACTAAGGCGCTTCTGGAAGCTTTCAGTTTTCACCGCCAATGTATAGGATAATAATTCATAATTATTTGGTGCATAGATATGAGTTACTTTTTATACACCGATATAATTTTTTTAATTGAAATCTATTAATTTTATTGAAGATGTATTCAAAATTATAGTGAAAGTTTACATCTCAGTAAACAAAAACACCTAATCTGGACATATTCTTATAACCATTGAAACAAGAAACTAGCACATCGAGATCATAACATAACCATAAAAAGAAAAGTAAAAACTCAACCCAAAGACTCATAACAAAAGATAGATACAAACATCACCAAAGATCGACGATGAAAGGTAAAACCATCAACAAACAACATAAAATGCATATTACAATAAGACACGTTGAAAATATAGTCATTACCATAACACAACCGCGGACAAAAAACGATAATTGTGAGCACGTATCCAAATCCAGTTTGAGGTCCAAAACAGGGAGATCAGTGGAATTTTTAAAAGAGCGACATCTTGATCAGTTGTAGCCACGTCAAACCCAACACTGATAGAAAACCAAATAAAAGCACGACCAAACGAAAAAAAAATGTAACAAAAGACAGAGGAAAACGTAGCAATACATAGAGTAAAATGTGCCACAAGGCTAGAGTTATTTATTAAAAACTAAAAAAATAAAAAATAAAATAATACAATCAATGAGAAATAGGAGATCAAATGAAACGATGAATCTCGTCAGTTGGCGGTCATCGACCAGCACCAAAATCGGTGCCACCACCGGCAAGCAAAGAACAAGAAAAAACAAATGGAAATGAAGTCAATGACACTTTACACGGATATAAATTTTAAATTATTTTTATTTAAACTATAAAAATTAAAACTTAAATAACGAATTCTAAAATTATATATTCTAAAGTCTAAATTCTAAATTCTAAATAGGACCCCTAAATCTTAAAATTACACTTATAAAAAGGCTTAATCGTCAGGAAGGTGCCTAAATTATACTTTTTTCAGTTTGGTGCCTGGTGTTTATTTTGGGTCAAATTGGTGTGTAACGTTTTATTCTGTAACCCAAATTAGGTTTTTCTGTTAACGGTCGTTAAAAAATATCGTCGTCCAATTATAATATGACATGTGACCTGATTTTATTTATTTATTTATTTTCTGAATTATTTAAAAATATGAATTTTAAAAAAAACCCAAGTTTTAATATCTTTCAATCAAACCCTCAAATCACAATCTCTCACCGTTCGGCATCCCCACACATCGGTGGTTCACCGTTCACCACCAAGCATCGCGTACCTCACCGTTCGACATCCATCACCCTCTAGTCGTCGGTCAAAATCTCAATCGGTCTCTTTTTTCTTCATTGTTAGATGTTTGTCGACGGAAGAATCGACGGTTCACTCATCGATTTTCAACGACAGGATTATGGGGTTTTCAGTCATAGGGGTCCGAAGAAAGCAAGGGTGGCTGACGGTGATTGAATCGGTGGTGGGAGAGGAGAAATTTAGGAATTTAAGATTTGGGTTTTTAGAAAAATTAAAGATTTTGAGTTTTTTTATAAAATTAAATGTTTTATGATTCCTAAAAAATAAAAATTAAAGAAAATATCATAAATATGTCACTTGTCATGTTTAATTAGATAACGGAAAACTTTTAACATATGTCATGGAAAATCTGATTTGTGTTATAAAATGAAACATCATGCACTAATTTGGCCCATAATAAACGTTAGATATCAAACTGAAAAATTGTATAGTTTAAACACATTTATGACATTTAAGCCTTATATAAATTAAATTTATACAATTTATATATCAGCGGGGGATCTAAAAGTTTAAAAATGAGTCCAAAGTATTTATTTTTCTTCAAATAAGTATTTATTTTTCAATCCAATACTTAATTAACATTGACGATTGCAAAGCAACGGAAATATTTAATTTTCATGGCCTGATTTCAAAGGGCCGAATAAGCTTGTTTGGCATTGCTATTTGGGGTTTGGTTTCATTACTCTTTTCGGTTAAATCAAGGCGCTGGACTTGTTTGGCAATTAGCGGATAGCTGATAGTTGATAGCGGATTACATTAGCTGATAGCTGATTGCATTAGCTGATTTGACTAGCGGATTGTATTAGCTGATTGTATAAAAGTGTTTGGTAAAATTAATTGATAGCTGATAGCTGTTTGATTATTTAAACAAGCAAAATGACATATAAGGACATAATTATATTTAATACTTGTTTGAATAATTTATCAGTTATTAATATTTTGTATCTAATAAATATTAATTAGATTTGTAAAAAATTATTTTTAATATAAATTTCCTAAACATATTTGAAAGATTTATATATTAGTTTATTATTTATATAATTATTAAATTTTTTATATGCACGTATAAATATGTGATAATAAAAAAATAGAATTAACTTACAAATGTCACCATATAAATTAGTAGTAACAATAAATAAGTCCAATATTTAATATGTTATTATTTATATTAAAAATTATTATTATTTAATTTAGGTTATTTGGAGATTTTTGGTAATTGTTAAGGGTAAAAGAGTCATTACAACTCTAATCAAAAAGCTCATATTAGGAGCTTTTTCAAAATTAGCTTTTTCACCCCAATCCGCTCTTTCAATCCGCTATTTACCAAACATCAATATTAGCGGATTTGACTAGTCAAACCTCTAATTATATCTCAAACCTCTAATTTTTGCTCAAACCGCTATTTACCAAACAGGGTCGTTGTACTTGTATAGCTTAATATTGACGATAGGTTGTTTATTTATATATTTGTCTCATATTTATATATTTACAACGTCACGATTGTATTTTTTATTTCTTTTGTGTTTTAATTTTATTATCCTATTATAAATTCGGAATTAATTAGTGTTAAATGTTATTTTTTTTTTCAAACGATTGGATCTGCTTTTTAGGGAAAGATGATCGTATATGTTAATTATAACATATATAAGTCACATCGTTAAATACATCATCCGAAATTCCGAATACAATCAGAAAATTTGAAAGAAAGAAAAAAAACAAAGCAAATTATTTTCATCTGTTGGCTGGGCCTAATGAACACCCCAAAATAACATGACTCGCCTTTTTTGTGGGCCTTTGCAATTGATAAAACAATTTAGACAATAAACGAACCAAATTCGAATATAATGATTGGAATGTTCAAGAGATTGATGGGTTATGATCCCAAAAAAATGAAATTTAAAAAAAAAAATATGTTGAGACAATAGAAAATTGCTTTTTGTTCTTCAAAATTATATTTTTTTATTAACTTCTATAAACTTAGATGTTTTTAAATGGTTCCTCAATCAATAATATTAATTTTCGTCGTTGTTTAACTGAACATACATTTGTTTATGTTTGTTTGTTTATTTGTAAGCCTATTTGTGTTCTGTTAGTGTTTGTTTAAAATTTTAAATTTGTGTTCTTATACATTTATTTAAAACTATATGAGTTCATGGTCGTTTGTTTAATGTACGCGAACATGTTAAACAAGTATGTTCACAAACACTAAACGGAAACATGTTCATGAACATATAATTAATCATGTATGTGATCAATTAAAAATTTGTTCATGAATAATAAATAAGCATGTTTCTTGTTTACTAGATCTTATAATCAAACATAAACATTTTAAGTATCTTTTACAAAAAAAAAATATAACTTTAAATAAAAGAGTTTAGAAATAAACTAATAAATAAGCTTATAAACAAATTTGTTTGTGAACATAAACTAACCAAGCACACTTCTATTCAAACATAAATAAACATATATTTTTGTTCATACACATTTATTTAGCTTAATAAACTACACGAACAAACTCATTAAACGCTATATTCATGTACAACTCTAATCTTCAACCTTTTAAAGACGCAGAAGAACCCCTTGATGCTGCACCAAATAAATTGACATTAATACAAAGTTTCATTCATCAAAGAAATTAAAAGAATTAAAATACACAAACTATAGGGTTAGTCATATTTAGGGACGGGGCTATTAAGCTCTTGGGAGGGGCTGCTGCCCCCTCCGATCGGAGAATTTTTTATCCTTTGGTCTTTTATATTTAAAAAAAATAGTATAATTGTGAATTCCCCCTAATTTATGTTTTGTCCTCACCCCTAAATCTTGGTTCCGTCCCTAATCATATTTAATGAATCATTGTTCATGTGTAGCTATATAATTACCTAAGTTTAAGACGGCGGCCTCCGAGCATTTCATCAAACGGATACGTTTGCATGATTCGATAAACATCCTGTTTCAATCAAATTTGGGTTTCAAATTGTCTAAATACTATATATGTATATAAGTAAATGTAATTGAAACTTACTTCCAAGGAACATCTCCAACTAACATCCAATCACTGTCTTTATCTTCATAAGTTGTCACATATTCCATTCTTTTCACCCACTCCATAACTTTGCTCTCCTCTCCATTAGCACCTAAAACACCACATCGACTAATATGATTGTACCCAAACCCAATAAAAATGATAATAATAAATCTCGAACTTACCGATAATGGAACAATTGAACAGTTGCTCTAAATCTTTGAACAGTCTATGATAATCGGAATAACCTTGTAAGTTGACTTTGCGTAGATATGGAGCTCCGTCCATGGCTACTTTCACGTACTTAAAGCTCTCATTTAGAGTCTTCTTTCTACATGATCTCACCGGTGGCCAACCCACAACCTGTGCCCTTCAATACGCATATACACAAATAACTATTTCATAATTAAATTTATATGATGCAAAGTTATATAAATAAATATATATGTTACGTGTATATATTCCATAGTTTCTTTATTTCTCTCTAAAGGTTAATCTATATTTTTTATGTTTTATTTTGTGTAAACAGATTCTATCTCATCAATACTTATAATTAATATCATTTAATTTAGCAAAAATACATACCATCTAACATCGGTAAAAAAAAAATCATAATTAGCAAAAGGGAAGCTGGCAGCCTTACTTGGCGGGAGGAGATTCTCCGGCCCCGGATTTACAAACAGCGACGTTAAGATCAACGACGGTACCGGTCTCAACAAACACGCGTTTTGTAGAGCACTTGACAGCCGCCGCCGCCGATGACCGTCCCTCCCCTGGCAGTCCTAAAGTCAGCTCCGTTTCCTCGAAACTCATGCTGGTGACTTCACTTTCCGGTGACTTGGGTGCTTCTTCCGATCCCATATCTCTCTTTCAACGGTTGCGTTTTGCATAAAAAATAAAAACATAAAACTCTTTGCTTATGGCTAGTAAGAAAAGCTCAGGGGATTGCGGCTTTATAAGCAAAAGGTGGAAGAAGATTGATTGTGCAGCCAATGGAAACACGACACGTGGGTAAATGCAACCGGGATCAGTTCATGTAGTCACATAAGCAGCATGAAATTTCGAGCATCTTGTCGGGTTTTATTTTCCATAGGCCATAAGCACCTTGTCGGTTCATTCAATCAAATAGTCCGTATAATCCGTTTTTTATAATTATGATTCAACTTCTCATTGAAAATAATTAATTTCTTCGTTTACTAAATCGATATTATTTAATAAAATCTTTTAGTTCATTAAACCGTTAGTTTAATCATTATATATTAATTTAGATTTAACATAGTATAGATTTAAATTTGACATGTTAATAATTATATAAATCAGGGGCGAATGCATATGGCTTTCATGGGAAGCATATTGTCACGGACCGTTCGTCGTGACACGCGGGACCGCGCGAGGTGCTTGCTGGTTGTACTTAATGCGGGTTGCGGGATAGCGATAAGGGTGTAGTACGTGCCGTACAGCCGTCTTGTCTTCGGATGGGCGCGTTGGTAGGCACCACACTGGTCGGGAGCTGTCCCCGCTTCCCTGATGAGCCCATGGGAGGGCGAAATCAGTGAGCATCGGAGATGGAAAAGGCTTAGCCCTTGGCTGGTAATAGCCATGAGTTGCCGCACGGGTAGATGTCCTTGCGCCAAGACTCTGACCCCGTGACAAGTGGTATCAGAGCCAGTCTGTGTGCTAGCTGTGAGTTTGCCAAGCGCCTCAATGCTGCGTAAGCGAGTCAACCGGACGAGCGTGTGTAGCTCGCACTCCGAGTGTAGGGGTGTTCGCAAGCGGGTCAAGTGGACGAGCATGTGTAGCTCGCACTCCAAGTGAAGGGGTGTCCGCGAGTGGGTCCTCTATAAAGAGATTGAGATGAGGACGGGTAGGCAGGAAGCCATAGCGAAAGTTCGCCAAGCACTCGTAGCCAATGTGTCGTAGCCTCAAGTGAAGAGGGCGAGCAGGCAGGGAATTGCACACTAGATCCGGGCTAATCAAAAGAGGGAAAGAGCTTTCTCCCCATGCACGAGGGCGTGCATGAATCGGGTGGGGGAGAATGTCACGGACCGTTCGTCGTGACACGCGGGACCGCGCGAGGTGCTTGCTGGTTGTGCTTAATGCGGGTTGCGGGATAGCGATAAGGGTGTAGTATGTGCCGTACAGCCGTCTTGTCTTCGGATGGGCGCGTTGGTAGGCACCACACTGGTCGGGAGCTGTCCCCGCTTCCCTGATGAGCCCATGGGAGGGCGAAACCAGTGAGCATCGAAGATGGAAAAGGCTTAGCCCTTGGCTGGTAATAGCCCTGGGTTGCCGCACGGGTAGATGTCCCTGCGCCAAGACTCTGACCCCGTGACAATATGCATCCTATTTTTTTGGGGAAAATTAAAAAATACAGTTTAATTTGTAAAAAAAAAATTATTTTGCATACTCATTAATAAATAAATAAATATATATTAAAATTTTGGACCCTATTTTTTGGATTTTGGATCCATCACCGCTATAAATGTTAATTATATGTTTTTTTTACATTTACTAAATACAAACATATTTAAAATATGATCATATATCAACATACATGAGTTAATATTTTACTATACTACCAACAGGTTGGTCCAAATGATAAGCAGCTTGGTATCACTTAATAAAGTCTCGAGTTTGAGGTCTTATGTATGCAAGAAAATCTTCGCTAGAAGACTCATCCACCAAAATCAAGTGTTCGATGCGTGTCGGTCCGAATTAATCATGACAAAACCCTAGAGAACCCGAGAGGGCAACCAAACAAATATTTGACTAGACTAATGTTATACATTTGGAATTTGGAACACACTCGTTAAATTGTGATTATAATGTTATACATTTTACTAGTAATTTATATAACAAAAAGTTTAAAAAGTTTATATATTTATGCTATTAAATAATATTGTAATTTTTTTCTTATTCAATATAAGACTTTCCTGATTTCGTGCTAGAAATATAAAAAAAGGGGGTTGAAAATTTCGTCAAAAGTGCTTACCAATGTAGAGAAAATGTTGCCCCAATTTGAGACTACTAAGCTCAGATATATAATAGTTAGTGCTTAATTATCTGTGACTGGGTTTAATAAATATGTGTCATGCGAACGTATTATCCATGTAATGTATATGTGTCTATTGCGAATTATTACGTAGAGATGAGAGATTGTTAAGGATCTAAACTTTAATTTTTGTGGCGTTTTAAAGTTCGGTTTTAATTCAAGTTATTTGTCGCTTAAAACAATACATTGTTTTTTTTCTTCTAATTTTTTAAGTTATATTGTTGTATGCAGCAATATATACACATGGATAGTAAATTATTAAAAAAAGTTTAAAGGATCTGAAGCAATATAGAACAACTATGAAATTAAGCGAAACCCATACAATTTTTTTTGCTTCCATTAAAAGAAATAAAAAATTTTAAAACGGGTGACACACCGTTACACAACATTAATTTTTTAATTATTTTTAAATAATTATTAAAAAACTCAAAGACTCAACATGCAATTAACTGTATTCCAAAGACCTCGAAGATAGGTTGCTGGAACTACCATTGTCACCGCTATTCCTTGAGTAAGAAGGGAGTCTAGATGGGTGAGTGAAGAAATAAAGGTTAGATTTTTAATAGGCTTTGGTGATTAAAAATAACGGCGGATATGGAGAATTCGTGACCGGAGAATGCATCGAGTTATGGTTTGTCCGGGTGCATGGACTGCGTCTAATATTTTTGGATTTTTAGATTTATATTTGATACCTTTGAAGAGTTAAATAAAGCTTTTGTAACAGATCTGAAATTTATATTTCTTTGAATAATAATTATATTTAAAAAAAATAAAAGTTATTCAAAGTAAATTTTAATTTTATTTTGAAATATAAATAATTGCATATCGAGTCCTTGAGACTTTTAATAATTATTTAAAAGCCATTAAAAATTAATGATATGTAGCGTTAGTCAGAAAATTTAGAATGCGATTTCAAAATTTTGGATATTGTTGTTCGAATTCCCTTTGTCTCATCTTATATGTGTTCGAATCCCGACATTTACCTTGAGAATGTAATTATCTCTACTTAATAAAAAAAATATCTGGAGTCAAATGATGTGTGTCAATTTTCTTTACAAAATTTTAATTAATTTTTAAATCAATATTATTTTTTCTAAAATGATGTATTGTATGGCTATGCCAGTGACGTTAGTGGTGTGTAGCAGTGTGTCACCCATTCTAGACTCGTTCATTAAAAATAAGGTATAATTATCAATAAAATATTAATTAGGCAATCATCATTAATATTATAATATCTTATGGAAAATTCTTTGATATACAAGCTTGTGTAAAACTAAAGTTTACACAATTCTTTTAATTTTAGGGTTTAGGGATTTATGTTGTGATTTAGACTTTAGGAGTTTAGCTTGTAGGGTGTAGAATTTAAGATTAGAATATAGAGTTTAGGGTTTAGGGTTTAGGATGTTAAGATTAGGAATTTAAGTTTTAGATTTTATAGTTTAAATATGTAGAGTTATGTAAATTTCTTTTATACATCTTGTGTATCAAAATATAATCTCATATTTAAAAGTGTTTAATTGCATGATAATCTCTATTTAAAAGTTTAATGAAATAAATAGTTTAGGTACTATATAAAAATAAAATAAAATAAGATAAGATAAATTTCTCCTCAAATCCTTGCAATGATATCCCAAAATAACATTAAAAATATATATACAACATGAAAATCATGTATTTAGAATTCATATAACCCAACTTATTTCAATAAAAAAATACACTTATAATAAGATGCAATATGAAAATCATGTATTGAAATTTTATATAACCCAACTTATTTCAGTAAAAATATATAGTATTAAAACAAATTATAACAATAAATCAAATTTTTCAAATCCATAATTGGGAGTTGACCAATATAGAAAGTACTGTAGTATTGAGGGGTAAGAAGTAAGAACTTGAAACAGACGAGCAAGTGGGACCCAGATCCCAGAGTTGTACAAGTCAATGCAAGAAAAGAAACTGAATCTCCGACAAGCATGTGCTAATATGCTGGAATGTCGGCCACGTGTCGCTTTTCTAATCATCATAGTTTCTTCATTTTTTTTGTAACTTTGTTTCTGTCCGCCTGCAAGTCAAACCGCAAAACCGGTTGCCGCACGCGGCTTCACCGAATAAAGTTTTGTGCTTTATTTCTTCTCTGTACAACCACTGTATCCGATTGATAAATCTGGACAGTTTTATGTTTCGTGCTTTAGAGATACTATTTCTCTATTCTGAGCAAGATATTGATAATTTTATGGGTAAAATTACTCTATTAGTCACCAAATTGTTTGGACAGTGCTGTTTTAGTCACTAAACTAAAATTTTACAATTTAATCACTAATGTTATGTTTACATTGTAATTTCAATCTAATAATTGACCGTTAAAGTAATTACAGAAGTTATTTTGTAATTGGTTTAATTACACATTTAGCCTTCAACACTTATAAACTTTAACGGTATGATCCTAATTTTAAATAATTCAACAAGCTTAACTCTCATATTTATAAATTTTATCAATTCAGTGCTCTACATTCATAAAACTTTTATAAATTTAACCCTTCACATTGGCAAAGTCTGTAAATTTGGTCATAATCCTAACATTTTTAGAAAAGAAATATATAATTATAATTTTTTAAAAAAAACATATTTTTAGAAGAGAAACGTAAAATTACTAAAATGTTTTAAAATTAAAAACTTAAATCCAAAGAAAAAGAAAATATTTTAAAACTTTAAAATAATCAATTTGATATTCTCATGTTTTTTTAAATAGCTGTTTGCAAAAAAAAATATGGTAATTAGCAATCTGTTCAAGAGGACTAGAAGTGTAAAAAGTAATTTCTAGAAGACAAAATTCAAGACATGCGGGAAATTATTTGAAGTTTTATCCATCAATTATAAGACAAAACTCAAGGCATTGGAGTTCAAAAAAGAAACCAAAATTTGTAAATCTAAAATATAGAAAAAGAAAAAGCACAAGACTTGCAGCAAATTCGTCAGGAAAAATGGTTCCTTTTGCAAATTGCGCTTTCGTCATTTACATTGCAAGTATAATTCCGGTAAAAAGAAAAATAAAATAGACAATTTACAATTTTACCCTAAAAGTTAAGATGGTGTTTAAATTGATGTATTTTAGACTAAACTTATAAAAATATATAAGTGTTTTGGACTAAAACTATGATTATACCAACTCACATCAGCATCCCCGTTAATTTTAGACGGTCGGGTGCCAAAACACACAAAAAACGTAACCTTAGGTACCATTTTGTCAAAAAAATATAGTTGGTGTCAAAACAGAAACACAAACATAGAGAGGGTACTGTACAAGTAGTTTGCCCTTAATTTTATAGCACCCGTGGCGCATCCACATCAATCCGGTTTAACCATGATATCTAATTATATACAAATTCTAAAATTAGATATCTAATTAGACCGTTGAATACCGAATTAAAAACTAAAGCCTAAATAAAGTACCAAATTATATGTTAACCATGAAATTTATTAATTATATTTACTATTGTCACATGAATTATTTATTTAAAAGAATTCTTTTCGTGTCTTTTCGTGTTTTAATTAATTATTTAATAAATTCATTTTTACATAAGTATTTTTTTCACAAAATAAATTAAACGGATGTTAGAATTAAAAATGGTGACAATTTCAGTCGAGATTTGGATAAATTATGATTTTGAAACATGCTTGATTGAAGGCTGAATTGAGACAGAATGTACTAATTATGACAAAGTGAATGCACTCAAATTACTATTATAATTAGGGCTTGAAGCCAAATCATGTGAGGATTAATTGAATCGTTTTTCCCATGTGCATGTGCTTGATTATCAATTTTCAAAATATTTTTATAGTAAAAGTATAATAATATTCCAATTATTATAGTAAAAGACTAAAAGTATTAATATATAAAAGTATTATATTAAATATAATAATATTTTAAGTGCTAAGGGAATTTTAATGAGGACCACTTACTTTTCGAAAAGAATAATTTTTAATGTGATGAATGAAAGTAGTATTATATGATTTTTTATTATAAAAACTAAGGTTATAGATTGTTGAAGAATTAAACTTGGAGTTCTTGTCAAATAAAGATTTAGTATAAATTTTTTGTCATCATAAAATAAGTTAAATATAGTATTTTTAAGGTACTCGTTAGTAAACTTATAAAAATATATATATAATATTAGATGGTTGAGATTATTCACTTTTCTTTTGGATCATTTGATGAGCAAATTTATGGTTGATATTATTCATTTTTTTTCACTTAAAAATTTTATTTTCAACTTTTAATCTCAACTTACAACATCTAAATTTAATTTTACATCTTTTATGGACCGTTTGATGAGGGTAAATGGATGATTGAGATCAACTTTCTTATTTTTTCTCATAAAAATCTTTTCATATTATATTGTTAATTACAATCATCCATCTACCATTTTCCAACAATCCAAAAAATATAAAACTTAAGAGGTTGACCTGATGTAATATAAATCAACTTTAAAATAATTAAAAATACTATAATTATTTATTTGATTTATTTTTTTATAATTAATTACATATTGAAAAAATATATTATTATCTATTGATATGTTAAAAGATAAATTAATTTAAAATTTTAAATGCGCGATAAGTATAATTATTGTTGGGTTATCCAATAATAATGAGCACATATGTATAATGTATGTTGCTATTATAAAGTTTAACACGAAAATTAAGTGACCAATTATGTTACACGTGTTATAGGTATTAAATTGTCATGGAGTTAAAAGTGTAGATACCATAAGTTAAATTTATAACTCAATGAGGGGCAGAGTTGTAAATATTAATAAACTGATTTTAATTCAGTTTATATAAAGGATAGTGGTCCCCGAGATCTAGGTTAACTTGCATATCTCTCCTTCCCCGTCAGAGAGTTGTGTGGCAAGAGGTAACCTATCATCTTGGAAGATCAAACCCTCTCTGGAAAATCTCCATCAATGGATTCAGGTACGCTTCCGCAAAAATCTAGTCTTTGTTCTTAATGATTTGGCATGTATGGATCTTGGGTTTAATATTCGTATGAATATTTTTGGTTCCAACAAGTGGTATCAGAGCATTTTGAAATGAAAGATCTTGGGGACGCTTCTTTTGTTTTAGGAATTCAGATACATCGAGATCGATCTCGAGGTATTCTTGGATTATCACAAAAGAACTATATCGATAAAGTACTCAAAAGGTTTGGCATGCAAAATAGTAAACCAATGAACACCCCTGCCGCTAAAGGAGACAAGTTTTGTCTTGCCCAATGTCCTAAAAGTAACCTTGAAATTCAAGAAATGCATAAGGTTCCCTATAGATCAGCTATTGGGAGTTTAATGTATTCTCAGGTTTGTACGCGTCCGGACATTGCGTACATTGTTGGGATGTTAGGCAGATATTCAAGCAACCCTGGTATGGACCATTGGATAGCAGCCAAGAGGGTTATGAGGTATCTTCAGAGAACAAAAGATTACATGCTCACTTATAGGAAATCAGATCATTTGGAGGTCGTAGGGTATTCAGATTCTGATTTCGCTGGGTGCCAAGATAGCAGAAAATCTACATCAGGCTATATTTATCTATTAGCTGGAGGAGTTATATCCTGAAAAAGTGCTAAACAAACACTTGTAGCTTCTTCCACTATGGCAGCAGAGTTTGTAGCATGCTATGAGGCATCTAATCATGGAATATGGTTGCGGAATTTTGTCACTGGGCTGCGTATTTTGGAGAACATAGAAAGATCGCTTAAATTATTTTGTGACAATAAGTCAGCAGTACTATATTCCAACAACAATAGGAGCTCGTCTAAGTCAAAGTACATAGACATAAAGTTCCTAGTTGTAAAAGAAAGAGTGCAAAGTGGACAAATATCCATAGAACACATTGAGACAAACTCTATGATAGCGGATCCGCTCACAAAAGGTTTACCACCCAAGATCTTTCATGAGCACACTGCTCATATGGGTGTTGTATCATTTGAGGACATTATTGTTTGAGTGGGAGTTTGTTATTTGTTTGCTTTATATTTGATTTTGGACATTTATGTATTCGGTTATTTTTCTGATCAGAAATTAAGTATTCAGTTTATTCACTCTTTTTCTTATTTTTGATAAGGACCTCACTTAAGTTTAAAGAGGACCAGTTGGAAATATGCATGTTCGGTTCACATTTACATGTAATTTCCATGCTACGCATCCATGATTGATCTATGTCATTTGATTGTGTTTGTATACGTGACCATTGATGGGTCCAGTCATGATTGATATGGCGAAGACCGCTTTGATCCTATATAGATATAGTTGATGGACGAGATTGTTAAAGAATACCTATTGTATGATAGCAAATTTTGAGCTCATAAGGTTATACATTTGTCAGGAAACATATGTTGCCCAAGTGGGAGATTGTTGGGTTATCCAATAATAATAGGCACATATGTATAATGTATGTTGCTATTATAAAGTTTAACACGAAAATTAAGTGACCAATTATGTTACACGTGTTATAGGTATTAAATTGTCATGGAGTTAAAAGTGTAGATACCATAAGTTAAATTTATAACTCAATGAGGGGCAGAGTTGTAAATATTAATAAACTGATTTTAATTCAGTTTATATAAAGGGTAGTGGTCCCCGAGATCTAGGTTAACTTGCATATCTCTCCTTCCCCGTCAGAGAGTTGTGTGGCAAGAGGTAACCTATCATCTTGGAAGATCAAACCCTCTCTGGAAAATCTCCATCAATGGATTCAGGTACGCTTCCGCAAAAATCTAGTCTTTGTTCTTAATGATTTGGCATGTATGGATCTTGGGTTTAATATTCGTATGAATATTTTTGGTTCCAACAATTATATCTCTAAATTCATCTATCAAATTCAATAAGTATTTACTAAAGTTGGATGTAATTGTAAGACACATTGCTCTCTTAAGGAGAGAATCTGCGTTCAAACATTAAAGATAATATTATCATGAGGGAGAACCACAAGTTCCGAACATAAAATATTAAAAAAACCAACAAATATAAATCATATTAAAGCTTAAGAGAATATGTAAATCTAATTTTATACTTACAAATCTATATCCTAATCCCTTCACGATTTTCCATAAGTGAGCATGCATGCATCTATTTAAATTACATGCATGTATAGCGACGACAATTTATCAATTAAATAATTATTTTGTATTGGTTAGATTTACTTAAATATATTTATATTTGATAACAAAGATTATTAAAATATAAGATTACTGAATAAATTGCCCTTAAATATTTATAATTGTGTTCGTGTTCATTTATTTATTTTTAAAAATGTTCACGTTTGATTCGTGATCGTTTAAAAATTTAATATCGTGTTTGTTTATTTATTTTAGAAGGTGTTTATGTTCGTTTGTTTAGCGTTTGCGAACATGCTCATTTAACATTCACGAACATGTTCGTTTAACGTTTGTTTATATGTTCGCCAAAATGGTGAAATATAACCACTTGTCCTTAAACTCTTTAGGATTCATAGTTTGAACTCTATAGTTTAGCGTGTATTCAATTTAATCTTTACCTTCACCAATATTTAAAATGTAAAAAATAAAAGGAAATGAGAAACCGGATAAACAAGATTGTTCGTGAACATAGACGAACCAAACACACATACATATGTTCATGTTTGTTCGTTTATTAAATGAACATAAAAATTTTGTTTATACTCACTTATCTATCTTAATAAAAGAACATTATATAAACGATTCACGAACAATTCATCAAAGAGAGCTTAAAAATTAGATTTTGAATTTTTGTCCATTCTCCATACCGTTGGTGGACAGTAAATTTGATATTGGTCTCTAAATTTTATCGAGGAAGTTGAAAGTTATAAATTGAAATTTAAAAAAAAAAAACTTTTTCAATCAGTCAAATATTTATTTCTGATCTAATGGTAAAAAATAGTAATAAACTTTGATTTTACAGTAATGTAAATAAACCTCTCCTTATAATATATTGCTCAATCAATTCAAACCGAATAAAGGAAGGGTAAACTACATAAATGATCCCCTGATTATGCTCCAATTATTTTTTGCGTCTTCTGACTATCATAAGTTACAAACTGGTCCCCCGACTAAAAAAAAGTAACAAATTGGTCCAACGCCGTTAAAAATTTAACGGTTGATGACGTGGCCGTTAATTTAAATTGATATAATTACAATACTTAGCCCTCAAGTTCTACACTTATTTTAATTTGACCCTAATTCTAAAAAAATTAACCCACAAATTTTAATATTCTATCAATTTATTCCATCTTCTTTTCTATTTCTCTTCTCCAGCATAATTGTTTGGATCAATTCATTTTCATCTTCTTCAACACCCACCCCACCAAGTTCCCTCCTTCGATCTCCTTGAAATCGGGGCCCATTGGCTCTTTGCCGGTCACCAGTTCAAGTAGAATTACACCGAAACTATAGACATCTCCCTTTGTACTACACCTATCGCTCTGTCCGTACTCTGGTGGGATGTAACCCAAAGTCCCTGCAATGTCCGTGCTAACATGTGTTTCACATGCACTGATAAGCCTTGTCAGCCCAAAGTCAGCAAGTCTGGGTTCAAAGTCTTCACTCAGTAAGATATTGCTGGCTTTAATAGAAAAGAAGAGAATCAGATCGTGACATATCCACTGCAATACATATATATTTATATAAAAGAAAAATCTATGAGAAAACACAAGAGCAATCAAAAATCACTAAAAAACAGAGCGTATTTATGGAAAAACGATATCAAAATTCATACCAAGACAAAAATGGCCATTGCTATAAATATGTGGATGGAGAGGTGCTGGCTGAAGAAATATCACCTGCCAATAATAACCCAAAAGAGAAAAATTATTCAAAAGGAATTAAAAACCAAACAAAAAAGTGGTTTTGAATAAAAATCAAACCTGGGGTGCTTCTATAGGGTAATGTTCAGGGAAATCCACCTGAAGCTGATATGTTTCATTGGTGTACAAAGTTCCCGCAGCTCTATTGACTTCAATTACCCACCCTTTTTTACAACAGAAAAATATCATTTGCCCCGAAGGAAGTAATCTAAAGAAAATAAAAAAAGATAACCAAAATAAAACCTTTGAAGATTATCGGTGACTTTGTGCTTGAAATGGAGGGGGGTTGACCTGCCATTCTACCAGCTCTTTTTGCAGGCGATTGCAAGCAATCTTACTAAGTGCCTAAACAAAACAAAAAAATCAAGAAACCCATTAAAACAAAACCAAACCCAAATCGAAAAAGAATCAAAGGAGTGAACCGAACCTTGTGAGAGGAAGCGGATGAGCTGCTCATGCTTATATGGTGGTGTTTTCGATGGGTATGGCAGTTTGGGTCCTCTGTTTTCGTATTTGAGAGTGTTTTGAAATTAGAAAGAAAATGAAATACCAATCAACGATGAGAGAAAAAAGATTATTGAGAAAGGGAAAGCAAAGAGCAAGGATTTATGAACACGGGAATTTGGCCTCTCTTTGTGTTTCCCATCGTTACCTCGCTTTCTATGTCTCTTGAATCTGATGGCTTACATTTGTTCAGCATATTATGCTGGTGAAAATGAATTGAAGAATTAAAGAAGAGAAATAGAAAAGAAGATGGATTAAATTGATAGAATATTAAAATTTGTGGGTTAATTTTCTTAGAATTAGGGTCAAATTAAAATAAGTGTAAAACTTATGGGATAAGTATGTAATTATATCAATTTAAATTAACTGCCACGTCATCAGCCGTTAAATTTTTAACCGTGTTGGACCAATTTGTTACTTTTTTTTAGTCGGGGGACCAGTTTGTAACTTTTGATAGTCAGGGGACGCAAAAGATAATTAGAGCATAGTCAGAGGACCATTTATGTAATTTACCCATAAAAGAAACAGTAAATCCTGAAATTTGAATTGACGAAAAATCCTAACTAAAGCTTAATTTATAGCTCAAATGAAGGGAAAAACACACCAACTAATGCTAAATTTAACTAATGTCTAAGCTTCTAGATCTCTTATTTTCGTCTAATTTTCTTTGCAATCATTATAAGGTAGACCAAATTGTTGATTAACAACTTTAATTCAATACCTGAAAGAAAACCAAAATAAAGATAAGCAAATTTAGGTTATAAAAGGCCGAAAAGAAATATACAAATCCTACCAAATAAGAGGAAAAAAACATCCTAAACTAGCCAGACTCTAACTGGTGTAGGGAGCCATCTCTCATGGCTATCAACTTTCAAAAGCAGAACTACCTTCATGGTAAGAGCCTGCTGGTTAGGGCATGAGCCCAATTTCACAAAATCCTTGTCCAAGGCCTGGCTGATACGATACGAGTCAAGCCTACAAGGCTAATCGGAAAACCCGAGTCTTAGACAAGGCTAATTACAACCCCCTTTTCTTCTCAGTGAAGACTAATCAGAGGGAATATATATATGTATACGTAAATCCAAAAATAATACTCAGATACCACACAGCAATGAGATTACTACTGCCTCTTCACTCTCCAGCCATGATTCAGAGACTTGGATTGCTATTCTCTTTCAGCAGAAATTTGATCCATGTTGCCAAGACTTTTGGCATACTTAGGCCTCCATCGGGTCCTCCCTCTCACAATTTCCGCCCCATCCTCGAGTCGGAGCAAGTGCTGGCAATTAATTTCACCAAAATTTCCGGTGTTCTCCACATCGGAGTCGGAGACAGCAGTTAGTGAGTGCAGCACGCTGTCCCTCCCGCACTCCCTCCTATACTCCAGAGTCATGGCACAAAGCTCGTGACTCTCCAAGATTGGCAATGGAGCACTCTGCAAGTATTACCTTCCGGTTAAAATCCATGTAAACACCAAACATATGAATGACTTAATTCATGAAGATCTGAAGAAAAACAAATTGCAATTTCATATTAGCTATTGATTCCAAGAAAACTACAATCGAAATTGGGGACATCGGTAATTAGAACTAGCCAAGCAAAGCCGTCAGCACATAATTTGTTTTCATCAATAACTGAAACGTTAAACACTTCTCAGGAATGCTATGGTAAAGGGTTTTTTTTTTTCTTTTCCTGCCACGAATTTCTGCTCTTTCCTGAATAAACCAGAAGCCAAGGTAAAATAGTCAAATCTAGTCAGTTTAGAACTTTCTAGGCGGAAGCAAGTTCCAGCTCGGCATCAGAGGTTAAGGTATATAAAACTAAATTGTTCTGATTCTGGCTCAATTGTTATCACCGGATAGGAAGACATAAGGGAAGCAGGTTCAAAAGAAATCCTTAAAATGTAACTGGAGGGAGTCTACCTCGAGGATCCAGCCAATGTACTTCACATTATTCACATGCTGGTTAACATCCAAGTCGCTCCATTTAGGCTGCAAACGAAAAATAAAGTTTATTATGAAAGCAACAAACGAACAGAAAGATAATTATAACTGCGACTGCCATAACTATACAGAAGAGAGATGGGGGCAGCAGAGACTTACAGTTAAACCTTTGCACACATATTCAGCTGAGCTGTCATCAAGTTTCACTAGTTTCTGGCTATCCTCAGCCAGAACGGGATCAGAATTCATAAAGAAAGGTTCTATTTCTCCACGAACCTCTTCTGGTATTTTAGATAACCTTCTAGTCAGCTTATTCATCATCACCCACACACTGCAGATTACCAAAATCAAAACAGAGGGGACCCGGATTAGTCACTCATGAAACACCATTGAAGAATGTGCAACCAAACCAAAAATATATATGGGGTGGGGGGATGGTTGCTCAATGTGTCCAGGGAAACCAAAAGATAAACTCGTGTATCTACTGAAAATGTATTAAATGCTAGCCAAACAAATTTTGAAATATTTTACAGTTCAGTGGTTTCAGATTTTGGCTATTCCTATATTTTTCTTGTGAGAAAAACGAATTTGTGGCACAACACAACAGATTACCACACGAAAAAATGCAAATGGTTGTTGCCCTGTCATAAAGAATGTCCCACCTTGTAGCTCTTGTCAAAATTTCACCAGTTTCACTATTGCTGACAAGCCAATCTCTTCGCATTCCATTCTTCCCAGATGCACTGGCCCAAGTGTCTACTTGAACAACATCACCCCTGCAAGACGGACATAAATATGCTCAATGTTCATTAATATAAATTTCAAATTACTCCTAATACATCCACAGCTGAAAACTTTTGTGACATATAAGAAAGAATGATGCTAAAAAAAATCAATTGCTCAAGAGAATGAGCTGGAATAGACACTTACCTTGCTGACAATAACTATTTTAGCCCAACTTCATGATTACATTTTTCTTTTACAACCCCCAATACCAAGGTAACACCAGTAAAGTGACAATATCACAATACTATAGCCAATATTAAGTGAATGTTAATTTTTAACACCACTGCTTAAAGCAAGATAGTGCACAGGTACCTAAATCACAAAGTAGAGGGAAAGTATTAACATTAACATAAATGACAAACTAAGGTCCCATTCTTCATATTTCAAATAAGGAGTCTCGTTAAACAAAGAAGTGTATCAGGTTTATCTTCCTTCTCTTATTCATTGTTGGCTTGGTTTTAAAAAGCGTGAGGCAGTCCGAGGCGTAAAAGGCCCCTAGAGCCGAGGCGCGAGGCGAAAGCGCTCGCCTTTAGTAGGTGAGGCGCCTTTTTATCTTAAAAATTTATAAATTAATTATATAACATATTTTATACTTAAAAATATGATAATTATAATATAAATGCTAAAAAATTAAAATATTTCAATTATATGTAAATTTCAAAAGTATTAAAAATAAATATATTAAAATATTAATAAATTATATTATTTGAATATGTAATTTTAATATTTTATTTAAATAAATAAATATTTAAAAATAAATCTTATTTTATTATATTGATTTATATTAAAATCAATATTAACTTCTTGGTTAGAATAAGTATTTGGGTAACAAAATTAATAATATAATAATGATAACAAAATCCTAATAAAAGGATAATGAAAAGACAATATTAGACTTGAGATGTTTTTTATGGGAAGTAAGGAGGGGTGTTTTTGTCTGTTCACTAATTTTGATAGGCCCAAGGTTTTCTTCTGCCACTCAATAGATAGAAGTAAAACACGACTTTTTTTCCTTCAAAAGCTATCTTCTGTTCATCTTCTTCAACAGACTTTCCATGTTTTTCTTCATTTTCACGTTTTTTTTTTCTTCTAATTACAAGAAGCGCGAAAGCGCTCGCCTCACGCCTCAGGCGAAAAGCCCTTGAGGCGCGCGCCTCCAAGCGCCTCTTGTACCTCGCCTCGCCTCAGCCATTGGAGGCGTTTTTTCCTGCGCCTCGAGCGCCTCACGCCTCAGGCGCGCCTGAAGCGCGCTTTTTACAACTAAGATTGTTGGTGGCTGGATTCAATTGTCTTCAACTTCAGTCCTTGACCTTTTAGCTTAAACAACACAGATTCACATTTTAAGCGAACAAACACGGGCAGGTGTGATGTAACACAGATTATTAGCATAATACAGAATATTAACATTCACATCATTGAATATAGTCCTATTGAACAAATCAGTCCATATATATATATATACATATATTGCCAAAATTGAAGAACTAATCTAGTTAGAGACAACACATGCCACATGCCTTAGGCTGTGCTTGGTATGAAGGATAGGAAGAAGTGAGAATGGAAAATTTATTAATCTAATGGTTAAGCTACAAAGTAGCAAAGTGATTATGAATCTTAACCATTTGATTAACAAATTTTCCATGCCCACCCCTTCATCCTTCATATCAAACAAAGCCTTAATGACACCATATTGCATATTGTATCAACATATCATCACACTGCTATAAAACAACCATACGGGTAGAGCAAAAGTGGCTTATATGAATTGTTGCTATAAGAGCAAATCATGTGCAAGAAAGTACGTCTTACCAAGTAGGATAGCGATCAATCACAACTTGCATCCGTGTGACAACCCATATTAGGTTCTTCTTGCACATCTCAGGAGTTGCACCAAAACCTTCTCCAAGCAGTCCAGCACTTCTACAATGATTTATAGCTGTTTCCTGCCATAAATGAGATATTAACTAAAATTCAGTATGCAATATCTCTACATAAAAAAACAAAAAAAAAACAATAAATATCAATTTTGGTTATCAATGTTAGTTGTTCAAACATTCTAGTGAAATAACTATAACTCACCTGTAAATGATTCATTAACGTCTCTATGGATGCTGTTCGATCAGCACCTATCTCATATGATCTAATCGAGAAGTTCTGACTGTAAACAAGACCATCCTGAACAATCTTCCCTATGCCAAATGGATCAATGACCATGTCAGGCCGCCTCGGCTTCCAATCAAGCATCATCCACTGCTTCTCAGCAGCCAAGAAAATTGTTGTGATAGCAGCAAGAAGCATGCTCCAATCAGGCAACTGGTTGATGAACGTTCTAGGAGGAGGAGAGCTCACACCATCATCGTTCTTGAAATTTTCCACAGGAGTCGTCATAACTGTAGAACCATTTACTTTTGGGTGGGCTTGAGCATTTGCCTTGACTTGCAAATTTCCTGAAGAAGCCAATGGTTTCGACTTAATGCTTTCGAGGCTAGTAGATCCACCTCCAAGCTTCTTGTTCTTCGATTCCGAAGAGTCCGGAGGAGTGACTGGAAAAAATGCCGATGTAGCAGCAGTGGCAACCATGATTATATAAAGTAAAAAAGAACTTCTATTTTCTGGAAATCCCTTCTTTTGCAAAATGCAAGCTTTTTAGACAGGCAGCTGGTGCATGAGCCAACTGTATCACATATATTAAAGAATCAGAACATTTCCAAAAGACGCACTAACAATAAAGGTAGGCACATAAATCTTAATATTTTGACTATAATGAAGATTAAAAATACAATGCGTTAAAAGCAGGTTCCACCTTTTCCAAAAAAAACAAAGAAATGGCAAATAATGTACATATAAAAGTTCTTAATTTCTAAAGATCTAATATTCTAAAAATTACAATACTTAAACAGAGAGCGGCTGTAAGTAAATATGCCACTCAATAAATAAATAACCCAGTCACGAAGAAAATATGTCACGAAACAGCGATGGAATCGCTAGAAAAAAAGGAACAAGCTTCTAAAATAGCAAATGATTCATGAACAACTATCAAATTTGCTGTAAGTTACGATACAGAAGGAACATGCTCCAAACAATATTTGCACTCTCTCCCTTTCATGCAGGGACTGAAGCAGGACTTTAGCTTAGGGGACGACCCTATAAATTTTAAGGGGTATAAATTTTTAGAGGCGAAAATAGATCTTCAATAGATAATACATAGAAAAATTTCTAAGTCCTATAGAAATTTCAAGTTTTTAGGGGTCGACCGCCCCGACCCCTCGGTCCATACCTGCTTCCATGAGAAAATTACAATAAAATAAACAATCGAGAACAAAAGCGACAACTTAAACTGCATTTGGTTGCCGAGAAAACGAGAGAAAAGATTAGATCTCCTATGGCCGCCACCATCATTCAAAACCTTCTGAGAAAACAGTAAAACAAGACATCCAAAACTTCTCATTTCCTTTCTCGGCAACAAAAGAGAACAGCAACATTTCAACTGAATGAAACTCAGATCAAACTAAAACTGAGAAATTTATTGAGAAAAAGAAAAGTTCCACGTCCGTACCTCAACGAAGAGAAATGGAATGAAAGAGGGATAAGTTTCCTTGAGAAAATGCAAATTGCGTTAAAAAGGATTTGCAAACCCTTGTCCGTACCTTCTAGGGCTGGCGATCAACCACTGTTTTCTCCTTACACTTTGGTTCGCTCTCCTTCCTTTTGTTTCTTCTGCCTCTTTTTCGAAAAAAAGAAAAACTATTTTCTGAAATTTTCGCCTCCGCGTTTCAAAATTAAAATAAAGGTTTATTTGTTAATTAGTTTTTTTTGAAAATATTTTCACTGCTGTTGCTGTTTGGTTTATGGAAAATAAAAAAAATTAAAGTTAAACCAACTACAATCAATGAAAAACATAACTTGACTTTTTATTGTTTGGTTTATAAAAAATAAAAAAATTAAAGCTAAACCAACTACAAACAATGAAAAACAGACATTAACTTTCTATTGTTTGGTTCATGAAAAATTAAAAAATTAAAGTTAAACCAACTATAATCAATAAAAAAACAAACATTGTTTTAGTGTAAAATGACTTACTCGGTGTTTTTAGATAAGTCACTTTCCTTCCTCCCATTCTCTCTACAAATACTAATCTAAACACTAAACCTTAAAACCTAAACTCTAAATCCTAAATACTAACATAAAAATTAAACTCTAAACCTTAAGTCTGAACCTTAAATCATAAACCCAAAAACTAAATGTTAAACCCTAAACATTAACAAAACCCTAACTCTAAACAATAACCCCTAAACCTTAAATGTTAACATAAACACTAAACCCTAAACACTAAAACTAACACAGCCCCTAAACTCTGAATATTAACATAAACATTAAACACTACAATAAACCCTAAACATTAAACACTAACATAAATCTTAAACACTAAATGCTAAGCGCTAAACTATAAACCATATATGCTAAACCCTAAACACTAACATAAATCCTAAACGCTAAACCCTAAATCATATATGCTAAACACTAACCAGTAATATAACCATAAACCATAACACTAACCCCTAAACACAAAACCCTAGATGCTATATCTTAAATATAAACTATAAATTCTAAATCCTAAATGTTAAACCTTAAACAATAAATGCTAACATAAATACTAGCATAAACCTTATACCCTAAATATTAAACTCCAAACACTAACATGAACCATTACCCTAAACACTAATCCATAAAACCTAAATGCTAACATAAACACTAAATCATAAACAATAAACACTAATATAAACCCTAAATACTAATATAAACCATACTCATTAAACCCTAAACCTTAAGTGTTACCATAAACCCTAAATCTTAAACCGTAAACCCTAACGACCAAATTAAACCCTAAACCTTGATATAAACATTAAACCTAAACCCTAAATACTACTATAAACCCTAAACCATAACCATAAACATTAATATAAACCCTAAACCCTGAACATTAAATACTAATACCTAAAATACTACCCTAAACCCTAAATACTAATCTAAAATATAAACCATGAATGTTATTTTAAACCCTAACCACTAACCTAAACCTTAAACTATGTTTTGGTTGGAACTTGTTTTTAGCATTATCGATGCTTGTTTGTGGACTGTTCATGAAATTTTCAGGAAACTCTACCAAACAGTGTAAAATAAATTGTGCAACATCATCCAAACTCCGAAAAATGGTTTTTGCAATTAATTTTTCAAAAACTGTAGTTCATTTTCTAGAATTCATTTTCCGAAAATAATTTTCAGTGAAACAAACATACCCTAAACAAGAAATGAATGCGTAGCTGGAAGATATCGTTCAGCACAGCGACACCGTTTTATAATATTTATATACATCAAGACCATCTAATAGTAGTTATATAATGGTTAATACATAATGTGTAACCCCCTCGTCCCGGTCTGGTCGGATGACCGGTTCGAGTGGGCCACACGGGGAAAACCGAAGTGAAACCCGTTAAGGTTTCCCCTCGGTTAATGACCCTAAAATTTCTTTTGACTTTAATCTTGTCTAGATGCATATTTAATTCCTATGCGAAGCACAACAGCGGAATATACAAACAATGAAACATAAACCGACCAACAGACACATCAAACAGTTCATTTTACCCTTTTACAGCAGGCCGTTTCGAAACGCCCATAGGGTGTTCCGAAACGCCTTGACTTGGTCAACAGGCCAGGGTTAACCACAAGGCGACCGTTCCGAAACAGGGGAGACCCGTATCGGAACGACCTTGACGGTCAATTTCTCGTGGTCAACGAGATTTGACCGTTTCGAAACACCTAAGGCCCGTTTCGGAACGCCTTTAACTCGTCAATTTATCAAAATTCCAGTAGCAAAATCGTTCCGAAACGACCCTCATCCGTTTCGAAACGGAAGGCCATTTGCAAAGGAACCGTTCCGGAACAGGGGAGCCCGTTCCGAAACGCCCCCTGACTGCAGACTCGTCTGGGCTGTTTTGTGGCACAATGGTGCCCCAAAACACCACTAAAACACCTTACAGCAACACAACAAAAAACTCAAGACATAACAACAACATTAGCATGCTTCAACATGATTTAGACATGTCCAACACCATGGCAACAACCCACAAACATACATTCATTCACACATCAAACAAACATAAAGATAACATCCAAAGCACATGCTAACATTCAAATGAGCAATTTAGGCATGAGTTTCAATTCATCATGGCAACACAAATTAGGCAAAAGCAAGATACTATGGAGTCTAAACATGCTCCTAGCAACCAACAACTAGCCAACAAACCATACATGTCCCATTGCTCAAACTATTACATGTCTAACATTTAAAATCCATACTTGATGAACTCAAGCCAAAAACCACACTTGGAGCCTTCCACTTGCGCAAGCAACCCACGAGCTAAGGATCTGCAATGTTGAACAAAGAGAGCGTAAGCAATGATGCTTAGTGAGGGTAAGCTCTAAAAACAAACCTCAACATTGCAGGGTTCGAGCACGATCTAGCCAAGGCATTTACACATACCAAGAATCCACAAGAGCCACAATATAAGATGCATGAACAATATATACAAGTAAATGTCATGATCATCAAGCTCTAACTTTCTCAACATAAATAGCCACATCAACATCCTCATAAGGATCATTAGTCTCAACACATTGATACATATATTAAACAACATTGGCACCTAGATATGACTCAAATACGCGGATAACCGTTGGAACTCACATCCAACAACACAACCATTACCTGACGGTGGGATTACACTCATCACCGGTCCCGCGGAGGGGATTCCACTCATCCTCACGCCCCGTCGATGGGATTCCACTCATCACCGACTATATTTAAATACAATTTCCGGGCGTACCCGTACTCCTCCTTGGTGACTCAACGCCACCAAGGCCACGCGCGACTTTTGACTCATGTGTACACACTAACATCCTAATGATCGATCATTTGTATTTAAGTATACTAGTGCCAATATTTTACTCATTCCAAAATTACTCATCTCAATCATTTCCGTGCTTAGCACGTACTCACCATGAACACAATCATGAACCAACACCATGCATGCTTTAAGCAATACAATTCATGCCCCAACTCACATGTATAACACAATATACATAAGCATTCATACCACAACACATACGAGGCATATACATTCATACATTCAAGTTCATCCAAGGGCTCTAGATCAAGCTTAGGATTGGGCTACCACCCTAATCCTAACTCTAGGTGGGTCTACCAAGCCCAACCTAGTCCATCTACTCGAACCAACCATTTTAAAACCGTTTAAAACAATTAACCACTCACCTAACTCCCGAGCTCAAGACCAAGCAAGCAATCGTCTTCAATTCTCCGGATTCACTTCCGATGCTTCACCGATGCCCAAACTTGATTCTAATCAATCCCAAACACAAACAAAACATCCACAATCAATATCTTGTCATCGAAACTAACCCGGATTATCATTACCAAGCTGTTGAGTGGATCACACGATTGATAATAACCAAGAGGGGGTGAATTGGAATTTTAACGATGTTGTAATGGAAATTGCAACTCAAAAATAATTGACACGGGATTTAGAGTGGTTCAAGTTCACCAACCGAACTCTACATCCACTACCTTAGTCTCACCAAGGATTTGCAACAATTCCACTAATTGCTCGTCCCCTTTTTCTTAGGACAAGGAGGCAACCTTTACAATTTCAGTTAATTTTTCTACCCAAAAATTAACCCAATCCTCACACAAATGAACAAAGAAGTTTGTTGGCTAATAAGGTATCTCTCAATACAAATGATAGCCCAATATCAAGCACTCAACCCAATTGAACAAAATAAGAATGAAAAATACAATTGGGGTTTCTAGACAAAAATGGGATTTTAATACAAAATGCTTGGATTTGATGATAGGATGTATTCTTGAGGTTCAATGTTGATTGCTGGAGCTTCTTGGGGTCTTTTTATAGCCTCTTATTGATTTCTAACCGTTGTGGGTGTTGGGCTCGAGAATAGAGCCGTTGGGGATGTTTTTCTTACTCCTTTAAAGCAGTCTGCAGCCTACCGTTTCGGAACGGGTCAACCTGTTTCGGAACGGTTTTTCAAATAATATAGCCGTTGGAGCGTCTTATGAGAGCACGTTTCGAAACGCCTTAGGGCTATTTCGGAACGTTTTTGCCACTGCCAAAGGGGTGTTTCGAAACGGCCTTAGCCCGTTTCGGAACGCCCTGTTTTGTTCTTCAAAAATCAGTTAAAACCGTTGCCCTTGTTCATATGGATGAAGAACAGTTTCGAAATGAGTGATACCGTTTCGAAACGCCTTAAACCGTTCCGATACGCGTTTCGGAACATGTGCACATCGAACTGAAAGTGTTTCGAAATGCCTGGGGCCGTTTCGGAACAGGGCTTGAAAATCCACTGTTTTGACTTTGAAATACTTAAAAAAATATTTTGAAAGTCTTTGGTTTTAACTATGAAGAGGTCTTATCAATATATAGGAAATTTTAAGGACTTTAAAATTTGTTTTGACATTTTTATTTTAGTCCTTAGGTTTTTAGTTATATCAAAATTAAAACATATGTTTCACAATCTCCCCCTTTTTGATATAACAAAACCAAAATTAGAATTTTTTTAAGGATTTTGAAAGTTTTGAAGATATTCTAACTCCCCCTTAATTTAAGATAGGTTTTGAGGTTTTAAAACTTGTGACTTGAAATCAGAGATGTAAAGTTTAACAAAACCTTAAAAATTTTATTTTGTGGCAAGGCAAAGGCAAGGCTGCTACTCTCTTAAATTTCTTCTCCCCCTTTTTGTTAGATCAAAAAGAAACAAAGAAAGCTCATAAAGAAGATTAGTACCAATAAGCAATAATAAGCAATCATAGTTTATATCATCAAAATATTCAAAGCATAAACAATAAGTTCATAATAAAATCCCAAATAAAAGATCAAAAGCATAGGTTCCTAAAACATAATTAAACATAAAGATGCAAACTTAATCCTAAATGCATAGATAATATAATATAAAATGATATGAATATCCTAGGCCTCGTCATCATCATCCGAATCATCATCGTTCTTGGCTTGAGAACAGTGAAACTTTGTCCATTGCCCATAAAGAGTAGAGAAGGAAAGATCAAGGTTTGCATTGGAAGTCTCAAGAGTGTGAAGACGATCCTCAACGTTCTTCAACCGATTGCCCATAGATTCAAAGCCCGAAGCAATGCGAGTGTCCATAGTATCGAGTCGAGAATCCAAGGCGTTGAATCGTTCGGTAAGGAAAGCCGTGAGAGCATCATTGTTTCCCATTTGGACTTGCGGTAGAGGAGCAACGGGAGGAGGAACCGCTTCTCTATCAACTCTTTCCCAAAAACCATCCACATATGTGAATCCGGACTTGCGAAGAGAGGACTCACCAATTTTGGTCTTGCGAGGTTCCGGGGAGTCGTAGGTACAATCAATACTAAGATCATTGAAGAGGTAACTTAAGACAATGCCATAGGTGAATGATGTCAACTCATTTGTGTCAATAAGCTTAATATTATTGACTATCTCGGCAAAAATTATCTTAGGCACATTAGGGCGCTCACCTCTTCGGAAACACTCAAGCCAAAAATGATCTTTTTCACGGATATGAGAGTATTTACCTCCGGAAGGTCGAATAAACCAAGAAACTATCAAATGAAGAACATGATCGTGCACATCCAAATTAAGAGCTTTCCCGGTGAAAGTGCCAAAGTGGCGTTCATCTTCAAGACCCTCATTCTTAAGTTTAAGGGCAGACTCCAAAAGAGCAACATTAACAACAAACTTCTGGCCCAATAAGGATGACTCTATGCATACAATTTCGGTTTTGGTCTCATCGTAAAGAAAACGAGCATTAGAGTAGAAAAGGAGTACCATGTTTTTGTAGCAAACATCCTCAATGCCCAAGAAAAAGAGAAGATTCAATTCATCCAAACGTTCAAGATAACGGAAAAGGAATCGCTCGGAATTGAGGAACTCAAGGTCAATGACTCGTTCTTTACGAACCGCGAGATCTTTGACATAAGAGAAGCGAGCACGCTGCTGCGGAGTTTTGAGTGTTTTCTTAAAGAGCATAGTGATATTCGGACGAATGCTCGATTCATCGGTTTGAACGGCTTTGCGTTTCTTGTTAGATTGATCCGCCATCTAAAAACATTAAGCAAGTGTTTTAAAATTAAGTGTATGCATTGATAATTAAAATCAATCCAATAAGAAATCCCACTTAGGTTTTTGAAAACAAAATTAAAAAAATACGACTAAAAAATTTTATATTCGAATCAAAAATTTTGAGATTTTGAAATTTTTTTAGAAGATATGGAAAACCCATAACTAAAAACATATAATGTATACAAAAATAAAAATTTCTATCCTAAGATTCAAACAAAAATTGAAAGAGAAAAATTTTATATTCGAATCAAAAATTTTGAGATTTTGAAAAAAATTTACAAGATATGGAAAACCCACAACTAAAAACATATAACTTATACTAAAATAAAATTTTCTATCCCAACATTCAAACAAAAATTGAAAGAAAAAAATAAGAAAAATTACCTTAGTTTGGGATTTTGGATGATTTGAGTAAAATCCTTGCACAAGATTGATGAAGCTTGCTTAGACTTGAGTTTTAGAGTAAAACCCCTCACAATTTTGTTAAAAACAAAGGGTTTGAGAGGGTATTTATAGAGAGAGATTCGGTTAGGGTTTTTAGGGTTTTAAGAGTTTGAGTAAAAATAGAATTTGAGTCATTAAAAGCTCTAAATAAGGCATTCCGCGAGGCCGTTTCGGAACGGTCAAGACCGTTACGGAACGGGGCGGCTAGGGTTTTGACCCTTCTTAAAACCATTGACTGGCCGTTTCGAAACGGTGTTGACCGTTTCGAAACCCGTTTAACCCGTATCGGAACGCGTTGCGATACACCCATTCATCGAATCAAAACCGTTTCGAAACACTCTGGAGGCGTTTCGAAACGCCCTTCTCTCAGGACGGATTTTAAGGTATCCGTATCGAAACAGGGGGACTCGTTTCGATACACCTGGGCCTGGAAGTGCAGATGAGGCTCTAAAAGTGCAGAAAAATGAAATTTTAAGAGGCCAAATATGCATAAATGTTATGAATGAGCAGGCAAAATATATTTAGGCAAAAACATACTCCCCCTAACTATATGCATGGAAGAAATTGGGAGTCTAAACATATAAACATGGTATTTCACAAAATCAAGCATATTTAAGTTTAAAAAGAGGTCCTAAAAGGTCAAGATAGGCTAGTTAGTCCTAACTCTCTCCTAAGGGACCAAAAACGCTCTTTATCTAATGGTTTTGTAAAAATATCCGCTAATTGATTCAAGGTGTCTACATACTCTATAACCACATCTTTCTTAAGGACATGATCTCTAATGAAATGATGCCTTATTTCTATATGTTTGGTTCTAGAGTGTTGGATGGGATTTTTTGTTAAACATATTGCACTTGTATTATCACATTTAAGGGGTATTGTTTCTATTTTTACACCATAATCTAAGAGTTGTTGCTTCATCCAAAGGACTTGAGCACAACAACTTCCTAAGGATATGTACTCGGCTTCGGTGGTAGATAAGGCTACACTATTTTGTTTCTTAGAGAACCAAGATATGAGCATACTACCTAGGAATTGACAAGTTCCCGAAGTACTTTTCCTATCGATTTTGCAACCCCCATAATCTGCATCCGAATAAGCATGAAGGTTAAAGGTAGAGATTCTAGGGTACCAAAGACCTAAACAAGGAGTGTCTCTAAGATACCTAAAGATCCTCTTAACGGCTATAAGGTGAGACTCTCTAGGACTAGCTTGAAACCTAGCACACAAGCAAACACTAAACAATATATCCGGTCTACTTGCGGTAAGGTAAAGCAAAGACCCAATCATAGAACGATAAAGCTTAGAGTCAACACACTTACCTCCTTCATCTTTGTCAAGCTTTGTAGATGAGCTCATAGGAGTGGCTTGAGGCTTTGTATTCTCCAATCCAAACTTATTGAGCATATCCTTTATGTATTTTGCTTGATTTATGAAGGTGCCATCCTTCTTTTGCTTGATTTGGAGTCCCAAAAAGAATGAGAGTTCCCCCATCATGCTCATCTCAAATTCACCTTGCATTAACTTAGCAAATTCTTGACAATGACATTCATTAGTAGAACCAAATATAATATCATCAACATAAATTTGAACTACTAAAATGTCATTTTTATACATTTTTTATAAAAAGTGTAGTGTCCACCTTACCTTTTTCAAATCCTTTTTCAATCAAAAAATTTGAAAGACGTTCATACCAAGCTCTAGGAGCTTGTTTTAAACCATAGAGGGCTTTGGTTAGTTTGAAAACATGATTTGGAAATTTTGAGTCTTCAAAACCCGGTGGTTGTTCCACATACACTTCCTCATTTATAAAACCATTTAAAAATGCGCTTTTAACATCCATTTGAAAAAGCTTGAAATTATGATAACATGCATATGCAAGCAACATCCTAATGGCTTCCATTCTAGCTACGGGTGCATAGGTTTCATCAAAATCTATTCCCTCTTCTTGAGTGTAACCTTGTGCAACGAGTCTAGCTTTATTTCTCACAATGTTACCACTCTCATCTAGTTTGTTCCTAAAGACCCATTTAGTTCCTATTGTAGATTGATTACTAGGCCTATCAACTAATGTCCATACATTACTTCTCTCAAATTGATTTAATTCTTCTTGCATAGCCACGATCCAAAAATCATCTTTCAATGCTTCTTTTATATTTTTAGGCTCTATGCATGAGATAAATGCAACATGATTCATTAATCTAAGAGAAGAACGAGTGGTTACCCCCTTGGATGGATCACCCAAGATTTCACCATCTTTGACATAGTTCAACTCCCTTGGATAGCTAACTTCCTTTTCCTCATTATCCATGTCCTTCAAGGTTTCATGAGGTGGATTTTGTGTGTCTTCTTCTTTTGGTTGAATCTCATCCTTCTTTGAAGTTTGACCTCCATCAAAGGTATTTATGATTCCTACATCATCATCATCACAAGAATCCTTCTTAGGAAGGGGATTATCATCGAATACAACATGAATAGATTCTTCTACTACTAAAGTTCTTTTGTTAAATACTCGATAGGCTTTAAAGGTTAAAGAGTAACCTATAAAAATAGCTTCATCACTTTTTGCATCAAATTTACCTAAATTATCTTTTCCATTATTTAAAACAAAACATTTGCACCCAAAAGGGTGAAAATAGCTAATGTTAGGCTTTTTAGATTTTAAGATTTCATAAGGTGTTTTCTTCAAAATTGGCCTAATCGTTACTCGATTTATAACATAACAAGCTGTGTTTGTGGCTTCCGCCCAAAAGTATTTTGGTAAATTATTTTCACAAAGCATAGTTCTAGCCATTTCTTGTAAAGTTCTATTTTTCCTCTCAACTACCCCATTTTGTTGAGGAGTTCGAGGAGCGGAAAAATTATGGCTAATACCATTTTCATTTAAGAAATCTTCAAATCCTAAATTTTGAAACTCGGTTCCATGATCACTTCTAATATGTGAGATTTTAAGTTCAAGATCATTTTGAGTTAATTTTGAAAATGCGATGAATTTTTCCAAAGCCTCATCCTTAGTACTTAAAAAGAGAACCCAAGTGAATCTAGAAAAATCATCAACTAGTACAAAAGCATATGATTTGCCACCCAAGCTCATAGTCCTAATTGGCCCAAATAAATCCATGTGAATTAGTTGTAAACATCTACTAGTAGAAATATCATTAATAGGCTTAAAGGAAGATCTATGTTGTTTACCCTTTGAGCATGCATCACAAATTTTATCATTTGAAAATTTTATCTTAGGTAAACCTTTAACTAGGTTTAGAGAGACTAGTTTTTCTAAAATACTTTTGCTAGCATGTCCTAGCTTCCTATGCCACAACCATGCATCATTTTCATTTTGAGCAACTAAGCATGCATGAGATGTATGAATGTCATCTAGATGCACCATGTATATATTCCCTATGCGATGACCTATGAGCATAATATTATTAGTTTTAATGTCTACGATTTTACAACCGGTTTTATCAAACAAAACATTAAAACCTTTATCACATAGTTGACTTATGCTCAATAAATTATGTTTAAGACCATTGACATATAAAACATTTTCAATGAGAATAGTAGAGTGATTACCTATGGAGCCAATACCTTCAATGTGGCCTTTGGAGTTGTCACCAAATGTTACTACTCCTCCACTTTTTGGCTTTAGATCCATGAGTCGACTCTTGTCTCCGGTCATGTGTCTCGAGCATCCACTATCAAGGTACCATGAGTTTTGACTTTGTGCTTTGGCCTTGTAGCAATGCTCCTCCTACAAACAAAGATATTTAAACTTTGGTTTTTGGTACCCAAATCATTTTGGGTCCATGTGTGTTAGTTCCTAAAACTTTGGTTCCCTTAGGAATCCAAGGTGACATAGCAATAATATTATTAGTTTTAACAAGTTCCTTAGGAACCCATACATTTCTAATTCTTTTAGTTTTACTATGTCTAGGATAGTTACCTTGTTTGTAGTAATTAGTATTTTTCTTAGGTTGGTGTGCTCTAGGGGATTCTCCTAATTCATGCTTGACACTACCAATATTTTTTAAAGACTTTTTGAGCTCATTTAGCTCACTCAACACCTTTTGGTGTTCACAATTACTTTGAGATAAAAGATTATTAAGATCAATATTTTTCATCTTGAAAGAATTTAAGTTCATCTTTTAATCCTAATATCTTTTTCTCAAATTTAGAATTAGCTTGAATAAGTGAGTCATTTTTGTCATTTAATTCTAGAATAATTTTTTTATTCCTAATAACCGACTCCTTATATTTTTCAACTAATTCATCATATACCTCTTGTAACTCATCATAAGCATCATTTAATTCATCATATGTAAAATCTAAAGTAGATGAGTTAGAGGTTACCAAGGAGGAATCTTCCTCAAGTGCCATGAGGCAAATGTTAGCCACTTCTTGTTCGTCATCCTCCGATGACTCCTCATCACTCCAAGTAGCAAGCTTGGCTTTGAGCTTTTTCCTCTTCTCAAAGCCCTTCTTCTTGAGTTGAGGGCACTCCGAACGTATGTGGCCGGGTTGTTTGCACTCAAAGCAAGTGATTGGATCCTTTCCTTCTTCTTTGTTTTTGCTTTTGAAGTCCATTTTCCTTTGGATTTTTCTTCCTCGGTTGGACTTCATAAAGCGTGAGAATCGTTTGGCTATCATAGCCAATTCTTCAAGCTCATCCTCATCACTAGATGAACTTTTATCAAGTTGGGAAGCTTTAGCCTTGAGAGCTATTCACATTTTCTTCTTTTTCTCCACTTCAAGCTTCTCCATTCTTTTTTCTTCTTTCTTTTTCTCATCTTCCCTTCCTTGTTTCATGATCTCGTGAGTAAGGAGAGATCCCACAAGTTCATCAAGCTTTAAAGTTTTTAAATTCTTTGCTTCGATGATAGCGGTTCTCTTCCCATCCCAAGATTCAGGAAGTGAATAGAGTAGCTTTCGGACAAGTTTGTCTTCCGGTATAACTTCTCCATAGCCCTTTAGACCATTTACAATAGTGGAGAACCGATCAAACATCTTTGACACCGTCTCATCGAATTCCATCTTAAAATTTTCATAACTAAGATTGAGAATTCCAATCTTAGTTTCTTTAACATCGTTGGTGCCTTCATAAGTGGTTTCAAGAGTGTCCCACACTTCTTTGGCACTTTCAATTGATGAGACCTTTGAATAGATGTCCGGACCGAAAGCACAAAATAACATGTGAAGAGCTTTGTCATTTACTTGAATCTTTTTCCTTTCCTCTTCACTCATTTCCATTCTCCTTTTTAGCACCATCTTGCCTTCATCATCTTGCTTCAATGGAATATATGGTCCATCCTCAATGACATCCCACACAAGATAGTCACTTGATTTGATGAATAGACGCATTTTGTTTTTCCAAAAAGAGTAGTTCTCACCATTGAAGAAAGGAGGCTTTGTAGTAGATTGTGAGTCGTACATGCCGGGAGCGGAGGTTGAAGCCATCTCTTGATATTTTGATGATCACACTTCTTCCAAGGATCTCCTCTTGTGGTTGTTAATCCTCAAAGAGTTAAGCTCTGATACCAATTGTTGAGTGGATCACACGATTGATAATAACCAAGAGGGGGGTGAATTGGAATTTTAACGATGTTGTAATGGAAATTACAACTCAAAAATAATTGACACGGGATTTAGAGTGGTTCAAGTTCACCAACCGAACTCTACATCCATTACCTTAGTCTCACCAAGGATTTGCAACAATTCCACTAATTGCTCGTCCCCTTTTTCTTAGGACAAGGAGGCAACCTTTACAATTTCGGTTAATTTTTCTACCCAAAAATTAACCCAATCCTCACACAAATGAACAAAGAAGTTTGTTGGCTAATAAGGTATCTCTCAATACAAATGATAGCCCAATATCAAGCACTCAACCCAATTGAACAAAATAAGAATGAAAAATACAATTGGGGTTTCTAGACAAAAATGGGATTTTAATACAAAATGCTTGGATTTGATGATAGGATGTATTCTTGAGGTTCAATGTTGATTGCTGGAGCTTCTTGGGGTCTTTTGAGAATAGAGCCGTTGGGGATGTTTTTCTCACTCCTTTAAAGCAGTCTGCAGCCTACCGTTTCGGAACGGGTCAACCTGTTTCGGAACGGTTTTTCAAATAATATAGCCGTTGGAGCGTCTTATGAGAGCACGTTTCGAAACGCCTTAGGGCTGTTTCGGAACGTTTTTGCCACTGCCAAAGGGGTGTTTCAAAACGGCCTTAGCCCGTTTCAGAACATTTTGCCACTGCCAAAGGGGTGTTTCGAAACGGCCTTAGCCCGTTTCGGAACGCCCTGTTTTGTTCTTCAAAAATCAATTAAAACCGTTGCCCTTGTTCATATGGATGAAGAACAGTTTCGAAACGAGTGATATCGTTTCGAAACGCCTTAAACCGTTCCGATACGCGTTTCGGAACAGGTGCACATCGAACTGAAAGTGTTTCGAAACGCCTGGGGCCGTTTCGGAACAGGGCTTGAAAATCCACTGTTTTGACTTTGAAATACTTAAAAAAATATTTTGAAAGTCTTTGGTTTTAACTATGAAGAGGTCTTATCAATATATAGGAAATTTTAAGGACTTTAAAATTTGTTTTGACATTTTTATTTTAGTCCTTAGGTTTTTAGTTATATCAAAATTAAAACATATGTTTCACACAAGCATCCAACACTCAAAACAAGACCAAAACAGGATTTTCGAGCAGCCCACTTGACTCACTGAAAACTCTCATTTCAAGCACCCAACCAAGCATCAATTGCACCCAAAATGATCCTCATATATCATACTACTTACAGCCCCCAAAATCCAACCTTTAACAACCCCAAAACCCACATTAAAAACCCTCCAAAAACCCTCTCAAGCCAAATTCCGAAAATTGTTCCAAATCATTCGAAATTCATATATGTAGTATCATTTGGCCTCTATACATCATTACTAAACATATTAAATCAAAACATTTAACTTAGCATCATAAAGACACCATTTTTAATCCAAATATTCAAAAATGACATTTTCTAAAACTTCCATGGAAATCAAAATGAAAGGTACTTTTATGAAGGGGAAGATGAGGGGAAGTCAAAAATACTCTTACCTTTCAAAACGGAGTTGAGATGAAGAAAGGAGGTGATGGAACAGCAGCTTCAATGGCTTTGAGAGGTTTTGTCGTGATATTTGGGAGAGAGGGAGAAGATAAGTGAAATTTGGGGTTTTATTTGTTTTGTTTTAATTTAAAAGCCCAATGACCCTTTTGCCCTTAATGAAATGGATTATTCACAAGGACATAAGTTCCATGGCCATTTGGGGTTTAATTCCAAAACTTAGTCCATCATCAATTTAATTAATTTGAAAACCAAACCCGGACCATTATTTAAATTATAAAACCGAACCCAGAATAATATTAAAATATTATTTTCACCTAACCCCTAAACCCGGGTGTTACATAATGCATCGCTAGTGAAGTTTTTTTTTACAAGCATACTTCAAATAATATCACACGTCATCTTAAGAACACTAAATTCTACACACTAAAAATTAAACTTTAAATTATTAACTCCGAATTTTAAACCTTAATTGAAAACTTTAAAAATCAACCCTAATCACTAAAACCACAACTCTAAAACTCTAAACTCTAAAAATGCACTATCACCCGTGCATCAAATTATTTTCCTTTATCTAATTATATACAAGTTTTTCTTAAAAAATTAAATTATTTATAGTATCTCATACTCCTAAACCAGAAATAGTTATTTTAAAGTAGATTTAAATCTATAATTTTTAAAATGAATCAGTTGAGTTAAATTCGGTTAAATATATACGAATACAATAAAATCTCTATAAATTAATACTCGATAAATTAATAACATCTTTAAAAATAATAATTTATTTTGGTCTCGAATTGGGCCCAAGATCTAAATTAATAATTTCGGTAAATTAATAAGATAATAATATTCCGGAAGACCCTTATATAAATTTATGGTTTCTTCAATACTATAAATTAATAATTCTATAAAACTACAAATATAACTAGGACAACTTAGTAAAATATGATTCTATTGTCGTTTGCTTCTTCTTGAAATTTAAATCTAGATGTATTTTATTTCTAACTTTCCTTACTGCATCCAAAAGTTCCGGTGTTGCGTTTTCATACTACAACAAAAAATTGTGAAGAGTTGTTGCCGCTATGAGTGCTTCCTTATGTGTAATTGGTTGCAAAGGCATTGTGACTGATTTCATTATCATACATACACTTGCATTAATTTTTAACTAGTACTACGTACTACAATAAACTTTGTTTTTTAGGGGCAGGTATTATATTTAATTAGTCACATTGTACATAAAAATCATTCAATTAGTCAATACAATGTATATGTTTTATTCCTGAAGAATAATATAGCTTCATTGAATCGAAAAATTTTCTTTAAATTAATAAATTATTAATTTATCGATTAATTAATACCTCTTTAAATTAATAAATTTTTGTTGTGTTTTACTGTACTTAAGTCGGTGAAATTAAAATTTTTGAGAAAAACAGTTTGTGGGGGCAGTTCTGCTATGAGGGGGTTAATATACAGCTAATATACGGCGTGACCGGTTAAATAGGTGACCGGTTAAACATAACAAAATAGGTAAAATTACCTATTTTGTTAATAAAAGTATCAACATATCCAGTAAAATTACCTATTTTGTTGATACTTTTGAGTAAATTACTTATTTTGTTGATACTTTCGAAAGTATCTATACTTTTCTAAAAGTATCGATACTTTTTTAAAAAGCAATGTAACCGGTTGCAATGTGGCTTAAAAGTATCGATACTTTTTAAAAAATATCAAC
Organism: Hibiscus trionum; assembly: GCA_030270665.1. Taxonomy (NCBI): domain Eukaryota; kingdom Viridiplantae; phylum Streptophyta; class Magnoliopsida; order Malvales; family Malvaceae; genus Hibiscus; species Hibiscus trionum. Next base: position 32,996,272 of record BSYR01000022.1, on the reverse strand, counting down.
AAAAAGTATCGATACTTTTTTAAAAAGCAATGTAACCGGTTGCAATGTGGCTCGAAAGTATCGATACTTTTTAAAAAGTATCAACAAAAAGTATCGATACTTTTTAAAAAAAGTATGGATACTTTTAAAAAAGTATAGATACTTTTGAAAGTATCAACAAAATAAGTAATTTACTCAAAAAGTATAAATGCTTTCCAAGGCCCCATCAGCTTAAAATAAGTAATTTACTGGATATGTTGATACTCTTATCAACAAAATAGGTAATTTACCTATTTTGTTATCGTCGGATTTCTAAGTCTCGTCAGCTTAAACTTTAATAACAAATTAGGCGCTACCAAATATGTTGATACTCTTATCAACAAAATAAGTAATTTTACCGATTTTGTTATCATCGGATTTCCAAGGCCCCATCAGCTAAACTTTAATAACAAAATAGGTAAAGCGCTACCGAATATGTTGATACTCTTATCAACAAAATAAGTAATTTTACCGATTTTGTTATCGTGAGATTTCCAAGGCCCCATCAGCTTAAAACTTTAATAACATAATAGGCGTTACCTAATATGTTGATACTCTTATCAACAAAATAAGTAATTTTACCTATTTTGTTATGTTTGTGTCGATACCTACCGATAACTTAAGTTTGCCGATTACTAATTTTTTTAGTATTTTTTCATGTTTTCTACCGGATACATTATTTTAAATCAACATATCCGGTAACGCTTTACTTATTTTGTTATTTATCATACAATGTTTCCAGTAACGTTGTATATTAGTTTGTCTTTCATTATAATTTCCCAGTTTGTGGACATGATTCATGCATGAATTTGATTTGAAATCCAGAGTACGGCAAATCTGTTGTACAGCTTTCGATATTCAAATTGTAAAATAATTTATTGTTACTATCAATATATATTTAATGATATATTTGTATTGAAGTTTATTTAATGAAATAATTCAAATGAAGTATGAACAATCTGAAGATCGTGTGTTCGTTCGAGATCTTATAGAAATTATCTTCGACCTTTTGGGTATTATGTCATTTTAGGAGTTGTTTTACTTATGTGGTTCAAATAATTCGTGCTGATTTAAATCTTATATTGATATGTGCATTGCGAGAATGATGGATACTTGAAATACACACATTTTATTTACCATGCGACGAATGTACAGTTACACTAGAAGACGTTACGCTATATTTATAGATTTTCGTAAGAAAATGAGTCGATTCAAAATTAGAGACGCGGACAGATGACTTTTAGGAAGTTATATTAGAAATTTAAGAGCGCAAAAAAACATCATCAATAGAAAATACAATAAAAATACCTAAACTATATGAGAATTTCCTAAAATTCTATTGATGATCTATTTTATTAATCAAGTTCGCAGATTTTCAACACGCGAAAGCGTTGGGGTTTGGACAAGGATGAAGATTAGGGTTAGAAGAGAGAAATTTTGGAGAAAAGATTTTTGTTTTTTGTCCGAAAATGGTAAAAGTGAAGTTTTGAAAATGTATAGGTTAAATTAGAAATTAACAACTTTTATTATTGTAAGTTAGCTATCTAATAGAGGTTAACGTCCGAATAATTAAAATGTTATAACTTATAACCTGAATGTAAGTGTTTAGACCGTAACTTTTTCAAAACTAATGACCAAAATTAAACAGTAAAAAATAAAAGTGACCACCCGTATAATTTATCGTTTTTAAAACGATTCTCTGGAAAGAATAGAGCACTCCGCCTTCCCAATGGGCTTTCTTATTCATGTCCACAGTGATGGAAATTATTGGACTTCTCCGATTATTCCAAACCTCTCACTCCATTATTAGGCCTAATAATTAACGATATGCTCAATTAATAGATAATTGATAGCGAATTACTAATTGACAGCGTTAGTTGATTTAATTAATGAATTGTATTAGTTAATTGTATAAAAATATTTGGTAAAATTAATTAATAGCTAATAGCTGCTTGATTATTTGTACAAATAAAACGATATATAAAAATATGATTATATATATATTTTTTGACAAGTAAACGAGCCTCCTTAAAAAACCCTCTTACTAAGATGAAAAAGAGTACCCAAATTTTTTTATATTAATCAACAGAAATAATAACAACAATGTTGCATATAACCATACGCTAAAACAATGACATTCAACAACTACCCTATTTCTTTCTACTTCGATATTGCAGGCCCTGGGAATCCAGCGAATACACAGACCTTTGCAGAGAATTAACTGCCACAGAGCCACGAACCCAATCAAATAAGACCTTGCAGTCTGTCTCTACTAAGAACACCATTTGCAGCCAATCCACCGAAGTTTCATTAAGCACTACATCATTCCTGAAGAGCCAAACAGTCCATATTACAGAGAACGGTATGAAGGTGGCCTATTTCTTGCTTCTCCCGTCGCCAAAACCATTCCGGCTTTCCAAAAAAACTTGTAGATCTTCATGTAATACTGTGTCGAAACCCAGCAACTTGCAGAAGTACATCCAGATCTGCCAAACACCATGGCAATTGGCAAGTGAAAAAAATGTGATTAACTGATTATGTAAACCTGTGACAAAGCTGCCAACGGACACAACTCCTCTTTTAGCAATTCTAGTTTAACCGGGACATAGCCATTCATTACCAACCAGGTGAAGATCTCAACTTTTCAGTGGGGCAAAGCCCAGCCATACATTACTGTTCCAGAATGAATTACCTGGGTTTGGGACTTCTAATAATGCTCTAAGAGATTTAACACAAAAACCTCCATCACTCGAGCCTAGCCAACGTACCCAATCGTGATCGAGCCCACTCGAAGAGGTATATATTAAAAATAAGAAAAAACTACACTGGTGATCCCCAAATTATCACTGTTTTTCTATTTTGGTCTTCAAATTATTTTTTTCGATAAAATCGTCTTTACGTAATTCTCCTGTTTTGGTCCCCGCCGTTAAAAACTAACAAAATTGCTGACGATTATTTTATATATTTTTTATTTTCTCTCTTCTCTATATATATTATTTAAATTTTTTATTCAGACTAATGTGGTGGTGATACGTGTCACCACCATAACAAAAAAAATAATGTGAATTGGGGGAAGCTAAGATTCAAACACGTGTCCCAAGCTCTAAAATCACTGGGTTAACCGCTGGGCTAAACTCCAAGTATTGCTACATTTTAGCACAAATTACCTTTAAAACAATCAAATGAACCCCAAAATTAAAAAAAATAGTTGAAATAAATAACTTGCAATAAGATTCGAACCTATGTGCCATGGCATAAAAAGGCCAAGCATAAACCAAATGTGCCAAGGAATTATTTCAATTAAAATTTATATTTAACATATATTAGTTTTCCAACAACACATATTAATTTATCAATTGGGTTTTGTGTTCGAATAAAATATTTAACATATACTAAAATTTATATTTAAGGTATATTAATTTATCAATAAAGTTTTGTATTCGAATAAAATATTTAACGTATACTAAAATTTATATTCAATGTATATTCTATTAATTTACCAATAAGGTTTTTTGTTCGAATAAAATATTTAATGCATACTAAAATTTATATTTAACATATATTAATTTATCAATAAGGTTTTGTGTTCGAATCCCTCCCTAGGTTTAAATATAACTTTTAGTTGAAATAATTCTTTGGCACATTTTGTTTATGCTTGGCCTTTTTATGCCATGGCACATGGGTTTGAATCTTATTGCAAGTCATTTGTTTCAACTATTTTTTTTTTGTTTTTGGGTTCATTTGATTGTTTTGAAGGTAATTTGTGCTCAAACATAACAATACTTAGAGTTTAGCCCAGCAGTTAACCTATTGACTTAATGGCTTAGGGATGTGGGTTCAAATCTTAGCTCCCCCATTCACATTATTTTCTTTCTTTGTTCGAATAAAATATTTAATGCATACTAAAATTTATATTTAACATATATTAATTTATCAATAAGGTTTTGTGTTCGAATAATATATATAGGAGAGAGAAATAATAAAAAATATTTAAAAAATAAGAAAAAAATTCCAGTCAGAAATTCCGTTAGTTTTTAATGACGGGGACCAAAACAGGAGAACTATGTAATAGAAAAGACAGTTTTGCCGAAAAAAGTTTGGGGACCAAAATAGGAAAACAATGATAGTTTGGGGATCACCGATGTAGTTTCCCTAAAAATAATTAGATTATGTTTGAATAATTATTTTTAATTATTAATATTAATTAGATTATGAAAAATAATTTTTTAAATATCATTACTAAACATATATGAAAGATGTATATATTAAAATATCCACTGATTAACTTAGTGGCTAAAGATGTTCATATGGTCCCATCTTGTATGAGTTTGAATCCCGGTATAAGAATGTAATATTTATTTAATAAAAAATATATATATTAATTTTTTATTCATAAAATTATCTTTTTAATATAATTTTAATAATGATTAAATTTAGATATATATATTAATTTCTTATTTGTAAAATTACATTTTGAATATAATTTTATTAATTATTAAATTTAGATGTATATATTACTTTTTTAGTTATGAAATTATTTTTTAATTTTATTAGTTATACAGATTTATGTTATTTAAAGTTTTTTTTTTTGTAATTATCTAGGACAAACAAATATTTGTAATTTATTTTATGTAAATCTCTAACTCAAAAGGTTATTAAAATAATTTTTTTTCAAATTAAGAGATTTCGTCCCAATCTGCTATTATAATCATCTATTTACCAAACATATGTTATTACAATTATCTATTTACCAAACATTAAATATTTATAAAATATTTTTTAATAATAGTGAAAAGAAAGTAAGCGTGAAAAGAAAATCGCAATTCACAATATCGTCAATAAAGGGCAATTGCAATTTGCACGGCGGCAAAGCCTTCCCTCTTTTCTTTTATTTGTTCCGAGAAGTCGAGAACATGGTGAAAAAGGAAATAAATAAATAATTAAATTCCAAATTTTTCTCTTTTCTAAATTCTCGTTTAATTAAATTATATAGTTAAACTTTAATATTTTATTTTAGTCATTAAAATTTTACAACGTTTAATTTAGACATTAAAATTTTATGACGTGAACGTCGTTTACCGTTTATCAGCGTTGAACGCCTATCGAAATTGTAGGTAAAGGTTATTTTACCCCAAATTTCATTAGTTCCTTCGTCTCGGCCTCTGAGTCGAATTTGACCTCTATTTTATCAGAAAATGTATTGAAATCAACAAATCAAACAAATTTTTTTCACTTTTTCTGTATTTGATCTCACTCCTTCGTTGTCGTGTGGAGTTCGTTTCTCAATTTATTACTTATCTCGTGTAGATGAAAATTTCTACTGCTCGAATCTTGAAAAAGTTTTTTCTTGGTAAATAGACGCTGTCAAATGTTAAAGGAAGAATGATAAAAAAACGTTCAATGTTTAAATTTTAGTGAATAAATTGAACGTTTTGAAATTTTAGTGACCAAAACAAGTTTGAGGGTAAAGTTCATTATGATTTACAGAATTTACCCATTGTAAAATTACAGCAGCCTTTTAATTTTTTGCCTTTAGTTCTTAGCTGTACCGTAGCTTCTTAGAACAGAACTCATTTCAAAGATTTACCAATTTATTTCTCTTTCTCATATGATTCTTTATATTTAAGTTTCTTTTTATTTCTCTATTATTAATATTCTTGGCGTTGGATAGGAATTGATTCATTTAAAAGCCTCTAAACGGAAGTTTGAGACACCTTTTTCTCGTTGATTCCAGGTGAGTCCGTTGCTTATTTTTCTTGGCACTAACTTTTCTAGGGTTCCAAACACGTCCTTACCTGATCTATTTGTTCTGTTTTGGGATTTTAAGTTGCTTTGATTGTTCAGATCCGCGGCCTTGGGAAAAATAGGAGGTTTGTAGTTTTGAGTTTTTACTTTTGCTGATGCAGTGTACGGAAGTTAATGTTTATTCGTTTTTTTTGGTGGTGGGGGGGGGGGATGGTAATAATGTAGAAGAAGCAAATTTGGAGTTGATTTTATTAGGATTTTGAAATTAATTAATATTATTGTCTTTCTGGTAATTAATGATAATTTGGAGAAATTCTTGTTGACTGAGTGATTTTTTAACTATTTGATCATTTTATTGTTTCTAGTTTGGCCTTTCCTATTTTTATATAGGAAGGTTGTCATGGCAAGTCGAGTGAAGGAAGATGAGAAAAATGAGCGGATAATTCGAGGTCTTCTTAAACAACTGGAGAATCGAAGATGTATTAACTGCAACAGTTTGGTATGATTTTCTTGTTCTTTTTATTGTTTTCCTCGTTTATGTTCTCATCCCATGATTGTAGTTAGAGAAACGGTATGGGGTATTTGGTGATCATACTGCCGTTTCCTGCGTTAGATTGATGGGATAAAACTGTGTGAATTGTTCCTCAAGCATCTTTGGTTCTGCTTAGGCTGGTAGATATGACTAGTGAGATAGGTTGTATTGTATGAATACTATATGAATTTTATAAAATTAGGAAGTCTGGTAAATGTTATGATGATTGCTTGAATCTTCACTCTTAAACCTTTTGGGGAGTGTTTTTTTCGTAAAATATTTGTTCGAATACCCTTGCTTTTGAAATTTCATAATTGGAATATGATTTTCACAGCATTTTCCTTATGCTAAATTGAGTGTGGTATCCTATAATTTGTGAAATATGGAGTGCATATACTTTTTCTATCACAATGTTGCTATTTGCTAACTTGTCACCTGAGCAGGGGCCTCAATATGTTTGCACAAACTTCTGGACATTTGTTTGCACCACCTGTAGTGGAATACAGTAAGTATTAAGGTTTATTCACATTTTGGCTGCTGATTAGATTATACTTGAGACTTTAATGCCTTTCTAATTATAGTCCATAGGTTTACTAAAACTGGCTCCTGGTTTTTTTAATTGTTTCCAGCCGGGAATTCACACACAGAGTTAAATCGGTATCGATGGCTAAATTTACTTCTCAGGAAGTTGCTGCTCTTCAAGAAGGCGGAAACCAGGTAGAGATAAAATCCTCTCCCTTCTGATGAAAAAAGGGAAAAAAGAGAAAATATTTGTTTCAAATACTGTGTAGTTTTCCTCTCATTCTGACGTTCCAGTTTCTGATTTTTTCCTCATTTCTTGCACTTACACGCAGCGTGCAAAAGAAATCTATTTTAAAGAATGGGATCCTCAGCGGAATTCTGCTCCTAACAGCAGGTTATCACTCAAATATCCAATCTTTATTTTGTACCTTTATTAGATTCTATGTTTCTAAATTAAAATTTTGTTGCCAGCAATGTGGAGAGGCTTCGGGACTTCATTAAGCATGTCTACGTAGATAGAAGATACAGTGGTGAGAGAAACTATGACAAGCCTCCTCGAGGAAAGATGGTAAGATTCATTTCCCTATTCCTAAGTTCCATTGAATGTCATTCAGTTATAAAGTAGTGAGATATGATATGACAAATGGTGACATTATAGGTTTGTCCCTGCTTCTTTAGGAGGGAGTTTTAGATATCTTGATATATTGAATCAGCAACTGAAGAGTTCATGTAATGATTTTCTGAATTTTGAAATATGTAGGGTGACAAGGAAGACTTCTATGAGAATAGGAGGACGGATGGATATCAGGGAGGGTCCAGAAGTCCACCATATGAAGATACCAACGATCGCCGTTACAGTGACAGGTCCAGTCCAGGGGGAAGAAATGATGATAGAAATTCTAGATATGGTTATGATGAAATGAGAAGTCCTGGATATGATCAAGAAAGTCGACAATATGGTGATTACAGAAGAAGTCCTGCTCGCCCTGAGGTTGTCAATGACTGGCGCCGGGAAGATAGATTTGGTAACGGGAGAAAAGCTGATGATCATATAGTTTCTGATGGAGATTCAAAGTTAGAAGGGAGGTCACCTGAACATCCAAAAGAGTCATCCAGTCCCCCAGTAGTTCGTCCTATTAGAGAAATTTTGGGTGAGAATGTGATACCCCTTCGTGTTGGTGAGCCTCTAAAAGCTAATGGTGGCAGAACTGTTGATGGCCCTCAGACACAGGTAGCTTCTGCTATGTGCTAGGAAACAATAGTTTAACGTTCTGGTCTTGTTGTGGTTTAATTTGCTTGTCCAGCAAAACGTCAGGCTTTTCCTCTTCTCTCGCATAAAAATAATATATTTATGTCTTAGCATTATTCCCTTCTGGAATTATTGAAAAAGCCTTTTGTGTTGGTATGGCGTTTTTACCACTATTAACCACTTGACAAAGTTCTCATTCCGTTTAAATTTACTTCTTCTCCTTTCTTTATGTTATTTATTCAGAGTATTTTCCTACTTTTGTTGGACTTCATAATTCTCATCCTATCAGTAATTCATCTATGCTTTCCTATTTTCATTAGTTGACAACCTTCTATTGGAACCACTTTGTAGCTTGTGCTGGACATGACTCTATGCTAGCTATAGTGATTGATATTCCATGCCGCTAATGATGATAAATTACAATCAATTGATTATTATACCATGGTACTTTTTGCTCCAACACTCTTGCAATATTTGGCATTATAATTTATACCTTGAAGTTACATAAACTCTATACCAATAGATAAAAGCACAGCAGAATATAGGTATAATAACATGGGTGTCGATCATCACCAAATAAATGAACCTTTTTTTCTGTTCCAAACTCATCAATCTAGAACTTTGGTCTTTTATTAACATTCTTTGCTCTTTTCATTTTGCATGAAGAAACTAGATTGTTTTCCTGTATTTTTTCACATTTTTATGCGGATAAAGGAAAAGAAAATGGACTTACTGTAGGATTTCTTCTAGCAGAGAACTGCATCTTCTAGCAGCTTAGGATCTTCCAGTGGAAATCTAGTAGAAGCCAAATTGGAGACAACTGGTAGCCTAATTGATTTTGATGCTGATCCTGAACCTCCAGTAGCTCCCACAGTTACTCAGACACAACAAACTACCACAACACAATCAATTGTGCAGCCACCTGCTTCTACCAACGGAAACAACTGGGCCTCTTTTGATTTCCCTCCTCAAACAAATCTTTCCCAGGCTCCTAATGTGAACACCCTGGATGCTGTTCTTTCTCAGTTGTCAGTTCCAGCCTCTGTACCTGGTAACCAATCTGGAGTATCTAGCAGTGTCACTGGTCAGGTACCTGCTCCTGTGGCCAATGTCAATTTAGCACCTTCCAATGTTGCATTCACAGGGCAGATACAAACATTGCCCTTTGGTGCTGGTGCTCCTGCATCTGCAGTAGCTAGCAATTTCTCAACATTGCCTCCTACTGATGCTCTGACAGCTGCTCCTGGATTAACACCTACAATGCCTGTCAGCAGTGGCAGTTTCCAGCTCGGTGTTAACAATGCTGAACAATGGCCTAATATGCAGCACCAACAGACTCATTTTTTCTCTTCAGCTGGCAGTCAGTCTAATAGCCAACAATTTATGCCCATGGTTGATGAACCTTCAACCAATCAGGTGCGTATTTTCTAGTTTTCATATATCTGTTGTATTTTATGGATAATTGACTCTTCATTCACCTAATTTAATCTCATTTTTGGCAGCCATGGAATTTTGTTCATTCCCAGCATATGCAGGGGTCTTTGAGTGCATCAGTTGCCCAAAATCCTCAAGCTGCCTCGAAACCTTTCCAGAATGTCATGTCTGCTGTTGCATCACAGCATCCCCCTGCAGAAACAAAAGCAAGTGGAAGGCAAGAACTACCTGCGGTAATTACTTTCTAGACCATGGACGTTGTAACATTGTGTATTGTGTAGTTTTCTGTTGTGAGATTATTGTGTTAGCCTCTGGTTCTTTTCAGGATCTATTTACTGCAACCTATCCCACATATCATGCTGCTACACCAGGATGGCAAACCGCTCCACCACGTGGCATGGGGTTCGCCATGCAATATAATTCTGCAGTGGTACTGTTACATTTCTAGGAAAATTAGGTTCACAAGTTCATTCTTTCTTACTAAACAGCATGTCTCGTTATTTGATGAATAACTTGTAATTCTCCACACATTTTGTTGTTACAGCCAACATCTGCTTTTCCTCAGTCATCAAGGTCGGTAAACCCATTTGATCTTGGCGGTGAAGCACCACAGCCCCGAACTCAAACAGTACGATATTCACTTCTTTTGAACTATTTCATTGCTTCTGCCAGACTGACTTGGTCCCACTGGGGTTAAGGACTCTTCTATATGAACGTTTTTAATGCTGGCATGCTTGTTTCGTGCGTTTGCATAGAAATTAAGTTTTTTTTGCAAAGTCTCGGTAATAGAAAGAGAAAGAAAACAAGGTTACTGTTTAATTTTATTGATGCTATTTCGACTGTTTTTGGCTGAACCTGTGAGGAGACTTGGGTGTTTATTTGACTCTGTAGATCATAGCTGTCTAAACTGGGTTTTCTGGCTGATGACCTTGAAGATGCGTGATCAATTTATCGAATAGCTACACTTCCCAACCTACTCTCTTTTTTGAAATTCCAACATCTGTCCTTGACTTATCACAGCTGCACAATTTTCTTCTATTCTTTTGCAATCTTCTTTATATCGTGTTGCTTGCGGTGCAGTCATTTTCAATGGCTTCCTTACAAGGTGCCTTACCAAATGCGCCTTCCTCTGGCCTACTGCGCACTTCTAGCCTTGATACTCCATCATCAGCATGGATGCCACCTCAATCTTTACCTTACGCATCAGGGATGCCGTCACAGTCACCGCCTTATGCATCAGCATTGCCACCAAGTAAACCATTTTAATTACCCCTTCTATTTGTTTTTTCACTTTGTTACTTTAAATGTGCTGAATTCTAAAATACTACAGTGCCATACTCAGGATCTCAATTACCTGGTAACTTGCCACCGTCCAGGTAAATCTTTTCTCGTTTCTTATAAAATTATTTCTTTATAGTTTGGGATAAAAGGTCAGCTTGAGGATAAAATAAGGGTTATAGATGCTGGGATTTATATTCCAGAATTGTTATATGTGGACCGAGTTGAACTTTGGATTTTGTAGAATTAACTTTTTTTTTTTTACCTTTTGTTGCTTTGCAGCCTTCAGCTCGGAGGGATTGGCAGTGAGGCATCGTATGGTTTTATAAATACTGATCATGCGGCTGGTAGATTCTCGGCACCTGCTGCTAACCCACAGCCTTTCTCTTCTGTTGGTGGGGGCAACCCATTCGGCTGAATATAAGAACAAAACGACCTGGACCCCATTTCCGGTCAAGTATCTTTGTTGCACCTGTTAGATCGATGGTTGTAAGGTTTTGGTTCTAGTTTGAAATATCCGAGTCCTATGATAGAGTTTCCATCGGTTCTTTTTCCAGGTCTTAAGAATCTGATATCAACAACGGTCGTATAGGTAATTAGTCTGATGCTTTTACACAGAAAGATAGCAAGCTCAGACTTGCAAGGGTACAGCAGATATGGTATATAGAGTTTGATAATATGTTTGTATATGTGTCATATCTTAATTATTTTCCTTCGTCTTTGTTCGTTCGATAAAATCTTGTCGTGTTTAAAATTATCGGCTTAGCAATCGAGGTTGGTTTTTTTTCTTCTTCTTCTTCATCAGAGCGATATTGAGTATTGGCCTGCCTTGGAACAAATTGTATTGTTGGAAGTAATATTTTTGCAGTGTTTAAAGTTTTAATGATCTTCGCATCTTGTAACTGTGTTATGTGATGCAATTGAATGTTGAGATTTTTATTCGAAAAATTTGCAATTGTTGTGCCATTAGTCTTATTATGTCTCATCCATGCAAATTTTTAAATTAATAATACGATACTAATTACGTTACATTTTTTTTAATTTTAATTCGTAAGTATAACAACACTGACAATGACATTTTAAACCTGATTTAATCAAGTTTTATGTTTTGCATAGCCAATAAAATAAAATACTTATCTTAAAAGTGTTAAATAAATCCATAAATTATTTACCCAAAATGACTTCATTATTAACTCGGCAATTGAATTTGAATAAATACTTTTTTTAAATAAAGTGGAGTATAGTGGGTGTAAGCCTGAAATTACAACTCCAATCAGATGAAGTTCACTTCCAAATTTCAATGTCAATTTAAGATAAAAGTTTGCAGTGTTCGAATTCGTTCGACTAGTAACCGTATTAGTTTCTTCCGAATACCGAACTTCAGGACACCGTCCTCCCGTAGCAAATGGATGAAATATACAGATTTTTCACCCACTTCTCCTACAAAATAGATGAAAACAAGAATTATTAGCCAGTAGGGGATTTTAATCAAATAATTAAATTAGAGATTAATCTAAAATATGCAGCCTCAAACCAATGCAACCATTTTAGTTCATTTCTGAGCTAATTAAAGTAAAAAAAAAGGTTAAATATCAAATTTTAGCATAGTAGTGAGACTAAAACCATAACTGACCAACTCATGCATAAGTATATTACCTTTACTTGAGTACTAGGAAAAGAAGATGTACGCAAAGTTTCTTGCATTAAATCTTGTGATTTTCTCTTAGGTGCACTCAGTATGAATGCAGCTTGGTCCTCCGTAGCTGCCGCTGATGTAATCCGATACCCTTTTTCCCATCTTCGATGAATCCCCTCACTTGGATAGAGGAAATCAAGTTCAACAACCTAGTAAACAAGTACAAGACAAATAAGTGGTTGCCACAGTGTTAAGTAATCGAGTATTATTAGACCGGAATTGGACAACCTGAAGAGAATAGCCTGCATTTCGGGACATGACAATGGCCCATTTGTTGCCTGCAGCCGTCATTGCCGTCACAGAGAAGCCTTCTTTCCACTTCTTATTTATCCATTTGAAGGGAAATACATCAGTAACTTTGTACGACTGTTGTGTGTAGGGAGTACCTTTAGTAGTGACAAGGAGAAGAGCAATATCAGCCTTAGTTACCGTCATGGAGATTTGATTGATCAAACATGATAATCACAACAAAACAATTTGCCTATGTTTCCTAATCTCGAAGCTTAGCTTGAGTTGAGCTTCAATACTACGTCAGTAACCAGAATTTACAGGCCCACAGCCCCATCCGTTTGACATACATTGACACAGGTAAACATACAAACTTAAAACTTACAAAACTAGTCACCCTTCGAAAAATTGCTACGGAGAAAATAATAATTTGAAAAATTAAGGCAAACATGAATCACGTAAAAGCTTTGATTACCCTTTGACATAACAACCAGCGCACTGCCATTGCATGCACCAGCAACTGAAGTGATGTAGTAATTCTTCTCCCACTGTTCCATTATCCACTCCTGAACATATTAACCGTAAGAAGGATAAACTTCCTGAACTCCACTGATTAAAATCGTGAAACTAAAAAGCTGACAACTGAATAGTTATTTCTACCTTGTGCAAAAAGATTGGCGATAACTCATAAACCTGAGATGTATACCCCGTCCCAGCATCCATGACAATGGCCCACAGATTCAATGATGACGCTACACTGCTAATATACAAGCCATCTTCCTTTCCCTTCTCCACATGCTGGTTGAGTCTTGAATCCATAACATTGAAATGGTATCTGCAATAAGTACTGTGAGTCAAAATTTACATTTCCACAAAAGTATTGCCCCATTCAAATGACCTGTCAAGCATATGAAGCCACCAAAATATGTGTATGAGCAGCTTATACTAAATAGAACATCTTTTCTTTTGAAGAGAACTTTTACCTCTGCTTCATCGAATTTCTGGAATTATAGATTGAGATCCACTGAGAAGCAGGAGAACCAAGCCGGACTTTCTTTTTAAGCTGCTCACCATCTTCCAACTCGACAAATGATCTTTCCCTTTTTTGACCCACCTGATGCATCAAGGATTTATCAAGAATTCTAAATAAAAAGTATATATATATATATATATATAGGAAAAGGTATCGGCACAATACAAGATAAATGCCAGGTAACAACCTTAATAGCTCCATCAATTTGGATAGGATGTATTGGTGAGTTGAAATCAATGTTGTTGCGAAAAAGGGAGATGAGATTTGAGTAATTGGGTTCTTCATCAAATTTCATATTGGTGACAATCTCAAGAAAATGTTGAAACGGAGGAGGACACAAGGAACAAAGCATCCCAGGAGAAGTTCCCATCTTCTTCTTACAAACAAGAAATCCTTTGTTCTCCCCCTGCAGCCCCATATTTACATTAAAGCACAAGACATTAACGACAAAAGACAATAATTAAGCTAGAAAGTTCGAAACAAGGTGGAACAGTTAAAAAAACTTACTACGTAACCTTGCCAGGGAAGCTTCCCTCTAAGTAGAAATATGAGTGTATAAGCCAATGACTCAAGGTCATCCCTTCGACTTCCCGTCCTACCCAAATGAGCATGTACACTTGCATAACGAACAGTTCCCCTAAAATGAAAAGAAAATATTAAATCCAAATTGGCAATCTAAAGCTTCAAATGTGTCTTCCTTGAGTCTGAAGAAAGGACAGGCAACTAAGCAGGGAAAATTATACTAGCTACTTAATAATAAAGTCTATGAACACACAACTCTATGTAAATAAATAAACAAAAACCAAAGTTTGCCGACAACTGTTCATGACCTAAAAGAAGCAATCTTATTTGCTTAGAGTCAGTTACCTAAACACATCAGGCTTTTGGTCGTAATCAACATGACGTGCAGATGCTGCCTCCTTCCATCTTGAAGCTGAAAAGATCAAGAATTATGGGTCATGCCATAATATACACTTAAAACAATCAAGCATCTTCCAGTATAAGGAGCAGAAAGCAGCTATACCCAAACCAAGATCAACTAGATACAAGTTCTTCTCATTCGAGGTCCCAGGCTGGCCAAGCAAAAAGTTCTCGGGCTTAACATCTCCATGTACAAAACTGAAGTAGAGAAAAGAAATGTGGTAAACATACAGCAAGCAGTAAAAGAAGTGAGAAAAAAAATCGATGCAACAATTTTGAAGTACCCTTTCTGATGAAGCTGCTCAAGAATTGATATTGCCTCCACTGCTATACAAGCAACCATCTCTTCTGTCAGCCTATACCAAGAGCAAAAACAATAAGATATTATAGCAACAAAGTGTCATATACAAAAAATTCAAAGCATAAAATTTTAGGAAAACTTAGGATAATGTTAAAAGAAAGAGGAGATAAAAGGAATAATAGTTTCATACATCTGATTGTTTGAGTTCCAAACATCCCATAAACTTGGACCTAGCATATCCATGACCTAGATTCAAAAGAATCAAAGAAACATAAATAAAGATGTTTTTTTTCCTCTAAAATACAGCAGTGGATTTGAAATTCTTTACTGAGAAACTCACAAGGATGTAGTAGCCTCCTAGTTGACCTTTGTAATGAACCAAGGGAAGTCCATAACAACCATTAAGAGTGCTGAACAGTAATTTTGAGACAGGAAACAATTAGGTCATAAAATTTAAGTTCAAACAACTGCAATAATGAAATCTGCTATACCTGTACGCTTGCCATTCATAAGGAGGACCGGAACTACATCCTTTACCATTTCGATGCTCAAATTTCAAAGCAACCTGCAAAATGAAGCAGGATAATGGCATTAACACCATAGTCAACTTCAGGTGAATTTTGTTCAAGTTAACGAGTGTAAGTGAAATAAAACCTCAAAGGCATCAGGTCCACTGCGCCCTGAGCCACCTGAAACCCTTCTTCCAACAAAAACCTGCCCGAAACCCCCTTTACCGAGTTTTCTGTCTAACTTGTAAACAGGAGAGTTCCCTAGCTGTACCTGCCAAAGGATAAGCAAATGGAACCTTAGTAGAAATCACTTGAAAAGTTTGGCACATTAAATTTGGAGATGAAAAAATGTGTGCAAGTGGTCAGACTGGACTATATATAACATTTATGAAGTAATGCACGGCCAGAAAGAAAGCGCCTCTTTTTTCTCTTTTGATATGGAGAACTGGGCATGGTCCCTGTGTGGTTATTTACCCTCAACAGTTTGAGTACGGCATAACAATCCACTAACACGAGACACTTAACCATAATCATTCCAGTATACCAACGGCAAACTAATGACCCCAGAAGGCAGATTCATAAAAGAGAAAATTAGTACCCTTTCAGGAAGTGAACTAGTGCTTCCTTCTTCCTCAACAGCAACCAATCTTTCTGCACTTTTTTCAACGACCTGCCTCACAGGCAAGTTTATTCCAGTACAACCTCTGCCACGGGCACCAGAACCAACAAGGTTGCAATTGTCATCTGGATTCATTCCTCTACGCCCTCTACCTCTGCCTCTACCTCTGCCTCTGCCTCTACTAGCTGATCATGGATTCACATTACACAAGGAAACAGTATGTATAAAGCATAAAAAAATTTAAAGATAAAACTTAAAAAGATTTGCTACCAGCACCATTTTGAACCATTGGAACTAAGGAAGCAGGAATCTCTGGGTTGTCATTGGTTCTCTTCGATTGTCTTCCCCCTCTCAAATCCGGCATTCTTTCCCATGCAAAAAAAGAAACTCCCTCCTACCAAATCATTATTCATGTAATTTTATCTAATCATCAATATACCATTTTTTTCATCAACTCACCCCTTAGCAAATCTCTAAATTTCCAACCAAAACATATCATAACTACAAAATGCAAGTAACATTTATTTAAATGGATAACCATTTGGTTTAGCAAAAATAAGAAACAAAATTCCCACGAAATTGGAATTCATAACATATGAAAAGCTGATGATCATATCAATTTCATTACAACCTCGAAATTCTAGTTCATCAATCATATATCAGAAATCTAAACCTCAAGTGTTAAGTAACAATATGTAAATTGCATGCTTATAACATCAAATACTAATAGTAAATCATCATCTAAGTAAAAATACACTGCAATATCAGATTCATCATCCAAGCTGCAAAACCAACACTATGATCATCATTAAAAAAAACAGTAAAAACACCATCAATCTTTAGCGTAGACAAAAAAACCCAAATACTCAAAACTGAATCTTGATTCTTAATCAATTTCAAACGCAAAAATACCTGTCAATAATCGAACGACAATCTGTTATTGTACAGTACTTTAAAAACTTTACCAATCGGTTTTCCTTTATTCTTTTACGAGAAAAGAAAAGTTCAAAACTTCAACAAAGTCAAGCTCTAAACAAAAACCTGATCAAACAAACATCAATTTGGGTACTAAAAATCAGACGATAAACCAAAATCTGACCCCAAATCAATAATTAAAGAAGAATAACAATTCTTCAACAAAAAATGCATACAAATCATTAACCTAAAACCGATTGCTACAAAACAATGCACCGAGGAAATGAAGGGAAAAAAAAACATACCCAAATCGATTTGCCTCTTTCTACTGGGGTTTTTCTTTTCTTTTTATTGTTTGTGTTTCCAATAAAGCCAAAATACAAACAGATAAATCGGAGGGATATAATAAATATATATAGTAGCTTTTAATTACAGGAACAAGAAATTGAAATTACGCGAACCGTGTGATTTAAAAAAGGCAATTTAGGGTGAAAAACCCCTTTTTAATTATTATCTGTAAAAATGGTTCTCAAAAACTTTTATTTGGCAAAATGACCCTTTTCTTGCCAGGTCGACCGACCTCGCGTTTTGTAGGACGCGAGGTACGCCCTCGCGTTCTGCAGAACGCGATTTTAGTCGACGTGGCGTTGCAGTCCGTGTTAACGGTTTCACAGTACCTCGCGTTCTGCAGAACGCGAGGTCTCCGAGAAATTGAAAAGGCGGCTGGAATATATCGCACGGACCTCGCGTTCTGTAGGACGCGAGGTCTGTGCATTTCCAGCCTGAACCACAAGCAAAAAAATGCGTAAGTAGGCCTGTTCGAACTCAATTTCGAGCGTGTAAATGGTATATTTTTAGCGATCATCGAGTTTGGGGTCGTAGTACTGAAAATTGTCTATCGTATGATACCAACATGGTTAATTTTCGTCCATTCTACAATGGTTTAAAATGGCTTCGAAAACCCTATGCTAGCATACTTTTTTTGATTGAAGTTGTATTTCAACTAATGTCGATTTTCGGTTTTTTAATCCTATTAAATTTATTAAAAACAAAAATTAAATAAACATTATAAAGTTTAATTATAATATGCAAACAAAATTATAATTCATAAACAAAATTAGAATACGACATTATAAAATTTAAAAGTGTTTTACATAAATATTAAAAACATAAGTAGAAAACAACAAAAAAAACTAAAAATGCCTATGTCCACCGGTCCCGCAGTCGGGTGGATGACGCTGGCGATCCGGATTCCTCCTCGGTCCATCGTGTGGTGGTCCCTGGTCCCTATCATCCTGACCATCGTGCGCGATCTGCGGATCTGTGTTGGGCCTAGGCGGGGAGTAAAACAAACTACCTATCGGCGTATTCTCCACCATCGAAAACTCATACTGAGGTGGATAATCGATAAGTAGAAGGTCAGTCGTGGGCGTATGGGGGCGATAGGCATCAGTGGAGCCGAACTGGGGTGGAGGCATCGTCTGCTCGAAAGTCGATGGACCGCTATGCAATGGTGGGGCAGAAGATGATGCCCCTGGAGTGTCATATCGTGGTCTCGGACCGCGCTGCGTCGACTGCCTCTGGGTCTGGGACTGGCTCTGGGTCTGGCTCGCTCGCCCGCTCCCGCGTGGGCGATTTTGGGGTTGCTGGGGAAGCCCTGCTTGGAGCTCGGCCGGAGTAAGGATATGTGGCATCCCATTGTCCCTATACCACTGGTCATAATTGAAAGTGACCAAAGGACCCCCTACCATAATTGGTTGGAGAAACTCTGGGCGTCTGAGAAATCGTTGAGCCCAAAGCGCTATCCAGCTAGCGTGGTGCTCGGCCCAGTCAATCTCCGTCTTCCCCTGACGCGTAAGATTGTGAAACTCGTCCATATTTTGCGGAGGGCGTGGAACATTTTGGACGTACCCGAACTGTCGGAGTACCCTATCCGCAGAATGCCACACGCAAATTTCGTAGTTCAGCAGCGGCACGACGGAAATCCAGAGGTCTCGCTCTTGCACAATATCTGCTGGAGTAATGATGCGAATCTCCTCTGAATCGTAGGGCCTCCACAAGAACTAAAAAGAATGAAAAAGTTAGTAAAATTTCTATATGAAATATTATTGGAAAAAATAGTATGGAAAAAACCAAAATAATTGTTGAATTACCTTGTCCTCCGTCAAGGCATCGAATGTATGTCTGTATGCTTTCTGGGAGTCCGGCAGGCCGACGTGGGTTAGTGCGGTGGTCCACCTTTAAATAATGAAAAAGATCGTTAAATAAAATAATTTAATAAAAAAATATAGTAGATTATGTAGTACCTCCGTAGAAGCGGAAATGACAGAGGACTGGGAATCCTAAGCTGTGGTGCCAAAGTAGGGATCCAAAGCCAAACCCAAGCCTGCAGGAATAAACAGCATCCTCCCATCGATGCTTTGAAGGCGTCAACGTTTCTGCAGAGGTCTCTGATAAGAAACGCCAAGACAGCTGACCCCCAAGATTTTCGTCCAGACTCGTCTAAATTTGTCAGACGACGAAGCCACATAACGTGCACTTTGTTGCGAGTTTTGTCGGGCATTAATATCCCGCCAATAATGCGCAAGATGTGGGCTCGCGCACACCGCTGTGAAAATATAAATTAATAAAGGCATCCTAATTAAAAAAATTGTAAGTTCATCCTAAATAAAAAAATTGTAAGTTCATCCTACATATTTATAATTCATCCGAAATATTTATTAAAAAGATCCTAAATATTGTCTGAATTCATCATAAAAAATTCATAAAGCAGCCTAATGTGCAAATAAATAATTTAATGTAGGCAACCTAAATATTTAAATAGTTACTGAATTCATCCTAAAAATTTATCCTACATATTTATAATTCATCCGAAATATTTATTAAAAAGATTCTAAATATTGTCTGAATTCATCATAAAAAATTCATAAAGCAGCCTAATGTGCAAATAAATAATTTTAATTTAATAATAAATGTAATAATAGCATACTAAATATAATAAAAAAATACCTGAAGTGCAACTTCATCCGCATCGGGGGGAGGGTTTCCAAACTCGTCCTCCAAGTACGGTAGAGAAATTTTCCCTCCGTCCCACGCTCTATCAGGGGGCATCACGCCCAATTGTTCAGCAAATAGGATTCGTCAATCCGCCATCGCTATACCAGTAATAACGCTGCCATTTATAGGCAACCCGAGAATGTAGGCAACATCCTCCAACGTAATTGTTGCCTCGCCAAATGGAAGATGAAAAGTGTGCGTCTCGGGTCTCCACCGTTCTATCAGCGCGCTGATCAACGACGGTCTAACCTTCACCCCCCTATATAGCGAGCTATGTGCCCAAAACCAGCCCGCTCAATCAAACGCATAACAGCAGGAACGGGTGCGACGGTGATACGATTAAGGTAACATTGTAAGTTACGTTCGTATCCCTGAAAAAAATAAAATAAAATAGTTAGTCAAATAAAAAAAATTTAATTAAATAAATTTTTTTAGAAATTAATAGGGAAAAAATAATACCTCTGGACTGTTTCGCCAATATTCACTGCAGTGACTCGCTTGGTTGCGTAGCAAGGGCTCTATGTGATCGAACGATATATAAAAGTTGCTGACAAATTTTTGTAAAATTTCTATAGAAATCGCGTTCTGTGGAGGTTTTTAGAAAAAAAACCTCCAATTTATAGAGGACCTCGCGTCGTTTGGGATGCGAGGTTAATGAACCTCGCGTTCTGTAGAACGCGAGGTTCACTGAAAAGGCGCGTCAGTGATCAGACGCGTGAACTGAACGGTCAGAAGGGACCTCGCGTTCTACAGGACGCGAGGTCGTGGGGTTTTTTTAAATTAGGGTTTTTAAAGCGGGAAACTCATTTTATATACAATCCATACAATTTTGATTTATAATAATAACAATAAAAATAAAAATTATAATTAAAATAATAATAATATTAATAATAATAACAACAATAATAATAAATGATACTAACAATAAAAATTATTAGTATGATAGTAATAATAATAACAATAATAATAAGAACAATAATAATAATAACAACAATGAATCATACTAAATACGCGTTATATTTTCAGTAGTAACTAAAAATAACGACATAGCGCAATATTTTGGAAGTTAAATTAAAACAAAACTTCCAAAATATGCGCTATGTTGCCATTAGTAGCTGCAAGCGAAAACTGCGTACGTGAATACAGAAAAAATCTATGTCGGTGCTCCTTGCCTCTCCAAGAGTTTGCTATTTATAGAGGTGAATATGATGACGTGGCAACCTCGCGTTCTGTAGGACGCGAGGTCACTCTTACATCGCGTTGTACAGAACGCGAGGTCTATGAGATGTTTGTATATATATATATATATGCAGGGAGATGAATTTTTGTAAGCAGTTAAGTTTAGTTTAGGTCAGTTGAATATGAGTTCGTGTAATGCTGAGTTTTTTTCCGTTGCAATTTTTATGTCCGAAATATTGTTCCTTTATGATAGTTGGAGTTCACTTAAAGATTTGTGTTCATCGGGGGTACATACCTTTATATTTACCGACACATCGCAATATTTTGGAGGTTGTATGCTGCAGTAGTGGCTTCAATGGCAGCTTCTGTAGCCGCCGTCGAGAGGATCCCCGGCTACAGTTTTGAAAAGAAAGGACTTTTAGGAAGCGGGGGCGGATTCAGATCGACATTTTCAGATGCGGCGAGTGCCGATTACATTTGTTAATGTGGATCAAAGCTGCTACCATTTACTCATTTCAGATGCGGCGTGGCAGCCAACATTTACATCTGGATTTCGCTCTCTGCTTCTTTCAGTCGGGACCTCCGATCAAATTTGCCCGCCGGAGCTGCTGAATATATTGTTTCGAATTTTATAGATAATTTATGTAGTTGTCTCAATTTACTTATTAAAGAATGCATGTTGAAAGTTTTGTTAAATGAAATTCGACTTAAATTTACTTATGTGGTGTTTTTCATTTCCTTTAAATACCCACGAATTCCACCATCATTTACTCATTCCAAATTCTCTCTAAACACCCAATCCTTGCTCACCTTATGGCAAAATTTAAGGCAACATTTTATTTTCTCGATACTTATTTTGAGTCAACAATCACCGGCAAAATGTCACTGAAAGATTTAATACAGTTGACAACAATCGAGGTTAGTAAACACACCAACAAACAAATTGCGGCCATGGAATGTCGAATCCCAACACCGTCAGCTAATGAAACGCACTACGTTATGAAGCTTACGAACGAAACAGACGTTCGTAACATGTATGGCCGGCTCAATTCCGTCGGAGCTAGAGACGTCGATTTCAATGTTAAGTTTGTCAACGCCGGTGAAGGTAGTACGTCTGCACCCGTAGAACCTGCTCCGAACACTGAACACGCACCGTCTTCACCGGATGTTGATGCGGCTGTGGAGGAGCTGCAACTTTTTATGTACAGGCGTAGACAAAGAAAACAACAGATGATCGAAGAACTAAACCTAAGTTCAGACGTGTCCACTGACTACGATGATTCGGATTAACCATTAACTTATGAAATGATCTTCCAATTATGTTATATGACATCTTATTTTATCCATTATTAATGTTAAACGGACTTCAAGTTATGTAAAACTACTAGTACTCAATTACATTATAGGCACCAATAGTAGTATTCAATTACAAGACTACAATTGTCTCAAATTGTCGAACATGTTCTCAATTACACAAACAAACAAATAGTAAATAGTACGGTTATTATAACTTCTGACGGAATATCTGAAACAAAGCATTTAAAGTGACATCGCGTTCTATAGAACGCGATATCGTTAGAACATCGCGTTCTATAGAACGCGAGGTGCGAATATCGCGTTCTATAGAACGCGAGGTACTGGTTTACCCTGCCTCCCATCAAATCTATCCCTTACTTGTCGAAAGTTAGGGGACTGCCTCCCAGGCACACACACGCCATTCCTGCCTCCCATCAAATCTATCCCTTACCTGCTTATCGGTTTTAGGTAATGGACAAGCAAAGTTACCTCTCTGAACCATTATTTGCCTTACACAACCAGATTATCGAAAATAATTTTGCCTTACACACGCCATTCATGTTCTCCTGGATTGCAAGGGCCAATAATTTTGCCTATATATGAAGAAGAACCATAAAACGAAAATATAAGTTTCAATTGGCAATTAATTCCTAGAATTTTCTAAGTATCAAAATTTCAAAAGTCTTTCATAAAATATTCAAATGGTCGGACGAGGCGTTACTACGCAAGTTTACTACGATGGGCAGATATTCGAGGGTACCGAACTCGGCGTCCTTTTTCACTGCGAAGATCCGGTAACGATAAAGCTTCCGAGGAGATTATCGTTCAAGAAGTTGGTCAAGGAACTGGAGGCAAAAGTTCCTCATTTCGATAATCATCGTTTGTCCGACGTGAAGTATCGGGTGCCAATATCTATAGACCCTTTAGAGTACTCTGTATGCCAAATTGCGGAAAATGCTGATGTGCAAATGATGATGGAAGCCCACTTCGAGTATTCAATTGGGGGGGCCCTCGAGCTGTATGTATCGTTCTCCGAGTCTAATCCAGTTGTCGAAATACCAAGCTGGGGCCGGGCGAATTTCGACTTCGATCCGAATGCCAACGTTGATAGCCCGACCGCAGGTCTACGACGTGATTTTGGCCTACTCTGTCGAGACAACGAAGTTGGTGCATCGTCATCTGCTCTTCCAAGGCAGTCCTGCGTAGCTAGTATCGGGTTCGACCTGAACCAACCCCCAAACGATGAATTCGATGCACCAACAAATGCATCATACAGTCCATACAATCCATACAATCCTTATAGTTTTGGGGGGGAGGGAACGTCGGCTCCTTACGTTACGCACGACCATGAAGCATCATATGGCTGGCACTCAATGTATGTCTCTGGCACCGACTACAGTCAACCATCTATGGGGAGACATTCTTCTTTTGGAGGTGAGGGAGCGTCGTCTTCTTACGCTATGCACGACCATGATTCATCATATGGACGACACTCAACGTATGTCCCTAGCACGGAGTACGTTCAACCATCAATGGGAATACATTCTTCTTATGGTGATCTTGATTTTGGTCTTGGAAATGAGGTTCCTGAGCGATCTCGTAAGAGGTCTCCCGCTCATCGACCCCAATCCTCGCCTCAAAGGGTAGTGATTCCAGAAGCTCTACTATTCCAGCTCCCGGAGGATGCTTCTGACGAAGAACCGATTAGAGAACCCGGGCCAGACGGAGACGAGCTGGGGCCATTCTATCCCGAACCAGAAGACTTGACAGAGTTACCAGAAGACCCAGAAGACACTATCGTTCCACCACCAGATTTGGACGAAGAACCGACTGCGACCAACTTTCCTGTAGACGCAAGACCAATTTCTATGTTCCAGCCACCATCCCACTTCACAACGGTTGATATGGATGCAATGGACGTCCCTGATTTTCTCCATGACGACACAATAGATGGCCGAGTCCACCGTTCTGATGGTGAACTAAGAATTGGTATGGCGTTCATGAAGAAGGAAATTGCGGTGGCGGCAGTTAAGCAGTACAACCTTCGTCATAATGTTGAGACGGCGGTTAAGAAAACCCAAGCCAAATACTACAAGGCTCACTGCGTCCAAAAGGATCAAGGCTGTAAATGGAAAATCCGTATATCAGAGTTGAAGAGGGCAGGCAACCGTTGGAAAATAACAAAACTTGAGGGGCCCCATACATGCACCGTTTCTAGCCTCAACCAGGATCACAAGAACCTGGATGCAAAGTACCTCGCGGACATCTTTTCCACACTGGTGAAAACAAATCCCACTGTGTCGGTCCCTATATGTCAGGCTGCAGCTCAAGCTGTCACCGGCTTCCGTCCAGGTTATTCGAAAGCATGGTATGCAAGGAAAAAGGCCAAAGAGGAATTGTATGGCCGATGGGAGGAATCTTACATGGAGTTGCGCCCGTGGCTTAATCTCCTGCAGAAACACATCCCCAGAATGGTTGTCAAACTTGATACGGTTCTAGCATACGAAAATGATCGTGTCGTCCGAGGTGTTTGTCAATTCCACCGGTTATTTTGGACTTTCCCCCAGTGCATCAACGCATTCAAGCACTACAAACCGATGGTCCAAATCGACGGCACATGGTTGTACGGAAAATATACACAGATCCTACTTCTAGCTATAGCACAGGACGTCAATCGCAAATGCGTTCCTGTTGCATTCGCAATCGTCCCGAAGGAGGATATGGAGTCTTGGACGTTCTTCCTTACGAACCTACGAAAATATGTCCTTGATCCTGTAATACGAAGAAGAAGGGATGAAGGGGTGTGTGTTATTTCTGACAGAGGCACAGCGCTGCTGTGGGCGATACAAAATTTGGGTGACTATTGGAAGCCTCCATACATTCACCACCGTTTCTGCTTGCGGCACATAGCCGCAAACTACCTGCTGCAATACAAGAACCGTGATGAACGTCAAATGGTGCTCGATATGGGTACGTCCTTATGGCATTTTCATTTACTATATTATTTCTTACTCCCTTTTATTATTTCTTACTCCCATAACTATTCAACTGTCATTCCGTAGGCAACTCGCACTACAAACAAGAGGTGGCTGACCTGCTCGAGGAATTGAGAGCGAGAAACAAAAAAGGCGCAGAATACCTTGAAAAAATCTCAAAGGAAAAATGGCTTCGATCGTATGACGAGGGTAAACGTTATGGTCACATGACAACGAACTTGGCTGAGGCAGTGAACTCATCACTGAAGGGAGTTCGGCAGTTGCCTATCACTTCCATTGTCAAAGCCACCTATTATCGTTTAGCTACCCTTTTTGCAACCTTGGGCAGGCAAGCAGCTGAGTACATGGCAGGTGGACACAAAGTCCATCCAGATTTCCGCTCAAGACTGCATATTCAATTGGCCCAATCAAGACAGGTGCAAGCAACTCTCTTCTCGCAAGAAGGACACTTGTTTCGTGTTGCGGAATTTTCCAGGCGGATAGAAGGCATTCAGCACAACGCTTACGTTGTAGATCTGAGGGAAAAAACCTGCGAGTGCGGAATATTCCAAACTTTCAAATACCCGTGCGCACACGCCATTGCTGCTTGCACTAACCAACGAATAGAATACATGCATATGGTTGATCTGGTATACTTACTCAAAACGGTGCTTAAAGTTTACGAAAAAGAGTTTCCTCCAATCGGAAATGAGGTTGATCCAAATGCTGTGGACACGAAACCGATCATACGCCCAGATCCAGCACTACTACGAGCCAAAGGACGTCCACCTTCTACAAGAATATATTGTGCCGAGGATTTGGTCGAACATCGAGAGAAAACCGGACAAAAGAAGCATTGTTCTATATGTCGAAATCTTGGGCACACAGCTCATAAGTGTCCTAATCGCTCAGCCCCTCGTATTAATTAATTATTTTTCATTTGTATATGTGAGTTCGCACATGACAATCTAATCAATAAAGTCAGTCCACTTCGATTTATACAATCCGTCATCTTATATTTTCAATCATTCAAAAAAATATGTTCTGATAGTGTTTTCGAACAACTTTAAATCAGCGTACAATGGACGAAAATTGACCGTGTCAGTGTCATACGATAGAGAATTTCCAGTACTACAACCCCAAACTCGATGTTACCTAAAAATTTAAAATTTATACGTATGAAATTCTGCTCGAACATGCCTATCGACATTAGTTGAAATACAACTTCAATCAAAAAAAGTATGCTAGCATAGGGTTTTCGAAGCCACTTTAAACCATTGTAGAATGGACGAAAATTAACCATGTTGGTATCATACGATAGACAATTTTCAGTACTACGACCCCAAACTCGATGATCGCTAAAAATATACCATTTACACGCTCGAAATTGAGTTCGAACAGGCCTACTTACGTATGTTTTTGCTTGTGGTTCAGGCTGGAAATGCACAGACCTCGCGTCCTACAGAACGCGAGGTCTGTGCGATATTTTTCCAGCCGCCTTTTCAATTTCTCGGGGACCTCGCGTTCTGCAGAACGCGAGGTACTGTGAAACCGTTAACACGGACTGCAACGCCACGTCGACTAAAATCGCGTTCTGCAAAACGCGAGGGCGTACCTCGCGTCCTACAAAACGCGAGGTCGGTCGACCTGGCAAGAAAGGGGGTCATTTTGCCAAATAAAAGTTTTTGGGAGCCATTTTTGCAGATAATAATTAAAAAGGGGTTTTTCACCCAAAATTGCCTTTAAAAAAGTTAAGTGCTTGGTAAACCCAAAAAAAACAAATTTTAAGTGTTAAATGTATATTTAAGCGATTGAAAATTTGAACATAAATCGTTTATCCAAAAAAAAAATTGAAACATAAATAAATAAAGGTAAAAATACCTCTTATGTTCCTCTTACTTTTGAAATTGGATAAATTAGTCCTCTCAAAAAAAAAGAAATTTAGTCGTTGCCAATTTTTCATAATTTTAATTGACGTAATAATCAAGTTAGCTATCAGAGTTTACTCAGTATGTTAATTTGATCTTAATTATAAAATAATCATAGTTTACCCATTATATAAATTTCGATGGATAAATTTGTTGAAACATTTTAGAATTAAGACTAACTTGACATAATATATAAACATTGAAAGCTAAATTTATTATTATATTAATCAAAATTATGTAAATTAATAAAAGAAAATATTGGCTCTGAAACAATCAACTGAATTGTCAAGAGAGAGTGAATTGACTTTTAAAAATAGGCAAATGAAAAAATTAAGTATAAAAATCGTAACACAAAAATTTATAGTAGTACGACTTCTCAACTAAGTCTACCTCTATTACCTTAACTATCCACACTAATTTTTTTTTTTTACAAATTCACTAATTTATCTTTCTTTTGATGACAAAGAATAACCTTATAACCTCACAAGGTTTATACCCTCAAAAAGGTAAAGGTCATGTTTGGTAAACAACGGTTTGAGCTAAAATTAGAGGTTTGACCAGTCAAATCCGTTAATATTAATGTTTGGTGAATAGCAGATTGAGGTGAAACCTCTAATTTTAAAAAAGCTGCTAATATGAGCTTTTTGAGAATAGAGGTTTGATATTGAAGTTGTAAAGACTCATTTACCCTTAATAATTACAAAAAATCTCCAAATAACCTACATTAAATATTTTCTTCAATTTGTTTGATTACTTTCTTTTATTTTTTCCTCCGTGTGTTATTCACAATTTTCCACTTCATGTTTCATATTTAATTATTTAGTTTAATTAAGAATAGGGAAAAATATTTGTTTCATTTTTGCATGATTGAGGCTACGATGATTGAGGTCTGAAAGTGGTAGGTGTCTTGTTTTTTTTTCTTTTTACTATCACATATTTATATGTGTATTTAAATTTAATAATTAATTAAATTATATTAAAATAATTATACAAATAATAAATTAATATATAAATTCTTCGAATATATTTAGTAAAATTATATTAAAAAATAATTTTTATAAATATAATTAATATTAATTAGATACAAAATATTGATAACTAATAAACTATTCAAACAAGTATTGAATATAATTATATCCTTATATGTCAATTTGCTTGTTTAAATAATCTAACAACTATTAATTATCAATTAATTTTACCAAACACTTTTATACAATAAACTAATACAATCCGTTAGTCAAATCAGCTAATGCACCGCTATCAGCTATCCGCTAATGTAATTTGCTATATACTTGAGCAAACTGACAATTAAATCTCAAGTGTTTTTACAAACAAAATATACTTTTAAACACAAAAACAAATTCTCTATACATGAATGTTGGTGTAAGCTTTCTTGTTGATTTTGATCAGCTTGAAGGTCCATTTTAAGTCATCTAATGAATTTGTAATCGTTTCTAGTTGTTAAGAGTTGTTGTAGTGATTTTTCAATCATAAATGTATTTATGCAACCATTGGTATCAGTATTCGAACATAGCTATCGGTACCTGCTTAAAAAAGAAAGAAACATTGTAAAGAAAACAAGCTTATTAATACTGACCGGACATGCCGATACCAAAACTCTTTATTGAAATTTTAAAAAAATCTTCGCGTACCAAGTCATACCAACACTATAAGCTTGATATCAGTACTTGGGGTTCATTACATTTACTAAATGGTTGGTTTTTTTTTACGTTTGAGGATATTGGAAATATTTGTACAAGTCAAAAATATTTAGAAAATATTTTAAACACATTTTTTAAGTTACAATAGACTTTGAATTATTTTTTACAATACTCGAATAGGTTCAAAAACAATTTTCTCTTAACTTATTATATTAAATTATATAACTCAACAGAATATTTAACGTTTTGATTAATTGTCATTAATTACTTTATTCTTGAAATTGATAAAACTAAATTATATTTTTAATGGAAATATTAGTTTATCCAATTTTAAAATGAAAAAGAACTTAAGAAGTATCTTTATCAATAAATAAATAAATAAAAAAGATGATGCTTTTTTAACCAATCAGAGAAACAAACGGGGGGAAAAGGCAAATACATAGGCATGGTAGATGATGTTCAAGTTCTCATCCATTATTTTTTTATCTAAACTTAATCATTATTTATCACTATTCATAAAAATAGTAGTTTATAAAATCTATAAGTAAATAACCATGTATATTAATTTATTAGTTGATTAATTATGATCTGATACTATATAGGTTTATTATAGGGGCGACTTCACAACTTAATTTGTTCAATTCATAATATCAAAAAGTCATACTCCTAACTTTACTTAAAGTTTTTAAATAAATCAATTAAAAATTAATATTATCATTCATTAATTTTTACCCAAATACATTCATCATCGTTCAAGTTCTCAATTATTATTTTTATTCATTTTTTAAAAAAAATAGGCCTCATTAAAGAACCTCTTTAGTCTTAAATAGGAGGGAAATAATGCCCGAATTTTATTAATTCATAAAAACAGAAGGGACTGAGGAGGGTTTGTTTACTCACTGCACAGCCATCAGGCTGTCGAATTCAATGATTAGAGGATGAGAATCAGGCCACCTCGACGAGCCGTATACGGTGCAGGCTTCTAGTATTCTAAGCAGTTCTGCATTAGTAGGATTAGGGACGGAGCTAGGATTCAATGTTAGGAGGGGCAAGAGTTTATTAAGCTATTAAATTTAAAAATTGGGAGAGACAAAAGCTTTATTTAATTAATATTTAAACTAAAAGGGACTAAAAATACAATTATACTAAAAAAAAGGGAGGGGCAACAGCCCCTCCCACACACTACATGGTTCCGTCACTGAGTAGGATTAGATAAGCAAATGGATTTAGAAAAACAGATTAAGACATTACCCTCGTGATCTTGGAGAACACCTCCAATTCTTGTATTTTCGAAACTTTCATTTATCGCTGCATCGACGTTAAATTTCAGTCACCCTACATGTGGAGGTTCTCACGACCCCAACTTTAGTATGCTAACTTTCTTGCTTGAATACAAGCTGCATTCGGCATACGAATAAATTCCGACACAAAAGCTATTAAGTTAGGATAATGATCAATGTATCATTACTATCCAATATAAACTTAATTATCATTCATCGCTATTCACAAGCATGATCTAAGTAATTTATAAATGGATCCTACATATATGTTGGATAATGATCAATGTATTGAAAAATAATAGTAAAAAG
This sequence comes from Hibiscus trionum, assembly GCA_030270665.1. Classification (NCBI taxonomy): domain Eukaryota; kingdom Viridiplantae; phylum Streptophyta; class Magnoliopsida; order Malvales; family Malvaceae; genus Hibiscus; species Hibiscus trionum. The sequence goes on along the minus strand of BSYR01000022.1, from coordinate 32,965,587 downwards.
TAATGGAATTTGATCTCAATTCGAATTAAACTCGAACCTTAAAAGTAGGAACTTTACCCATATTCTAAATGACACCAATTTTTTTTTTACCTAAATTCATTTTTCGACTCTTTTATAATGTGTTATATATAATAAATGATGAGTCTACCACGTGTGACGAACATTGATGAACACCATTAACGATGAACACCATTAATTTTTTTTAATTTTAAAAATTTAAAGGACTAAAATTATAATTAAAATTATCTCTTAAAAAATAAAAATCAAATTTAATAGTTATTTTATAATATTTTTTAATAGGTTAGAATCAAATATACCTAATTCTCCTAAACCCTGACAAAATCAATCTCTTAAAAAAATAAAAATCAAATTTAATAGTTATTTTATAATATTTTTATTCAATTGAAAAAACTACTCATGTTACAACTTAAAAAAGTTTATCTTAAATTAAATCTCTAAACTATAAACTCATTTATGAAAAAACAAAATTCTCATGCTAATACTGTAATACATAAAATATTTTCTCATTAAAAAACGAAAAATCTTAAAATATTTTTCCTTAGTGGGGATGCTCATGGTCAAAAGGGGGCTCTATTGTCAATTTTCTCATCAACTTCATCCACCCACAGCTTTCCAACAATCCCCAAGACTCCATCAACATCGTTATTACTTCGTGAAAATTGAAAAAATAGACACCTTATTTTAATTTGTTAAAATTTAGTTCCCATATGTTATAGAAATTGAACAATTAATCTAATCGTTTAACATTATTAAAATTGAAAAGTTAGAAACCTTATTTTAATTTGTTAGAATTTAGTTCCCATATTTTATGAAAATTTAACAATTAATCTAATCGTATAACATGATTGAGCTTTGCCATTAAATTGTTAACCTAATAATAAGCGGTTCAACAATTTATACACAATGAATAAATACAAAGTAATAGTTCAACAATTTACATGTAACAAATTAATAAAATCAGCTGTTGAAATTTATATGTTTACCGATGAGGAAACAATTGGATTAATTTCTCATGTACGATGACCAATTTTATAAATTAAAGTGAATGGACGATTTCTCAAGTAGTAGCTCAACATTGCACAAATTTCTCGATTTTTTAAAGTATTTTGTATCAAAATATACTTATAAAAATTAACTTTAACAAATTATTGAAGGTAGAATGTTAAAGAATTTGTAAACGAGTTTATTGGCCGCATGTCCGATTCTTAGGTAATATTTGTTTTTAATTGATTTATTCAAATATTATATAAGAAATAAAAATACGAAAAACTAGTTAAACATGAAAACTAATTGAAGACGGGTAAAGATAATGAAAAGTGATCACAAAGTCTAGTAAAACCAAGGAAAATTTCGCCACGCTCGACAAACACTGATAAACACCACTAACGACGATCATCGATTAATATCATTAATTTAATTTATAAAGATTATAAATCTAAAAGATTCACCGTATAGTTTAAATTATTTAAAAATCAAAAGGTAAATTAATTAAAGTATATTATTTTCTTTTTCTTTTTTTCTTTTTCTTTTAAACATATATCAAAATACATATCTACCCCTAAATTATAAAACCCTAATTTTTGTTCATTTAAAGTTTAAGTCGCCACCGCTGCTGTCGTCGCCGCCGTTGTAAATTTTGCCACGGTTGACTTCCTTTTAATTGACGCTTCCATTTTTTCTATATTCGGTATTTTTCTTCCGTCACTTGTCAACTTCTTATTATTGCCCCCGAGAGATTGGGTTTTGACTTAAAAAAAGTTGTTTCTTCTAGTTTCTTCTTCAATATCTCAACTATTGACAATGTCTGGTCTTATTGCAGACTATGGAAGCATGAAAAGTACGGGGAACTAGTGTGGGATTAGTGGAGAACTAAGCATATCTCCAAACAGGTTGAAGAATCAGAAGTGATGCAGCTAAGAATCTCGTTGAAAGCAGGAACGAAGACTGTGACGACTTTTTTTTCTAGTTGAAAAGGCCCCTTGGGATTGAATTTGGCTAGGGCGCCCTCGTAAGGCGTAAGGTAGGGATTTGAAACCTGAGGCCTCTCCTCATCTAGTTTTTTCGTTACGTCGAGAAGAAAGAAGCTTGGAAGAAGAGATGGTCAATCTTCTTTTATGGACGAGACTGCTAAAAAAGAAGCTCTTTAAAGCCAGAACGAGTCCTCTCCGGCGAGAGGGATAGGCGGGAAAGGTGGACTAATTCTTTCTGGGCGGCAATGACGCGATATACTAGCTTAAATTTCAAATTAACAAAAATTAAGGTTTTGTAATTTAAGGGTAGATAGATATTTTGATCTATATTTAAAAGAAAATTAAAAATAAAATAATATATTTTAATTAATTTACTTTTTAATTTTTAAATAATTTTATAATTATACGGTGAGTCATTTAGATTTTTAATATTTATAAATTGGATTAAAGATGTTCATCGGTGCTCATCGAGCTTGGCAGACTCACCCTAAAACCAAACTTCTATTTTTTTCATTTATTATAGGAAAATTCTACAACGGGCGACGAACATTGATGAACACCACTAACGATGAACACCGATGAACACCATTAATTTTTTTTAAAATTTTAAAAATATAAAGAACTAAATTATAATTAAAATTATCTCTTAAAAAAATAAAAATCAAATTTAATAATTACTTTATAATATATTTTTAATAGGTTAGAATCAAATATACCCAATTATTCTAAACCCTAACAAAATCAATCTCTTAAAAAAATAGAAATCAGTTTATAATTTTTAATATGTTAGATTCAACAATGTTTTATTCAATTGAAAAAATCATGTAACATTCTTGGTTCTAACCTGAATTCTTACCATTTGTCTAACTTTTTAGAGTGAAAAGGGTAACATTTACGCTTTGAACCGAAAATAATATGTTGAGTTGTGTGGTGCTCGATTCGTTCAACCGATTATGCTCACCAAGTGGTGGAGAGGTGGATTTTTGGGTGGAAGGGTTTAGGAAGCTAGAAAGAATAAAGACACAATGATATATAGTGGTTCAACCTTCTAACCAAGGTCTACATCCACTACCTTAGCTCCCCACTAAGGATTTCACAACCAATTCCACTAATTGTTTCGTCCCCTTTTCTAGGCTTAGGAGGAAACCCTTACAAATGATCAAGCTTCTACCCAAAGCCTTGATCAAAACCCTCTTTTACAAAGAGACAATAAAAGCAAACTTAAACCCTCTAATAGGTGTTTGTTTGCACAATGAAGCACTCACTCAAAACCTAAAACACTTGAGCAAATTTGATAATTTTGGCTCACTAGTGTTTGTCTATACAATAATTGACAATTTAGGCACTAAGACAATATTTGATCATTTGATGTTTGACAATATGAGCATTAGCCTTCTCTTGATGCTTGGAGGTCCTTTTTATACTCCCAATTGAGTTTGTAGCCGTTACTAGCCGTTGGGATCAAATTGGAGCCGTTGAGGACTTTAATTCCCACCATAAATGCATTCTGCAGCTCCCCGTTTCGAAACGCTCGATGCCGTTTCGAAACACTCTCAATGTAGAAAGAGCCGTTGCAGTCTGTCAGGGCATCGGTTTCGGAACGCCTCTTGGCCGTTTCGGAACGCCTCATGTCCGTTTCGAAACCCGTATCGAAACGCTATAGAACCGTATCGAAACGCCTGAATTTAAAAGTTGGTTGGGAAAATAGCCGTTGGGGTCATCGCCACGTGGGCGTATCGAAACGGCCTAGCCCGTTTCGAAACGCTGGGCAAAAATCAAGTCCAGAGAAGGCCCGTTTCGAAACAAGCTTCGAAACGAAATCGCTACTGGAATCCCCTGTTTCGAAACGCCCTGAGGTGTTTCGAAACACCTGGACAGGTTTGTATAATTTGGCCTTTGAAAACATGAAAAACCCATTTAGAAACATCCCTAAACATAGTTTCAGAATATTTGGACTTTGGAAATTGTTTTAAATACTTTTTAAATTAGTCCAAAACATTTTTCAATTATTATATCAAAACATTAGTTCTACAATCTCCCCCTTTTTGATATAATAAAACTCTCTTGAAAAATTGTTTAGGATTCTCCCCCTTTAACTTTAAAAATGTGAATAAGAGACTAAAGATATGAAATCAAGTAAAGCTCTCCCTTTTTCATTTGAAAATTCAATTTTTCAAACCATTTACCATTTTTCCCCATTTTTGTTATATCAAAAAGAATTTAAAACATTAAGTTCAAAAATAACAATAGAGGTAAAAAGTTGACAAAAGTAAGAATTTGGTTTTTAAAATGGCTCCCCCTTACTCAAAGCATCATCAAAATGTTAGTCACAACATATATGATCATCTAGTTGAATTTAAAATAAAATAAACAAAAGAAATCAAAAACAACTAGAATTTTACCAACACTTGAACTCAAGGTAGGATGTGAAGCCTTCCTTCTTCAAGTGTTCTTCCTTGTGTGCATGGAGCTCCCCCTCAATGTTTGACTTGTTGAACATCTCCATCACACCTATCAAAAGACAATCAAGTAACTTTTGGTATCCAGATTGCTTTGGATCCATGAACGTTAGTAGCACAAATTTTTGACCCCTTTGGAATCCATTTTTCAATGTCATCCTTTTTAATTGAAGTGATTAGTCCTTTTGGGACCCAAACACTTCTAAAACATTTACCATTTTTAAATCTAGGGGCACTAGATTGTCTAACATAAAAATTTGATTTTTCAAATTTGTTTTTCTTTTCAAGTTCTTTGGAAATCAAATCTTTTTCTTCTTGAACCTTTTGAAGCAATTTTTGTAAATCAAGACATTTTAATTCAAACTCTTCAAGTTTTGCTTCAAGTTCAAGTTTGGTTTTAGAAAGCAAATCATTTTGAGTCTTTAACTTTGAAACCAATTTTTTGTTTTTCAAAATGTGGCTTTTAAAATCTAAAACCAAATCATCATAGGCATCTTGTAATTCATCAAAGGAGTAAGAACATGAAGTAGATGAATTAGAAGTTACCCTTGAATCTTCTTCGATGGCCATAAGGCAAAGGTTGGCTTGTTCATCGTCGGTGGAGTCCTCATCACTCCAAGTAGCCACATGTGTCTTCTTCTTATGGCTTAAAGTGCTTGCCCTCTCCTTTCTTTTAGGTTCTCGTTCAAGCTCTCTCAAGGCTTTCTTCATGAACGGGGCACACTTCTTGAAGAGATGAACTATCTCTTCTTCTTCATCCTCCTCTTCACTTGAGTAGACATGATTGCAAGTGGAGGATTTGAGAGCCATGGCACTAGCATTGATGCCAAGCCCTTTGATTTTCTTCTCTCTCATCGCTCTAATTTCTTCCCTTTTCTTCTCTTCTTCCTTGTTCTTCTTCATGATTTGGTGAGTGAGAAGAGACCCCATAAGTTCATCAAGCTTCAAAGTCTTCAAATTTTTGGCTTCGATGATGGCGGTCCTCTTTGAGTCCTAAGACTCGGGAAGTGAGTAGATGAGCTTTCGAACAAGCTTTTCTTCCGGAATGGGTTCTCCATACCCTTTGAGACCATTGGTGATGGTGGAGAATCTATCGAACATTTTCTCAATGTTCTCTTCCGGATCCATTTTGAAGTTCTCATACTCCAAGGTTAGGAGCCCAATCTTGGTCTCCTTAACTTCATCGGTCCCCTCGTATGTGACTTCAAGCTCGTCACATACCTCTTTGTCACTCTCACAAGAAGACATCTTCTCATAGATGGATGGGCCAAAAGCACAAAACAAGATGTGCAACCCTTTGCAATTTAGCTCCATCTTCTTGCGATCGTCGGCACTCCATTCCACTTTGCTCCCTTGTGGCACGAACGGACCATCTTCAACTATATCCCATAGCTTGTAATCTCTTGACTTCAAGAAGAATTTCATCTTTGTCTTCCAATGGGCATAGTGATCTCCGTTGAAGAAAGGCGGTTTGTCTATGGATTGCGCCATTTTGAGCCGGTTGATGAACTAGTGATCGAGCTTGCCGGATCTCCTCAATAGGATGTTAATCCTCTTCGATTGAGCCAAGCTCTGATACCAATTGTTGAGTTGTGTGGTGCTCGATTCGTTCAATCGATTATGCTCACCAAGTGGTGGAGAGGTGGATTTTTGGGTGGAAGGGTTTAGGAAGCTAGAAAGAATAAAGACACAATGATATATAGTGGTTCAACCTTCTAACCAAGGTCTACATCCACTACCTTAGCTCCCCACTAAGGATTTCACAACCAATTCCACTAATTGATTCGTCCCCTTTTCTAGGCTTAGGAGGAAACCCTTTCAAACGATCAAGCTTCTACCCAAAGCCTTGATCAAAACCCTCTTTTACAAAGAGACAATAAAAGCAAACTTAAACCCTCTAATAGGTGTTTGTTTGCACAATGAAGCACTCACCCAAAACCTAAAACACTTGAGCAAATTTAACAATTTTGGCTCACTAGTGTTTGTCTATACAAGAATTGACAATTTAGGCACTAAGACAATATTTGATCATTTGATGTTTGACAATATGAGCATTAGCCTTCTCTTGATGCTTGGAGGTCCTTTTTATACTCCCAATTGAGTTTGTAGCCGTTACTAGCCGTTGGGGTCAAATTGGAGCCATTGAGGACTTTAATTCCCACCATAAATGCATTCTGCAGCTCCCCGTTTCGAAACGCTCGATGCCGTTTCGAAACACTTTCAATGTAGAAAGAGCCGTTGCAGTCTGTCAGGGCATCGGTTTCGGAACGCCTCCTGGCCGTTTCGGAACGCCTCATGTTCGTTTCGAAACCCGTATCGAAACGCTATAGAACCGTATCGAAACGCCTGCATTTAAAAGTTGGTTGGGAAAATAGCCGTTGGGGTTTATGACCGTTGGGGTCATCGCCACGTGGGCGTATCGAAACGGCCTAGCCCGTTTCGAAACGCTGGGCAAAAATCAAGTCCAGTGAAGGCCCGTTTCGAAACAAGTTTCGAAACGAAATCGCTACTGAAATCCCCTGTTTCGAAACACCTGGACAGGTTTGTATAATTTGGCCTTTGAAAACATGAAAAACCCATTTAGAAACATCCCTAAACATAGTTTCAGAATATTTGGACTTTGGAAATTGTTTTAGATACTTTTTAAATCAGTCCAAAACATTTTTCAATTATTATATCAAAACATTAGTTCTACATAATACATTCTCAATAAAAATAAGGATAAATTACACTGGTAGTCACCGAACTTTTAGGACACTATCAATATAGTCACGGAACATTTAAAACTTTTATTACGGTCACTCAACTTTTAATTCACTTTTATTACCGTCATTGCCGTAAGTTTTAAAAAATCGGATGTGTCACGTTAACTTTATAAAAAATTGCCATTAATATTTTTTCTCTCTCCTCTTACATTTCACGAAAAATATCTCTCACTTCCACGCTCTTCATCCTTAGTCACTCCAACTTGTCAGCCTAAGAAAATAATAGGATGATGATAATAATAAGATGTCGATTCCCAAATATATATCAAGCTTACAACCTTTTGAGTGGCTTCTCCTTGTCCGAAAGCATATATAATGGCTGAGGTGGCTGAAGCTATCTTCTGTCTAAGCTGTACAAGTGAATGACAGTGAGAAATCATAGCATTAAAAGATGATAATATCAAATTGATACAGCAATAGTCTTGAGAAAGGGGCAGAAAAATAAAATTAATGGCAATTTTATAATTCAAGTTGGCAATTCAAGCTTTAATATCTTGCCACGAAAATGCATAAGAACTTCCCACATATAATGGGAAATTCATGTGGTAGGATTTTCGGATCCCTCCATTGTTTAGCATCTTAAACTTGCCACGTTACCGTGGTTTTGTGAGTAAGCGTATACATAAACATATGTTGTTCCGCATAAAGAATGTAATCAAGAGAGGCAGAGAATGCAGCTCCAACTGAATAAAAGTTTTGGGCTTCATATGGAAGATACTTTGCTTAACACAAAAATTAACAGCCAAAATGCAACGATTAAGCGACCATCCATGGCATTACATGGTGAAAATTTGAGTCTTAAGTTACTATGCTCAAGCATAGAAATAAAATTTTACCTGTTCTACAAGCATTCCGAGGCCCATTCCATCCATAAAATCTTCCACCATTGTTCTTAGCTGCATCCCGAAATTCTTCCTTAGTCTTCTCTGGGTTTATCTGTGTTAAAGCTATAACTTTAACTTACTGGGTACGCGGGAAGAAAGAAAGAAAAAAGAAATGTGAAAGAGGGAGAGAGAGAGAGAGAGAGAGAGAGAGTATTGACGATAAAATTTTAAAAATTTATTGTGAAACATCAGGTTAAAATTAACGAAAACTAACATAAGTGATCATAATAAAAGTAAATTAAAAGTTTAGTGACCGTAATAAAGTTTTAAAAGTTCGGTGACTATAAGTATAATTAACCCTAAAAATAATCTATAACTTTTCAGTTTAAACGTAAAACGTTACATCAGTGGTAAGTTTTATTATTTCGATTGAAAAAAAGCAAGTAACACTATCAGTTGTAACCAGGGTCGGAGCTAGAAATACATTTAAGGGGTGTTATTTTTCAACGATATTTAAAGAAGATTAATTATTTATAAAGGGGTATCATTTTATTCATAAAATGGGGTCATTTGTCCATATTTTTATTTTTTTATATACAAATTATATAAGAAAAATAAGTTTTCTAAAAATTTTGGGGTGTCTTAAAAGGTGGTTCCGCCCTTGGTTGTAACCAAAAGTCTTACTATGTATGTAATATTTTATAATAAATTGGGTAACATTTGAGATTGGAACTGAAATTATTATGTTGTTCATATCAAATCATGTAAATTAGATAATTTTTCAAGTTTAAACCTAAAGAGTTATCGTTAAAGGTAAGTTTTAATCAATTGAGGAACTCATGTAATATTCTCGGTTGTAACTAAAATTATTATCTATTGTATATATATATATTTTAGTAAATATGGTAATATTTTAAGTTTAAACCGAAAATATTATGTTATATATATAAAATTATGTTAATCAGATAACTTTTCAGATTGTAACTGGAATTCATGCCGCAAACTAGCCTTAGCTTTCTAGCCACACAACATAACTATCGTGATAGTAGAGCCCTCATGACATCCCAGCTAAGGTAAAATATTTTAAGAGTTTTTATTTTTTAATGAGAAAATATTTTATGTATTATTGATGAAGAATTTGTTATTTTCTCATAATCGGGTTAATTTAAAATTTAAAGATTTAATTTAAAATCTAAAATTTAAGGTTTAAAATTTATGAATTAGAGTTTAAGAATTTAGAATAATAATTTAGATTTTAATTTTTAAAATAAAATTAAACATGTTTGTGGACTATTTTTTACTATTCATACATGAAATAATAACCCTTTCAAATTACATTTTTATAGAGTTTTATATCATTTTTCATATTTATAAGACTTTTCTTTCCCTTCAATTTTCTTAAAAATACAAAGACAAAATAAACTAATATTATGATCTTTCTTTTTCTTTTTTTAATTTATATTCTCCTATTTTCTGACGTGGTTATATAATTTCACTCCAATTACCATGTTTAATTTTTCTGAAAAAAATAAAACATTCTTCTCAAATTATTATTTTTATTACAAAATTATTTATAATAATGACTACAATTGTAAATATATGTAACTGATCTGCTCAAATTATATTTTTAAAGGTATACATTCTTTCAATAAAATAAAACTAAGTTAAAAATATTAGTCATCACTCCTTTCTTAGTTTTTCTTTATACTTTTTCATGAAGAGGACACCTATTTTGAGTTGTTTATTGATGGTAGACTGTTGTTTTTTTTTGTTTTTTTCTTTCTTTTTCTAATTTTGTCATACCTTTTATCGTATTTTTATTTTGCATATATGAGTTATATTATTTTGTTTTGTTTAATTAGTCTTTCGTTTTTCGTATGAAAATGGTGAATGCCTCTCTAATTGGCAGTTATTTCGTTATCTTGTTGATTTATTCATGTTTTCGACTTTCATGTTGATTTTTTTGTATTGATAAACTCTCGTACAAAGATAGGACGATGTTGAGTTGTGATAAAGTCATTTTGTCAATGTGCGTCAATTATAATATGTTTGTTGGTGATATTTATCCTTCACTATCAACAATAGTGTGTTTATATCTATCATTTTTTCGAGTTCTTTAATTGAGTTTCCAACACTTTCCTCAAAATGTATAAAGTAAAGAAAAAAGTTGTTATTGAAGTTCGGTTCTCATTCAGAACTTATAATTAGTCAAGTGACCAAAGATGTTCATACTATTCTATTTTAAATAGATTCGAATTTCAATAATTACCTTGAACACTTAATAATAAAAAAAGTTGTAATTGAGAAATTAGGAAAAAGGAAAGCCGAAAGCTTAATTTCGTTTTTCACCTCACTAAACTAAACATTGTCCCACGTGAAAAAACATGCGCACCCTTAACTGAAAAAGTAGGCAGTTAGCTATCAAAGGAAGCTTCAAAATGTGTTCTCTTCATGTTCAATCCCAAACCACCCATATTAACATTTCGAATCTTATTTGAAGAATAATTGTTTATGTTTTTTTTGAATTGTCTCCTAAATAAAAATGGTACGCTTTTTATTAAAATCACTTGTTGGGTTTATACCCGTTTATATTTTTAGTAAAAGTATTTATGATAAAATAAATTTTATTGTTATCAATCTTAAATATTTTAGTTTTAAAAATATTTTTAACTTTAAACTATTGTAAATTTTATCCTTTTAAAGATATATCTGTGTGTTAATCCAATTATTCATTGGTTTGAAGACTAATATCCTTTTAGATTTTGCCACGTTTAACTTAAGGGAACGTGGCCGCACCTGGTTTTGAACTACAAGTCATGCTGATGTGGTTATGCATACATAAATCCGGTAATTCACATTTTTTTTCATAATCATATTTAAATTATTTGTATCCATATAACTTTCGATATAAATCCAAATATAATGTCTTATGCTATATATATTGGATGAGTGTATCACGTTTGACGAGCACTGTTAAACACCACTAAGGATGAGCATTGCTAAACACCACTAACGATGAGCATTGTTGAGCACTACTAAATTAATTTATAAAAATTAAAAATCTAAAGGACCTAACGTATAATTATAAATTATTTAAATATGTAATTATAAATTAAATTGTTTTCTATATATATAATATTTTTTTTATTTTAAAAAAAATAATTGGATCAAATATTAACATTCGTCAATTTAAAAAATAAAAACCCAAAACTCTAAACCCGAAACTCGAAACTATAAACTTGAAACATGAAACCCTAAACCCAAAACAGTAAAACCGAAACCTAAAACATAACACTCAAAACATTAAATCTTAAACCAAAAACCTAAATCCTAAACACTAAATCATAAACTCGAAAACTAAAACTCTAAACCCTAAATCATAAACTCAACAATTAAAACCATAAACTATGAATCCTAAACTCAAAACCATAAACCCAAAACACTAAACCATAAACCTTAAATTGTAAACCCTAATTTCGAATATTATATTTAGGTTTTAGAGTTAGGGTTTACTATATAGGGTTTAGGGTTTATAGTTTATAGTTTAGTATTTTGGGTTTTAGGTTTCATGTTTATTATTTAAGGGTTATGGTTTATGGTTTAGTGTTTTAGGTTTTAATTTTATAGTTTATGGTTTATTGTTTTGGTTTTGGTTTTATGGTTTAGAGTTTATGATTTAAGGTTTTATGTTTAGAGTTTTTATTTTTTAAATTGACTAAGCTTGATATTTGATCCAATTCTTTTAAAAAAATTAAAAATATTGTATATATGGAAAATAATGTAATTAATATTTTATTTTAAATAATTAATAATTATATGTTGGGTCATTTAAATTTTTAATATTTATAAATTAGTTTAATGGTGCTCAACAGTGCTCACCGTTAGTGGTGCTCAGCGAGTGAAGTAGAATTTTCCAAAATATATATATATTTATATATAATTAGAAGTGAAAACAGATCGGATATCTATATTTTTTTAGATGACTCAAATCTTTAAAAATTTGAATTTATTTTTATTTAGAAATTATCCGAATATTATTATCTGAATCTCTATTGAAGTTATAATATTTATTTTTCATACATATGAATCTGTATAAAAATATGAATTTTAAATTTTAAATTATAATATTAAACATCCAAATCTGTAAATTATAAATCTAAATTTACTAAAATTTTAAATGAATAAGATTTGAATCCCTTAAAAACGAACATATTTTTATTTTATAATAATAACCGAAATCAATTATTTATCCATATTTATAATAAATAATAATTTCAACATTCAAATTCATAATATCTGAATCATAAAAAATAAATTATATTTTTTAAATCCAAATTACCATCAATATTTTAATATTTTATGTCAATATTGTGTTGAAAATTATCGGGTATGGTTTGTGTACAAGTGGGCGTATGAGAAGCTGACGCTTTTGGTCTCGAAGCTTTGAAGATAAAAGCGAAAGCTTTCTGGAATCAATAAAAAAATAGAAGAAAATAAAAACTGCTGCTGCCCAACTCACCTTCGTTTCCTCGTATATAATCCCACCGCAACAAAGCTCATTTGCTTCATAAAATGTGCTACAACGCAACCGTTCCTTCCGCCGGCAAACGTGGCTCGGCGGTGCAACGCAGATGGTTACTTTTGCAGGCATCAATGATTGGCGCTGCCGCAGCCCGTCATGCACCCAGAGATGACAGCGGTGGAGGTGGGTCGATGATAAAGCGATGTCTATGTTCGCCCACGAAGCACCCGGGGTCGTTTCGGTGTAGGCACCACATTGCGGAATATGCGTGGGGTGCTCGATTTATGGGAAAGAAATGACCACACCGCTACGCCCAGTATACGTGTAAAGGGCGGTCGCTATGTGGCTTCAAAGCTCTGAAATAAGTTGTACAAAAGAAACAAAGGTTTTGAACTGTTCCAACCCTTTTTAGATTTCTTTTTTCGTAGGAGTTGCAAATAAAAAATGATAGTATTGGTTAACACTGCAAATATATAGAAATGTTACCTTAAATCGATTTCTTGCCTATTTTCAACGATATTTACCATAATTCTGCTTTAAATATGTTACCAAAGCATTATCTTCTCTCGCCATTTTTCTCTTTCAGAAAGAGCAATGTCAGATTGAATTTATGTTACTCACTCGGGTGCACGAATGTGGAAGTGCTCGTGTTAACTATGGCGGCGACATCCATTTCACGATTCCACCGATTAGGATGAAATCGTTTCTAAGGCAGGGGTTTTACTACGACACAATAAATCAAATTATTTCTTGTATTTTATTCACTTATTTTTTTTCTTAGTCATTACAACTACGGAAATTTTAAATTATGAGATTTAGGGGAGTATTCAAGTCGAGCTCAAAATCTAAGAAGCTCAAGCTTGAGCTCGATTCTAATTTTAAACTTAGACCAAGGAGAATTAAAATTCTTTTCGAGTTGAACATCAGTAAAATTTATGACTACTTGTTGAAAACAAATACCCAGTATTTGTCAAAGAAAACTGTATTTACTTTCTTGAATGATTGAAATCACTGAATTACCTAACCAGTGCCATTAACCAAACAACATTATAAAACAGATCATTACAGCATAAAGTAATTGGAATTCTCTAGTTACCGAGTACCGAGAACTTGAAATCTCCATCGCCTAATAGCAAGCAAGTGAAGAATACTTATAGCACAAAGAGAGTAAAATGAGAAGGATCTTACGATGGGGAAATCGAGGGGATTGTGACGAGTCAATTTCCCTTCCTCCGGAGCCATAGAAACCACCTGCAACCGCTGTTAGTGGAAGTGGTGGGCAGCGTTAGGGTTTTAGAAGGCGGCGATATGGATGATGGCATTGTTGGTTTTTGGTGGTTAGTGTATTCTCCCGTTGCTTAGCAATACCAATTGCCAATACCAACAGCGTTGTTCTCTGAGTCGTGCTCGTCTTTGACGGTCTCCAGTCTCCACGAACCCGAAATCATCAATGGGCCACAATCCTACTTTCTGGTGGCTCTGCCTTAAAAGTCATTCATCGTTTATGGACCTCTCATCTTATGCTGGGCCACAATCCTACTTTCTGGTGGCTCTGCCTTAAAAGTCATTCATCGTTTATGGACCTCTCATCTTATGCTGGGCCCATCAATATTATGGATACGGCTGATAGTCATAGAACAGTTAACTATGTGAATTGAAGTGTTCGTTAAGGTTCGGATTTTTTTTTGTTATCATCTCGGTTTCTCAGGGTTTTGCCATAACTAATTCGAGCCGACTCACATAAACACTTAATTTTATTTGGTAAGTCTCTAAGTGGAATTTTTTTACATACACAAGGCCTCAAACTCCAAATTTGCTTAAGCGATACCAATCTGTTTACCACGTAAACCAACCATGTCAGTGAGGTTTGGCTTAATTTTTATTTAAAATTAAATATACTTAATTTATTTTTGTTAGAACTGGATCAGATTGGCCGGTTGAGATGTTAAATTGGTGGCCTGGCAGGTTAAACAGGTGAGGTAAAATCAGGAATTATGTGAATTATTGTAAACGTTAAAAATGGAAATTGAGATATTAAAAAAACAGTTTTTAAAAATCCACTTAAACCACTCCCTTCATTTTCTCTGCATGGTTACAATAAATTTATAAGTTCTTCATCTTTTTTTTGATCTCCTTCTTCACTGGCAACGGCCTTTGGTCGTTTTGCTGGTTTTGTATATAAATAACTTTCATCTTTAGTGATGAATGCTTTATTTTATGTTTTTCTTGTTTTTTTCTTGCTTTACCAGTTTCATATCAAATCTGTTTTGATGGCAGTTCTTTTGTCTGCTTTTATGGCCGTTCCTTCGTCTGCTTTTATGGCAGTTTTAATCTGTCTTTTGACAGTATAGTGTTCGAGTGACGAAATTTCAGCGAGCGTTTTTCAGCGAAGGAGGCTGATCTATAAATGCTTATGATTCCCTGTTGTGGTTGTGCTGATATGCCAAGAACAAGTAGCGAAAGAATTTGCTGTCTTCATAGAGCACTCTGGTTAAAGCTATAGTTTACTGGATTTCTTTCAGAAGTTGCTTCAAGTTTTTCTGAAAGTGATAGGTTTGTTCTTTAATGTCTTTCATATCCTTAAGTTTTTATTGTATTTATCTTTATACATTGAATTTTCAATGTTTGGGTGTGATCCTCTGTAATCCTATCACTTTTAATATAATTCAGTTTATTTCACAAAAAACAGTTTTTTATATTAAAAAATTTGCAGTTTGATGTACAATCTAACACAAAGCAAACTTATCAAACTGCAAATTTTAAAAGTTATATGATTTGGATAGACAAATTTGGATCAATTCAATTATTTATGGTTTCTGTTTTAATTTGGATTTGACTTTAAAAAACTAAAATGCTCCGTTACAAAATGCTTCATGGTTTGCAGCCACAGAAAGGGTTTAACTATAGTTTTGCTCCATTCGAATCTGGATTTAATCTTTTTTCGCCAATTTGAAATAATTTAGTTTCAATATCGTTATAATATTACTAGTAGACCACTAAGTGTGTATGAGTTTAAAATCTTAGACATTATGAGGCAACTCTCCAATCACATTTTTTTATAATGTTTAAATTCAAACCTTAGATATTATTTATGAAATATTACATCTTATCTCGTTATAACAATCAATACTTGATAAGATTATTAATTAAATAAATTAACCACATTTTCATGCTGTCAACTTATTGTCAGAATAACAGTAAAAATCTATATCATTACTTTATCAATAATGACTAATGCAACTGTTAATTTGGACATATTAATAGTATTATAAATTCAAAGAGATTAGATCATGCCAATTTAAAGTAGATGAGGTTAAATTCAAATTTAAACACACTAAATATTAAAAATATAATTTGGAAAAAGAAAGCATAAAAAGAAAAGATGAAAGCAAATCAAATGCTAATATCATTCTCCCCTTGTCAGGGGAGAAAAGGTTAATTATACAAATTGATAACATTATGATAATTATTTCACCGTTTTAATTAATGATGTTTGAATGGTTAAAGTCTTGATTTAAATTGATTGGGTCTGACCCTTAAATAATCATAACGTCGTCGTACTCATTGATCGTGCTTGTTAAGCAACTAACAGAAAATATAATATCCAAAACAAGATCAAGTTAATAATATATAAATAATCCAAGTTAGCGTATAAATAAAAAGTGGGTCAGCATTTAATAGCGTAGTCCCGCGATACACGGAATAGTCCCATGTCAGTTAACGACGTGAGCGCAACAACGAAAGGACCCCACTTTGACATTTTACTTACCTACTCATTCCCCTACGGAACTAACCTCCTTCAACTCCGGCAGTTCCGCTCCACTACCTCGTAGCCGATTAAAAATAGCTAACGCCACGCGCTGCCGCTTCTGCATGCTCCACTGTTTTAAAATCAGTGAGGACTTGAAAAGGTATTTGAACAAACAAACAAAAGTTATTGGGTCATTATTTAGTCTCTGATTTAAAAAGACATAATGTAAAAAAAAATTGCTGGTGACGTTTAATTGAATGGATAAAAATCTTATGTTATTTTTCGGTGCTCATATTTATGCCTCAACACTAAAAAACACAATAAAATTAAATTTCAAGCCCTAACTCTAAATTTTAAATTCTAAACTCTATACCTTATACCCTAAAAATACACCATACCCTAAATTCCCTAAACCCTAACCATAACCCATAATCTAAAACTCTAAACTTAATTTTGAGTGTGGGAGCATAAGTAGAGTCACCGAAAAGGGTATAGGATCTCCATCCTAATTGAATGGCTATTTTAGTTTATATTTTTAATCAATTTAATTCTCAATTTTTTATTATGAGTTAAAATGGTCTTTTGTAGATAAAAATTATTAGTCAGCTCACTATAAACAACGTGAAACGACTTGACATAATTACTTGTTAGTAGGAAAATAATTTTATATTTCATATAATTTTATAAAATTCTTTTTGATTAATGTGATATTTTTTCAAGTCAACACCTTTGTATACATGACACTATCATATCATTGTTATGTAAGTTTGTCATATCATTCATTTCAAGTTATTTATTGTTAGTTAACTAACAATTTTCATTCGCGAATGGGCTATTTAAACAAAAAAAATGTGAAGGGTTAAATTGGTTCAAAAAAATATAAGCCAAAATAATTATTCAGTCAAACGTTGGATATATATTTTTTTGGGTTTATGCCGTTTTAAAATTAACATAATCTAAGAGTTTAAAACTAAAAATTTATATTGTGACTTAATTTATTTAATTTTAAAAATAAATGATGACCTAAAAATAATTAAACTTAAAAATTGGATAGATCAATGATTAATTTGTATAGTTTCAAAACTACCAAACACAAAAAAAAATTGAATAAAAAAGAAATGGCATGATAGGTAGTATTAGAATCAATATTTGACCATTATATTTCACACATAATGTCTCAATGAAGGGATAGAGAAGAGAAGATGGATCAAACATAATTTCACGTTGAACACATTAAAGATGGGGCATACAAAATAATGAAAAAAACTGCCATGGGATTGGATGGGTAACACTCTAAAGAAGCAAACACAGTGTATCGATCTTGTTATTCATGGCGGAGCCACCTATAGTTTAGGGGTCTACTGACCTATTTGATTTGTTGTGGTATAAAATTTTCAATGAATTAAATAAAATTTTTAAAGAGTTAGTATAGAACTTTTCATAGAAATGTTAAAATTGATCCCACTTGATTTGTTTGAGTATGAGGTCAATAATATTTATATTGTAGTGATATGAAATTTCTCGTACCTCAAAGTCTACTATGACCCCACTATATGAAAATCATGACTTCACCATTACTTATTACATAAGAATATTAACACAACTCGTTGTAATTAGTTGTTAAGACTTAAGCACAACAAGACCAACCATTAAAAGTTTAATCAGCACTCAAGCTTGTTAAAGTCAAGGTTTGGTCAATGGTCAACTGTACAAACTAATGTTACATAAAGAGAATTAAAGTGACCATTGTCCTTTCTAAAATTTTTACTCAAAAAGATATTTGTTTCTTCCAATTTTAAGATTTGAAGGCTTAATAGATTATTACTCTTTTTAATATTTGATAATAACTCAGTCTTTAGATACAATGTTGGACAGTTTCTAGACAACCTTAAAACTAAGAAGTAACACACTAGTTAATTTAGAGAGAAAATATTTCATGCACTACGGACATAAAAAATTTCGCACGTGCCTTTGTTTTAGTGTTCAAAGATTCAGTTTAAGATTTAGGACTTAGGCTTTGTTTAGCATTACTTTTCAAACCAGCCTTTGGTTCCAAAAGCTGGTTTGAGGCCAAAAGCTGTGTTAAACAGCTAGCTTTTGGAGGAAAAACTGCTTTTGAAAAGTGATTTTCAACCCAAACGCAAAAGCTAAATTTTTTAGCTTTTGCGGTTGTAAAAGTGATTTTGAGAGGCAAATTACAATTTTAACCTCCATTTGCTATTGTGTTTATTTATAATTTATAAATTTATAATTCTTTACGAAGATATAGTTATATAATTAATAATTATTTTTTTAAATTTAAATGATATATATTTATTTATGTCAAGTTTTTAAAATAAAATATGCCAATTTTGTTATATTTTCATAAAACACGTATAATTGTTAAAAAAATATATATTTATTAATAAAAATATTTTTATAATAATTTAAGCTGATATATTTCATATATTATAACATTAGAAAATTTGAATATCATTTTTATATATCTATACATACAAATATATATAACTAACAATATCATGTCTAAAATGGTCATTTATCTTCTTAAAAGCACTTTTTGACAGCAATGATAAACACTAAGGGCCTGTTTTTGGTTGCGTTTCGCAACTAAAAATCATTTTTTAAGTGCTTTTAGTTAAAACAGGCTGTTTTTGGTTGCTTTTAAAACTAGCTTTTCCACCCAAACCAAGAAGCTGGATTTTATAGCTTCTTGGGTGGAAAAGCTAGTTTGAAAATAAAATTACTTTTTTACCCTTATTATTTAATTATAATTTATTGTTAAAATAATGTTTATGCATACATAATTGTAAAATAATATATATTTTATAATATTTATATTGAGAATAAAATTGTTTTATTTGTACTTTATTTTATATTTATTATTAATGTGTAAGTGATATGTCCGTATATAATGTAGAATGTAATTTATATTTTCAAATTAAATTTTATAAAAAATATTTTTTATTATAATTGAAATTGATTTATTTCATAAATCATAACATTAATTAAATTGAACAATCACCCAAATTTTCTTTTACTTTTTAATATCATGTCTAAAATAGACTTTTTATCTCATGAAAATCACTTTTTGACTTCAATGACAAACACTAACCAGTTTTTCAAAACTACTTTTCAACAGCTAGTTTGAAAATCACTTTTTTCACCACACTTTTTAAAAGCAACCACAAACTAAGCCTAAAATCTTACAACAAACTTTTTAAAATCCCTTTTCAAAATCTCTTTCTAACAGCACTTTTAAAAATCACTTTTTAAATTTTTAAAAGCAATGCTAAACTAGCCCTTAGTGTTTTAGGACTTAAAGGTTTATGTTAGAATTTAGGAGTTTAATGGTAGGGTTTAGGTTTTATGATAATATGTTAAGGATTTAAGTTATAACATATAAACCATAATTTCTAACAACAACCCTTAAATTTTAAACTCATAAACTTAAACATATGAATCTTGAACTCTACACTAAATCATTAAAATTAAAGCGTTTTTGAAATTTTCAATACATGAAATAATTACACTAATTTAAAATACGAGAGTTTCTCTTTCGTCTCAACTTTGAATTCTATTGTATTCTTTCTCTATTTACTTGTATATTTGTTTTCCATTAAAAAAACTTAATATCAAAATAGTTGTCAAATTATCATATTTATCCCTTTTATAATAAGTGAGGCACATATTTTAATTAAAAATAATAATAATTTAGACGCTTAAAAAAAACTAGACACTTTAAAAAAATTATATCGTTTTGACACTTAATTTGATATTAAATATTAAAAAAAATTAACGTTCCTTAAGATTGCTGATTTGCTGTGCATTACGCTGTAGCTCACGTATCAAACTTTCTTTTTACGAGTCTATAAAATGTATTCCTAAGAAAGCGTAATACACGTTGACTCCGTCCATTCCTTCTGACCTTTCCTTTCTCGTGTTTCACACGCGCCGCTCCATCTCGAGAAACGCCACCGTAATTCCAAAAAACAGCACGAAAACAAAAATCTATATATATATAATAATACCTTCTTCCGCACTCCATTTGTCAAATATAGTTCTCGAAGTTTTGAACTTGTAAAAGATTAAATAAAAATATAAAGGGGGACAACGATATTATACCAACCCCTCGTATATATTTTCTCATTTTCTTTTGGTTTTGATTGTAAAAGATTCTTCTAAAGCCTGCGAAAGATTCTTGTACCGCCGGCGAGAGAATGAGTTTGGTAGGGAGACGGCCCGGAAAATCTAATTCGACGGCGCACCATCAACGGCAGCATTCCGATAACTTCCTCGGCGCTTCGTTTAACAGCAATTGCCTTCAGTCCTCCGATTTCCTTTCTTCTCGGGTCCTCAATCTTTCCACTCTCTCTCGCATTTACAATCAGCAGTTCGTGTAATGGCGTTGTTCTTTATTTTTTATTTTTCTGTTTGGATAGGAGTTCGAGTTTTATGGCGGGAAAAGAATGATCAAGAAGTCACCGGAGCAGGGGACACAGCCTGTTTCTTCCCGGTCGTTGAGCTTAAGGATGACCGGTGATAAATACGCGTCGTACAGTGAGCTTAGCCCCGGTTTACTGGATTTGCATTCATTTGATACCGAGCTACTTCCGGAGGTTGTACTCTTTTCTTTGATTAGATTACCAGGCTACCAGCTTCACGGTTTTGTTAATCCGTCGCTTTACATATCCTTGTTTTAGTAAAATATAATAAATTTTGTTCTTTGCTGATGTTCGATTTGATCTGCTGTTAATCAAGTGGTTGAATTAAGAGTCATTTAGCTGCATTTTCTTTTGCATAACGTTATTTAGACCAGGCGAACCATTAAAGATTGTTAAAATTTCGTTATTGTTTGAAAATTGCTTTCATGGATGATAGATTTATTAGTTCCTTTCTGGAGTTGCAGGTTTCTAACATATACGAACCATATCGATCAACCGACAAACTATCGAACAGGTCACGAGGGATGACTGAGAATAACGTTCTTAAAAGCATCTCCGTAGATAAAGAAAGAGCTAATAATGTTGCAAAGATCAAAGTCGTGGTAAGTTGCTTGAATGCTTCCTTCTGTTTTCTTTATTGCATAACAGATATTAAATTGCCTTATCAAATTGATCAATCAGTTGTGTGAAGAAATACGATGAAGTTTGGATTTGATGATCTGATCTGATCTGATCTAAAGATAAAGATTTCTTTTGTATAAATCCAAAGTGCTTCATTACTCAAAATTTTTGTACAAACTACAATATCTGCAATGATCAACCTATGCTTCTAAACTATACCCCAAGCATTACATAATTGAATATTACATTATTTAACCTCTGTATTTCTTTAACTGAAAAGATGATTAGCTCAACCATTAATCTTTGGAGCACTTTATCAATGAGAAGTGCACATTCTTGCTCTGAAAACCTTCGAGTCATTAAGGGAACTCCCAAATATCTGACGGGAAGCTTCCCCGTTTTGAACCCAGTCAAGTGTTGAATAGCTTGCAACACACTGTCTGGCACACCAGATGAGAAAACTTCACTCTTTCCGTTATTCAACTTCAAACCCGAGAAGAGATAGAAATACTCCAACACAGAATGAATACCAACAACAGACTCAAGATTACCCTTAGCAAAAAATAACAAATCTTCAGCAAAACTGTGATGAGTTAACTTTCTTAGGATGAATTAACAAAGAGATAGAACTTTGTCATTCTAGCAACTAGGAGTGTTGCACTTGTAGATGACTGAACAACAATAAATTGGACAAATCTTTCATGCAACTAGGATTAGGCTTTTTGGGAACCAAAGCAACTACGGTTGAATTGAAAGCTGGAAGCATTCTGTTATCCTGAAAAATTGCATCACTGCTGCAGTGACATCTTCTCCAACAATATTCCAAGTTGTTTTGAAAAAATGAGAAGAAAAACCGTCAGGGACTGGTTCTTTCACATCAATAGGTCTGCTCAGCTCCACTTGATCTTCAGAAGAAAGACTGCACTGCAAAAGCTCTCGTAAAATCTCCACTGATGAAACAGTAACTTCATTATCAGAGGCATACTGAACCATGCTACCGACCCCTACAAGATATGATGTAGATTATGAAAATCTTAACCTGAAACTAATGCCAAGAAAGAATGGGAAATGGAAATGTACTTTCTTGATTTTGTTTTGTCGTTGTTAAATCGCTAATAATAACTGCCAATGCAGGTGCGCAAGAGACCATTGAACAAAAAGGAAATGACAAAGAAAGAAGAAGATATTATTACTATACAGTCAAATTCCAATGCACTAACGGTTCATGAAAAAAAACTGAAGGTGAGTAGTTGGCAGGGCTTCCTCTTTTTCCTGCAGTTGTTATGAATTGTGCTGTTTATGTTTGGATTTATTCGTTTGGTGCACTCACTAATTTGAGCTCCTAACGCACCAGTCATGCTATAGCATTTTCAATAGATTACTTGAAAAATCAGAAACAAAGTTAATTGCTCTTTGCTTTGATTTTCATGGAAAATCCATATTGAGTTATTGTATGCTAATCTCCACCAGCTTTAGTACTTTAGCATGGTTAATTATTTGACCTGGAAGCAGTCTTTTTCCTATGAGATCTAATTATTTATTCCTTCAGGTTGACCTGACAGAATATGTTGAGAAGCATGAATTTCTTTTTGATGCCGTGCTGAATGAAGATGTTGGCAATGAGAAAGTGAGTATATGCAAGACTCAGATAACTTTTAATGCGCCATTTAGCTAATTTCATAATTTCATTTTCTATTGCTCTAGGTGTATTCTGAGACTGTGGAGCCGATAGTCCCGCTAATTTTCAATCGAACAAAAGCGACTTGTTTTGCATACGGGCAAACAGGTAAGTATCTTTCGTAAATTTGAAAGTCACGTTCTTGCAAATGAACTTTAGTTGACTTTTTTTTTGGGTACAGGAAGTGGAAAGACGTTTACCATGCAGCCACTGCCTCTAAAAGCATCTCAAGATATATTAAGATTAATGCACCATTCATACAGAAACCAAGGTTTCCAACTCTTTGTCAGTTTCTTTGAGATATATGGGGGGAAAGTCTTTGATCTCCTTAATGATCGGAAGTAAGTTACATTTAAATGTATTCGGAAACCTAGATAAATTGTCCTACAGTTTATAATTCCCTGATTACTGATTAGGATTCTACTTTCTGCAGAAAGCTTTTCATGAGAGAAGATGGTAAACAGCAAGTATGTATTGTGGGTTTGCAAGAGTACAAGGTATTAGATGTTGAAACGATCAAAGAGTTGATTGAGAGAGGAAATGCGACCAGAAGCACTGGCACGACTGGAGCAAATGAAGAATCCTCGAGGTCTCATGCAATTCTTCAGCTTGTCATCAAGAGATCAGCTGATGGAAGTGAAAAAAAGCCAGCTAGACTTGTAGGGAAGCTTTCTTTTATAGACCTTGCTGGAAGTGAGCGTGGTGCAGATACGACTGACAATGACAAACAGACAAGGTATAAAACATTTTGCATCATACATTCAAGCAAATAGATAACCAAATCTGTTTTTATTTGCATATAAATCCGGGTTGCGGTGACATCCGTTATATAGAATGTGCTGTTTAAATCATAACGAGCTGATTTTGTATTTCTGCAGAATGGAAGGTGCAGAAATTAATAAAAGTTTACTCGCTTTAAAAGAATGCATCAGAGCTCTTGACAATGACCAGGGTCACATTCCTTTCAGAGGAAGTAAGCTGACTGAAGTTCTTAGAGATTCATTTGTTGGTGACTCGCGTACAGTTATGATATCTTGTATTTCACCAAGCTCAGGGTCATGTGAACACACCCTGAATACACTCAGATATGCCGATAGGTACGTGATTCTATATCTAAAATCGAATCTTAGAAGTGACTTGTGCGTTTGTTTGAATAATGCTGTGGATACTTGAATTTCAGGGTGAAGAGCCTATCAAAAGGGAACAACTCAAAGAAGGATACACTATCTTCATCTTCGAATCTTAGGGAGTCTACTGCATTGCCCTTGGCTTCATCTTTAGCAACCGATACCATTGAGGATATTATAACTGTTGTTCCTCTTGAGAAGAACAGACAATGGTGGTCAGACCGGATTGAAAGAGATGCGTCTCCTCCTTTTAAAGTGGAACGTGTTCCAAGTGGAAGGGCAGAAGGAAATTTGGCTTCAGTGTATTCAGATTATTACAAGGGTCAGAAAGGTGGTCTAAACAGAATGGCTGTGGATGATTTGGTTTACTCTGAGGAGAAGCAGGTGGATCCTTCAACGTTTGATGATAAATATTCAAATTCAGATGATGATCTCAATGCCCTGTTGAAGGTACCACCAATCAATCCGATTATGTGAATCATCTTCTCTAATTGTATTAAGTTCTGAAATGAAATTTATATTGTTTATTACCAGGAAGAGGAAGACCTCGTATCTGCTCATCGAAGGCAAGTGGAGCACACAATAGAGATTGTTAGGGAGGTAAAGTACTGTGTTGCTCTGATATTTCATTTTTCTTAAAGTAACCCTTCAATATACGAAGGGAAAAAACTTGAACGTATCACCCTTATTTAAAATTTCGAGTTCGAGTAACATTGATGAATAACTTTGTTCTTATTGTTATTAATTCTTGCAGGAAATGAATCTGCTAGTTGAAGTTGACCTACCAGGCAATCAACTGGATAACTATATCTCTAAATTAAATACCATTCTTTCACAAAAAGCTGCAGAAATACTACAGCTACAAACCCGCTTGGCTCGTTTCCAGAAGCGTTTAAACGAATATGAGGTTTTAACATCTTCTGGGAATTGATACACCTGGCCGAAATAGGACTCGTGAAACCTACTATTACATTTGTGGAATTCAGCTGGTCAGTAATATGGGTGGATTCATATACAGGTACCTATCAGAGTGGATGATGACTGGTAAGAGTGGAATCTTGTTTCTTCCTCCATTTTTTGATGGTTCAAGTTAAGCAACTTTTGTGTTTCTTGATTTATACACACACACATATATACATATACATATTTACACTGTAAAATATGTAAAATTTCTGCAGCAGAAACACCTTGTTTTGCGTTTTCAAGCTTGTCCTGGTATAGCATTATACCAATTCATCTTCTGTCTGAAAAAGGAAAAAATATGGTTTTGCATCATATTTCACTCTATGTTGTTCATATTTAACGTTCATGTTCAACATATATTCGAACATTACTCTTTTTAAATGTGAAATAAAAAAAGGTTTAATATATCTATGCTCGACTTTCTTATACAATCACTCAAACTCAAGTTCGAGTAACATGAGTACTGTAGATTTTATTTGTTACTCTGTTTTTTATTATTATTTTTAATGAAAAGGGATTCACCATGTGACTCGTTAAAAATATCCTTAAACTTAATTGAAGGAAAATAATACACATGGTAAATGTTACTCTGTTTTTATTTGTGAGCCGTACGTAAAACCATGCCACTTCTCTTCTACCCCCCCCCATTCCTTTTCTGTTTTTTTTGCTGTAAAGTGCACGGAAAAATATGATAATTTTGGATACGATATGAATATTTTAATAAAAAATAATTAAAAATAGATGAAAAAATAATAATAGTATGAAATGATATAAATATACGAATACAGCAAAATTTAGAGAAAAGAAAACTTTTAATAAATGTATTTAATTTATTAAATAAAGAAAAAGAAACAATTTCAACAAAGTAAAACTTAGAAAGTCACATCATTTTCTCTAAATAAAAAAATAAATTATATGATACGAACAAATACTATTTAGAAAAAGTATAAATTATTCACTAAATAATGGAAACATGGCCATACATGAAAAGGATAAAAATGCAACCAAATAATTTGAAAAAATATATGATATGAACAAATATTATTTGTCAACAATGAAACATAAGCACAATTAATACTAACATAAAAATAAATATAACGATAATGACATGTTAATAATTGACTTTATCACATATCAAGCATGATCTATCTAAGTTGATTGTGATCACCTATTAATATAAAAGAAATAACTCGAGTCTATATTAGGCGTAGATTAGAACGATAACCAAAGATTAACACAATAACCAAAATAAAAGCCAATTGTATAGGCAACATAACATCAAATCCAATCATAAAAAAGGTGCTATAAGTGCATGAAAAAAAACTTCTACCATTTTCATTAGAAAATATAAAAAATATCAAAATAAAATAATAAAAAACTCGAATATGTGAAATAAAAAATTAATAAAATAAAAAGAGAAAGGAGATAATATAAAAAAGAACACAATAAAAATTATGACAAAATATAGGTAATAGTCGTTTGGCCAACGGTCAAGAAAAAACTTAAAAGAAAACTCCTAAATGATCAAGAGTAATTTATTTTTAATAAAATTGGTGTGCGCGCGTAGGTGCGTGTGTTAAATCTCGTCTTTACTTAACTAAATTGTATAAAATTTTTCCTTTATAAAGAAATTTTTTGCACTTGATATCTATGAGTTTTCATTTTGATCATTATCATTTTTATTGAGCTAACTTTAATCTTCAATTTTTCAAAAAATAAAAATTGAATAGCTAATTATTACATAAATGTTAAAAAATTTACATCGTTGACATAATATTCTACCTAATTGTCTATGCATTTTTCATGTATTTTTAAAATTTATATATTTTTAATTTATTTATTAACATGACATATAAAATAAATAATGTCATATGAGTATGAAATACATTAAACTATTCAATGGTTTGACACCTTAAAATTATTTAAAATTTAATATTTTATTAATAGTTTCCTTGAAAGGTAATGTAACTTTTTTGAAAATTTGAAAATCAAATTTAACTCGTAAAAAAATTAATTGTTTTGACAAAAGTATAGACTAAATTATCTTTTATAAAAAAATACTAAAAAATTAAGAAAGAGATATTGAAAAATTTTAAATTTTTATATTATTGTGTTTTAAATTTTAAAGAATAATGAAGCTGACAAACTAATAAGAGAAGTATTTGTGAAATCATTGCCTAACAAAATTGTTTTACAATCCTCAAAGAACCAAGTTAGCTTAGACGCGTTGGAACAAACCCCTAAAACGCGCGTATGGAAAGCACATCCGAATATGAATCGAAAATATCCAACTCCATTAGAACCATGACGTGTAACAGAACCCATGTGGATCCCACGTCACGTGACACTTCAAAAAATATCATATCATTCTCTTCTATATATAAATAAATTCAAATCGCATCATTAATTAATTTTTCTAAATATTAAATATGTATTGATTAAACTAAATATTTAATAAAATATAAGAAACATATAAAAAGCTTAATAATATACGAATTTAATATATGTATATGAATAATTCTAAATAAATGGATTTAATCAAATGAAGTTATAATTTTGGAATGAATCAATTCGTTCAATCTGTTATTAAATGTTAATTGGAGTCAGGACTTCGTCACTGAACATTGCCTTTGCCTCCATTATATATTTTCACTCGTACAGTAATACCTCAAACCTTTGTTCGATTTTCCCAAAGGTCAAAGGCGACGGAAATAAAATCCAGATTCTGCATTTCGTCGCGAAAAAGGATAAGTTTGATGTTCGAGTTTTGATAATGGAGGCTAACAGTAACAGTGACGACGTTGTTGCGCTGTTCGTCGCCAAAACTTATCAGATGGTTAATGATCCGATGACCGACGCTTTTATCACTTGGGGCAAAGATAATAACAGTTTCTTAATCATCCACCCTTTAGATTTCTCTACCAACATCTTGCCTTTCTACTTCAAACACAGCAATTTCTCTAGCTTCGTTCGCCAGCTTAATACTTATGTAAGTTCTGAATTTCATGTATATCAAATGTTTTTTAACCTGATAGTTTGTTTGATGATTAGGGTTTTAGGAAGGTGGATCCAGATAATTGGGAATTTGCGAATGAATGGTTTCTTCGAGGCCAAAAGCATTTGTTGAAGAACGTTGTGAGAAGAAAGAAGGGTAAAAATCGATACATGCCGGTGAAAGCGGAGGATTTAGACGACGAAATAGCTGCGGAAATAGCGAGGCTGAAAGAGGAACAGAAGTCGATGGAAGAAGAGTTGCAAGGGATGAACAAGCGATTAGAGACGACGGAGAGACGGCCGCAACAAATGGTGGTGTTTCTTCACAAAGTCGTCGAAGACCCTGGTTTCCTTTCTCGTATGATGGTCGAAAAGGAACGGGATAGCCAACTCACGGCGGAGAACAACCGGTGGTTGAAGATGACGCCGCCACCACCGTCGTATTCTTCTCCTCACTCCTTTTCTTCTTATTCAAGCGCGGCGATTTCAAGTAATTCAGTGAAATCTGAAGATGAAGGATGGCATCCTGAATTAATTTCGCCATCGCTATCGTCATTACCGTCGCCTGGGGGTTCCTTAGGCGTGTTGGGGCGTAGAGATGTTGTGGGACAAATAATGGACTACGGTTGCGCTACTATAATGAGCCAGTCGCCGATGGTGGCACCGCCGGTAATTGAAATTGGGTATGGTGATAGGAATGGGAAATTGGGTTATTTAGGAGAAATGGCGGCGGCAGGGATGGAGGCGCGTGTACCACCGCCTTATCCGTTTTCTCTGTTAGGGGGTGGCTTTTAGTCATTTGCTTCACGTGGAATATCTTGGATTCTGCCTTTCTTATTGGTTTTTCTTTTTAGTTTTAGATTTTCCATATTTTGTTTTCATTTTCAATTTTTGTATATAATGAAAAAACTTAATTATAACTTCACCTAAAAAAAACTTAATTATAAAGCTATAAACTTATATTTATTAAACCTCGTCACTGAAAAATTGGAGAGAATGTGATAACTATTTTTAATTATTACTTAATTTTTATTTGGGGAATTATTGTTTTAATTAGTTATTGAGTCACACTCACACGTATATGTACAATACATATAATTATAATAAAAGTACTTTAAATAAAAAAATACATATACAATATGTTCAAAATTAGATTGAAATGGAATAGTTTAATATATCACTGAGTAAATGCACATGTAATATTTTAAAAGTAATTTTATTATTATTTTAGAAAATATCTAGGTAATAGGCATACATCCATTAAAAGTACTTTAGTTTTTCAAAAGTATGTTGAATTAATTTCTGAAACCAAATCAATCAACCACTTTATAATAAGTAGGGATATAATAAGTAGAGATATGTTAAAATATTTTCAAAAAATGTATTGAAAGAATGTTTTATTGAATTATAATTAACAAATCAACATAAGATGATGATTTGTATGCTAAATCGTTTTTGTGTTTGATTTTAAAATAATAAATGTAATTGTTTTAATTAAATAATACCTAAGAACGTGAATGGAAAAATAATCTTATAATAATATTAAGGGTAAATAAACCTATGTGACTAGGGTTGTCTGGGGCGATTTCGTGGATATTCGCTCTATTTCGTATCTTATTGGGTAGAAATTATTACAAATTTCATGAGTTGTAGAGCAGAAAATAAAAAAAAAAATTAGATTTGTCGTGGGTGGTGAGACAGACGTGGGTAAGACCTTGTACCCCGCCTCATATGTCATCTCCACCTGCGGCTGCCCAAAATACATAACAAGAATATGTAAAAAAATAATTTTGATAACACTCAGCACACAATCATTGTTGTTTGAAAAACGATTTTAAAAACGAGAGCACTAACAGAGTCATATTTTCTCATATATCTAGGGATGGGCACGGAATCAGGACCCGACGGGTTCTGATCCGACCCGGTCCGATCGGGTCGGGTATTTTTATGAAAAAATCGGGTTCGGGTCGGGTCAGGTCAGGTCGGGTTCAGGTTTTAGGGTGAAAAAATCCGACTCGACCCGACCCGGGACTAATAGTGTAATTTTCCCCTAATTTTTTTTAGGGATATTTGTAATAATACTCCTTTTATATATTTTTTTTATATAATTAGGTCCTTAAAATTGATTTTTTATTTACAATTTAGTCCTTAAATTTATTATTTTTTACAATTAAGTCTCTTAAAATTATTTTTTTACAATTTAGTCCCTAAAATTGATTTTTTTATATAGGTCGGGTCAGGTCGGGTCGGAGTCGGGTTTAAGGTATTTATTTTCGGGTCGGGTTTTTTAAAAGATATGGTCGGGTTGGGGTCGGGTTTAGGGTTAATATTTTCGGGTCGGGTTTGGGTGGGCCAAAAACCCGGCCCGTGCCCATCCCTACATATATCACTCAATTTCAACACACTATCAGTCATCATTCTTGAGTTTCTTAACTTTAACTCGTGTTAAAATTATATTTTAATTTACCGTTTAAAATGGCACAGCGACTTATTATATTTTCTAAATAGTTACATTTGAAATAATGTCACATATGTGGTAAGAGTCCGAAGGACAAGTATTTAATACATCTTTCATAAGAATAATTTATATTTATTTAACCGATACATATAAAGAAATGGGTCACATGACAAGTATAGCGTGGATTATGTAAGTTTCAGGAACCACGTGGGTGGTGAGGTGGTGATAATTTTAAATTTTGTACTCGTAGTGGGTCGTGGAGCAGGGATGAAGATGAAAGTTTTTGGCAAAGATGGATGCAGAGAGAGCATCATTCGCATCCGCCTTGTCTAATTGACATCTCTATACGTCACTTAATCATGTGCTTGGTAACAAACAAATCATTTTTAAACGTTACATACAATTCACTTAATTAAAAAATTATTACAAACAAGTTATTAGCATTTAAATAGTAGACAAAATAGTGATGTGGCATGGTATATAAAAATTATATTTTTAAAATTTATATATTCTACTAATTTGATCATTCGAAACAATTCAATAAATATGATGATTCATATTAATTTATTAAATTGTTTAGAATTAAAATGAGGACCAAATTTATAATATTTTAAATATTTACAATGAATTTATTGAATTATGACGAAGTTAATAGAATATATAAAGAATAAGAATAAATATGTATTATACCAAGTCACGTCATCATTTTCATTAATTTTAACAGTATGTGATCAAAGACAACGTTAATGATCAAATTTTAAAAATTGATTCAAAAATAAAAGTAAAAGGTAATAATTTAATGATTTAATGATTTATGTTGTAGTTTCTCTAAATTTTATGAGATACACCACTTTTTTATTTTTAACAAATCCTAAATCTAATCATAATCCTACCTAAAGAAAATAAAGATGAGAGAAGAAGAACATCTTGGCCAATCGACCAAACTATTAACATTTAACCAATAATATGATTGCACTACCTAAAAAACAGTACTATATAATATTTTATACGGAAAACCTTTTTTTCACAAGCATCTAGTTTTTATAGTTTAGAGGTTAAAGTTTTACTTTTAAGTTTTAAGAGTTGAAAATAAATTTTATAGTTTAAAGTTTAGGTCCTTAAAAAGGGTACATATCAGCTTTAAAAGGCCGTTTGTGAAAAAATAACTTTCACTAACGATGCATCTAATAATCATCCTAATAATAATTATATCGAACTACTATTATTCAATTAAAATACTGATAGTTGCATATGGGTTTCCATGCTTTTAACAAATATCTACGTAATATTTAGTTAGATACCATGCACTTTTTCTATGTTCTAAATACAATGTACATTTTCCAGCATTAATATATATATATATATATATATATTTTGAAAGGTGAATAGGCCTCATTAAAAACCCCACTAAACATTAATATATATATATATTAATATTAATATTGTACCCTTAAAGTGTGTACAGATAAAATACTAATATATATGGCACAATTGAAACTTTTAATATTATTTATATAATATTTCATTCAATAAAAAAACAATTTAAAAGGCCAGGAGGAAAAAGAAACATTTACGAAAATTACTTTTAGTGACAAACGAAAATAATCATTAATTTATTTATTAAATATAAAAATAACGTTGAGGGTCGCGTGGCACCCAATCGCTTATGGGGAAGTGGATTCCATTATTTGTCAATACCAACATTTTTAAAATTGAATTAAAAAGAGATTCACTGGTCGAATAATTAAAGATATTTTTATTTTTAAATTTTATATGAGTTCGAATTTTAGTATTAACCTTAGGAATGTAAATATCTCTTTTCTTGGTAAAAAATTGAATTAAATGGATCGAAATAGTGAATAAATTGAATTGATGTTTTTTAAAATGTATTTATAAAATAAAAGTTACAATTGTAAAATTTTAAATATTTTATATGTAATGTATTAAATTGTTGGATTAAGTTATTTTATATTAGATTAAATTGATTATATATGTATAAATAATTTATTATTTTAAAAATCTACTTTTTTTAATTATTTTATTCAGTTTAAATCTTCAAAATCTATAAGCAAAACAAACTGTTGAAACGAATAAAGTAATAAAATAAACTGAAAATTTTCATTAAATTGATTTAAACGACTATTTGTCCATTTTTTCTATCAATTCGGTACTTCAAAGTGTGATCACTATTGGAACAATAAATAAGAAAAATTGGAATTAACGGGTTGGTTCAAGTGGTAATGTGGTATGTAATTTGATATTACTTAAGCATGTTTCGAGTTTGAGATTTTTTGTATATAAAAAAATTTCGTTGAAAGAATCACCCACTAAAATTAGACGTGCGATATAAATCGGTTCGAATTAGTCCAATTAAAGTGAGAATAATTGGCTCACGCTGGCCCGTCTCGTGTGATAACATCAACTGGTTGGGGGGCAGGTGCGACACGTGTACGGTTCCCGATGCTTAAAACTGAAGCAGGCTGGCTAGACCATAACGTTGACACGTTGAACCCATCACTGCCGTAGGACCTACCACCTGTCATCGCCATGATTTGCTGGGGAATACAAACTCCCATTGGGGTTCCAAAATTTTGTGGAATACATACCTTGTAAATGTTCTTTTATTTTCGTTACCAAGTGGAGTTGTATTAAAATAAATAAATTATAAATTTTAGAGTTTAAATTTTAAAATATATTTTTTTATAATTTTCTACATATATTTTTTAAATTTCGAAAACAATATGAAAGCAAAAAAGTGATAGAACCTCAACAGATTGCTCCTTCATTTCATGAGTATATTATACTATTCAAAAAACTCATCAAATATATTTTATCAATTAACTCATATTCAATTATTATTTTTCAATAAAACTATAAAATTCAAAAACTCAATTAACAATAAAATAATTAATTTCTCAGGAGAGTATGCTCAAAAGTTTTAGTGGAATTGTTTTTATGATGCGAGGAGACAAGTATTTTGTTGGCATTTTGGGAATCTTCGGAATTAAGTTATTATATGGAAAAATTATATCATAGGCTCATTTCGCTAAGTCATTTATAGTCTAACTAATAAAAAATATCAATTTTAATTATTTTTTCATGTTATATTTTTAGGGATGGCAAGGGGCAAGGTGGGATTTTTTTAAACATTTTTACCCTTACCCAAAAATTAAGATATTATTTTAGTAGTGATAAAACATATTGTAAAAAATGTTTAGTAAAATTAATCAATAATCTATAGTTGTTTGATTATTTGAACAAGCAAAATAATATACAAAGATATGTTTATATTCAATATTTGTTTCAAGAGTTTATTAGCTATTAATATTTTGTCTCTATTAATATTAATTAGATTATGAAAATATTTTTTAATATAACATTACTAAACATATTTGAAGGGTTTATATATTATTTTCTTATTTATATAATTATATTTTTCATTCAATTTGATTAAATATTAAATTTAAATTATATTTGACGCATATGTGTTAATCTCATATATTTAAAGAAAAACAATCAATTAAATTATATATGAGTATATGTTTTACTTCAAAAAAGCACATTCAAGTTAGGGTAAAGTACCTGGGTGACCACCCAACTATTATGTTTGACCTGTTTTGACCACGAAATTACAAAAATTTAAAATTGGACCACCCAACTATTTAATTAGACCTATTTTGACCAACGACCGTTAAAATCTAACGGAAGAGTGACGTGGTTGTTAATGAAAATTTATATAACTACACCTTTGGTCTCTGTTAATTATATATTACATCACTTTTGATCATAATTTTAATTTAATTAAATAAATTATTCCATTCTCAAACTCATCTTCACCCCTCTCTCTCTATCCATTCTCAATTCAATAGTTGGGTGGTCACCCAGATAATTTACCCTTTAAATTATTTGGATACTTTTATAATTGTTAAGGATAAAAGAGTTTGTACACTGTTTATGTCAAAATCTCTAAACACAAAAAGTTTATTTTAGTAGTATTTTCAATTTGAAAGATTTCACCTCAATCCGCTAATACAATCTTTTATTTACTATTTATCAAATTTAGAGATTTAATTGGTCAAACCACTAAAAGTGGTTTAAACCTTTAATTTTGACTCAAAAATGATGTTTACTAAATCTCATATTTTTTCACCAACTAAACACTCCTACAAACAAAAGAAAGTACACTAAACATTAAATCAACACAAAATATATTAATATATTCTTTATGTTCCATTAAATTTGTTTTTTATTAACTTTTTTAATTATTTTTCTTTGATTATTTATTAATTAAAATTTACAATGAATAAAAGTATGAGAAGTAGTTTTAAAATATATTGGTTTATAAATTTTAATTATTTAAAATAATCATGATTAAAGTTTTAAATTTTAACTTTTAAAAGTCAATAAAAGATAATTTTAGTGAGACAAATAGAGTGCTTAACAAAAATAAAATAAAATAAAATATGCATTAATCAACGTGCATTAACCAAATGATT
Source organism: Hibiscus trionum (assembly GCA_030270665.1). Classification (NCBI taxonomy): domain Eukaryota; kingdom Viridiplantae; phylum Streptophyta; class Magnoliopsida; order Malvales; family Malvaceae; genus Hibiscus; species Hibiscus trionum. The sequence continues at coordinate 32,930,496 of BSYR01000022.1, read as the reverse complement.
TCACCAAATTCGCAAAACGTTCTCACTGAAATGATGAGAAAAAAATCCAATGGTGGCAGAATTTTTTGTTTTTATAAGCGTCTTAATTTTAGGGTTTAGATTTATAGATTTAGAATTTAGATATTGTGGTTAGAATTTAGGGATTGTGATTAAAATTTAAGGTTTAGAGCTCAGGGTTTAGGTTTTAAGATAATATGTTAGAGATTTAAATTTTAACTTATAAACTCGAAATTTTAACCATAAACCTTAAATTCTAAGCACATAAATCTAAACTCCTAAACTATATCTCTAACCCCTAAAATTAAGACGTTTGTGAAAACAAAAAATTTCACCGCTAGTGCATGGTATAATTATAATTACCCATAAATTATTTCACCGTGAAAAATCTTGCGAAGATTACAACAAATCGTTGTAAATAAATATGAGAAAATATAAGGGACATTTGAGAAAGGCAATGAAGAATAAAATAACAAAGAGGAAATTAAGAGAGGGACACTAGTTTATATTCATTGAATGAGTAAAATGGAAGAATAAAATTAATTTTTTCTCTATATATAGGGATAAGATCCGTTTACACAATGTAAGAGCTTCTAAGTTTTACACTTTTTATATCGTTAGATAAGTGAAATGAATGACTGAGATTAACAAAAGATATGAAAAGATTATCCAGTTCACCCACCCAACAATTCAAAAAAACGTGAAAGACAATAAGTTCATTTGCTTTTCTCCGAGTTCGAACCTTAGAAAAGACATTGTTAGGAGGGAGAGCCACGAATTTCGAACATGAACCATAAAATGGACATGTAATTTACCAAAAAAAAATTCATTTGCTTTTATATTTTCTGTTTAAGAATAGTCTGCTTATCAACTTCCATTAATGGAAATTTAGTGTGAGAGAGAGACCCTCCAAATACATTATTGAATCCGAGTAACATTGATAAGATATCATAGTTTTAGACCTCGTGATTTACTTCTATGACCCATTCATTGTTAGAGCTTAACCCAAAACTCATTAGATACACACACACAAAAGCATATGAACCATGAAAATTGTTACTAATTTGCATAATGAGTTCAAGATTAACTTTTGTGGTGCCAGCTGCTGTCAAAACTTTCAACGGCAAAGTAGTAAATTTGTGAAAAACCTATCCCTTAGCTATGGATTGGCGGACCGTCCAGAGCCAGATCGCCTCCGCCTCCCTCGTTTTTGTCGAATCCAACAAATGCTTAACAGTACAAAGCCTGAAGAACAGCAGAGGCATGCCATTAATCAAATACTAGACCATAAATGAAAGAAGATACGTATGTATGTATTTATGTCTCTGTGTGTGTGGATATATAAGACATTTACCAACCTGTAATTGCAACTACTACAGGTACAAGCCACTGGCTAGCAACTAGTTCAGGCATATCCAGCTGCGAAAATGAGAGGTAAGTTTATGAGCCTTTAGATTCAACATATAAAAAGAATGGATCTGTTAGGCCAAATCATCTGCTTCTTACCTCACCCAAGTACCTGTTTCCGAAAGAATCACCCTTACTCTTCTCTATAAACTTGGGACGCCTAGATTTTGTTGTATCAACAGTGGAATTTAAGCCTCTCCCCAAGTCAAAAACATGATAGCCTGGTAGTTTTCTGTTTCTTCCTCTAATGTGTAAACTGTATCCTTTAGTTCCCCAAACTTCAAATCTAGAGTCTCTCTGACAGATTAACTCCTTTCCGATAACAGCAGAATACACAGAGAAATTTACATCAGTTCTACGAGATGACAAGTGGTTGTCGTCTTCATACAATGGTGTATCTTGCTTAACAGACTTTGAGAACAGCACAGGATCTTTAATATTTGAACCAGTGAAATCCAGTATTTTTCTTAGAAGCCGGTAGCAATTGGTAACCATATGGCTGCTGTCTAAGCAGTTCGAGTCCCCATATACAGCAACACGACCTTCACCGACTTCTAGCAGGCCAAGGATAGGTGAGTCTGCCTGCATATGCCAATATATGACATAAATTTCAAGGTTTTACAACCATTAATGATGAAAATATGAAAATGTGCTAAAATAATTTAAAGACCATCAGTGATTAATTACCTTGTTCATGCCAGAATTCAACAGCAGATTTTGAGTGGCCCCACTTTCCGAGCTATCCAAGAAAGGAAAGCTATGCACATACCCACCTCTTGGGAACCTCACTATATCTGTTCCAGATGCATATCGACTCTGTTCATCGTCAATAGAAAAATCACCATTCAGAATCTTATCCCCGAAAGCTATCCCAAATGGAGCCAAAAGATCATTTAATGCTGGAATATTTGCACCTCCAGTCACCGGCGTCCACCAACTCCTTGTGTTGTCATCGAAAAATCTCATTTTCACCATTGTGTCAACATTATACCACTCGGCAAAAACAGCCAATCCCAACCCAGTATTAATGACATCATCCCTGAGCTTTTCAATCTCTTCTTGGAAGTACTCGTCCTCAAGATCAACCATCAAAAGAGTCCCGTATTGGCTAGCATCAAAACATGTTAGGGGAGAACCAAGTGTCTCAATATAATAGCCAGCATCTCGTAACATGTTGAACATAATGTGAAAATTTGTATGCAAGTGATCCCCGTGCCAATCAAGAATGTCATTCCGCACATCCAATGAGTCTCTTGGAATATATCCAGGAGGATATTTAATACTGTGAAACTGATCCCATAAAACCCGTTTTGATCGTGGTGGAGTTGGAACCACATTCAATTTCAACTTAAGAATGCAAGTACTACTTCGAGCACCCCTCTCTCCATAAGCTGGAGGACTGTGTATCGTAACAGTTACATTACCTTCAATCACCCCGGAAAAATGCGCACCTTCTTCCTTGATTTGCATGTGTAGTGCCAAGTAACCAGTCCAAGGCCAGATAATTTCTGAATAAGTAAAGCGAATACTTAGAAGATTCCCTTCCTCGTTTGAAGGATGCCATGTCGGTGGACTCTGAACATAGCCAATGACACCCATCCCATTCAACACAGTAGCATTGAATATCACAGGCATGGCACCAGCATAGAGTGGTTGCCGACAAAAGGGCCAGGAATACGGACAATCTGTATAATCAAGAACACTAGGAAATATGCTTGCTCGAGGTTGGTAACTCTTGAGGATCTCATACGATTCTAATCTGACAAAGAAATACAAATAATCAATTATTAACATAGTAAATAGATCCAAAGGGAAATATTTCTGAATGTTAAAAGGGAGAAGCCCCATGATTGGGTGAACTTACAGATCTACCCTCCCTGCACCCTGTTCATACATGTTCGGACCAGGAAGCTTGGCGGCACCCTCAACTAGTGCTTGTTTCATGCTTGCAGGATTCAGAATCTCCTTTCGTTTGTTCTCGGGAATGATACTACCAAGCAAGCATACCACACCAGCAACCACAGGACTTGCCACACTAGTGCCTGAAAGGCTTTTACACCCAGTACTGATCTTAGATCCCATAATTTCCCGTCCATATGCCACAACATCTGGTTTGACACGCCCGTAACTGCAAAGGGAATTAACCAAGTTAAATCTTCATGCGTTAATCATAACAAAAAGGTAAAAAGAGCCAACACGAGTATGAGAAATGGAAGACTTGGTAAGACCAGTAATGAGAAGAATGGGTAATTAATTACATGTGGCAATTCCTAGACCTGAACACTTTAAGATAATAAAAAATGTAGCAGAAAGCTTGCACTGATCAGAAACTGCACTCTGAAATATGTTTCATGTCAACAACACAAATGCAGCTTGAGCAAATTAAACATGATTGTGGGCTGGAAAAGTTATTGCATAAAAAGAATAAGAAAAAATGAGGAGCGACATAAATAAAAATACTTATTTAAAGATTCAAACCCAAGTAGGATAAGTACAAAAAATATGGAATATGTTAATATTGTAGAATAGAAAGGTATGCTACCCGTGAGGAATTTCCCAAGTACTCATGCCACGTGAAGAAAATGAAGCTATGTAATCACTATAATCGATGCCACCAACACCAATAATGTCACTTTGGTCAGCTGGATTGTTTAAAGTGCCATAAAGTGGCCCATCATTTCCGATCGCTGATACCATAATAATATTATTGGCTGTTATTTCCCAAACCTGGAGATCCATAAAACAGAAAATGTTAACCGAAATGTGTTCAGATGCATAATATATATACATAGATAGAGGGACAGAGAGAAACGCATTGAAAAGTGTACGTCAACATAAATATTGCAAGTTTCACCACCAAAGTGGGTAAACCACAGGTGATCATTGCTTATTTGGAAATTATTGTACAAAGAAGACAAGCATTCTCCTTCAAAATGTAAAGTATTAGAAGAGAAACTCAAATTTGAATGATCATTTAAGAGAGGCATAAAAGGTTTACGGAGGCATTAAGTAAATGCATTAAAAACAGACATAAAATCTTGAAGAAAAAATAAACTTAAATAAAGAATTAAAGCATTTCCATGTGCTACCAAAACCAAATTTAGAGGCGAAGTCAAGAACATCCAAAATAGCGAAACAGACAAAAACCAACATTTTGATTTGAAATTTCACAGCTGCAAAACAAAAAATATCAAATGATGGTTGACACATATGCCTTAGTAAATTCACAGGACACGGGAGTGGTACCTTCTCTACAAAAGGGAGATCCAAGTAATCAGGTCCACCAATGCTCAAGTTTAGCACGTCCATGTTGGTTGCAATAGCATAGTTGAAAGCATCAAGGAACCAGGATGTATACGACACCTGCAATAAGCTGAGGACAAAATTCTCACAATCGAACCAAACTTTATAGTAGAAGTCAAATGTTAAAAGAGAAAATCTTAGGCTATTGTGGTTATCAGTTTCTCAGATAAAATGTATTGTAATTCTAGTATTCTAGTGATAAGCAATTCAAATGAGCTTCAGATATCTGTAGTGCATCCTAGGCATTTTCAAACAGACAGACAGATATATTTCAGAGGAAATCAAGGAGGGAAAATAGGTGTGATTTGTAAAGTTCAGGGGCCAACTTCCAATCACAATACATAAATAAAGATAAATTTTAATACCAACATGCATTACCTGTGCATCAGTGAAAACTCGAAAAGCATAAATCTCAGTATCGGGTGCGAAACCAAGACATTCTGCATCTTCACTGGCAATAACACCCGCCACAAATGTCCCATGTCCAAGATTATCATTCAAAGTATCCTCGTTTGTCCAATTAGTACGTTCCTGAAAAGTTTGCTCGAATATTAAAGTTCCCATTAAAGCCACACTATTAAAGTTCCCAAAGTTTGATTTTTTTAAACAGCATTTTCCCACTTAAATATACCTTAATGTTTCGAAAATGAGGGTGATCAGCACGAATTCCAGTATCGAAAATAGCCATTTTGACTTTAGCGCCAGTATACCCTTTTCGCCAAAGAGCATCTGCTCCGAACAAGGAAGTAACTTGAGACCTCTGCAACAGCAACAACATAAGTAATTCCACAACTTTATTCATTAAAATTCTCGAAAATAAAATTTGTACTTTGGGAAATTTACCTGCATCAAAAGATGGCGACTCCAATTAATGGAGGAATTACTTAAACCCGAATCGTGGCAATGCTTTTCTTCACTAAACGACATCGAAGTAAAAATCTTTCCCGGTCGTTTTTGCCCATTCTCAAAAGCACCATCAAGCAGGCCCCTGTTATAGCTCATATCAACATTCACATCCTTTACAAATCCCAGCTTCTCAATTTCCTCAATTAAGGCTTCTTTCACTGAATCTTCAATAGAAAGCATCCCAAAATCGGTCGGGAACCTAGCAGCCGGGTTGCGCCTCTCGATCCACTCCCATCCATCGGATCGAAGGCTGGATTCCAAGTACGAACGATGATCGGACGCCGGTTTGTAGTTGGTGAACCGGATTATGTAGTTGCTACGGTTTGTTCGGTTGTGGGTACCGTTACGGTTTAGGGTTTGGTTATGAGTCGGGCTGAAGGAGGGTTTGAAATGGAGAAAGGCAAGGGAGAGAAGAAGAACGAAGAGGGCGGATTTGAGAGGAAAGGAAGGTTGAATTGTGATCATGGTGGTGCTAGGGCCGTTAATGGTGGATTAATTTGGCGGGAAATCCCTTCATGGAAGAATGAAAGAGGAAAGACTTCCCTACGTTTGAGTTTTTTAAGTCTTTTTCTTCACTTTGCACCTTCGGCTTCCGACAACCTCGTGGATCTAAAACGGAGAACACGAACGAACTTTTCAGATTGTAATGCCACGTGGACTAAAACCCTAACTTCCCCGACGAAGTATGTAACGTCGCCTACTTCATTGGTCAATAAATTAAAGAGTAAACTACATAAATGGTCAATGCATTTTGGGTAAGTTTATTCTTTCACCACTGAAGTTTAAAAAATTATGTTTCAATCATTATTATTTTTGATTTATAACAAAACGGTCACTCACCTATTAATGAATTAATATAATTCAAAAAAGGCAAATTAATATCCTCCAATAAGATGATTTCACGTCTCATCATCTTACTGGAGAGAAAACTTAAAAAATAAAAAAAAGCTTCTACTTTCCATAAGGATCGAACTTGAGACCTCTTGCAAAAAGTTTACAATGCCCAACAGCTAAATCACTTTCACATCTCGTTAAAAAACAATCAAATCTCAGTCAATACTAAAAGTCAAAACTTTTCAATCTATCACTTTTAAATTGTTTGGGTCGGCTTCAAATCAGACTATGTTAATTTTTTTAGAAAAATTGAATCTTTAACTGTTAAGATTGGTCAACGACCGCTCTGTTAATCAGAAAATCAATCTTTTGTAGCGACGGTTAATTCTTAAAATTAGAAGGTTTGAAGGAAGAATACTTTAACACGGTTTTTAATGACAATAACCATAACGAAAACAAAATAAAAGTGCAATATTGCAATACAAAGTATTAAAAAATGGTGACCAAAGTAAAAATGTCTTAAAAATTTAGTGATCACAATATAATTTATTTTTTATTGTTGGTCTAACTCTAACTCGTTCTTTTTGCTACTTGAAAGGAGGCAACCGGCAAGACTCAAGTCGTCATCGCCTAAAACCATCGTGGAAGCTCCAATTGAACCCAAACTTAAAACTTTACACCTATGTCCCCTCTATCTTGTTATTAGTTTAGATATTGGAAAACAAACTCAAAAATCAGGGTCATTTAGAAGATTAAAGACCCATCCTATATAAATTACACAAGTTTTTTTTAATGTAATAAAATTAATTTATATTCGAATTCAACGAGTGATTCTAGTAAAAAAGAAGATAAGTTTATCGTAGAAAATATGAGTTCAAGTAACCTTATCTACAAGGTAGGTGTATTATCAAAAGATTAATAACAGATATCAACATATACTACTTTGTATTATCAAAATAGATAGTTTGAAAATAATTCGAGCATAAAACAGTTGATAACTTATTTGAATATAACTAGTTTAATAATTTTTATGCTCGAATAATTTATAAATCATTCTGGGCATTCCAATCAACAGCATGGGCGTGCTTTAGATTCAATTGTCTTTTCATAGACATCAAATTTCACCCTTTGTTTATGAAAACAAATCAAATTCTATTTTTTCAATCGTTAGCCTCTTATTTTTAAACTTTTAGTTTTTCCCTCTTTTTTCACTTTCTTTTTTTCGCGCGAAATATATGATTTTGTTATAACTAAAAACATGAAGGAAACTTTATCTTTCTTTACATATAATCATGTTCACCCTTTGTTCTTCTTAATTCTGTGGAACAAAGAAGAAGGAAGAAGCAGCAGCGCCGCTTGGATTGACATGGTTCGATCATTGTCTCGGCGGCACAGCGTTCAGAGCTGGGGATCGTTCCGCATTAGGCGAACGATCGGCAGTGCCGTAGAAGACGATGATCACCACCATCAATCAAGCAGTATTGGCGTGAGAAATGAAGAAGATAAATCAATGGAGGAGCACCAATTTATAGGGGAGTGTCCCAAGGAGAGGCCTCAATCAGGTGCAATTTCAACTCCTTTCAATGTTTTATTTTTCCTAATGAAAACTTCGTAAATGTTAACGTTCGAACTTTAGATAAGGAGAAGATGATTGCAGATATTGAGATTCGAATGTTAAACATGTTTGATACAGATTTGGAACTGATGAAGGAAAGGTTTGCCAAGTTACTTTTGGGTGAAGACATGTCGGGAGGAGGCAAAGGTGTTTCTTCAGCTTTGGCTTTGTCAAATGCAGTGACAAATCTAGCAGGTAAGGATCATGTCGGAGCCTAATTGTCGATGTTCGTTAATCGTTATCGTTTTCACATCTATATGTCCTAATTATAATGCAGCGTCCATTTTTGGAGAGCAAGGGAAATTGGCACCAATGTCACCGGAAAGGAAGGCAAGGTGGAGAAAAGAAATGGATTGGCTTTTATCTGTAACTGATCACATTGTCGAATTTGTTCCTTCACAACAGATAGCGAAGGACGGAACGTGCATGGAGGTACCTGTCCGATCTCTCTCGGAAAAAGAATCGAGCTCATACGAGTCACGGATCTTATAAAACTGTTACTTTATGTTGCATTTTGATTACAATTTCACCGTATTAACCTGCAACGATTTGTTTCGGTTTTGATAGATTATGGTCACGAAACAAAGGAATGATCTGCTCGTGAACATACCCGGCCTGCGCCAACTCGATATGTTGCTTATTGTGCGTACTCATATCCTTCTAACATTATAAATTCAGTTGAAAATGTAGCAAAGATTAGTAATGTAGTTGTTGATCAAATTGTAATGAAACAGGAGACTCTTGACAACTTTGGAGGAAAAAAGGAATTTTGGTACGTGTCGAAAAGCACAGATCTCGGGAACGGGAACGGCCGAAGGGAAGGGAAATGGTGGCATCCGGTGGTTAAGGTTCCACGAAATGGATTATCGGAAACATCGCGAAAATGGCTGCAGTCTGAAAAGGAGACCGTGAGCCAGGTACTAAAAGCAGCTATGGCCATCAATGCTGCAGTCCTATCCGAAATCGAAGTCCCCGAAAGCTACATTGATTCCCTCCCTAAGGTAAAGAAATGCAACTCTTTATGAACTAAAACATTTAAACAATTTGTGTAATTATGATCGACGTTCCCAATGATGTCAATGTAGAATGGAAGATCAAGCCTTGGTGATTCAATCTACAGAAGCATCACATTGGATTACTTCGATTCGGCACAATTCCTTTCGACCATGGACTTGTCAACGGAACACAGAGTTCTCGATCTCATAAACAGAATCGAGGCCTCGATGATCATTTGGAAGAGGAAAATGCACCACAAAGATGGAAGGTCGTCTTGGGGTTCATCCGTTAGCTTAGAGAAACGGGAGCTCTTCGAAGACAGGGTTGAGTTGATCCTACACCTAATTAAGCATCGCTTTCCGGGGCTTCCGCAATCCACACTCGATGTATCTAAGATCCAAGAAAACAAGGTAAGAGTATAGAAATGGCATTGTTATTATTTTCAATGTATTCGAGTCCGAAAAACTTAACTCTCTCAACTTCACAGGATGTAGGACATGCTATCCTAGAGAGCTATTCAAGGGTTATAGAGAGTTTGGCTTTCACAATCATGTCGAGAATCGAAGATGTCCTTCACGCCGACGACCTTACACAAGCGTCATTACTGGAAAGATCCTCAAACTCCGACGACGAAGTGGCGAGGGTGAGTTCTTCGGATGCACCAAAACTCTTGGATTTCATGCGTTGGAATGCCATTCCCCCAACTAGAAGTTCAAGTGCATCTGATATGGAAAACTTGTTCAAGGTTGATAGTGACAACAAAGCATCGTCAAGATCGAAATCGTAACCGGCCTAAGAAGTCCGAGTGATCTCAATTGATCAATCGATGATGATATCCAATAATCTTAGAAGGAAAGGAAAGAATGGAAAGAAAAATGTAAAGGAAGAAAAATAGTTTTTTTTTTTTTGAAAAAGTAATTCACTAATTTTATTAAACGAGGAAATATTTGAAAATACAATGAAAATTTATCGCTGAGTAAACAAACACTTAAATACAGATACAATCCCAGAAAACTAAAATAGCGGCTCTAGATCATAAGAGGACCAAACAAGAAACATGAAAGAATCTACTCTAAAGATTCGAAACAAAAGACCGATATAAACATGCCAAATCAACGATGATGGTAAAACCATCAACAAACAACATTAACAAATGGATATTACTATGAACGTACCGTTGACAATCGCGGATACAAACATTCTTACAACTCAATCGCTGATAATGGTAGATGTAATTACGTATCTAAATTCGGTTCAAGGGACCGAGACAAGGAGATCAGCAGCATAATGAAAGGTGCGCTATCTTGATCAGTCGTGGCAACGTCAAATCCAACCTTTAAAAGGATAAATAAACAAAAAAAAACGTGCCAATAGACAAAAAAGCGTGCTAATAAGAAAAAAATGTACCAAATTATAGAAGATTTATTAAAATAAAATAACTGAAAAACAAAAAAAACGAAACAAATAAATAAAAAAACGAGTAAATAATAGATTCGGCGATCGACAACCAACAAAGTTAAAATCGTCGCTGACTATTCAAAGGAAAAAGATGAAAGCTTGCGGCGCTACACTTAGTTAGAAAGAAAATTAGGGTTTAGACGTAAAGAAAAATTAGTTACATGTAATTTTAGCAGTAAGGAAAAAAAATAGTTAGAAAGCTTTCATTATGTATACATTCAACCCCATATAAGATTTCAATGGAACAGTTACTTTCGAAAACTTAACATGGTTCTTCTTCGGAATATGGACCCTGAAAGTAATTATTTAATTCTTTAATGCCTAATCACTAAACTTTTAATTCGCTCTTAATTAGTGTTTTACTCGTACGTTCTTTATTCTTTTCTTATTCATTTTCGAGCTCTTTTCTTATTCATTTTCGAGTTTGTATCAACTTTATAAACAGCAAACATCAAATGAGATTATGAGAGATTCTCATATGTGAAGTTGATGCCTGCTTGACAGAGTTACTTGAACAACAAATTTTGGGTGTCGTAACTAGATTCATTAGGTATTATCTTAATGTTGCATCGACCATTTTTCTTTTTTTTTTTGTTTTATGCTACCACCAGGTGGTGTAGTGGGAGGCACTAGATTATGTGTTTAAATTCTAGTGTTGTAAATAAAGTAAATTAATTGGATTAGAAGTAATTCCTTTATGTGAGTCTCTACGATATTCAATTTAAATTATTCAATAAATAGATTTGAATACAGATGGTTAAACTAAGAAAATATTATCAAAATTCGACGATGAAATATAAAAATCAACAACAAACAACATTAAAAAAGTACATATCACAGTAACGAGGCATGTTGACAACACGATTATTACCACAATTCAATCGCGAACAAGAGCGATGACTGAGCTCGTATCCAAATCCAGTTCGAGGGTCCAAAACATGGAGATGAACATGATAATCAAAAGAACACCATCTTGATTAGTCGTGGCGATGTCAAATCTAACCCTACTAGAAAAAACAAGAAAAAAAGGTCAAACGACCGATTAAGAGAAAAAAAAGTCAAAAGATAGAGAAAAACATGTCACAAAAACAGAGTTATTGAATTTAAAATCTATAAAATAAAATAAAAAACAAAAAAAAAACAACAAAATAATATTGACGGTCGACAACCAACACTAAATTTACTACCTATGTAAAAAAAAGTTACAGGCTAGAGAGGAGGAGACATCATCCGCTAGGGTTATTGGACTTGTTAGTTTGAGTAATAATAATTAAATGTATTCCCGAAATAAATATAATTTATATTAATAAAATAATATGAAAATATTTGTTTATAGATATTTTTAACTCTTTGACAATGCACATAAATCATGTAGACAAAGCGATTTAAACATTTGTCTCCTAAGATGAATATCATCCGCTTTTCTACTATAACACTTATTGGGTTCAACTCGGTTTTGTTATATATATAAAAGTATAGAATATGTTTTTTCGGGGTTAGATTTGATGACGTCACGACTGATCAAAATGACTCTTATTGGTAATCTTTTTTATCTTCCCTGCTTTGGATCCTCGAATTGAATTTGGATACGCGGTTTGTGTTCGTGAATAGTTTCTCATGGCGTTCGGCTTTGATTTGTGGTTCTCAATAGTCATTCAATAGCTTAATCCCCTTTTGTGGTTCGTTTGTCGATATAGTCAAATTTGTTTATATCTATTTTTCGTTTGAGTCTTTTAGTTGGTTTTTAGCTTTTTCCATGTATGGTCCTTATACGATCTAAAGTGGCTAGTTTCTTACATTAAAGTTATAGGAAAATGTCCAAATTATATATTTAGTTTACGATGATAATTGTTAACTCTTATTGAAATTTTGGAAATTTTCTCTTATTAATAAGACTAGCGGATTTTATTAAAAAATATAGAATATGTAAGCAAGTACATTTGGCTAGTTGACCAAGCTGCTCATCTGTGTTCCTCATATTCCCTTAGATTATGGGCTCTAGACTCTCTAGGAGCTCCCCTTTACTTTTAGGAATGATTATTAGAATTAGAATTAAGATTTGTCAATATATATATATATATATATGGATAGGATCAAATTACACTGTGTAAAACTCTTTAAGTTTTACACCTTTTTTGGATCGTTGGATGAGTGAAACGAATGGATGAGATTAACAGTAAAATATGTGAAGATTATCACTTGAGAATTAAAAACACGGAGTTAATCTCAACCATCCATTTCTCCCATCCAACGATCCAAAAAATGTGTAAAACTTAAAGAGTTTTACACAGTGTAAGTTGATCCTAACCCATATATATATATTCATATGACCATTCAAGTTTCTACAAATAATAATTTTTAGAGAAAATGATTAAAAGTTTTAAGTTAACATTTTTATCTTTTTTAAATTATGAGTTCAATACTTATATGAGCAATTTTTTTCTCTTATTCTCCTTAGTTAGGAACTGTTAAAAAAAATTCACAAATACATCAGCAAATGTGAATCAAATAGATCTAACAATTCATATGTTCAATTCAATTAATATATAGTGAAATAAGGGATATTATCAATGTATCATAAAATAGTCGTACGAATATAAAACATGGAACTATGACCAAATATTAATTCATCTCCTTCGTTTTGTTAAATAAGAACCAAAATTGTGAACAATTATAACTTTTATTGTAACACCCGTATTTTGGGTTAGGAGTTTGACGTGTGTGTTGGTTCGAGTCGTCAAAACCGATTTAATTTAATTAGACCTTAGCTTTGATTTAAATGATATCAAAATTTAAAGAGTGACATTTTTGTAAATAACTTGAAATAAGGAAGACAACCTTTTTGAATCAAAAAGAAGAAAAAAAAGTTATCTTCTTCTCCCCATCTCTTTCCAACGTGAAAAGGAAAACCCAAAACCCTCCCAAGCCAAAGTTACTATTCCATCCATTCTCTCCATCAATTCAAGAGCATTTTCGAAGGTAATTTCATATTTGAGTTCTCCTCATCATCCCCATCATTTCCATGGTTTTAGATTTCAAAACCATCATCTTTTTAAAAAATTCCAAGTTTTCCAAGTTGATGAAAGTTTAGATTTTTAATGGGTTTTTCATTTGTTTTCAGGTTGTTGAGTTAGGTTTTGAGTTAATCTCACTTAGATACACCTAATATCTTAAAATGGAAGGATTTGGGAAAAATCCCGAAGTGGGTCCTTGGGGCATTTTTCAAAGGGTCAAAACTTAAATTTTTAGTGTGTTTTAGTGTTGGGTTGAAGGGCTGATGGTATAAGGTTGTTAGGAAGGTGTTTTGGAAGCCTTTATATGTCATTTGGGTGTTGGAAATTGTGGTTTTCAGCTAGGTATTTTGGGAGCACGAAAATGTGAGTTTTGTGGATAGTTTGGGTGTGAAATTGTGAAGTTTTGACTTGTGTTTGTGGGTTGAGATTGTGACTGAGATTAGCATTGAATTGGTTGAGTAATACTTGTGTTTTGATTGGTTAGAAGCAAGAGGAAACACCGGAGAAGGATCAGGACCGAATCCGGAAATTGTGGAGGCTTGACTAACTTGGCTTGGTTTGCTAAGGAAGGGTGGTGAGTGAAACTTCAAACTCGTTTAAATTGGTTCAAGTGTGTGTAGTGGAGGTGTTGGAATGAGCTTGGTAGGCCATTCCAAGGTAGAAGTTAAATTGATAGTTTAACTTCTTGTATGTTTACAAGCTTAATACAATTATGCCTATTCTATTCTTGTGAAGCATGAATTGTGTATGTATGTGTATACATTGATATGTGTGATGATGAAAATGTGTTATAATGATGAATGTGTAATGTGGCTTAAAAGTAATTGACACTAGTTAACTTACCGGGTATAAATGATCGATCATTAGGATTAATGTGCATACGGTTGAGTCAAATTCGTGCGTGGCCTTGATGGCGTTAAGTCATCAAGAAAGAGTACGGTGATGTAATATTCCACCGGAAATATTTATATTATACGTGATGATGAGTGGAATCCCTTCCGTAGGGCATGTGATGATGAGTGGAATCCCATCCATGCGAGATCCGGTGATGAGTGTAATCCCACCGAGGTAATGTTGTTGTTGAGAGTAAATCCGCATATCCGAGTAAACTAATAGTGGCCAATGTACTTGCTCTTGTGATTATTATGTTGAGATACTTGCTTTATATTGTTGAGCTTAATATGATGTAAGATGCCATATTATTGTCTCTTGTGTTACTAGCTAGTTTGCTATGTTGATGCCTATGTATGTTGTGTGTGATGTTAAGGATTGCATGCTTGAACCCTGCATTGTCGTTGTTTTTGGTTTTAGAGCATCCTCACTAAGCTTCTAGCTTACACTCTCATTTTCGACAATACAGATCAGTAGCTCGGAGTTAGCAAGGATCAAGGCGAAGAGGCATTCTAAGCTTATAGTTGCTCAAGTATGGTTTAGTAAATAAAGTAGTAGTTTAGCAATGAGGCTACTAAGTATTTGTATGAGAGTTGTATGACTCATAATTGTTGAATGTTGATTATGCTTTACTTTGGATTGTAAGCCATGTTATGTCTTGTTGAATGCTTGTGTTGATGAGGCTATGCCTTGGATGTTTATGTTGCTTTTGGTTGAGCATGCAAACATTATATGTGAAGACATGTGCCTTTTGGCTTTTTGAGCTTTTAAGCATGCCCTTATGTGTTATATCTACCCTCATGTGAATACCTTGTTGTAATTGCTTCGTTGATCATCTATATTGCTCTCCATGCTAATTCTTGGTTGTAGAAGGTTGCATGAATGTTTGTATGTGGCTAGGGAAGTCCTAAAATGCATTTAGAGTTGAGTCTTGTGTTGTTTTGCTGAAATTTGGAGGCTTGCAGTGCAGGGCGTATCGCTACGCCTAAGGGCCGTATCGATATGGTCTTGCCTTCAGGACTCAGTTTTGGCTTGGTGTATCGATACGCGGGGGTGTATCGATACGCCCAAAACTCACTGGAATTTTGAGATTTTGGCGTATCGGTACGGTGTTAGGGCGTATCGGTACGGTTTTGTCTCGTTAACCACGAGATGTTGACCGAGGAGGGTGTATCGATACGCCCAAGGGCTGTATCGATACGGCCTCCCCTGAGTTGACTGTAAGGGTTGACTTGGTCAAGGCGTATCGATACCCTTGACAGATGTATCGATACTGCCTGCTCTGTGTCTTAAAAGTGGGTTGTTTCATATGATGTTTGGGCTTGGTTGCTTTTGTTCGTGATGCTTTCCGCTGTTGTGATCACTTAAGAATCAAATGTGCCTTTAGACAAGATAAATATTAAAAGAATTTTCTAGGGTTGCTAACCGAGGTGGGACCTCAACGGGTTACACTTCGGTTTTCCCCGTGTGGCCTACTCGATCCGGTCAGTCGACCAGACCGGGGCGAGGATGTTACATTTGTTGGTATTAGAGCCTGAGGTTACCGAGACCTCGGGCATGTAAGTGAGGTAAGGTTGATGTGTTAAGCAATTGTCATGTTTCGAGGTATGCTATGATATGTATTCTTGTTGTTTGATCGTTCATATGATGTTTGGAAGCATGATTGTTGTGTTTTGGTGGAGTGTCGAGTTCCCATTGCTACTATTACTTAATTTAAAAAGGTTTTGTAAAGGAAAATACTTGAGCACAGTTGGACCCTTGCCTTTGCTAACTTAATCCTTATATGTTTGTTTGTTGTAGTTATTATCTTGCTAGATGTATCATGAGACCACGAGGGAGGCCTAGGATGGTTCAACCGGAACCACGGGCACAAGCTCTAGGAGTTGAGCAAATTGGTGGGGCGCAGGCTCCTCAACCTCCTCCACCTTCTACTCCCCAAGATGGAGGCAAGGCGGGAGCCGAGGGCGTAGAACCACAAGTTGGCCAAGGACCGGCCGGAATAGATTTAGCTCCCTTAGTTCAGGCGATAGCCGGGGCTTTCCAGGCTGTAGTGGCTGGGGGTCAGGCAGTGGCACAACCCCAGGGAGAGGGTACTGGGTTGCCATTGGAGAGACTCTGCAGTTTGGGAGGTGAAGAGTTCAGAGGGTCGACACCTGAGAGATCTGAGATGTGGTTTGAGAAGACCGTCCGTATTTTGGCACAGATGGGTTGTACCGGGGAGCGCAAGCTAGGGTGTGTTATATCTTTGCTTCAGGGTGACGCCTACACTTAGTGGGTCACCATCACCACGGGTTTGGAAGAGGCTGAGATCACTTGGGAGTTTTTCGAGTCAGCTTTCCGTAAGAAATATATGGGTTCTCGATATCTCGACGAGAAGAAGAGGGAATTGATGGCTTTGCTTTAGGGGAGTATGACTGTGACAGACTATGAGATCAGATTTGTCAGGCTGAGTCAGTATGCATCCGAGCTTGTTCCTACTGAAGTGGAACGATGTAACCGTTTCCGCTATGTGTTGAATGAAGAGATCAAGAGGTACACTTTGGCTTCTGACTACTCAGATTTTGATGTCTTGGTTGCGAGGGCCAAAGACTTAGAGCATAGTTTGGGCTTGACCAAACGATCTGGTGGTTCTAGTTCTGGGAAGAGATCTAGTGACTTTGATAGAGGCGATGCCAGGAGGCATCGGTACAATAGACATCACTATGACCATAGGCGTGGTGGAGGTAACCACGGTAGGGGCCATCAGGGCCAGAGGGCTGGTGGGAGGTTGCCCACGTGTGCTAGTTGCGGGAGGAACCACACCGACGAGTGTTGGGGAAATTTCCACTCGTGTTGGGGCTGTGGAGCTAGGGACCATATTAGGCGTGACTGTCCACATCAGGTGGGGCAGGCACCAGTTCAGGCTCTTGCTAGAACTAATGACTTTCAGAGAGGCCGCGGGCGCGGTAGAGGTAACTTCTAACCGAGGAATGATGGCTAGAGAAACATAGCACATGTAGTCGTAGTCCAGCCAGAGAGCGGAGGCCAGGCTAGAGTTTACGCTCAGCGTGGGGATCAGCATGACACAGATGTGATTGCAGGTAACTTCTCGATACAGTCTTTGGGTTTGCTTTCTTTGATTGACTCCGGGTCTACACATTCTTATATACTGATTGAGCATGCACAGTTGTTGAAATTGCCTTGTGAAATATTAGAAGTAGGAGTTAGTGTTACTAGTTCCTTTAGAGATACAATAGTAGTTAGAAAGATGTACAGAAGATGTTCGTTAATGGTTCATGGGCATGTGTTTTCAGTGGATATGATGGAGCTACCTTTTTATGGCTTTGATGTGATTCTGGGTATGGACTGGCTCACTGAGCATAGAGATAGGATAGACTTTGAGACTAAGAGGATTTCTTTGAGACTCGCGGATGATTATGAGATAGTGGTTGTAGGTGAGAACGTGAAGTTCTTATCGAATGTAGTTTCAGTTCTAGAGGCTGAGAGGCTAGTTGAGATGAGTTGCGAAGCATATCTGGCCTATGTGATGAATCCAAACATGAGTGAGGTTAGACCTCAAGACATCCGGACAGTGTGTGACTTTCCTATTGTGTTTCCGGAAGAATTACCGGGTTTACCACCTGATAGAGAGGTAGAGTTTGTTATAGAGACTTATTCAGATTCAGCTCCTGTTTCGATTGCTTCGTATCGTATGGCACCGAAAGAACTGAAAGAGTTGAAGACTCAATTGCAAGAGTTGACAGATAGAGGCTTCATCTGACCTAGTTCTTCGCCTTGGGGTGCTCCAGTTTTGTTTGTGAAGAAGAAAGATGGAAGCATGAGAATGTGTATAGATTACAGACAATTGAATCAGTTAACAGTGAAGAATAAGTATCCATTGCCAAGAATGATCAGTTGAGAGGGGCATCAGTCTTTTCGAAGATTGACTTGAGATCAGGTTACTACCAGCTAAAGGTAAGAGAGGTTGATGTACCGAAGACGGCCTTTAGGACTAGATATGGTCACTATGAGTTTCTAGTCATGCCTTTTGGGTTGACTAACGCACTGACTGCTTTCATGGATATGATGAATAGAATCTTCCATCAGTACCTAGATCAGTTTGTATTTGTCTTCATAGATGACATCTTAGTGTACTCGCGTACCGAGGAAGACCACGACTGACACTTGAGGCTAGTTTTGAAGACTGTAGAACTGAGGTTTTGATATAATATTTGAAAAATGTTTTGGACTAAAATGGAAAGATTTTAAAATATGTTTTTAGTCAAAAACAACTTGAAAATATGTTTTAGGGTTTTTAAAGCTCTGGAATGGACTTAAAAGTACATTTAAAGTAGTCAAAACCGAGCATTTTAAGTGACAGTATCGATACAGTGGAGAGTGTATCGATACACCTTAGGGTTTTCAAACTACAAGGATTCCAGTAGCTAAAACCTGTATCGATACGCCTAGACGTATCGATACGGTGTATTTGAAAATAGCCCAACGGCTAGTCGCGTACCGATACGGTTGTATCGCGTACCGATACGCCAACGGTCATTCCCAACGGTCATTTGACTTTGCAGGACCGTACCGATACGCCAGGCAAGCGTATCGATACGCATCAGCTGAAGAGCATAACGACTATATCTGATTTCAAGACCGTATCGATACAGTGGAGAGTGTATCGATACACTAGGCTGCTGAACTACAATTTGTGGGAAATAAACGGCTATTTTGTATCCCCAACGGCTATGAAACATCCCCAACGGCCATAAATGGCTAGATACTCAATTTGGAGTATAAAATGGACCTCCAAGCATCAAGATCAACAAGAGCTTAAATTGTTACAACATTATGAGTGAAAAACCTTGTCTAGTGCTTAATTGTATATTCTTTGCTTAGACAACACTTGTGAGCTTACATTGTTAAATTTGCTTAAGTGTTTAGGTTTTTGGGTGAGAGCTTAATTGTGCAAACAAACGCCTATTGAGAGGTTTTAAGTTTGTTTTGTTTATCTCTTTGTAAGAGAGGGTTTCCTTCAAGCTTTGGGTAGAAAGCTTCGAGGGTGTAAAGGGTTTCCTCCTGATCCTAGAAAAGGGGACGAATCAATTAGTGAATTGATTATGAAATCCTTAGTAGGAAGCTAAGGTAGTGGATGTAGACTCGGTTGAGGAGTTGAACCACTATAAATCATCGTGTCATTATTCTTTCTAGCTTCCTAAACCCTTCCACCCAAAAATTC
Source organism: Hibiscus trionum (assembly GCA_030270665.1). NCBI lineage: Eukaryota > Viridiplantae > Streptophyta > Magnoliopsida > Malvales > Malvaceae > Hibiscus > Hibiscus trionum. Next base: position 32,910,854 of record BSYR01000022.1, on the reverse strand, counting down.
ACCTCTCCACCACTTGGCGAGAAAGAACGGTTGATTGATTCGAGCACCGAAAAACCCAACAAAGACTTTGTTAGATAATCAGTTGTATGCCAAGTAGGGCAAGTGTGAGTTCTGGATTCGAGAGGTAGTCTTCCTAGGGCACGTAGTGTCAGCCGATGAGATTAGAGTTGATCCGAAAAAATAGAAGCTATTGTTGAATGGAAGCAACCGAAGTCAGTAACAGAGATTCATAGTTTTCTAGGCTTAGCTGGATACTATAGAAGATTCGTAGAAGGTTTCTCGAAGTTAGCCACTCCATTGGCACAGTTACTTCAGAAGAGTGTTCAGTTTGAGTGGTCAGATGCAAGACAAAGAGCCTTTGAGAAGTTGAAAGAAGCTTTGACCCAAGCACCGATCTTGATTCAGCCAGAGTCTGGAAAGGGGTATGTAGTTTACAGTGATGCTTCCTATGTAGGCCTAGGTTGTGTTCTTATGCAAGACAAGAGAGTAGTGGCTTATGCCTCAAGACAGTTGAAGACTCACGAACGTAACTATCCGACCCACGATATAGAGTTAGCGGTAGTTGTGTTTGCTCTAATGATTTAGAGACATTACTTGTACAGGGAGAATTGCATAGTGTACACAGATCACAAGAGTTTGAAGTACATCATGACTCAGCGAGATTTGAATCTCAGACAGCGTAGGTGGTTAGAGTTTCTAAAGGACTATGATCTTACGATTGAGTACCATCCGGGTAAGGCCAATGTAGTGGCCGATGCTTTGAGTAGAAAGGTAGTTGTAGATTTGAGAGCCATGTTTGCTAGATTGAGTTTGTCCAGAGATGGTGGCTTGGTGGCCGAGCTTTAGGTTAGACCTACTCTAGGTCAGTTGATTAGAGAGAAGCAACTCTTAGATAGATCTTTGGCACCTCACGTGTAAGACATAGCCGAGGGTAGATCTTTAGACTATAGTTTCAGTACCGATGGGGTCTTGTGTTTCAAAAATAGGATAGTTGTACCAGAAGACAGTGATTTGAGACGTACGATCTTGACTGAAGCACACAGTAGTCAGTTTGCTATGCATCCTGGAAGTACGAAGATGTACCGCGATTTGAAGAATGAGTACTTTTGGGTTGGTTTGAAGAGAGATGTAGCTGACTTCGTGAGTAAATGTATGGTGTGTCAGAGAGTGAAGGTGGAACATCAGGTTCCCTCAGGTTTGTTGCAACCGTTGAGAATTCCGGAATGGAAATGGGAGAATATCACCATAGATTTTGTTTCGGGCTTGCCTTTGAATCCTACGAAGAAGAACTCAGTTTGGGTTATAGTGGACCGTTTCACGAAGTGTGCTCACTTCTTGGCAGTCAATACGACTTATACATTAGATAGATTGGCCGATCTTTACATTGGTGAGATTGTTAAACTACATGGTGTGCCGAAGTCTATTGTGTCCGATAGAGATCTGAGGTTTACAGCTCGATTTTGGGAGTGTCTGTATACAGCTTTGGGTACCCTTTTGAACTTCAGCACGTCATACCATCCTCCTTTAGATGGTCAGTCAGAGAGGGTTATACAGATTTTAGAGGATATGTTGCGTTGTTGCATCATTGATTTTCAGGGTACATGGGAGAAGCACTTGCCTCTAGTTGAGTTTGCTTACAATAATAGTTTTCAGTCGAGCATTCAGATGGCTCCGTATGAGGCCTTGTATGGTAGGAAGTGTAGAACTCCAGTTTGTTGGGCTGAAGTAGGACAGAAGTTGTTGCCTATGCCAGACTTGCTTAAAGGGACAACCGATAAAGTGAAATTGATTTGTGATCGCTTAAAGGCAGCTTCGGATAGGCAGAAGTCCTATGCCGACTTGAAGAGGAAGGAAGTTGAGTTCTCAGTGGGTGAGAAAGTGTTCTTAAAAGTGTCTCCGTGGAAGAAAGTAATGAGATTTGGCCGAAAAGGGAAGTTGAGTCCGAGGTATATAGGACCGTATGAGATTGTGAAGAGGGTTGGCCCAGTATCTTATCAGTTGCGTTTGTCATCCGAGCTAGAGAAGATACATGATGTGTTTCATGTTTCGATGCTCCGTAAGTATAGGTCAGATTCATCATATGTTATGCATGTAGAAGAGATTGAATTGAATCCGGATTTGACTTATGAAGAAGAACCAGTTGAGATCTTAGCTTCTGACAGCAAGGTGTTGCGGGGTAGATCGATTGAGTTAGTGAAAGTGCAATGGCAACGTCGAAGGGTGGACGAGGCCACTTGGGAGAGGAAGGAGGATATGGAAAGGTAGTTTCCTTATCTCTTTCAGTCAGGTAATTTCGAGGACGAAATTCCTTAAGTATGAGAGAGTTGTAACACATGTGTTTTGGGGTTAGGAGTTTGGCATGTGTGTTGGTTCGAGTCGTCAAAACCGATTTAATTTAAGGGTAAACTACTGCAGGGGTCACTTTCTTTTAGCGTCTGTACAGAGTTAGTCACCACTTTTGAAAAGTGCCAATTAGTAGTCCTCTACGTTTTCGATGTGTAAAGACTTGGTCACTCCGACGTTATACTCCGTTAGTCCCCTAACGAATTGATGATATAGCAGAATTAAAATAAGGATAAATTACTGCAATAGCCATTAAAATTTATCTCATGTACATTTTTTCTCCTCAATTTAAAAAAGTAAACATTATAGTCACTAATAAAAATGTTTCTTTATAATTTCACCCTTAAAATTTTAAAAATTCATTTTTCAATCCTAAAACTTTACAATCAATTAGTACAATAATATTATAAATGCTTAGATGAAAAATAGGTGCCCAAAGTATACCCTTTGAAACTTAGGTGCCCAAATTGCTCCTATTTAATAACTCAAACTTAAAAATTTAGTCCACTAACTACTAAAAAATTCGAGTTATTGGAATTTCTATTTTATAATTCAAATTTTATTTTGAATTTTTGAGCCGAGTTTATGAAATTATGAGTCGAGTATTTTCACATCAAACCAAAAAATTTAATTTTTTCGAGTCAAGTCGAGTTATTGGAATTTCTATTTTATAATTTAAACTTTATTTTGAATTTTTGAGTCGAGTTTATGAAATTATTAGTCGAGTATTTTCACATCAAACCTAAAAATTTAATTTTTTCGAATCAAGTCGAGTGTTGCACTTCCCTACATATAATTTTTAATTTTAATCTGTGTTTGTCCCAAGAAAAACTTCGGACTCTACTGTTGCTTGTTCACCTTCCCGATCGGCCGTCGTCGATCTCCGTCACCGTTGGGCGGTGGTGGTCACCGCCTACATCGCTAGAGGCGCCACGTCGTCGCGATCTCATCCATGGCCACCACGCGCGTCGTCGGGCCACCTTCCGCCAGCAAATCTCGATTGAAGCTCTGGCAAGAAACCAATCGACGCCACTGTTTCTCGCATTTTCCGGAATCGGTTGCCATCCATTAGCGAGACGGACACCAGATCCGGGCTCCTGACGTGGCGGCGAGCAAAACCCCTAAGGTTCTGAGTCCAACCGACGTCGGCGGAGCCTCTATCGGAGCTACGTAAGTTCCGACGACCTTTTATTTTTTCGCACGGATTAAAATTAAAAATTATATGTAGGGAAGTGCAACACTCGACTTGATTCGAAAAAACTAAATTTTTAGGTTTGATGTGAAAATACTCGACTCATAATTTCATAAACTCGACTCAAAAATTCAAAATAAAGTTTGAATTATAAAATAGAAATTCCAATAACTCGACTTGATTCGGAAAAAAAATAAATTTTTAGGTTTGAAGTGAAAATACTCGACTCAAAAATTCAAAATAAAGTTTGAATTATAAAATAGAAATTCCAATAACTCGACTTGACTCGAAAAAATTAATTTTTTTGGTTTGATGTGAAAATACTCGACTCATAATTTCATAAACTCGACTCGAAAATTCAAAATAAAGTTTGAATTATAAAATAGAAATTCCAATAACTCGAATTTTTTAGTAGTTAGTGGACTAAATTTTTAAGTTTGAGTTATTAAATAGGAGCAATTTGGGCACCTAAGTTTCAAAGGGTATACTTTGGGCACCTATTTTTCATCTAAGCATTTATAATATTATTGTGTTAATTGATTGTAAAGTTTTAGGATTGAAAAATGAATTTTTTAAAATTTTAAAGGTGAAATTATAAAGAAACATTTTTATTAGTGACTATAATGTTTACTTTTTAAAATTGAGGAGAAAAAATGTACATGAGATAAATTTTAATGGCTATTGCAGTAATTTATTCTTATTTTAATTCTGCCACATCAGCAATCCGTTAGGGGACTAACGGAGTATAACGTCGGAGTGACCAAGTCTTTACACATCGAAAACGTAGAGGACTACTAATTGGCACTTTTCAAAAGTGGTGACTAACTCTGTACAGACGCTAAACGAAAGTGACCCCTGCAGTAGTTTACCCTTAATTTAATTAGACATTAGCTTTGATTTAAATGAGATTAAAATTTAAAGAGTGGCATTTTTGTAAATAACTTGAAATAAGGAAGACAACCTTTTTGAATCAAAAAGAAGGAAAAAAAGCTATATTTTTCTCCCCATCTCTTTCCAACGTGAAAAGGAAAAACCAAAACCCTCCCAAGCCAAAGTTACTATTCCATCCATTCTCTCCATCAATTCAAGAGCATTTTCGAAGGTAATTTCATATTTGAGTTCTCCTCATCATCCCCATCATTTCCATGATTTTAGATTTCAAAACCATCATCTTTTTAAAATTCCAAGTTTTTCAAGTTGATGAAAGTTTGAATTATTAATGGGGTTTTCATTTGTTTATGGGTTGTTGAGTTAGGTTTTGAGTTAATCTCACTTAGATACACCTAATATCTTAAAATGGAAGGATTTGGGGAAAATCCCAAAGTGGGTCCTTGGGGCATTTTTCAAAGGGTCAAAACTTGAATTTTTAGTGTGTTTTAGTGCTGGGTTGAAGGGCTGATGGTATAGGGTTGTTAGGAAGGTGTTTTGGAAGCCTTTAGATGTCATTTGGGTGTTGGAAATTGTGGTTTTCAGCTAGGTATTTTGGGAGCACGAAAATGTGAGTTTTGTGGATAGTTTAGGTGTGAAATTGTGAAGTTTTGACTTGTGTTTGTGGGTTGAGATTGTGACTGAGATTAGCATTGAATTGGTTGAGTAATACTTGTGTTTTTATTGGTTAGAAGCAAGAGGAAACACCGGAGAAGGATCGGGATCGAATTCAGAAATTGTGGATGCTTGACTAACTTGGCTTGGTTTGCTAAAGAAGGGTGGTGAGTGAAACTTCAAACTCGTTTAAATTGGTTCAAGTGTGTGTAGTGGAGGTGTTGGAATGAGCTTGGTAGGCCATTCCAAGGTAGAAGTTAAATTGGTAGTTTAACTTCTTGTGTGTTTACAAGCTTAATACAATTATGCCTATTCTATTCTTGTAAAGCATGAATTGTGTATGTATGTGTATACATTGATATGTGTGATGATGAAAATGTGTTATAATGATGAATGTGTGATGTGGCTTAAAAGTAATTGACATTAGTTAACTTACCAGGTATAAGTGATCGATCATTAGGATTAGTGTGCACACGGTTGAGTCAAATTCGCGCGTGGCCTTGATGGCGTTAAGTCATCATGGAGGAGTACGGTGATGTAATATTCCACCGGAAATATTTATATTATACGTGATGATGAGTGGAATCTCATCCGTAGGGCATGTGATGATGAGTGGAATCACATCCATGCGAGATCCGGTGATGAGTGTAATCACACCGAGTTAATGTTGTTGTTGAGTTTAAATCCGCATATCCGAGTAAACTAATAGTGGCCAATGTACTTGCTCATGTGATTATTATGTTGAGATACTTGCTTTATATTGTTGAGCTTAATATGATGTAAGATGCCATATTATTGCCTCTTGTGTTACTAGCTAGTTTGCTATGTCGATGCCTATGTATGTTGTGTGATGTTAAGGATTGCATGCTTGAACCCTGCATTGTCATTATTTTTGGTTTTAGAGCATCCTCACTAAGCTTCTAGCTTACGCTCTCATTTTCGACAATGCAGATCAGTAGCTCGGAGTTAGCAAGGAGCAAGGCGAAGGGGCATTCCAAGCTTATATGTGAAGACATGTGCCTTTTGGCTTCTTGAGCTTTTAAGCATGCTCTTATGTGTTATATTTACCCTCATGTGAATACCTTGTTGTAATTGCTTCGTTGATCATCTATATTGCTCTTCATGCTAATTCTTGGTTGTAGAAGGTTGCATGAATGTTTGTATGTGGTTAGGGAAGTCCTAAAATGCATTTAGAGTTGAGTCTTGTGTTGTTTTGCTGAAATTTGGAGGCTTGCAGTGCAGGGCGTATCAATACGCCTAAGGGCTGTATCGATACGGTCTTGCCTTCAGGACTCAGTTTTGGCTTGGTGTATCGATACGCGGGGGTATATCGATATGCCCAAAACTCACTGGAATTCTGAGATTTTGGTGAGATTTTGGCGTATCGGTACGGTGTTAAGGCGTATCGGTACGGTTTTGTCTCGTTAACCACGAGATGTTGACCGAGAAGGGTGTATCGATATGCCCAAGGGCTGTATCGATACGGCCTCCCCTGAGTTGACTGTATGGGTTCACTTGGTCAAGGCGTATCGATACCCTTGACAGGTGTATCGATACGGCCTGTTCTGTGTCTTAAAAATGGGATGTTTCATATGATGTTTGGGCTTGGTTGCTTTTGTTCGTGATGCTTTCTGCTGTTGTGATCACTTAAGAATCAAATGTGCCTTTAGACAAGATAAATATTAAAAGAATTTTCTAGGGTTGCTAACCGAGGTAGGACCTCAACGGGTTACAGTTCGGTTTTCCCCGTGTGGCCTACTCGAACCGATCAGTCGACCAGACCGGGGCGAGGGGGTTACATTTATCGTGGGCATGACATTGATATTTATTTTGAAAAAAAAAATGATTATCTAGCTATCATTTTACTGGATAAAAAATTTAAAAATATAAACTATAAATTAATAATTCGTGTTCACAATATGTATTGAAAATTCGATAAATTATATTAAACAATTGTACATTTCTTAATATATATATAGGGTTAGGATCAACTTACATTGTGTAAAACTCAATTACTTTTACACAGTTTTTGGACCATTGGATGATAGTAATTAATGGCTCAGATTATTTCCTTATTTTTTCCCCAATATATATATATATATATGATAAATATTCTATACACAGGCGGTGGAAACTGAAAGTTTCCACAAGCGCCTTAGTTTTAGGGTATAGGGAGTTAGTCTATGGTATAGGGTTTAGGGGTTTAGGTGTAGGGGGTTAGAATTTAGGGATAGTTGTTTCAATTTAAGGTTTAGGGTTTATAGGTTAAAACCTAAATCCTCACTATATTACCCTAAAAACTAAACCCTAACCTATAAACCCTAAATTATAACCATAAAACCTAAATTAAAACAACTATCCCTAAATTCTAAACTTCTACACCTAAACCCCTAAACCCTATACAATAGACTAACTCCCTATACCCTAAAATTAAAGCGCTTGTGGAAACTTTTAGTTTCCACCGCCTGTGTATAGGATATTAATCCATATATATATATATATATATATATATATTACAAGCCACTAAATGTCAATCGCTAAAAATATCACACTAAAAATAGGAAAATTTTGCCAGGTTTGACGAGCATTGATAATCACCACTAACGACGAGCACCATTAATTTAATTTATAAAGATTAAAAATCTAAAGGACTCACCGTATAATTATAAATTATTTAAAAATTAAAAGGTAAATTAATTAAAATATATTATTTTATTTTTAATTTTCTTTTAAACATAGATCAAAATACTTATCTACCCCTAAATTACAAAATCCTAATTTTTATTCATTTGAAATTCAAGCCATCGTCGCCGTTGTTACCGCGACGACAGATGCCGCTGTTTTACCATGTCCGACCAATGACGACTAAACTGAAAAATTAAAATCAATTGAATATATGCAAGTTTTCATAATTAAAATCAATGTCAAATAGCTATTATTGCTGATCTGGCGGAGGAAAGGCGTCGTCGACGCAAGATATAATGTCGCTGATAAGTCAGCGACGCTTCAGTGTCAATTCTATTAAAGAATGGCCAACTGATGATTTTGTTATAACTTGAGCGTTAATTCTATTAAAGAAAGATGCTTGAGTGCCTGATTTGAAATTCTGAGGTTACTGATCTGAAACTTGCATAGATTCAATTGATTTTAATTTTTTAGTTTAGTCGCCATTGGCCGGACATGGTGAAACAGCTGCAGGGCAGCAACGGCGGCTTAAATTTCAAATGACAAGAATTATGGTTTTGTAATTAGGAGTAGATAGGTATTTTGATTTATGTTTAAAAGATATTAAAAATAAAATAATATATTTTAATTAATTTACCTTTTAATTTTTAAATAATTTATAATTATACGATGAGTCTTTTAGATTTTTAATCTTTATAAATTGAATTAATACTATTCATCGGTGTTCGTCGTTAGTAGTGCTCATCGGTGCTCGTCAAACGTGGTGACAAACTCATCACTAAATATATAGATTAAAATAGTTAAAATGAGAGATCCATTAATTGGCTGAGAATGCTCCTGTTGCTCCATCTTAAATGTGTTCGAATCATAATACTTATCTTGAGAATGAAATTATCACTATTTAATAAAAAACTATTAAAATAAATATTGAAAATCATAAAAGTAGATAGAAATCGTAACGTATACATTTGGTAACTTTCTAAAACTGTTTATTTTATTTTTGGATATATACTTGGTTGTCAAATTCGCATTCAATAGGTCAAAAAGGAGTAAACTAAAAATTTGATGTACAATGGTTATCGTCGACGACAACCGAAGACCAAAAACTTTGGTCATATTTAAGAATTAAATTTATATTTTATCTAAAATTGAGGGGTCAAGTGAAAATTGTATTTATGTTTAGGGATAGATAGATAATTTGATCTATGTTTAAAAGAAATTAAAAATAAAATAATATATTTTAATTAATTTACCTTTTAATTTTAAATAATTTATAATTATACGGTGAGTACTTTAGATTTTTAATTTTTATAAATTAAATTAATAATATTCATCAGTACTCATTGTTACTTGTTGTTAGTAGTACTCATCGATGCTCGTTAAATGTAATAGACTCATCCATTTTCTTTTATCATATATGCTTTGAGTTCCCATCGTAGTTTCATGTCATTAGCAAAGGAATCTCACCAACACATATTGACAATGATTTTCAAACAAAACAAACTAGAACTAAAAAAACAATAAGAAAATGATATAGTATCAACAGAACATAAAACTCTTTTTTATATAACAAAGAGAAAACAAAAATAATAATATATTTTGGTTTAATGTCACAATTATCCCTTAAAATATACATTTTGTACCGAGTTGCACCCTAAATAGCTTTTTAGACACTTTACCCTCCTTAACTTTAAATTGTTACTTTTGTTGTCCCATTTTTGTAACATTCATCTAAAAAAAAATCAGCCAATTAGATCGCGCCACATGACATTTCTTGAAAAAAATGAGATTGACTTTAATAAAAAAATGGTGAATGACATGTTGATCCTCTCAAGTTTTATATTGATTTAATTTAATTTAATTTTTTTGTTTAATCTAAAATTGACCCTATTTATTTTTGTTTTCATATTTTAATCTAAGATTATTTAATAATATTATAATTGTTGTTGAAGAATGTGTTGCAGCCTTATCTTCTATTTTGTTTGGGGAAAAGTTGAAGAAGATGATGAATAGTTTTGCGTTAAACATAGGTTTTTTAAACTATTTAACTAATACAAAAAGACTTAATATAGATCAGTAATTTGGTGTAGACGTAGTGGTAAAGTTTTGAAATTTTATCGTGAGGTCCTTGTTCAAATTCCATTGTATTTAGTTGTTTTATACATTTTCTACCAAATGGCATATGTCATTGTCTTATTAGATGGTATTAATATATTAATTATTATAATTTTATAAAATAATTTTGGACTAAAATTTGAAAATAAAAATAAATAAGGTCAGTTTTAAATTAAATTAAAAATTTAAAAACTGAATTGAATAAATATAAATTTTAAAAAACTTAAAATGTCATTTGCTTTTTTTATTAAATGCGGTCTATTTTTTGTTCAAAAAATGTTGTATGGCATGATCCAGTTAACCAATTTCAAACGTTACGTAAATGATTATGAGACAACTAAGATAATGATTTATAATTAAGGGATAACACAGTACAAAATGTATAGTATAAGTCTATATTTTTTATCCAATAAAAAAGTGTTTTTTTTATGAGTTGTCAAACGTGAGAACGCAAAAGAGCGAAAACAAATCAAGCTGTCTGTGACAGTGACAGCGGCGGTGGCAATGGCGGTCGTGTGACATCATCATTCACAAAAGCCAGAAAACTATTGAACTCCTTTCTTGGAAGTCGGAAAACTATACTCTTGATAAATTGCCAAATAAAGCGAAAACCAGATATAATTATTTTTAATTTAATTCCATTATATATATAAATTCTAGTATTGAATTTCATAAGTAGTTTCAATTGTTGAAAAACTAAATTTAAATATTTGATTTTAAGTTAAGTAGCAACAACACTAACAAATATTAAAAGTTATTAAAAAATTAATAATTATTTAAAAATTATTAGTGTTTAATCAAATATTGTATTAGTAGTATTTAATAGTGTGCGTCGCCTATGCAGACTCCTCCTTTTATAAATATGTTTTAGAATCAATTTTTTTATTAACATCAAATCTGAGTCCAATTATTTAACTGAATTCAAATTAATTAAATTAATGCATTATTTGATTAGATGGACATGTAAGTCAATTCATCCATACACTATTAAGACATCTGAAACATATATATTTTATACTATGTAAAAAATTAATTTTTTAAAATAATTTGATGACTATTTGTAACTTATAATTCTTTTTTTTTTCTCTTTTCAAACACATTTAAAATTATTTTTCACTCTATTTTCTATTATCCTCTTTTATCCTGTTTACATTTTCACTCAATCAAGGTGAAGCTCGAGGGTTCTCCGAGCTAAAACGACGTAGTTCCTACAATCCTGCCATCACGCTTTTCAAGGGATACCAGGAGTGGACCGACCACCGACGTCGGCCTAAAAACCCACGTGGCACTCGCAGCAATACACCACTGTATGGGTTTATCATCGTGTGAAACATTCATTCATAATAATTGTATTAGTATAAAAGGAAAGTCGGGAGAAAAATAGATAAGACGGAACGATGTCGCAAAGTCTAGTGATGATGGAGGTCGGAAACGACGGCGTTGCCGTTATCACCATCTCCAACCCTCCCGTCAACGCCTTAGCTATTCCCAGTAAATCTTTGTTCAGCCAAACTTTATCTCTCGTTTTTCATTTCTTTATTTGTTCTTGATTTATGATTTGATTTTCGTTTTGAACAGTAATCGATGGATTGAAGGAGAAATTCGCCGAGGCGACCAGGAGAAACGATGTCAAAGCTATTGTCCTTACCGGTGAGTTTCGAGTTTTTAATCGAATCAGTATTTTAAATTTTGAAGATAAATTTTGGATGTTAAATCTCCGAACTCAGGTCACTGATTGATTCAATTTTTGTTATTATTATTTTTGAATTGGTTGATGAAGGCAAGGGAGGAAGGTTTTCTGGTGGTTTTGATATCAATGTTTTCCAGAAAGTTCATGGAACCGGTATGAGCTAGTTAGTGTTAGTCAATTAATTAGACTGTTTGTACTTCTTCTTTTTGGGAGGTAAATTTTACTATTTAATTACTTCAATTTAGTGAGAACTAATTGTCTATTCGATTGGTTGTTAAACAGGTGATGTGTCGATCATGCCTGATGTATCGGTGGAACTTGTCACTAATGCTGTTGAAGGTTCCTGATTCCTTTAATTATCGAGTTTTCTTTTTTGGCTGTTATTTATGGCCATCTTATGCCGTACTTTGATTCTCTCAGATTGCAAGAAGCCTGTTGTGGCAGCTGTTGAAGGATTGGCTCTTGGAGGTGGCTTAGAATTTGCAATGGTTTGTGCTTTTCTCTCTTAATTTATATTTTACGTGACTAACATCTTTGGTAACGATTGTCTGTCTTGATCGTAAATCTGCCCAGTTCTCTAATATGTGTTATTCTTATGCAGGGTTGCCATGCACGTATTGCTGCCCCTAGAGCTCAACTTGGCTTGCCAGAATTGTCACTTGGAGTGATTCCTGGGTTTGGAGGTATAGCCACCCCTCTAGTATATGTTGATAAAAGACATGTGTAGACGGGCTATTCTTTTGTTTTTAGATGATAGCTGCTAGTTTTTACTTTTCAATCACTGACTGACTTGTTATGCTATGGCTCTTTTAAAGGTACACAGCGTCTCCCAAGGCTTGTGGGGCTTTCAAAGGCTATTGAAATGATGCTGGTAATACTCTATGTTTGTGACGCTTTTTGAACTTCTTAACAACCTGTTATCCTAATTCTTATGGCTTGTAATTTATTCTGCATTGTCATTTTACCTATTGAAAATGCTGTCATTAAGTTCTAATTCCTTCATTGTAAACTGGTTGCTGGATGGATTGAGTGGATTTAGAAAAGTTTTCTGATGAAAAATGTTTGAGATAATTGGATTTAATTGTTCTAATACTATGATTGGATTAAATAGTAACTCTACTTCTCTTTTTTGTCATAAGACCCTAAGCTAATGCTGTATTTTTCACCCTCTTAACTTAAAAAAGTTTTTTCATTGTTAATGGTAATGGAGTCCACTTTTTCACTTAGCAAATCTAATTCATGCAAGTATAATGCTTTGCAGTCATCCAAGCCAATCATGTCTGAAGAAGGGAAGAAGCTAGGTCTTATTGATGCGCTTGTCCCTTCTGAAGATTTGCTGAAAGTTTCTCGTGCATGGGCTTTAGACATTGCAGAGAGACGTAAACCGTGGTTGCGTTCCCTTCACAGAACAGACAAGATTGGATCCCTCTCTGAAGCACGGGAGGTGTTAGGAATTGCAAGACAACAAGCCAAAAAGACTGCCCCAAATTTGCCTCATCATCTAACATGTCTAGATGTTATTGAGGAGGGTATTGTCCATGGGGGATATAGTGGAGTTCTAAAGGTAGTTTTTGGTTTTAAGGCCTATTGCATTTATTTGCATAGTTGTCTTGCTTGCTGAAGAAATCGCTTCTGATGTTTTGTTGTTTATGTATAATAGTATATGCTGTTTTTTTCTTCTTTTGTAATGAATTATTTATGATAGTATCTCAAACTTTCGGGGCATGCAGTGATGTATTTTGTAGGATCCTTTCCCTTTAATCTTATATGTGATAATGTTTAGTCTTATAAGAATCTCCACTCAGTTGTACTTGAACATTTGGATAGCTATCTATTCATATTAATTCCTTGCATTGGAATTCATCTATGCAGGAGGTCAAAGTTTTTAAGGAGATAGTCCTTTCAGACACAGCAAGAGGTCTTGTTCATGTGTTCCTTTCCCAGCGGACTACATCAAAGGTAGTTGCTAATCGCTGGAACATTTTGCACCTTTTTCTCGTTTAATTCCTCTAGCAGAAATTTGGTGCATGATAGCACTTGCCATGTGAAAGTAGTTGGCTGTCTCCAAGCAGTGGAGGAATTCCAACTTTAAAGTTGATAGTGAAGTCCCACAACCAATTGGGATCCTTTGTGGTAATTTTTCTATGAAATTTTACTTTTGCAGGTGCCAAATGTTACTGATGTTGGCCTCAAACCAAGGCAAGTAAAGAAAGTTGCTATTATTGGAGGAGGCCTAATGGGCTCTGGAATAGCTACAGCTCTTATTATGAACAATATATCCGTTGTCCTCAAGGAAGTTAACTCTGAATATCTCCAGAAGGGAATAAAAACGATAGAAGGTTGTTATTCATAGTTATTGCCTGTTTTAAGCCAATAAACTGATGAATTTTTTTAGTGGAAAGAAATTATAATGTTTTAATTCTTATTTTAAAAGATAATCTTAATGAATGTGTTAAGATATCTATGTTGCATGTTATAGAAATTTAATATCTTTCTTCTTGTCTTTCCTTATTTTTGTTGGCAGCGAATGTTAGAGGTTTAGCAACTAGAGGAAAACTGACAAAGGATAGGGCAGAAAAAGCTATCTCAATGCTTAAAGGAGCTTTGGATTATGCTGAATTTAAAGATGTAGACATGGTCATAGAGGTGAGCCGTGTTATGGCATTTGTAACATTTTGGAACTATTGATAGCCACCACCTGGCCACACATGAAATATTATAATTATATATACTCATAATTTGTCTATCTCTAGTCTCTGTGCTCTAACTTGCGTTTTTCTGATATTGGAGGATTGCAATAAAAATATTTCTAATTTAGTTTCTATTTGCAGGCTGTTATTGAAAATGTCCCTTTAAAGCAAAAAATATTCAGTGAGATAGAGAAGGCCTGCCCTCCTCACTGCATTTTGGCAACAAACACATCCACTATTGACCTCAATTTAATTGGAGAAAAAATAAAATCAGAAGACCGTGTCATAGGAGCTCATTTTTTCAGGTTATCAAATTTATTTTACCGTGTTTGCTGCTTTGTTATTGCCTTCCCAATTCTTTATCATATGCTTCTTCATAGATGGAGGAATCTAACATCTAAATCCTCCATGACTTTTTGAATGGCATTACATTTTGGTTCTATGGCCGTTTTTCGTGCATCTTGTGGCCCTCATGGATGATGAGAGAGTTAAAATTTCTGCTGGACTGGTGAATGATTTTAAAGAACCTTGTAATATAACCTTGCCAAACACATCCACATTGACCTCAATTTAATAGGAGAAAAAATAAATTAGATCATGTTATAGGAGCTCAGCTTTTCAAGCTATCAATTCTTTTTTTTGCTTGCTTGCTGTTGTGTTATTGCCTGTCTAATTCTCTATCATACACTTTGTTATATACGGAAGAAGCTAACATCTAAATCCCCATGCCACTTCTAATGGCATTACATTTCAGTACTTTTGGTGCTATGTCCCTTTGTCTTGCATATTGTGGCCCTCATGGATATTGAGAGCAACTAAGATTTCTGCTGGAGTAGTGAATGATTTTAGATAACCTGGCAATGTTACCTTTATAAATTATGTGCACAGAATAATATTTTCCAAGATGTAAACTTTCTCTTCAGTGATCATATATCTTAGCATTTTTTCTTTTTAATTCCAGTAGGAGTAATCTGTAGTTATACTTTAGTCATACTTAAAAGAATCATCCAAGTCGAATAGATCCTTTCTGGGATGCTGTAACGCTGCTGATGAACAGAAGGTCCTTTGGACTCTAACTTTACCACTCTTCTTTTTACTGCATTTAACTTTTTTGTTCGGCATAGCACTAGAATGGCTTTTGGGGACCCCACATGCTGTGTGTTTCTTATGCCTACTGTCTTAGGGTCGATGGAACTTTGAATTCTTTTCACATGCTGTGTGTTGTTGTCCAGAATGATTTTGGTACCATGAATTCTTTTCTTCAGAAGCTTTGATTTCTTCCTTTCCTAATGTATTTTTTCCCTCTCCTCTTCACACTATGGAAAATTTACAAACATGGATTCCGGAATCCGGCCCTTTGATAAACTATGAATGGCACAAGATGTATGATTTTTTTGCAGAGCTTAAAGAAATGAATATTTAAGGGAGTGATTATACTGAATAGAATGGAGTAGAGCTTACAAAAAATGAGTTGGTCACATGACTGCCATAGCTCATTACATAGTTGAAGTTGTAGTTTTTGGATATAATTGCACTACAGTTTGTACCATGTATGCCCATTACTTAATTGATATATTGTTTGATATTGATTCTTATTGAACTGACTTTTTTTTTGCTTGTCCGATTTGGCTGTCTTAAACAGTCCTGCCCATCTGATGCCTCTTTTGGAGATTGTGCGAACACAAAAAACTTCCCCACAAATAATTCTTGATCTTATGACAGTTGGCAAAGTAATAAAGAAAGTTCCTGTTGTGGTTGGTAATTGCACTGGCTTCGCAGTTAATCGGACATTCTTCCCCTATACGCAAGGTGCACATTTATTGGTCAGTTTAGGTGTCGATGCATTCAGGATTGACCGGGTGATCAGCAATTTTGGCCTTCCTGTGGGTCCTTTCCAGTAATCTTCTTTCTTTAACCCTTGAGCATTAGATATCTTTTCCATGATTTGAGTAGGCATTTTTCCAACTGCGATATATTTTACAGCGAGTAAATCAATCAAATATTTGTCATGGAACTGTCATTTATCTTGATTGTAGCTTGTCTCAGTGATGATTTAATTGTGGTATATGCTTCTGCAATTGAAAAGGTAGGTATCATCCTTCCATAACTGGAAAACCTAAGAAGAAAAGAGTGCCACATGAATCTTGCTTCTGCACCAGCGGCAACACAACTAATGCTTATACATTACTATCTAGATGCCATTAATAGCTTAGTAGAACTAGGGGAACAAATCAGTTGAGAGCTTAAAGTTAAAGTAGGTATCGGATTTCATTTCATCTCACTGGTGATTCGTTTGAAGCAAAGCATACCAACTTATATCCCCTGGTATATTCTGGATATATGGTGATAACTGATAAGTTATGCTTCTGATTTGCAATATTGCAGGCTTCAAGACTTAGCTGGCTATGGAGTGGCCATGGCTGTTGGGAAAGAATATGAAAAGGCATTCCCAGATCGAGTATTCAAAACTCCATTGGTTGAACTTTTAGTTAAAAATGGACGAAATGGTAAATGAATACTATATTTATGTTCCTGGGGCATTCTCTCTCTCTCTCCCCCTCCCCCCCCCCCCCCCTTATAATAGTGTTGTCATGTATGTTCCTTTGTTATTGGGACGTTTGACATTTCATGAACTTTTGGTATTTCAGGGAAAAACAACGGGAAAGGATTCTATATTTATGAGAAGGGAAGCAAACCAAAGCCTGATCCTTCTGTGTTGCCTATTATTGAGGAATCTAGACGGCTTACCAATATTATGCCCGCTGGAAAGGTAAGTACTCCTGCCTCCAAAGGTAACTCTATAATCTATAGGCATGGAATTTTGTCCATTGATGGCTAACTTTAAGATTTATCACTCCAATGACGTGGTAACTTTGAAAACACTTCAATTACATGAGGAGCGAAAATAACTAAAACAGGACAGGACACAAATCACAATACGACACAGAAAAAACATGAACATGAACAAAAACACAAACATGGTAAAATCTATGTACATAAATTATTAACATTCCAAAAGTCATAAAAATATAATTATTTAAACTAGATTATGATGCATGAGCATGATATGAATACATAACTTGCTTCTACGGTAAGTGGCAGCAGGCTATACAAGACAAAGACTGGTGACAACTGCAATCACCTTTTCTTTGGCCTTTGTAGGTAAAATATCTAATGTATCGTTGTTGCAATTTTCGACAGCCTATTTCGGTTACTGATAAAGAAATTCTGGAGATGTTACTCTTCCCAGTAGTCAATGAGGCATGCCGGGTTCTCGAGGAAGGGATCGTGGTTCGTGCATCTGACCTTGATATTGCATCTGTTCTTGGAATGAGCTTCCCATCTTATCGGTAAGTCTTCGTCATTGATTGCAGTTTCTCTTGAACTTTTTGTTGAGCGGGTGGAGTGAAGAAAATTCAGGGACAATGTCTTACTTCTTTAGTTATAACTAATTAGAAAATCTTTTAATGTCATTGCGAGGTTTATCCTCAATCTAGTATCTGATTTTTAATATTGCTTAGGATTTATTTATCATGAAAAAATTATTAAATGTTTCCTTTTTTGTAGTCACTTTTTTTATTGAGAAAAATGACAAGATCAATGGGGAAATACTGGTTTGAATCAACAGAAAATCATTAAAAACGAAGTTTCTCCGAAAATGTCTTTACCTTTTTAAAAGCATTAGATATTTTCCAAAGCAAGATAGATCCTTACAAACTGGGATCGATCTCTTAATCACGAGTATCTTTTCACACAGTTTAAATAAGGATATTTATGTTTGATAATGTTGCATTAAATCATTATTTAGGGGAATAATTCACCCACATCTGACAGTGATTGTATCTTCTTATTTTGGGCAGTGGTGGCATAGTATTTTGGGCAGATATAGTAGGGGCGAACCATGTATACAGAAGTCTTAAGAAATGGTCAGAAATGTATGGCGGCTTCTACAAACCATCGAAGTTTTTGGAAGAAAGAGCCATTAAGGGCATCCCATTGGTAAGACACTTTTCTTTTTTAGTAGGTATGGACAAAAAATATTTAATATAACATGCAATATAAGAGGGAAAAGTTTATTTGGAGCAGTTCAATACATGGAATTTTGATTCAGTTTTATACATCATTAATACAGTTACTTAGGAGCATCGTTTTATATTTCTTTCTTTCTTTCTTTCATGTTTACTTGTTTTATTACACAAATAACGATTGGATTTAGTTTTTAAGAAAGGTTGTCGTATTTGTAGTTGAAAATTATATGATAGTACTGTTGATTGAGTCTTGATTTAGTCGGTGCGATTTTGGGTAATTTAGGTAGCGTTGGCTTGGTGTGTCCCATTTGATAATTGTGTAGAATCTGAGTTTTAGGATGTTATTTAGCTTCATTTATTATTTTACTTGATTTTCTATTTGTAGAGTGCATCTGCAACGCCATCTGCAACATCAAAGTCAAGGCTGTAAAGCCCAGAAATCTACTCAGTGTGGTCAAAACAATAATGGTTTGGTTTCATATTAAAATGTCTGTTGCTCTTTTATTTTCCTAATGGTTGAAAGCAATAAGAATTATGCTATTTATAGAAGTGTACGATATGGAGTTTAACGTGACTTTATTTTCTTAAACATAAAAAATATGTTGTTTTCTGCTTTTTGTATAAACATTGTTTTTATTTTAGTGTTCGTTTTATTGTGTTTGTGATTGTTTCTCTATCTTATTTCTAAAGTTTGAATGTCAAGGAATAGATTTGAATCTGGATGAAGAAAATATGTAATGTTTTTCTTCTCCTAAATATAAACATGTAATTTTGGGCGCCTTCCTGTATTTGTAATTCCATTGGTCGTATACTTTTGTGGGGAGCTTCGGAAGAAATATCTAAAATAACGCTGGTATGATAAAGCCTAAAAAATGGTGGTCCTGAGTCCTGACTATTCAATTTGAATTGAATCTTTGAATTTTTATGTCATAATACAATTTTCTATATTCATATACAATTTATTTGAAATGGCGGTGAAAAAAATTAAAAAAATTTATAAGCATTTTAGTTTTAGGTTTAGGTACTTAATTTAGGAGTATAGTTTAGGGGTTTATGTGTTTAAAATTTACAATTTAAGGTATTTATAGTTTAGGGGTTTATAAATCTTCACTGTATTAACTTAAAATTTAAATCTTAAATTTTAACTTTAACTTTAAATTCTAAATTTTAATATATATATATATATATATATATATATATATATATATCAAAACTTGTTTTGAGTTATTTAGGTTTCATCTGTATAATTCAAACATTTTTTTTGAATTTTATGAATCGAGTCAAAATAGGTTGATTTTCGTCAAATTTTGTCTACCTAATTTTGACATGCCTTCTGCAAAGGCACAAATCAAACACCAATCTCTGCTGGGACAGTTTAATGTAATCAACTCTCAATATTTTAATTGATTTTTTTACATGTTCGGATGGAGGTTTAATATGGAGTTATTTTCTCAAATCAATTTGTTTTATTTATAATATAATAATTTAAACTTTTAATTTCATTTAAAAGATTTAACATTTAATAGTTAAGAAACTAAAATTTTAATTTAACATGATATGAGATAACTGATTAGCTCGAGTTCAAAGACATTTTTAAACCAACAATCGGACCAGATTATGGTCATTTAGAAATATATCATATGGCAGTTCTGGTACTAACTCCAAGCTTTGGAAATTATAAGGTAAATTATATAAATGATCACTTAATTATTTAAGTGGTGTTAATTAAATCACCTAGAGGTGACGTAATGATTAATATACATTTATATAATTATATATCTGGTCTCTATATATCCTATCAGTTTTATCCTATCAGCATCCAAGGTCTGGACGAGTAATGATGACATTTGGATTGTTTTCCTGGCATTAAGATGTAATCCATATCATCATAGTTGGATCTGCTAAAGAATGAATTTAAGAAAATATGACCAAAGCACAGAGAACTAAGTCCTGCTTGTCTTCTCAACACTTTCCTCAAAAGTTTACAACCACAAAGCTTTAATCCCAATTTATTTGGAACCACCTCCAAAATCCAAACATTCTAGATTCTACCTCAAAATGGATCTCTCATTCTGTCTCGCCCCACGCCCCGTACATCCTTTCTTCCTCGTTCCAGGTACATATCACGACGGTGTTCTTTTGGTGGAGGGGCACCCCTGATTGGTGACCTACTCCTCTCTCTCACATCACGCGGTCTGTCACGGGGAGGAAGTTGTGGTGGTGGAAGCGGAGGTGGAGATGCTGCTCGCCTCTCGTACTCTTTCCTTGAATGGAACAAGTTATCCCTTCCGTGTTCTCTATGTCCCCAATCCATTGGCATTGGCCTATCGAATCTACTTCTCCCCCTGTAGTCATTGTCTACATAATCCAGTCTATCCCTGTGCATGCTATGATCAAAAAACCTACCTTCATGCCTATGTGGTGGTGGACCGGCAGCTCTAAAGTCTCGGGGACCGTCCCTAGCCCAACCACGAGGAGGAGACCTAAACCCACCATTCATATTCCTGCGAGGTGGTGATAGATCCATAGGAAAGTGCCTGGGAGGTACATGTGATGGCGGGGGACCAGGGTAGCCTCCACGAGGACTTCCCACAGGCACAAAGCGAAATCTCTTGCAGTTGTTGCAGAACTCTCTCCTTGCAAAGTTTAAGTTTGCACATCTACAACAAGGTAATTGGTAAGATATAAAATAAAATGTAACATGCGGTATAAAACTTTAAAAAAATATATTTCAACAATTGACTAGAATTATACAATCTAGAATGGTTTTGAATTTTGAAGCACACGAAACAGAAAAAAAGTGTCTCAACTGATTGAAGAAACCAGGGAAACAAGAAGGCATCAACGAAATGCAAAGCAAGAAACGTAAAAGTAGTAAGAAGAGGGAAATTTGAAACAAAGTTCATGGTATGAAGGTTATATACTTACAAAGGATCTGGACAAATCCAATCTCCTTCCCTGGGTCGCACATTAGGATTATTTCTAGTCAATCCTTCACCTCCGATAGGTCCAGCACCATATCCAGTCCCATCAAAATCTCTGCTGCTGCGTTGCCTGCCACCACCTGGTCCTCGAGTATAAGGAGGTGAAGAGCCACGATATCTGCCAGGATCCCTACCATTACCAAAATCACGGTTTCGTGATGGACCACCTGAGCGATCAAAATTGGAACCATATCGGTGATCTGCATCCCTACGGCGTATTGGAGAACTTGAACCTGCACGAATTCTATATCCTGGAAAAGAAAAAAGGCAACAGCTCCTATAGATAAGCAAATCTAATTTGAATACAAGAAATATTATGGAAAACAATGTGTTTATCTGCAGAGAAACTTATGGGCAATCAGTTGTTCAAAGGACCAATAAATAAAGTTCGCGAGGATGGTTACCACTGTTCAAGTTCTCCTCTCATCATGGGTACGGAATGAAAAATCCAGTACAGAAGGTAATACTTGTTTCAAAAGTTATTTTCCCTTTCAAACACAGCATTTTACCAGTATATCAAAACCAATATAGCAGCTCTCAGTCATCAGGAAGAAAAAAGGTCGTTTTTCCTAGATTCAAGCACCAAAAGTCTATCTTGTAAAACTTACATACTTAATGATATATTTTCAACCTAATATCTGACCTATGAAGCCCAATATCGTAAATCTGGAGCAACCTCATTTGATACAGCATAGGTTGAAGGGAGGTAACATAAAAATCATTAACCACCAAAAACCTTCACACAAATTGCCTTAATAAAGTGTAGTTGTCCGAGCAACAATGCAGAACTAAAGGATCGAAAGCACCAAAGATATCCACCCATGATGAAAAAAAAATAAACCATAAGCCAACATGCGCCAAATTTTCTGAAAAGCCCATCTCAGCACACTGTTTGAAAAGGTTCTACCACCCGAAACATGAGTTCATTTCCCTATACCTATACATAACTTGATGGATAGAAAATACAAACCAGCAGGGCTTCTTCCACCCCAAAGGAGCAACACATAAGTCACTGACCACTTATGATATGCTTAAATATCCAATAACTTTGCCCATCAGTTCAACTAACCAAATAAAAACAAAATAATACAGAAACACACAAGAAGCCTCATGAAGATGGAATACAACATATGAAGGATATTCCACAATACCCCATTCACTTGTCAAAAGATACTACTTACCCCAATAAAGTATAAGAAATAATCAATGTGAAACCTAATTATCCCTCCAGAAGAAAAAATAAAATAAAAAACAAGCCTAAAGCCAAGTAGATTCCACCCCAAAAGTTTATTGTAAGTCACCAGATACTGGCATTATCATTACCGAGCACTTACATAAATTAACAAAACCAACAAAAGTCCAGGAGAGATATAGCTCCACTCCCACAAACAAAATTAGTTATAATGGTCCGGAATATTCCACCTCAAAAGTTTATTATAAGTAACCAGATACACCATACTGTCCTCCATTAACATATCCTGATGCCCTCAAACACACTATTTTTTTCCATCCAAGAGACCAACCTTACCACTGAGCATAACCAAAGCTAGCCATTAAAACCACTTGAGGCTGTCAGTAGTCCGATTCCCGTATGATCTTTTGCATATATCTTGAAAACTTGACCAAAAACCTCTTAAACTGGAAATGAAATTAGCATTTCAAATTAGACATGACATCCTATCAAACCCAACCACATGGTAACTATCTTCAAATTCTTGCCCGATCTGACAAGCGACGATAGCTTCAAAACTGAGATGCAATATTGTCTTTAGTGCAGCAGCACAAGTCTATTCATCATGCGGTCATGCCCAACATATAGAGATGGCATTTGCCACAAAACCCCCCTTTTTAATACAAAAAAAACCAACAATTAACCCCAACAATGATCCAAGATTGCACTCACGGCAAGCCTTCATCAAGACCCAAGTTCTTGCAGGCAACACTCACAGCTGTAACACACAACAGCAAATTCATTTGCAGCTCGATACTCCATGAGGGTATTAGATCCCCATGCTTGACATGCAACATAAGCAAAAAACAACAGGTACAATCCCAACTATAGGGTATCTATTACATAGATATTGAACAAAATCATTGAACTGTAGTAGTCACCAAATAATGTTTACAAAATCTAACTCTGCAAGAACATAAACAACTGAGCAATTAAAAAATGGCTACAAGAACCAGATGCAAATACAACAGATAGAAACAATGTACTGGGAACTAAAACATGTAAAACAGTGGAGTTTACATGACATTTCCATACAAACATAAACAAATCCCCTTACACAAAAATGTATGAATAGAAATTACAAATACACTGCAATTAGGCTATTTGCCTCACAGCTTAATTTCCCCTGTCAAGAACACGAATCATATTCTTGATAGGCGCCCCTAAATTCATTTAGTAGCCTATTAACTAGAAATTCTTTGCTCCACGTGGCCAAAATGGCAGATCCACGTCAAAAAACTAGAGGCAAACTCTTTAGCTCATTAATCTCACATTGATAACAAACAAAGGCTAACACTCCAATGATGATATATAAACTAATGTCAATATCATTTTTCATTTTTTTCAATTCATTGAGCTAAACTTCATAAATAATTTTATTTGAGTGCCATCTTGTTGAATAGTTTTAGAATTGGTATTATTAGGGTAAGATTGCCTTATTAACTCCTCAATAGCACAATTCACAAATAAATCTAACGGGAAAGCAAACTGGAGTTCAATTTAAGTAGTTAAAGCTCGCCAATCCCTATGAAGCTCCAACATAACCGCACAGTACATTGCCAATTTCACCTCTGGTTTCATTCCCTACTTCCTTCTAGGGTTTCAACTTTCAAATTACAACTCATTTACTTTCAATCAAAACACGGGAGCAGAAGTGGTTTGAACTTGACGTTATAAGTATATTAATGAAAAAAATAAACAAAATCAAACAATAAACAATAATTGATTGAACTGAAAAGGGAAAAAAGTAAAACGAATCCATGAGAAAGAAAGACCAACCAGGTTCATCCTTGTATCGATCAGAGCGAGAATACGGAAGCGGCTCATGCCGGACCTCTCCGGGCTCGTAATCGTTACCCCCACGGCCTCGGCCTCCGCCTGTACCGCCATCAGCTCCGTCGCTTGACGAAGGCCCCACAACAAGGCTGCTAATGAGTGGCTGGTGATGCGATGTCGTTTGGTCCTTATCTCTAGACCCCATTTCTCTCTCGCTCTGTTTTCCTTCTTCTCTAACAGCCGACGGCTAAAACTACGGAAACTCTACAGACGGGATGGGGTATATAAACCCTAGCGCCACGTATCTGTTTTTTCTGCCATGGAATTGCGTGAGAGGCGAAAGCTTTTACTAAATTTTGCAAACCCTCGTCTTTTTTTATATATTTTGAAATAGCATACCGATACTTCTTAAATTTTTACTTTCTCCCCTCGAATTTTCTTTTCATTATAGATAACCCCTGTTAATCTATATCTCTATTTTCTTTAATTTTTTATATATAAATACATGAATAAAATTGGTGCCACATGTCAACCGTGTACCAAAACATTTATAAAAATAGTTAGAAATACATTTTCTTAAAATATATTATTACTATGTTTAACAATTAGCGGATAGTTGATAGCGGATTATATTAGCGAATAGTTGATAATATTAGTTGATTTGACTAGCGGATTGTATAAAAGTGTTAGGTAAAATTAACTAATAACTTATAGTTGTTTGATTATTTGAACAAACAAAATGACATATAAGAACATGATTATACTTGTTTGAATAATTTATTAGTTATTAACATTTTGTTTTTATTAATATTAATTAGATTATGAAAATTAATTTTTTAATATCATTAATGAACATATATGAAGTATGCACATATTTTTATTTGTGAATTTATATTTTTAATATAATTTAATACTTATTAAATTTAGATGTACATGTTAATTTCTTATTTATGAGATTATATTTTGAATATAAATTTATTAATTATTAAATTTTGATGTATATAGTAATTCCTTGTTTATGAAATTATATTTTGAATATAATTTAATTAATTATTAAATTTATATTTATATATTAAATTTTATTTATGAAATTATTTTTAATTTTATTAGTTATTTAGATTTATTTTATTTAGAAGAGAAAAATTATAATTATCAAGGATAAAATAGTCTTTACAAATTTCTTTTCTAAACCTCTAACTCAAAAAGCTCATTTTCAAAATGAGAGGTTTCACCTCAATCCGCTATTATTATCTTCTATTTACCAAACATCTTAATTAGCGGATTTGACTAGTCAAACATCTAAAAATGCTTTAAACCTCTAATTTTAGCTCCAAAATTCTTTACCAAACAAGGCCTATAATATTATTATAAGAGTATTTTTTATATTTTCAAAGTTATATATAATCTTTAAATGAAACAAATAAAAATCATGCTTATACTTTAAACATGAGACTAATAGTATAAAAATATTTTATCGTTTATCAACCATCAATTGATCTAATGAGATAAGGTATTAGATCCTTTAAGCAATGTCAAAAGGTTCGAATTATAATATTGTAGATAGAGCAAATTCGATCGGGAGGGTTGCCCCCATAATGGACATCTACAAAGACTACAATATTCGATATAAATTAGTCAATCGATAGATTAAGTACCCGTAATTAAACCAAAAAGATTATTTTATCATTTCATCTCTAATTATTTGTTGAACAAATTTTATGAATATAGTTTTTATTATAAAATATTTCCATTCACCCGTATTGCGGATGTGATAAAATCTAGGGTAAACTACACAGTTGACCACCGAACTATGGGGTTGGTGTCAATCTTACCACTATTTTTTTCGTCTCAAATACACCACACAACTATTTAAATGGTGCCACGTTTGCCACAAGCCGTTAAAAAACTAACGGCGTGTCTGATGTGGCTGTTAAATGTCTAACGTTTTTGCCACGCAGGATATCTATATGGCCACGTCAGATTTCCAGGTAAAAAAAACACATGCTCATTTGCCTATTTAACTTAACGTGAAACCCTAAATTCATAAACATCCCATTCCTTTTTAAGATTTCAACGAAAGAAGGTGTTCTTGGAGGAGGCTGAAGTTTGATATGAATGCAGAAATGTATCGAGTTTGTTACTGTGGAGCTCGTTCGATGATGAAAACAGGATGGACCGATGAAAATCCAGGTAGGAGATTTTGGGGTTGTGGAAATTATGGAAAAGGGGTAAGAGGATGCAAATTTTTTTACTGGTATGATCCACCAGTGAGCCCTAGGTCGAAAGCTATTATTCTTGGTCTTCGAAGAAGGGCTGCTGTTATGGAGAAACAAAGGAAGAAAGAAAGAATTTGAGGAATTTTGGTTGTTGGTGTGGTGTTTGTCACTGGGTTTTATTTGGGAACAATGTTCTCTTAATTGTAAGGGTTTAATGGGTGTTATGGGAATATCATTTTGTGGGTTTTAGGTATTATGTATGGATTTAGGGTATTTGTGATGT
Source organism: Hibiscus trionum (assembly GCA_030270665.1). NCBI lineage: Eukaryota > Viridiplantae > Streptophyta > Magnoliopsida > Malvales > Malvaceae > Hibiscus > Hibiscus trionum. The sequence goes on along the minus strand of BSYR01000022.1, from coordinate 32,884,079 downwards.
AATAGAATCCTGTTTTAGCAGTTTGTGTATGAAGAAATGAGATATGAAATTTAGAGTTTAATATGTAAGGGATCAATGTAAGCAAATGGGATATGGGATTTGTGTAACTCTGTTACACACATTTTGTAATGTAATAGAATGAAAAAATCAGTCTTATAAAGTTGTGTTTGAACAATGTTTGATCAATTGAAATACAAACAGATAATGTAAATATTTGGTACAATGTAAATAAGAATACATAACTTTATAATGCCATTAAGATTGGAATGTTATCCATACATTACATACTGTTTGACCACTTTGACCAATACACATCATTTTCTGTAAAACTATTCTAAAATATTGACCAACTAAAGAAGGCCAATCAAAAAGTATTAACCTATTACAAAAGGTCAATCAAAAATATTAAACTGTGTGATACTTGTTTTCACAACAACATAACATTGTTTGGTCAAATGTAGGTCTATGTTTCAACAAAATAACAAAAAAGAAGTTACTTCCTTCCAACAGATTCAAGGATCAACCCTTGGAGATGATTGACTGACACAACTCTCTTGACTCGTATGGATAGAAGGGGTGGGCATCCATCTTACAGTATGGACTTGTGAAGGTGGAGTTGGCCTTGGACTTGACATTGGATTTGTAGTAGGGGTAGTTTGAGCATGGCTTGTAGTTGGGGTGGGCATCCATCTTACAGTTTGAGCATGGCTTGTAGTAGGGGTAGTTTGAGCATGGCTTGTAGTTGGGGTAGTTTGAGCATGGCTTGTAGTTGGGGCATTTTCATGTCTTCTAATCTGCACAACAAAAGAAAGTGAATTAATCAAGTGAGAAAAGAATGTTAATATACATTTATTAAAAAATTTCAAAACTTACTGGCAGTTTTGAAACTGTGGTTGCTCTTACATTTGCAGAAGATGTGGATGTTTGTCTAGGTGCAGGCCTTTTGACATTGCCACCAACTTTTCCCTTACATGTCCTAATATTGTGTCCACTCTCCCCACATTTTTTGCAGTAAATTTTGACACCCTTTTTTGAAACTTTACCAGATTGAGGTATTGTCTCATCAGCCTCTCTTCTTCTTTTCTTGTGTGGTCTTCCTAGAGGCCTTCTAAATATAGGTGGTATGACAGGCTCAGGTGTTTCTTCAACATTCCATTGGTTTTCACCCCTCACTGGACTGATCAAATGTGAATAAATTTGCCTTTGAGTTGAGACATGATAACAAGGGGCCACATATTTTTCTGGCCTATCTGGAAGTGATAAAATAACAGAAATAACATGCACACAAGGGATGCCTGTATAAAAGAAAGTAAACAGTAAAAACCTATACTAAACAATAATCAAACATATATACATTAAACCAAACACATGTATCCAACAACATTATAAATCAACCTAAACTAAACAGATTAAACCAAACAACTATATAAACATAAACTAAACATATGTATACAAATTAAACATGTATCCACCAGTATTAAACCTAAATTAAACCAAAACATTATAAATATGCATCCAACAACATTATAAATCAACCTAAACTAAACAGATTAAACCAAACAACTATATAAACATAAACTAAATATATATATACAAATTAAACATGTATCCACCAGCATTAAACCTAGATTAAACCAAACCTGTCAGTTCCCATTTTCTGCAGGAGCATGTCCAGGCTTGGATATTAACTGCATGCTGATTTGAAGGACCACAAGACACTTGGTACATGTGTCCACCAGCAAAAATAGGCCAACAACTGCATAATAAAACAAATAAATAATTCAGCCAACTTTAACAGAAAAAAATAACTGATTTAATAATTAGTCATACCTATGTGCTAGTGAAGTTGCATGGTCGAGTTTCTTTTGAATTTTAGGGCATAGAAGTCCGTTCCACTTTTCAGCAAGTTCTTTTCTTTTTGTAAGCCTTTGCATCAATTTTGTCCTAACTAACTCCAACAATGTGATGATTGGCTTGTCTCTAGCTTCGAGTATTAACTGACCATAAAAAAAAGTAAAAATTAGTACAATTAGACAAACAAACAAATTAAAGGTTGGTGATCAATTTACCTTATTAAAACATTCACAGTTATTGTTCAGAAGCATGTCTGACTTGCAATTGATGGAAAAGTGTGACTTTGACCACATCTTTGGGTCTTTAGGTGCCAACCACTTCCAAGCAGTTTCTTATAAATCTTACAAAGATTAAAAGATGGCGGTCAATTTTAAAATACAAATTTATGAAACTAATTTTAAAATACAGTACCATACCTTCAAGTTTGACATTGCAGATTCAAACTCCCTTACATATGTTGCCCTGGCAGCTTTCCACAACTGATCTTTTAGTGCTTTTCCAACAAAATCATTGGTTTTAGAATTAGAGTACAAGTGCCTCACACATGTTCTGTGTTCAGCATAAGGGAACAGTTCTGGCACAGCATCCATTAGTCCCTGCATCCAACAAATAAAGCACAAAATTAGAAAATTAAATCATAAATAAACAAAAATAAAATTACCAAATAAAAGCATGCATACCTTCTGTCTATCAGTTATAAAGGTGAACATGTGAGAGTTGTTTATCTCTAAATCAGCAGCTAAGATTTCCAGAAACCAACACCAAGCTGATTCACACTCACTCTCTACTACTGCAAAAGCTACTGGTAAATTGAGTCATCTGCATCTATCCCAACTGCTGCTAGAAGATGACCCAGATAATACCCCTTCAAGTGACATCCATCCAAACCAATAATAGGCCTACACCCTGCCTTAAACCCTTCTTTCATTGCTTGCATACAAATATAAACCCTCTCAAACTTCCTCTCATCTAACTTACATATTGTTGTTGTCCCTGGATTTGAGTACCTTAGTTCACCTAGGTAACCATATAATTTTGCATACTGCTCATTCTGGTTCCCATGCATCATTTCAAGGGCAAAATTTCTGGCCCTAATACACTTACCCTTAGCTACTGTTAGACCTCAATCTTTGTGTACAGCATGTTTTAGAGAAGTACTAGAGAATGTTGGATCAACATAGAAATTGTTTAAGTACTTCCTAGCAAGCCACCTTGAAGTTACATTAGCATTCACAAACTCCCTAAGGCAATTATGTTCACCCTTTATTGACCTAATCTGCCAAGTACCTCTAGAAGGATCCTCACCTTTAATAGGAGTTGCCCATAACACCCATGGACACCCTTCCTTGCATGTCACTTGAATCCTTTTGTTGTCATTTCTTTTTAACTTGACATTGTACCTACCCTTAACACTATACATCCTAATTGCCTCTTTCAATATATCTTTACTTGCAAATATTAAACCAACTTTTAGTATAGGGTTTAACATGTCTGTGTCAGCATTAAACTCAGGAAATCTAGGTCTATGTTGTGGACCATCTGAATCTGACTCATCTACACTGTGTAGTGAGTCAGAATGTTCACCATCACTCTCAACCTCTACTTCTTCACTGCCCAACCCTACATTCACATTATTAATTTCATCATCTGAGCTGAAAAATTCATCTTCACTATTAGAAAACCTAGACACATTAGTGGTTGACTCAGATTGAGCACCATAATCTTCATCTTCTGAGTCAGACTCAGAATCTACCCTACCCTCAGCCTCAAAAGAAACATTATCATCACCAGAATTCAGTTCAGGTTCAGGTTGAGGTTCAGGTTCAGGTTGAGGTTCAGGTTCAGGTTGAGGTTGAGGTTCAGGTTCAGGTACTGCACACCCTACAACTTCTTCTAAAAAAAGGTGAACATAATGATCAGGATGTATATTTCTAACCATTTCAAGAACATCACTATCATTCACCAGTAGTTTTACTTCTAAGGGATTAGATGCCACTTTCCAGAAAACCCTAACCCCATAAGTGATTTCTAACTTCTCAACTATACCAATAATTTCAAACATTGACATGGTGTCAACATCTAGATAATCAAAAAAGCTGACTAATCTTCCACTATATTTCACCCTAGGTTTCCTAACAATAAAACCACCATGATGTACAACACAGTTGAATGTATCTGAATTAACTCCTGTTAAAATAACACAAACATTGTTCAGTATATGTATAAACTAAACTTAAACACAATATAAAAGTCAGAAACACGTGCAAACCATTTAAAAACAGTATAAAATAGTACATTCACCCCACAAAATAGGACCACATAATACACGTGCAAACCATCAATGGAACATTCCATATAGAAACATATGCATAAAAAGTCAGTAAATGGTTTGAAGTAGGACCACATAAAAAGTCAGTAAAAGTTTGGTGTCATTTAAAAAGTAGGACTACATAACATTATTCTATTCTATTAATCCTAAAACATGTGCACCCCACAAAATTTCAGTATTGTATTAATCCTAAAACAATACATTATACTATATTAATCCCAAAACAATGATAACATGAACCTTAAACCAATGTAACAGTACTTTATATTGTATTAATCCAAAATAAAGTGATTGTATTAACCCTAAACTAACATACTGTTAATCCCAATCAATCACCCCAACTACCTTAATCTCAGTATTATATCTCAAGTATCAACCCCAAATATAAACCCCAACTACCTTAATCTCAGTATTATATCTCAAGTATCAACCCAAATATAAACCCAAAACCTAATTAGTATCGTTAATCGTAATCAATCACTCCAAAATAGTAACCCTAATCTCAGTATAAACGATGACCCAAATCATTAACCCTAATATCATTATTAATGTTAATCGAATTCATTAACCCTAATATCAATTTTACCGCTAATCGAAATCATTAACCCTAATCCTAATTTCAGTATTAACGATAAACCCTAATCCAAAAACAAGTAAAATACACTACGAAATTAAGATAACTAACCGTATTTTGGACTGTGATCCCCTTTTTGCCGAAGAAATCCACTCATCTTCAATCTCTCTGAAGATTTTTTCCTACTTGAATCGTCAGTTTCGTTGAGTCGTTGAGAGAGTTTTGGGTGATTTTGAATTGGGTTTAGGGTAACAGAGATAGATGGTGTCGTTTTACTTTTTTTTTTACCTTTTACTTCTTTCTTTTTCCACGGTGGAAAATGTTTTTTATTTAATTTACACATCAGACTTCCGTTAGACATTTAACAGCCACATCAGACACGTCGTTAGTTTTTTAACGGTTTGTGGCAAACGTGGCACCATTTAAATAGTTGTGTGGTGTATTTGAGACGAAAAAAAATAGTGGTAAGATTGACACCAACCCCATAGTTCGGTGGTCAACTGTGTAGTTTACCCTAAAATCTATTATTTGTGTAACAATTTACAAATTTGATTGGAAAATAATAGGGATGGTCACGCGTCGAGTTTTTGACTGAACCGCATCTTACCCGAAAATTTAACACATCTATTCGACCTGAATTCTAGAGTAAAAATTCGAACCCAACTCGTCCCAACTCAATATAAATAAAAAGTAATAATTTTCATTATTATTCGATAAAATATAGAATTAATTTAAAAAATACAAACAGAGATGAAACATTATAATAAATCATTCCATTTTTATTAAACAAAATAGGCATATATATATAAATAAAGAGAGGGGCGTTATTATTTAGAATAAAATTAAATTATTATTTCAGGTCGTGATGAATATTTTTCACCTTAAATTCAAACCTGACCTAAGTTGACATCATCATCAACAAACCAAACCCAAATTTGATTTAAAAAAATGATTCGATAGAATTAAATTAAGTCGAAACCTGTGAAGTTTGAGTCAAAGATTATCCCTAAAAAAATCAAAATGTCATTCATTTTAAATGATAAATAGTATTGTTATACTGATAGCTTGTCTTTTCACACTTTTATATAATTTTTAAAACCAAACAATTAAAAATCTTTTTATATAAAACGAACACATAAATGATTATATGTAAATATTATGTAACTTTATCCTAATCCGATGTTGAATTGATTTTTATAAATATATGTTTTTTATAAATATAAATACAGTAAAATTTTTATAAATTAATTATTTTTAAATTAATAAATTCTATTACATAATAAATTTTTTCGGTCCCGACTTGGGCCAATGTAAAAAATCATTAAATTTGATAAGATAATAATATAATAATTTTTTAGAGATTCTCTTTATAAATATAAAGTCCCATCAAAACTATAAATTAATAATTCATAAATATTACAATTACTACTTTAATAAAGTGAATTACTACTCATCCATAATTAAATGCTTAAAATATAATTTAAATGTGAATTAAATAAATTAAAATTAAGAATAAATCTCCAATCAGATTATGACATGTGTCATCATCTGCTAAGATGATTAATTTATTAAATTAAATTAAATTTAAAATTAAATTCTATTAAATAACGGAGACTAAATATATAATTATATAAATTAATTTAATTATCATTTGATTTGAATAAAACACTAATAATTTAATTATCTAATTAACAAAATTCATAATTCAAATGAGACCAATAATTTAATGGACAGAGTTTTTTTCTTTTTCTTGTTAAACATAAGTTGACGATAAAGTTACTTTATTCATGAACCATCTCTTAATGTTTTTTAACAATTTCTACTTAGGCTTAGTTTGCGGTTGATTTTAAAAAGTGCGGTAAAAAAAGTGATTTTTAAACTAGCTGTTGAAAAGTAGTTTTGAAAAGTTGGTCAGTGTTTGTCATTGATGTCAAAAAGTGATTTTGAGGAGATAAAATGTCTATTTTAGACATGATATTGAAAAGTAAAAGTAAACTTGGGTGATGTTCAAATAGTTAATGTTATGATATATGAAATAAGCCAATTTTAATTATAATAAAAATTTTATTTTTTATAAAATTTAATTTAAAAATATAAACTATTCTAGATTATATACGAACATATCACTTACAAATTAATAATAAATATAAAATAAATTACAAATAAAATAATTTTATTCTCAATATAAATATTATAAAATATATATTATTTTATAATTATGTATGCATAATGTACAATAAATTATAATTAAATAATAAGGGTAAAAAAATAATTTTATTTTCAAACTAGCTTCTCCACCCAAGAAGCTATAAAATCTAGCTTTTTGGTTTGAGTGGAAAAGTTAGTTTTAAAAGCAACCAAAAACACAAAAAAACAAGTGAAAGCACTTAAAAAAGCTCGTTTGGGTTGCGAAACGCAACCACAAACGGGGCCTTAGAAGAGAAAATTTTACTCCTAATGGGTCTAGTACCCACAACCTAAAGAGCGAGAATATGTCAATTGTGAGCTTTTCAACCACTTGCACTAGATATTGCACGAAAGAGTGGAATAAGCCCATAAGGCCAAGTTAAAAAAAAACCTTATGTATACAGAATAATAACCATGAAATTAGAGCAAGGTATCTGTTATTATTAATAACCATGAAGTTCTACTTAAAACAATCCCATATAAACAGCCACTGTTATAATGACTGAAACCGATAGTTATAGGAGATGGCTATGGAAACAGACCTTTTTACGCACAAAGCAAATCTAAAGTGCTTTAAGGATGTCATCAGCACTGGAAACAGTAAATTCCCCACCGGATTCAACGTTTGCTGCCTTCACCTTGAGGTCCTCAACCAAGAGCGCAAACCTCCTAGAACGAGTGCCAAGCCCTTTCTCGCCAAGGTCAAGCTCCAGACCAAGGGCATGGGTGTATGTTGCTGAACCATCAGCCAGAAACTTGACATCTTTGTTCTCAGGGTAGGTTTTGGCCCATGCCTTCATCACGAAAGGGTCGTTCACTGCAAATTCAATTCGGGATTTTAGAAATGCTACAAAGCAAGAAGCTTATAAGTCTCCATACCTTTACAAAGGGGACAATATCGGATTTCTGACCATAATCTACTCAAATCAGGTAATCAACCATCGAGAACTTCACAGTTTACATATACGAAGAAAGATAGGGCATTAACAGGTTAAAGTATCTAAACAATCTATGCATCATAGATTCAAAAGTGCAATTTAGTCCCTGTTTTGTAAAACTATATAATTTAATCTATGTAGACAAGATAATATATGTTAAGAAATTTGCTATCGAAAAATTGCCTAAATACTGATGTGGTATGAATTGAAATACGAGAGTATATGTTTTAAGAAATTATTTTCCTGCTTTAGTTCTAGCTACAGATCCCTGTTTTGTAGAACTAAATATGAATTGAAATAAGAGAATATATGATAAGAAATTATTTTCCTGCTTTAGTTCTATCCACAGTTCTGCATTGTCAAACTTCAAACAATATCAAACATACATACATGGATTAAAGTACCCAATTTACAATTTGAATTGGAACTACAAAAGAAAATCAAAACAACAGTGTTATAATTGATTTCATAGGGCAAAACAGATGACAGTCCGTTTTAAAACTAAGATTGTCAGTTTTTTCCCGTAAAAGTTACAATCAAAAGTAAATAGTAATAAAATTAGATTCAGCAGTTTGTTAATGGAAAATTTTGCACATTCCCTTCACTTTTATCATTTCACATACAAAGTCAAATTTACATTCTACTTTAAGATTGAAATATCTTCTAAATGCTAAAAAAAATCAGACAAATTTGACGCCGATTGGAAATTAAATTTTCAAGTAAAATTGAATAAAAAACAATATTACTGAAAATAGAAATAGAAATTTACCGCTGATGCAAATAATTTCATCGACGCCCTTGGATTTAAGCTCCCCTGCTTTCTCGATGAACCCAGGCACGTGCTTCAAGCTGTGTTATACACAAAATCAAAAAACCTCCATAAAAAAAAATCCACAAAAAAACACAACGTTGAACGGAAACGGAGGGTTAAAAAACATCAGGTAGGAGAGAATCGCTACCTGCAAGTAGGTGTAAAGGCACCGGGAACGCCAAAAATGATGACCTTTTTACCGGCGGCAAGGGAGTGTACGGTCACCTGCTGGAGCTTATCCTCGGCGTCGAAACAGGAGAGAGTGCCGTCCGGAAGCACATCGCCGACAGCAATAGGAGCCATTGGATATGTTTAGTGAGGTAATTGATCTGGGGTCGGTGATATTTGAGGGTTTGGTGAACAGTGGAAAGGAACGGAGGGTATTTATTTATAGGGTTTCGACTCTCTATGTAACGCTTTCTGAAATGGTGGCGTGACTATTTGCGTGACTACTTTAGAAAATGGTTAAAATATGTATATAGTCTCTGCATTGTAGAATATTTTGTTTGGGTCTTTTAATTATTGAAAGTTATAAAAATGTCACTGATTTAACAAAAATAATAAAGGTTTAAAGGTCAAATTGGCTCTCAACGAAAAATAAAAAAATTAATTGTAGAACTAATGTTTTGATATAATAATTAAAAACTATTTTGGACTAATTTGAAAAGATTTTAAAATATGTCTTTAAGTTCAAACAACTTGAAAATATGTTTGAGGTATTTAAAAAGATTTTTGGCAAAGTTTGAAATGTTTTAAAGTACTCAAAACTGACTTTTCAGCTCTATCGTACCGATACGGTATACACTGTATCAATACTTTTTTTCTCCAGTTTTGATTCTGCCAAAACTCTTATCGATACAGGCTTGCTCGTATCGATACGGATAAGGGTCATACTGAAACGCCTTTAAAGCGTACCGATTCCCGTTTTAACTAACCTCAACGGTTATTTTTCCAACGGTCTTTTAAAATGCAGACCATACATATACGCTTCCTAGCGTATCGATACGCTTAGGCTGGCAAGAGCCCAACGGCTAGTTCTGAAGAAGGGCGTAACGATAGGGTCCCCGTGTACCGATACGATAGGCACCAAAACTGCAATAAATGTGGGAAATAAAGTCTCCAACGGCTCCAATTCAACTCTAACAGCTAGTAACGGCTGCAAACTCAAATAGAAGTAAAAAATGGACCTCCAAGCATCAAGAGAAGGATAATGCTTCAATTGTCAACAACATTATGATCAAGAAATTATTTTAACCAAAAAATAGTTTATGGACTTAAAATGACCATAAATGATAGTTTAAGAACTTATTTTGACAAAAAATAATTTAAGAGCTAAAAACAAATTAAAGACATAGTTTAAGAATTGATTTTTTATTTAAGCCTTTTAAAAAATAAACAAATATTTTTTGATTGAATCATAACTAGATTGGTACTATCGTTGTTATGAATGTAAGTTCGAGTGTGTTTAATGGAAATATGAGTAATTTTGATATTTTATTCGTAATAAACAATTAGAAAACATGTTAACTTTTTCTAATAAAAAATAAAGTTTTTTTACGCAAATGTCAAGATTGAAGCACACATAAAGAACAATATGGATATTTTTAACCACCCAACTAATTAATGGATCTTAAACACATAATAACTTCTTAATCCTATATGTGAAATAAAAAAATTAATTCTCGATGTAAAATAATTATCTATATCCTTGTTAAGATTAATAATAGAAAATGAAGATATTTTTATATAAAAAATAAATGTCAACTGAAAAGTTTTAATCTCATCTTTTAATTTTTATTCATCTAACCCTCTAAGGCTTAAATGAAAAATAAGTGCCAAAATTTACCTCTTTTAAATTTTAGGTTCCAAAATATTTTTTTTGCTAAAAATAAGTGTTTAAAGTTTACATCGTTACAATTTAGGTGTTTAGTAGTTAACTACCGTTAAAAAAATTCGTTAACCAATCAAAACATGTTTATTTTTTTTCAAAATAAAAATTTTAAAAAAATTACACAATTTTTTTTTAAATCTATTTTTTTTTCAATTTTTACAAACAGTCCTAAAATTTGCCAAATCCAAACCTTAAATTGCCGTCCTTCCACCACCGATCGTCATCCTTGAACATACCCCTTTGCTCATCGCACTTAGTCGGTCGTTTTCCCAGCACGACGTGTCAGCCGAACGTTAAACGCAAAATTGACGTTCGACTGGCACATCATTCATCGTTTTCGATGACATCGTGTTGGGGAAGATTACTGGTTAGGTCTGACTACTAAAGGGGTATGCTCAGGGAGCGGCGATCGGTCGCGATTTGGGTGGTTTGGCTTTGGGAAATTTTAAAGATTTTGGGATTGTTTTGTAAAAATTGAAAATTTTCGGATTTTTCTGAAAATTTTTAAAAATATGTTTTTTTCTTTAAAAAATTAAAAAAATCAGATTATTGCCACATGTTAAGTATTGATTGGTAAACGAATTTTTTTAACGGTATTTAACTACCAGGCAACTAAAATTATAAGGTGTAAACTTTAGACACTTATTTTTAGCCAAAAAAAAAATTTAGGCACCTATTTTTAGCCAAAAAAAAACTTTAGACACCTATATTTTTTTAATTAGCACGAGAATTAGACACTTAAAGTTTAAAAGATGTATAATTTAGATACTTATTTTTATTTAAGCCAAAAATATAACACCTAAAATTTTAACCCTATGTAAAAATAAATATTTAATAGATTTTTCATATGAAAAGGAAAAAAAATACGAGCTTAAACCAATATTTTCCTAGGCAAAACCAACAATATCTTCCGAAAGAAGATTTATATCCAGCGGAGGGTTGGCATAAATATCGTCCTTGTTGTTTGCCAACACCGTCATAACATCAGCTACGCGGACGCAGTTATCATGGCTGTAGGTATAAACATCCTGCACCAATGAAAACTGATAAATTAACAGACTCGACTCAAATATGAAAACTGATAAATTAATTACTGAAAATTTTCGAGTTATTCGAATTTTCATTTTACAACTCAAACTTTATTTGAATTTTTTCAAGTCGAATAAACTTTATTTGAATTTTTTCAAGTCGAATTTATGAAATTACGAGTTGAGCCAAATAATTCAGTTTTTTTGAGTCTAGTTAAATTTTGCTCACCTCTAATCACATTCGAGCGTCTAACACCGACGAATGAGGACACTTTGCATCCCTACTCATGTACCGTTTAACCTTTCCACTATTAGTCGGCAATTCTCCATTACAAACCAACCAAAGGAAAGCTCGGATCCCTCCGTATCGTGTATTTACTATGTTCCTTTGTCTTCATTTTTCCATATATATCTGATCAAGATTTACTTTTAATTTTATTCAATTGCTTCGGCTGCTGCTGACCCGTCTAAGATAGGGCCCCATGTCTGGACCACCGGTTCTTAATACATTTCTCTTTATTTTTAACGTATCACTTATTTTGTTAAACAAAACTCTGTCATTGGTATTATATGTAAATACACAATTTATACATAATACATGGACTGATGACAGAATTTGACTTTTTGTGCTGATGTTAAGACTTAAGATAAAGGGGACCATCCATCAATACCAAATTATTCATGCATCAAAATAGAATACCAAATTATTCATGTATCAAAATAGATATAAATATATAATTCGTTCAGCACAATTATTACACTTTGACAATACATGAATACAACATGAACACTTCAACACTGCTCGATTTTAAGATGACCGGGCAATGAGTTCTGATTTGTTTTATAAAAAACGCTTCATCCAAATGTAGGAGGAAAATACCATTTAACAGGGTACATGGTCACACAACATATCGGTATGTGATATAACGACCAGCAGTCTCACTAGGTCGAATTATCTTCACCACTTGCCCACGTTTCAGCCCGTAGTATCTTGCAATTGGATCGCTCACCTGGATACGGGGCAGCTGCATTCAATCCATTTCAAAATCATAACAAGATCAGAAACTTTTCTTAATTGAACTCGACAGTGTTGGTATCGAATTTCCAGGTATGTGTCCAACAGGGTATGCTTAATAACTTTTTAAGTTTTTCCAATGTATTTGGAAGGTCCTTGGGGGTTCATATCCTCTATACCTATGTGTGTGCCAGACATGTGCCCAATATGCATTTCAAGAAAAATGAAGAATTGAAGCAACATAGTTAGAAACTGATGGGATTTGTAAAAGAAAGAAAGGAATGCACGCACAAGATGACACTACAAGTATGCATACGAAAATGATGGCGGTCTTTTTCAAAGTGACGGATTTTTATTGTGCATTGCAACGCAACAAAACAAACTGAGCTACCTTCATGAAATAGTCTATTGTCTAAAGTTTTATCCAATGTATTCATCAATCAATTAAATATTCTCTTTTTCACTAAAAATATACAGGATGAGATAATGAATGGGGCAGAACGCTTTCAAAGCTAGACTTTCTCCTAATGACATTTGGGGTCTTATGTTTTCAAAAAGAGCCCCCAATTGTACTGCATGCACTACTGACCACCTGCCACAATGCCCATTGACTTATTGTAACTTTACCGAGTTATTAGGAATGAACAAGAAAGATTTTTAAGCCCACAGAGAAAAGGAATGGGCATTTTCAGGGACTAGCCCAATTCCCATTACTCAAGAGGGAAATTCCTTGCACATGATTAAGGGAGCCATTGGAAGGTGACCAGAGGTCCATAACACCAGGAACGGAGACTGCCCGAGCTAATGAGGCAAGAACACAAATTCTAGTCTAAATGTAGTATTGCATCCCGGGAATCATACCACAGTAGGTAGGTCTGCGATATCAATTAACAAATACACGCACAAATACAACTTTAACATGCAAAGGTATGCTCAAAACGCTTCAGAATTTGTCTAGGTCACTGGTTCAATTTTATAAACCTCCAGTCATTTATCATGGAAAGCTTCAAAGGCAATTTATCTAGCTTTACATCAGTTTATTCAGGCACTTGAGCACTTGGCCAGTAAATGATACACATGCATTCCTAGTGGGACAGCTTATGTTCCAAATTGAAGTTAATAATTCTACAAAACATGATCCATGTAGAGCGATGGTTCTATACCTAAGTAACAGGTCAGCTTGCACAATATATTAATACGAAGTATAAACTGGTACAGCTAATATTGTACAGGCAAAGAAAGATTTGAGCAAATCACTTACAAACTAGATTCTACATGGTAATTACGGTTACTAAATACTGACCTGTGTTTCCTTTACAGTATATCTATGAAGCAAAGTCTTTTTCTCCTCATTAGTAAGCACCTGATGCTCAGGCACAAGAGCATGTTCTTTTACATTGACCATGAGCTCCGCTTCCTGCACCAATAAAGTTCAAAATAAGAATCGCGGGAAGAGAAATTAAAGAAAAAAAAGAAGGTTGTATGCTATTTGGAGAAGATCTCAAGAACAGGGGTGTATACTATTACATGACTATACAACTGATATATGTACACACACAGCTGAGGCACCCTAAACATCAATGGTACAATATCACATTGCTATAATCTGATTATATGACTGACGTATATCTTAATATTATTTACTGAAGTTAGCCAAAATTTCCTAAGAAAATGGTATACATCAGATGAACTGAGGCGTCCAGTCTACACCCTACCCATTTGACAAACCCATTGTATAGTGATGATTTCCATATGGAAGAAGATACGCCAAGCATCAGATTGACAGAGATTGGATGATGCAAGTCATCACATAGGAATATCATCAATAAACAAGGTGATGATTTAAGTGGAATCTGAATATCATAAAAGCAATAAATTTTACCTGGAAAACCTCCAAGTGGAACTTTGAAGAAATTTCGTTAATACAAGTTCGAGCAAAGGGAGTCAAATTCTGTTGCACAACCAGTACAGCCCTGAATACATTCTCTGATTTCATGCGGTTGGTATACGTCTTCATAGTCTTGACACCAACCTTGGCTTCTTCGGGAAAGAAAACATAGATCTTGCACGCACAAATTATATAACTTCTAAATTAATAAGAAGATAAACAAAGATGAATGTAGATCAAAATCGAAGTTTTAAACATTCAGCACACCATATTCTGACACATAGAACTTACACTCCAAAAGCATATCACTCGAAATTATAACAAGTAAATTAATAAGACAAGAAGAACAGATAAATATAGATCAAAATCCAATAGCAAATATGAGATTTTAAACATTCAAGACGCCATATTTCAGTACATAGATGACAACCAATGATGAAAGTAGATCAAAATCCAAGAGCAGCAACAAGTTTTTCAAACACCCAACATGCCGGATTACCATATGTTCAAAAACAATTTAGAAATGGATTGAAACCCACTAGTTATAATGAATTGAAAGCCGGGAAATAATTAGCGGATACCTGATCCGAGTTATCACTTCGCTTGGATTTATTAATAACAAGATCCTCCCTTTTCATGTTTTCGCCGTATTTGGAAATGAACTGTTGTTTCGACAGATTAATCTCAAAATCTCCGACGAAATAGCCCCTGTCTTTCAACATCTGCATTACCGTCTTTCGGATTCGAAACAACCTCTTGATTTCATCCTCTGACAATCCCATTTCCCCCTCTAAACAATGAAATAAATCAACAACACAAATAATCGAAGTCAATCGAGAACAGAAATGAAACCAAAACTTAAAACGGAAAACGAAAACGAAAATTAATGGCGGGAGCGAAAGAAGAGGATACCAAGAATAAGAGTGGCAGAAAAACCCTAGGAGAAAATTCTCTTCGCGTCCCCTTTGGAATTCTAAAGTTTCTTTCTTTTGGTAGGAGTAAAAAACACATGATGGAAAGTAATACAGTGGTGATATAAATATAATATGGTTAAATTAATTGAATAGTCACTTAATTATGAGTATGTTCTAATTTGACCACTGATTTATTAATTTTATCAAGTAAATTACATGTTATTTCTTTTGATTATTCTATTCCAATATAAGATAGTATTTATGTCTGATTTTAAATTACACAAGTGTTTTTTTATTATTTTTTACATATCAATCGAACAACTTTATTGATAAACATAAACAAAACAATAACATAATATATCAAAAGTTTTAAAACAACCAAAAACAACAACAACAAAAAAAAAGAAAATTATATATTTAAAAAGAAAAGATAAGCGTTGTAACACTAGATTAAACACTTCCTTTATCTTTGCGCCAAAAAATTTATGTGCTCCATTATAGGAAGGGTCACTGATGAGTTGTTAAAACATGAACCAAATAAAATCTCCAAAATCAGCAATCATCTTTCATGAATATTCCCCAAAACGACGATCCGCTATACAATTCTAACAACTTAAAAGGGATCAAACTATCCAAGACTACTAACAAATACAAATTAGAAATAAAGTTGTGAGTGTAACCGAACGAACTCCAAAAGCTTGCAAATAGTCAGAAAACGTGTCATAAGACAAAGACGTGTCATAAAAGCGAAAAAACGCGCTATAAAAGCAGAGAAAAATACAACAAGATATGCGAAGAAAAAAATAAAGCAAATAAAAATATAAATTACCGACGGTCGACAACTAACATCAAAACTAATGTCACTTTCAATTAAACAAAATAAAAGTAAACAGTTAGGAAGAGAGCAAAGCAAGCGAACTCTCTTTTGATCATTTTATTTGACCACATATTGTTAATTGTTAAATGTTCAAAGAAATATAGGTGTGACATATAAGTTTGTATAATTATATATTTAATTTTTATTGGTTATACATTCTATCAATTTGATTTTAATTTTAGTTTAACAAATTTAATTATTAAATCAGATGATTATTATTTGATTAATTTTTTTAATTAGATAATAACATGTGTCACCATTTAATTAGAGGAAAAAAATTAAAATTAAATTTCCTACTGATCAAACCTTAAACGCGGGAAAGGGAGAACCAACCATTGATCAAGTTCACCAATTAGTTAAAGATTGATAACATGTTTCATTAAATGTTATGTTAATGTGAAAATTAAAGAAAGTAAAATGGGTTAGAATGAATTGAACCCAAGTCTATTAGAACTACTAAATCAAGTTTGAGTTAATTACTCTTATAACAAATGAAGTTCAAAAAGTTACAAAATAGTCATTAACATTATCTATGAATTCTTGATCTTCATCAAGTTCAACAATCTGGCAGATTATTTCAGTCGTATGGCTTATTTGGTCTCAGTAGTCATTGTTATTCAAGTTTAGAATCTGCACTATCAAGTAGGGGTGAACAAAACTCGACTTGAAAAAACTAAAAATTTTAAATTCGACTCGACTCGAAAAAAATTTCAAATGAAGTTTGAGTTGTAAAATGAAAATTTGAATAATTTAAATTTTTTAGTAATTAGTGGATTGATTTTTATTTTTTAAGTTCGAGTCGAGTCCCTCAATTTTTCTTGATATATATATATATATATATATATATATATATATATATATCTTATATGATTAAAGAAAATCGTTTTAATTGGAATCAAATTGTATTATAACATAATAAATAATTACAATTAAATTTGTATAGCAACTTGAATTTCATAAACTCGACTCAAATCGAAAAAATTTTAAATAAAGTTTAAGTTGTAAAATATGACGCGTCAACTCGAATAACTCAAAATTTTTTAACTCGACTCGATCGAACGCTCACCCCTACCATCAGCATCAAGTACCAGTTCAGGATACATGGATGTTGCAACTCATGCTGCTTTGGTTGATTTTTGGAGTGGGAATGTGTAAACCTGTGGTGAAAATTTTCGGCTAAAAAAAGACTACTCTTTCGGAATTCAGGCAAATCAAACAGAAATTTTGTGTGAACTGATGAGTATGAGCTAAAGGATGTGTGCATAGCAGTTTTTGTGACATTGTTCTATAGGTAGCAACTAGCAAGCATCAAAATTTACGGGTTAAATTTACTGGATTTATTAACAAATGTTATGTATATACTTGCTCGAATGAGAATAGACGTGATTTTTTTTTTAATTTTTTTTTTTGTAATGTTGGAAAAATTACAGATTCTTCGACAAAATATGGGCGCTCATGAAACCAACACTAGAGCATTGGGGGCTTTGTTGTTGTTGGAGGGATACCTGGCTTTTACTAAAGTAACCGAGGCAATGAAGGCTGCCGGGTCCTAAAGCTGGATGCAGCTGCCATGACCGTGGAATTGTAAATTTTTTAGTTCTGGTTGGTCCCGGCGGGGCTCGAACCCGCGACCTTCGGCTCATAAGACCAACGCTCTAACCAACTGAGCTACGGGACCAACCAGAATGTTTTTGATATGTGCCTAATTATGATAACATTTGTACCTTAAGGGGGCAACTTGAGAGATTTATCCCAATCAACAATACAGTCCATATTTGACAAGCCAAACTTTCCCAAATAGGAGAGTCAGAGTAACATGGATATGGCTTATGTGAACAAGATGTGACCTAATTTAATTTCGAAATAAAAAATTTAAAATTAAAATATGAGAATTTAAAGTGAATAAAGATAAACAATGAGTGAGTGTTGTTTTTTTTAATTAATTATATTTAAAGTGATATTAATTTTATTTTAATTTCTTTTAAATAAATTTATAATAAAAATTTGAAATATCAATTAACACCCAAGTCATGGAAGAAACTTTGTGCATCATTCTAAAACTATAGTATATATGATTATTTTTTTTATATATGATCTCTCTTATCATTAACCTTTTCATCGCTTTGTTCCTATAAGATTTTAAACTTCGGGCGATTATGGTGGCAAAAAAAAAGAAAAAGAAAAAAACTTAACAGAGCAAAGAGTCTGGAACTATGTTACTGAGTTACGCGAATTCAATCGAACAAAGTTTGATGGCACACATTTAATAATTCGATATTTTTTAGTTATTTTTTTGAGGTATAATTAGAGGTTTGACTAGTCAAATCCGCTAATATTGATGTTTGGTAAATAGCGGATTGAAAGAGTGGATTTGGGTGAAAAAACTAATTTTGAAAAAGCTCATAATATGAGCTTTTTGAGATTAGAGGTTTGATATTAGAGTTGTAATGACTCTTTTACCCTTAACTATTACCAAAAATCACCAAATAACCTAAATTAAATAATAATATTTTTTAATATAAATAATAACATAAAAATATTTGACTTATTTTTGTTACTACTAATTTATATGGTGACATTTATAAGTTAATTCTATTTTTTTAATTACCACATATTTATATGTGCATATAAAAAATTTAATAATTATATAAATAATAAATTAAATATAAATCTCTCAAATTTGTTTAGAAAATTTATATTAAAAATAATTTTTACAAATCTAATTAATATTTATTAGATACAAAATATTAATAACTGATAAATTATTCAAATAAGTATTAAATATAACCATGTCCTTATATGTCATTTTGCTTGTTTAAATAATCAAACAGCTATCAGCTATCAGTTAATTTTACCAAACACTTTTATACAATCAGCTAATACAATCTGCTAGTCAAATCAGCTAATGCAATCAGCTATCAGCTAATGTAATCCGCTATCAACTATCCGCTAATTGCCAAACAGGGCCTTAGTAAGTGAGTCTTGCAGCATGAATTTTCTGCATACCTAAGGTTTTGAGTTCGAGGCCTGCTTAAGCGATATCGAACTACTTACTACTTAAACCAACCATGTTGTTTAATAATTTAATAGTAATCTAAGACTCTGTTATCTGTTAATGAAATCTTAAAAAGAAAATGGAAGAAAAATATTTAAATTTAACGATTGAGTTGGTTTAGATATTATATTTTTAAAATATAAATATAAAACAATTAGATTTAATTGTTAGGCCGTTTACATTCCTAAGGCTAAAACCGAGTTTGAAGGATTCATCTATCAGAGATAGTAGCCATTGAATAGATAACAACATCGGCTTAATTAGCTAAAGCTTCCCTGTGAACAAGGAGCCAGCGCCGGATTCCCCGTTCAATTCGGAGCGGCCATGGAATTTGAAATGCAAACATATGCGTATAAAAGGCGACGAACCCTTCCCGGAAAACTCAGGCAGCAGCTCTCCGATAAGTAGTAATAATAAAAAGGGATAATAATGGTTAATATTTGGAGAGGCTTTATTATTTTACCTCTCCTTTTTATCTATGGAAACAGTCAAGGCTTGTTGTTTCCTAATCCCTTTCATCACATCGGCAAACCCATAGTGGATTTCAAGGACTCGCAGTTCAGCGAAGGCATCTTCGGCTCTGCGCCCTTGGTTGTCGGTGATGACGGATCTGCTGCCAACGGCGACGACGATGTCAGTGCTTCCGAGGCCAGTGTGGATGCAAGTCTTGTTTCGGCTCAAACCACGTTTAAAGGCAGTTGGGAATTGTTTGTCGAAAACGCCGGTGTTTCCGCCATGCATTTGGTGCTGCTTCCTAAGATCGACCAGGCTTTGATGTTCGACGCCACGGTTTGGAAGATCTCGAAGCTGAAGTTGCCCGGACCACCGTGCCGAAAAATCGAGGGAACAAATAAAGAAGATTGCTGGTGCCATTCCATTCTCATGGACGTGGAAACGGGAAACATTAGGCCACTCAGGGTACAATTAGCTCTTATTTTACTCTTTTCTTTTTTCAAATCCCGATATCCGACAACACGTTAACATGTTTTTTTTTTACAGATTGAACAGGATACATGGTGTTCATCTGGTGCACTTGATATGAACGGTCGATTAATAAGTACCGGTGGTTATAATAATGGATCCGACACTGTGAGAATCCTCGACATAGCTCCTAATTCTGAATGGATAGAATATCCGGGTGCACTTGGAAATGGAAGATGGTATAAATTCAATTTTGTTCATTGAATCAATGTTTTTTAAGAGCTTGAATCTCACCATTTTTCTGGGGTTTTCGTTGAAGGTATGCCACACAAGTAACATTAGGCGATGGCCGATTCATGGTTTTCGGCGGCCGGAGATTCCCCACGTACGAATTCGTTCCACCGCAAGGACAGAAAAATACCCGTAATGAAGTCTACAAATTTAAATTTCTTGTGGAAACCCATGATACGGTCGAGAACAATTTGTATCCGTTCGTTTATCTTTCAACCGACGGCAACCTCTTCATTTTCGCCAACAACCGGTCGATTCTCCTCAACCCGAACAACCATCAAGTCATCCACGAGTTTCCAGTTCTACCCAATGGCGCCCGCAACTATCCGGCGTCGGCTAGCTCTTGCCTCCTCCCGATCATACTCAACCCCAATGAAAACCGCAGAGTGATCCCGGCTGAGGTTTTGGTATGCGGAGGAACATCGCACGATGCGTACGAAAAGGCGGAGTTGCAGCGGCCCAAGGTGTTCCTCCCGGGCAACACCGATTGTGCCCGCATGGATATCACCAAGAGGAACGGCAAATGGAAGATTATAAACATGCCCTCCGCTCGTTTGTTGGGAGACGCGGTGGTGCTCCCTACCGGAGATGTTCTTCTTATCAATGGTGCAAAGACCGGTTCAGCCGGTTTTGATAACGCCAGAGAGCCGAATTTGAACCCGGTTTTGTATAAATTCAAAAGTGACGGAACCGGGTCGAAGTTCACCGTGCTCAACCCGTCGAACATTCCCCGTATGTACCACTCATCGTTCGCCGTTCTTCCCGACAGCAAAATCATGATCGCCGGTAGCAACACGAACCCAGGATACATATACAATACACTGTTCCCCACTGAAGTTCGGGTCGAAAAATTCTCGCCCCATTACTTGGATCCGAACTTGGCCCAGTTCAGGCAAGAGATCGTCGTTGAACAGTCCGATAGTCAGGTGAAGTATGGGCAGAAATTTACGGTGCAGATCCGTGAAGGCGGTGCAGTTGAGCAGACAAAGCTGCAAGTGACGATTTACTCTCCGCCGTTTACGACGCACGGGGTGTCAATGAACCAGAGGTTGGTTCAGTTGGGGATTCAGGAATTCCAGAATGGCAGAATTGTTGTTCAAGCTCCCATGAACGGAAACATTGCTCCTCCCGGTTATTACATGCTTTTCGTGAACTATAATGGGGTGCCTTGCCGCCGTTCGATGTGGATTCAGATTCTGCCCTAAGGAGATGAAGCACTGAATCGTCGTAACCGCGTATGTAATTAATAATTATTATATGAAAGCAGAAACTATTGAATCTTTTGTTCACAGTTTGTAACTTGTAAGCACAACGTTGGAATCACATGTGAACCATTGCTTTTTTATTTGCGTCGCTTCTCTATTCCCACATTAAACCATACTATATATTCCAATAATTAATTAATCAATCATAATTTTAAATGAAAATTCTTATATATAATAATGCATGCAAATATAATAATGTATGTTTATTATGGCCATGTTTGGCAATTAGCGGATAGTTGATAGCTGATAGCGGATTACATTAGCTGATAGCTGATAGCTGATTGTATTAGCTGATTTGACTAGCGAATTGTATTAGCTGATTGTACAAAAGTGTTTGGTAAAATTAACTGATAGCTGATAGCTGTTTGATTATTTAAACAAGCAAAATGACATATAAGGACATGATTATATTTAATACTTGTTTGAATAATTTATCAGTTATTAATATTTTGTATCTAATAAATATTAATTAGATTTGTAAAAATTATTTTTAATATAAATTTCTTAAACATATTTGAAAGATTTATATATTAATTTATTATTTATATAATTATTAATTTTTTTTATATGCACATATAAATATGTGATAATAAAAAAATAGAATTAACTTACAAATGTCACCATATAAATTAGTAGTAACAACAAATAAGTCCAATATTTAATATGTTATTATTTATATTAAAAATTATTATTATTTAATTTAAGTTATTTGGAGATTTTTGGTAATTGTTAAGGGTAAAAGAGTCATTACAACTCTAATATCAAACCTCTAATCTCAAAAAGCTCATATTAGAAGCTTTTTCAAAATTAGCTTTTTCACCCCAATCCGCTATTTACCAAACATCAATATTAGCGGATTTGACTAGTCAAACCTCTAATTATACTTCAAACCTCTAATTTTTGCCCAAACCGCTATTTACCAAACAGGGCCTATATATAAGATTCGACAATAACTTATATATCGACTAAAATTTTTATTGTATATAATAGAGTGTAACAATGTAAATTAACGAGTGCTCCCAATGAAAAATAAGATTAGTCATGTGTGTTAAATACATAAATATAATAAAAATATACAATTAACAAAAAATAAACAATGTTTATCTATTAAAATTTTTATACAGAAACATATTCTAATTAAAATTTTAATAACCAAATGATTTTAATAAAAATTGGAAATAAATTTAAATTGTAATGATATGAAAAAAATAGTAAAATACTTAAAAATAATTTAGGTTATTTGAATGGTCAAACCTCTAATTTTGGCCAAAACTGTTATTTACCAAACATGGTCATTGTATGATATCAAGGACTTTTGAGCAAGCATATTTGGCCAGTTGGCCAAGTTGCTTATATTTCTTCCCTCGCGTTCCCTTAGGTTATTCCCTTAGTCTCTCTTGAGTTCTAGACCCACTAAAATTAAAATGGAAGTGAAAGTTGTCAATTGAGAACTTTAACCACTAATTCTAAAGATTGTTAATGATGGATCAAGATTTTAGTCTACTTTATATAAATTAAAATAATTATTCGTTAATTTATTGCAACTCATAACGCATGTTAAAATAAGGGTGAAAGGAGAAAGGGGAGAAGGAAATGGAGGAGGATAGATCATGACAATGTGACTCAAGGCTTAAAACTTAAATCAGAAGCGGTTTGTCTTAGCGCACAATGCTCATAATTGGTGTCAGCGTTAGTAGTAACAACGACAATACAATTTTTTTTGTTCATCTTACTAGGTTTTCTGGATATTTGGTGATTTGTTTCAACGGTGAATATTTTTTTTTAAATAGTTTTAAGGATTGATTACAAGATAATATTTATTCATACATATTTTTAATACTTTGACAATTTTTGTACATCTTGTAGACAAAACGAATTAAACCCGTATCTTTTACGGTGAATAAAAAATTATAAACGAAGAGAATAACATATTTTGTTATAATTATAAAATCGACTATTATGTTGTCACTCATCTAATTCTATATTGTATTACATCTTTATTAATAATTTTATTTTAACAAATATTTGTACACGTGATACGTAGACTTAATTGTAAAAGTTTAGAATTCAATGATTTACTTGTAATTTAATCTATTATGTTTTAATTAATGTGATGGGCTTTTTATATACTCATTTAAAATTAAATAATTAAGAAAAAAATGGCATACTTAAGTAACGAACTTTAATTAATTTTATATTTAGACAAATTAAGAGCAAAACTATATATTAAACACTGTTAATTTTAACATAGTTTAATCTTCTACAAACTCTAATTCTAAAATTTTATTAATTTAATTTTATAGTATAAAATAAAAAACTACATATTTATATTGAAAAACAATCCACTTTAAAAATATAAAAGGTATTAAACTCAACAAGTAGACTTAGTGAAAAAACGGATGATGTTTATTCTTAAAATACTCGGGTTGAATCGCAAGGTGTGTATACATTGTCAAATGCTTGCATCCATCTCTCAACAGGTAAGTGAATCAAACATAAATACTTCATAGAGATTAAAAAAAGGAAGCTAACTAAACAGAAACTTACATTTAAAGACTGCTTCAGTTCAGCAAATCTAACGGCTATCCGATTGTCGCCATAAAAGATTTATCTACAGAACGGGATTGACTGCGTTCTCAGGAAGAATTTCTTTAACAAATATTTTCAGCTCGGATTCGGAGTTCAGTTTCAAAAGGATAAGACACGAGTTCGCCAAAAACTCACTCCAATTCCTTGAGGAAATCAATATTATCAACAAAAACCTGCAAATTTAAATAAGAAAGAAACTCAATTACAATAAAAACAAGTTGTGTCATGCTTCTAATTAACAGCAGAATCTTTATAAATGGTTCGATAAGATGGTTCAAAAGGTATACCGTCTTCCAACCATCAGGATCTAAGCATGCCGTGATCTTGGTGTTAATACCAGGTAAAGGTCCAGGTTCCCGGGTAATTTTTCCACCAAAAAGTTTAACTGCCTCTGCAGTTTTGTAAACATCATCTGTTCCGATAGCAATCTGTAGAAACATGAGCAACATGCATTTAACTTGTTTCCATGCATAAGAAATAAGGTTCAAAGTTCAAACAAACAAGAAGAATCATAAAACAAACTGCATGCAGTTACAATAAAGATGTTTTTAACATTGAAGTGAAAAGATTGCAGAAATATTTTTACCTGACCATAACCATTTCCTTTGTCATAATCAGTGACACCGTAGTTATACGTCAACTCAAGCACAGCGTTTTTATCTTCAGGCCCATAACCCATCATGGCTATTGTATACTGAAGGAAAGTTCACAAACATATGTCAATTAATATAATCTGAATACCGAAAGGTTCACAGAATACTTTCATCAATCACATTAACACGAAAAAGAACATATAGCCCAAAACAATGCAATTCAGGACACACATAAAACGACACATTCAAACAAACAGTACACACACTTGAATCCTTCTTTAACACACGCACCTGCCATCCTTCTCTACATTTTTCAGAATACATATTTTTAATGAGTTCTACTTGCCAAATGGAATAGATGTTAGTTATTTACCTTGTACTGTGGATTATCTCGTGTGCGGAGAAGTTCCATGCCAAAGGCCTACAACAAAAGGAGATAGAGACTAAGACCTATGGCATAAATTAAAACACAGATAACAGTGGAAATAGCATCATGTCATTGCTTAATGTTCACAATGCTCACCTTCTCATAAAATTTTATGGAACGATCAAGATCACCAACACGGAGCATTACTTGGCAAAAAGGTTCAGGAGTAGGCCCCCTCTCAATTAGTTCAAACTTGTAACCATCAGGATCCTCAACAAATGCAATTACAGTAGAACCACCTTTCACTGGGCCAGGTTCTCGGGTTACTTTTCCACCCTTGGCCTTTATAAGTTCAACAGTCTTGGCAACCTAAATCAGGGGTGCATATAAGCATTCAGCTTTGGAAACAAGGACCTAGCAGTTCTAAGATACATGACAGTCTATCACCTTGTTAAAATGGAAAAGAGATTATACAACTTTCAGAAGCCAAAGTTTGAACTTACATTGTCAACAGCAATACCGAAATGACCAAATGCAGTTCCAATGTCATACTTGTCAACTCCGTAATCTGGTAACATCATTCAACGAAAATGGATTATCTATAGCTAGGCTCATATATACCATCAATTCTAAAATATTCATTATGCAATTGGAATTTGTTATATATAGTTAACTAGTTACATTTCAGATATATCATATGGTTTACAAAAGCCAAAGAGTAATCTGATAGCTTACTATAAGTGAGTTCAATAACAAATTGAGAATCTTCTGGACCATATCCAAGAAATGCATTTGTGTATCTCTCCTCTGGTATGTCCCGTTTCCTCAACAGCTTCATTCCCAGACACTCTGTATAGAATCTGCAAGCACCACAAATTCGAGTCTGTTACAAAGATTCCAACCGCAAGATTGTATAAAAAGAATAAAGCTCAAAACGACATACTTGATGGTCCTATCCAAATCCCCAACTCTATAGACAACATGGAGCATTCTTCGGCTATCCTTTTTAACCCACTCTAGGGCAGCAGTCTCTTGGGTTGCACTTGTGCTTGCCCGTACCACATTTCCAACAATAAGTTTCCCTGACTTGTTTTCTTTACCTCTCGACATCTGAGAAGCTTTGAAACCGAAGAATGGAGATTGCGGAGAAGCTGGAAAAAAAACTCAAAAGGGTTACATTTACATCAAATACATTCAAAATCTTTTTTTTAACATTTTTTTCTTGTTACTTGTTCTCACAATCTGACAAAAACAAGAACAATGCAATTATTTGAAAAAACTGGTGATTCTTTCAATAAGATAAATCACAATTGCATTGTAAACAGATGCTACTAAATTTATTAAAAATCTCTTCTTTTTGTTTGCGTTTTAAATCTTAATCTAAAATGAACAGCCGAAATTTCACTTCAATGCACGATTCCATCTATTTCTTCAATCAATAATTAAACTAATAAGAAAATTCCTAGGGCATAAAAAGAAATAAATTAGTAAAAGGGGGAAAAAGAAAAGGGAAATAGTGCTTGCTTACCGCTGCCGAGATGAGAGAAAAGGAGGCGGCGGGGAAGGTGAAGTGAAGATAGGGAAACGCCAAAACGCGTGGAAGCAACACCATCGGAGCACCTAAACGGCGAGCACGAAGGTCGTATTGAGGACGACGCCATGGGAATTATCCTCACCATCTACGCGAATTGCTATATAGTAATTGTTTTGTTTTGTTTTTTTAATTAACAAGTAAAATTGATAACCTAATCACTTCTCCGTCTCTGCACTGAACTTTGAGAGTCGGCGATATTCGCAGCAACCGTGTATGACGGTGACCGTAATCGGAGCGTTTCTCCCTCTGCCCGTGTTTCGTTTCTTTGTCTCTGCTTGCTTTTGTGTGTGTAGTAAAACGGACAGTGTCTGTGAGAATGAGGTTGTAAATTTTCGAAGAATAGATATGTAATAATAAATTTAGGGTAATCTTCACTCGTGGTCACTTTTGTTTTGGGTTTGTTCTATTTTGATCACCCGAATTCAAAAAAAGATTATTTTTGTCATTTACGTTCGAAACCGTTTCTATTTTGATCACTGGACCGTTAAACTCCGTTAATTAAAAATAATAATTTCAAATTTGACCCACAAACTTTCAAAATTTCATTTTTCACCATCTTCCTCAAAACTCAATGAACTTCCCCAACACATAAATCCTCACAAACTTTAGTTCCTATTGAACTGGGTTGTTCTTGTAAGAATGATCTTGCTGCTGCTTATAAACACTGTGCTGAGGCCTGGTTTAAGATCAGAGGAAATAAGCAAGTAAAAAAATTCTAACATTCTCAACTTATGCTTAGACTTGGAATTACTGTTTCTTGATAATGTTTTCACAATTTACTGTCTATATATGCACTAGGGATTGACTGTAATATGATAAACAACTCCTAATTAAAGTAGATTTTGCATTGGCATGTTCTGCAATTCATGAATATCTAGTTTTGTCCCAAAAATTGTTGATACGATAAACTACCACAACGACAGCTGTGTTTGCTAGCACTTGTACCATCTAAACATTCCACCTAACTGGTTGTTTAGGCCCTATAATTGACCTGGATGAGCATGATTCATTATGTATAATTAAAGATACTGATAATTTGTGTGATAATTTTCTTTCCGTGCGATTTATCGTCTCTATCCTTATACTCAGTCTGCTTAATTGATTTAGGACTTGTGAGATTTGTCATTCTGTTGCAAGCAATGTAGTTGGTGTGAACGAGATTGAGTCGACAGATCAAGCAAACGAGGCCAACAGTTCCAAAACAGCAATCTCGGGAGCAGCACGCCATTCAGAC
This sequence comes from Hibiscus trionum, assembly GCA_030270665.1. Classification (NCBI taxonomy): domain Eukaryota; kingdom Viridiplantae; phylum Streptophyta; class Magnoliopsida; order Malvales; family Malvaceae; genus Hibiscus; species Hibiscus trionum. Next base: position 32,855,864 of record BSYR01000022.1, on the reverse strand, counting down.
TCTCGAAGCTTCTGGCACGGCCATCGCATCCTGAATTTTCTCCTCACTTGCATGGTAGTTGCATTTGTCATGTCGTGGCTCTTTCACTTCTATAGATCATCATAAAATTTGGTTGCACATGTTTTCAAGCATAATTAGAAGTACAAGAACCCGTTGAAACTCGAAACAAAATTACTGTAAAGGAGCCTAGGGAAACTTGTTGCTGTGATCATAAGTAAATCGGATGGTTGATTAGTCATTTCAGTGAGTTTTGAGGAAGATGGTGAAAAATAAAGTTTTGAAAGTTTGGGTGTCAAATTTGAAATTATTATTTTTAATTAACGGTCCAGTGACCAAAACAGAAACGGTTTCGAACGTAAGTAACAGGAATAGTCTTTTTTAAATTCGGGTGACCAAAATAAAACAAACCCAAAACAAAAGTGACCATGAGTGAAGATTACCCTAAATTTTATATTTATCCAGATTTTTAATATAAAAATAATTGGAAAAAAACTATTTTAGTGTATTTGAATTTTTGGGTTATAATCATAATTGCATATTTTTAATATTTATGTAAAATTTTCATCATATAATATTTTTAATTCGTGTTTTTAAATTGTATTTATCTTACACTTTATATTATTTTAATATTTTATCAGATATCTTAACCATTTTTATTAAACGTTTTTAATTTGATATTTAATATGGTATATATATATATATATATATATATATATATATATATATTAATCCTTAAATTTAATTTTTACGGTTTAATTTGGTACGTGATATTTTTTTATTGGATTAGGTATTTTAATTTGACTTCAATATTTAATGTAATACTTAAAAATTTTAGGCTCAGTTAGGTACTTGTACTTAACTTTTCTATTTAAATTAGTATATTAATTTGGCTTCTTGCAAAAACTCGAGTTTATGTACCAAATTTAATCAATAAGTTAAGTTTAAATATCAAATTATATGAAAATTGAAATATCAAATTAAATTGTAAAATTAAATTTATTGGAAAAAAATTTAAATACGAATTTGTGAAACTAAATTTTAATACTAAAATGAATATTAACTCTATTTATATAAAAAAAAACATTATGTATACAAAAATTTGTATTCGAAACCGCATTTGGTCGTTGTATCAAATGTCGTTTATACTTTATAAAGTTGGACATAAAAAGTTACAATATTTAATTGATTGCATTTTATATTCAAATATAATTTTATAAAATAATATTTGTTATAAACCCTTTTGAGGAGAAATTATATCATAAGCCCGATTCGTCACGTCATTTATGGTCCCAACCAATAAAAATTATTCATTTTATTATTTTTTTTCATGCCATATTTTTTTAAGTGAATCTTCAATCATATTTGTTGTATATTAAATTAAAAAAATAAATTTTATCAAGTGAAGATTCCCTTAGTAAAATATGACATGAAAAAATTAATAAAATTAATAATTTTTATTAATTAAAACTATTGATGATGTAGCGAGCCGAACCTGTAATATAATTTAATTTTTGAGGGTTGTATTGCCTCTCCATTTGCTATCCTCAATTTGTAAGATAAGATGCTCTTTTTTCTTTTTCTTTTTCTTTTTAGTTTCAAACTCAGAAAATGGCACCGTTCTTTACAATCTAGCATTTTTCTAATCTAATAATTATATGTTGAATTTACTGATCTCTTCATCTTAACATGAGTTGAGTTATCGAGTCAGAAATTATGTTGACTTTTTATGACCAAAGTCAAATTTGATCGGATTTGGTTTGAATTGTTCGAGTTGGATTTGGTATGATTTGAGGGATCTAGTTTAAATGGATATGAAGTTACGTTTCAATGTGATTTCATGCCGTAATGAAGTTGCTGCTACTGTAAAGGTTTAAAGTAGGCCTGTAAACGAACTATAAATGAAGGTGTGTTAATGTTTGTTCCTTTAATTTTAATCGAATAAATGAACGGACACGAATATAAACAAATACAAATGAACATAAACGAACATAAATAACATATATAGTATGTTAAACATTTAATATATTGGGTTAAATCGATTAATTCAATTAACAAATTTTAAACCAAAATAATTAATAATTGAAATAAAAAAAAAAACTCTTAATCATTAGTTGAAACCTAAAATTATCTAACAATTAACCCATTTTGTTTTGGTATGGTCGGTTAGTTCAGTTTACCCGAACAATGAACACCCCTAGCCGATAAGAAGAAAGTTTTTAACGAGTCGTAAAAAAGGACTTGTCAACTCGAATAACTCAAAATTTTTTGACTTGACTTGACTCGACCCATCTAATGCTCACCCTTAGCATAAGTTAATAAATTTAAATGAACATTAATGAACGAACATAAATGAACATAAACGAACGAATTACCGAACGTTCACGAACAATAAATGAACGAACGAGCCTTTTGTTCGTGTTCGTTCATTTAATTAAACGAACAAAAAATATTGTTCATGTTCGTTTATTTAATAAATAAACGAACATAAACAAACTTCCCGTCGAACAGTTCGTTGAATGTTTGGTTCGTTTACATCCCTACCAAAGAAATCAAACGATCAAGAAATTGTCCACATGCTGCATCTTGCGAAATCTCATGTAGTTTGGCATCAAAATGGGGATTGAGGATGCTCCTTCCAAATGGTTGAGTTAAAAATGAATTTAGTTGCAATTTTGCATTGTTACATAGTTATATAATATAACTATTTTGGGTTAGAAATTAAAAGCCCACAATTAGCATTTCAGCCATAAATGTAGTAGGCCCAAAGGTGTCCCCAGCCCATTAATTATTCATATCATGGAAGTGGCCGACTGCAAAGATATATAACCCATTAATAAGACTAAAATTGGTACTTTTGGGGGAATCAATATAGATTGTTTTTTTTTTAGCATTCAGTATATATGTTTATATTATTTGGATTCTTTTCCACTCATAAATTAAAGGATAATGAGCGGATAAACATCATCGGTCCTATGTCTTCTTGTATATTGTGCCAACGACAAAATCAATTAAGTTATACAACATTAAAAAAGATATAGATTTAAATGCCCTTAAATCAAGGACATTTCAAAGATTTTGAGGGCTCTATCTAGTTTATTAAAATAGAGCCCTTAATTTATAATCAGTAAGAGATATAAATTTTTTTTTCTTCCAAAAAATACCTTAATACAAAAATATTATTAGATTACCCTCTTGAGCAACAAAAAAGGATTTATAGATATCTAAAAATCAAACATTTTCACTTAAAAAAAATGTCATTCTTTTTGCATGTTTTAAGTTTTAGATTATTGTTATATATGTACACACACGCGCGCACACACTCACACACACATATATATATACACACACACATATATATATATATATATATATATAATTAATTTCTCTATTTGTATATATACACAAATATTTTAGATTATTATTATTATTATATATATATACACACATAATTATATATATATTTACAAATATTTAAGTTTTAATGTATCAGAGGATGATACATTAAATTTGTATCATCCTCTGATTTTATAGGTTCAATGATTTATATATTGTACTAAAAAAATAAATACTATGAGCTAATATCTATAGGAGAAAAAAATTACAACAAATGTGACACATCACTATATACTATTGTTTTTTTAATGTATAAAATTCAAAAATTATTACTAAACTATCTCAAAAAGTTATTTTTGACATTCAAATGTCAAATATTATAAAATAAACATTAAACCTCATATTTTTGTTATAAAATGGACATTGTGTCCTTAGTAACATTTTTTTTACAGTTTTAATATTTAAAATGAAAACTTAGTTACAAGCGATAATTATAAATGAGATATTTTCTAATAATTGTAACATGTCACATTATTCTCTTAGCAACACTACAACAACTAGTGGTGTAATATCTATTTTATAATAAAATTTAAAGTTTAGTGTTTATTTTATAACATTTGAAAATTGAGTGAGAAAAATAAATATCATAAGGCTAATTTGGTGATTAAATTTTACCTTTGCCCCTTAAAAAACAGTGGTACATATGACATTTTCAATAGAATTATTCCTACGTGAGAATTTTAGTTTCCTTTTAATTTCACATCCACTTCCTGGCCGTAAATAAGGGACTTAAATCATTCATTCAAAAAAATTAATCTTTATTTTTATCAAATTAAAAGGACCCAACATATAAGACCAAAGTGTTTGATCAAATTAGCCATAAATTTTGACGACCAGAAACGTGTGGAAAGCAAATAACAAAGGGGGAAATAGCTTAAAACAAATTTAATTCATGAATTATATCTTGTTTTTTTAACAGCTCACAAACGTGGTACAGATTCGACCCACTTTGTACATTTGCTATATGTAGGAAAACACGAATCTGGTAAGAAAATTATAGGCCATTGTTATTTATTGCTAAAGTCAGCCTAAAACATTGATGTTTTCATAGGTTTTATTTATTACATAGTTCCAACCATACATGTTGGATTTTATCAAATTTTTATAAATTTAAATTCGTTTGATCGAGTTTTAGTTCAGTTGTAATTTTACTATTGCAACATTTAAGAGGATATGAATTCTAAGGTGGTTGAGCACGTATTATCTTTTATTATTTTTAATCTTTCAAATAGGTTTAACATAAAGATGTTTATGAGTCGGACCAAATTTTCGTTCTAAATTTTTTTAATTAGGGTCTAATTCAGCTTACCCAAATAACTCATTTTTATTTAAAATAATAAAAATATTATAATAACATGTTTATATCTAATCTAAGCTAAAATGAGTAATTAATTAAGTTAATCACATTTTTGTTTTTACTCAATTTATAGTATAAAGACTAGTAATGAAGGAAGAATATGAGTGAGTGTGAAATAAATAGAGAATAAATAAATAAAATGCACAAAACTAGATTTCAAAATTAATCTCTTCCGACCATGTCATTATCATGGTGCAATACTTCTTAAAAAAACAAGAACAAATGAAGATAAATACAAGATAATGAAAGTTTATCGGCATTTAATTCACTTTTACTTCTACATTTTTAAATCATGAGAATTTTATGTGGATCGGATTTGGAAATAGATTTAAGTTTTGTTAAGTTTCGTATGATAAAAGTAAGTTAAAAATGTATTACAATTTGTGTTTCGAAACAATCTTTGATATTTAAACCAGTCCACAACTTCAATAATAAATAATGTATTAAAATGAGTAAAACGGATGATTGAGATTAACAGTGGATTCTTAGGATCCACTCACACAGGTAAAATTCTTTAAGTTTTATACGTTTTTTGAATCGTTGGATGGAAGAAATAAATGATTGAGATTAACTCTTTACTTTTCCCCCAAGAGATAATCTTCACATAACCCACTATTATAGAGATTATTGACTAATCTATGTTAATTTTAAAGTAAACAATTAATCAAGATTGTTTTGTGTTCGTCTATTTTCTAAATTTTTATATACAAAAAGCATTACTTTTAACTTTATGTTTCTTCTTTCTTTACATTTTAATTATACACAATCCAATCCGGCTTTTTTGTGAAAAAAAGGTTAAGTCTATTAGTTCATTCTTATTTTTTGAGCCTAATATTTTTATTCGAATCCTTCTATTTCGAAAATAATTATTTGATCTAATTTCTCTATTTAATTTTTTGGGTACATGCGACAAGTAAAGGACGGGAAAATGATGCCAGGAATTGAATCCAAACTTGTACATCACTTGCAGCCAAAGACGTCATAATCGTTTTCAATTTCACCATTAAAATTTTCAAATATACATTTTCCGAATAAGGAATCATAAAACTTACTGATATCGTTCTTAAATTTGTCTATTAATTCATTGCGTCCAACATCAATTTATAGCCTCTATTATCAGAAACAGGATCATAAATTTTAAAAATGTGAGAGGTAAATTCAAAATTATTTTAATTTTTTTAAAAAATATAAGTCGTCGCGTAGAGGTAAGAGCCCCTCCCATTTCACATATAGCGCCGTCCGTATCTACTACTACCCGTACCGGCATGTATTTTCCCTTTCATGCCTGTTGGAAACCCGACGGACCCAACACACCCACTATGGAGGACCTAAGACTGACCACTAACACTAAACCAACTCCCTGAGTCGGTTAGCCTTTTTATATTTAATTTCTTAGTGCACAATTTAGGCGGCAGTGCCGACCATATACCAATTAGGCGGTAGAACCGACCATATACTATTCAGGCGGCAGAGCCGACCATATAACTTAGGCGGCATAGCCGACCATTATAATAACCAATTCAGGTGCACCAAAGAAATACATAAATTAAGGCTTAACCGGAAAACTTCTAATTACAAAGAAATAACACTTTTATTAATATACCACAAATATTACAAACATACCTCACTACAATATTTCTCTCGACCTTTACCCAAATATCTTTCTCACTTGCACACCTCACGTGACTCCTGCACTAGCACACACCTCACCAATCTCTCAACTTTGCACTTTGCACACACATCTTCATCTTTTGCACACACCTTACAAGCTTTGTCTAACTCCTATTTATAGTGTTCCTAAACCACCTAAGGAGAGTTCAATTTGCTTTCCGCCATTAGACTTGCTTAATTGCTAAGTATTTTCCTAAGGAGAGTTCAATTTGCTTTCCTCCATTAGACTTGCTTAATTGCTAAGGAGTTTTGTCAAGCTTGCCACGTTCATACTCTTTATTGCCAAACTAAGAATTCAAATCAAGTTTGAATTCTAACACTCCCCCTCAAACTTGATTTTTCTCTATAGATGACTTGCAGATCATACCGAGTGCTTCTCTGAATTTCTTGAACTTTGGTTTACTTAGACTCTTTGTGAGTATGTCTGCAACTTGTTCATCTGTCTTTGTCGATATCATCTTGATCTTTCCTTCAACGATCACCTTGGCGAACATTTGCAAGTCATCATAGAAAGACTCCTTGTCGGGATAGTCGAAGATCGACATTAGCAGTTTGGAGAATTCTTTTGCCCAATCCCATTTCTCTACATTCTTGGGATAGAATTGACGTTGTAGCTCCTTTTTGAATTTCTTTCGGATAGTAATGGTGCAAATTCCCTTCTTCATTTTGCCATGCTTACGCCACAACCATAGCAGAGCTGAATCTTCTAAATAAAGTAAGGCATGGTCGATCTTTCTAGCACAGTTGATCTTCTTAGCACCATCTACGACGTTTTTAGCTTGGATGTATTGTTCCAAGCTCCACGGAAAGTCATCTACGTCATTCGCCTTCTCATCCCCTTCATAAGACTTGGGTTTAGAAACTTCTACTCTCGAATATGTTGGAATTGGGACGGATGATGCAACTCCCCCGTCATGAGCTAATACCTTCTTAAGAAACGTCATCTTTTCCTTCATATCTTCCAATTCCCCACGTATCATCTTAATTTCTTCCCTTAGGACTTTGTTCTCTTCTTTGAGAATAAGAATTTCACTAGAAGAGGTCTCACATCGTTGCGAACACTTACCAATAGTCTCACTTAGGGCTCTCGACATTTCTTCGCGAAGCTCATCGACTTCCATTTGGCTTGGACGAAGCTCCTCAGATGTAGGTTGATATACAACCGTCTTCCATAAACTTTCATCTTTCGAGGGTGATCTTTCTCTTTCTTCACTTGGATCCGATGCTTGCTCTTCACTTTCTTTATTATCTTCTGAAAGTTCTTCTAGGTCATGAGATTCTGAAAGCTCGATCTTCTTAGGCGACCTCCAAGAAGAAGCTTCATCAAACATCAAATTCCTTGAAGTGTAGCACTCGTAATTGGTTGGATCACAACATCTCTCATCATTGGAGCACCCAGAGTCGACGATCCAATCCTCCTCGTAATCAATATTTGACTCCATAATTGTTGCAAGTGCTGATTTCTCCATGTCTTCTTCTAACTCTTCATCCTTGTAGTCTATATTTGGGTTTGTAGTTGCAACAATAGTTGGTGCCTCCATGTCTTCTTCGAACTCTTTTTCATTCTCGTAGTTCGTCTTTGAGTATGTGGTTGCTTCAAGAGATGATTCCCCTATTTCTTCTATTAAATCTTCTTCAACAAAAAATCCATCGTCTACTTCCCATTCTTCCTCGCTGATGGAAGCATTCAACATGACCTCACTCTCCTGGTCTTTTGTGGTGGTCATGTTTCCTTGAAAAGTCTGTCTCTTGGGCACTCTGCAATCTTGAGCAAAGTGACCCTTCTTGCCACAATTGAAGCATTCACGATTCTCCCTCATGGGTAATCTACAATCTCGAGCAAAGTGACCCTTTCTTCCACAGTTGAAGCAATCACCACTTTGTCTTCTATCGTTCTCTACGTACTGTTGGTGATAGTCTTCTTTTCTACGTCGAGCTCCCCCTGAAGTGTTACTTCTATCTCTTGAGTGAAACTTGTCTTCTTGCGTCCTTATTTCTTTTGACACGCCTTGTCTTCTTGTTGTACCTTTCCTCCTGTTGGTGAAGAGTGCCTCCTCTTCGTCTTTTATGGTTACGCCACTCATCTGTTTGGCTAATTCCTCCTGGTTAGCCAATAGATTCTCCAGCTCCACTAAGGATGGTTGAGTAGGCCATCCCCTCACAGCGGCGATAAATCCATTGTACTCGGGTCTTAGGCCATGGATGATAATTCTTTTCATCCTTGCCTCGCTAACCTTCTCATCTGGTGCAAGTTGAGATATCTCGCGACAAATAGATTTCACCTTGGTGAAATACTGAGCAATAGATAAGCTTCCTTGTGAGATGCTCGCGAGCTCATTTTCCAAGAGTTGGAGGCGTGCTTCATTCTTCTTTGAAAATAATTTCGCCAAAGTTTCCCAGGCTGCCTTTGGTGTCTTCTCATCACGAATATGCTCCAATAGGTCCTCCTCGATTGTGGTCTTCAATATATATAAAGCCTTCCCAGCCTTGATCTTCCATTTTCTCAAGGCTTCGGCATTCTCCTTCGGTGGAGGAGTTGTGTCGGTGCCTGCGACTATTTCCCACAAGTCCTGACCTTGTAGGTAGGACTCTATGCATGTCTCCCAATAACCGTAGTTGTGGTTATTGAGCTTCCTAATCCCGTTGCTTGTGCTTCCAAAGTCTGCCATGCTGACTGACGCCCGGCGTCCACTAAGCTTGGTTCCAAACCAATAGCTTCACAGTCCCTGACTGTATTCTGGCAGAGTCTCCCCTTAGCACCTTGATGCAACGTCGACTAATGTAAGCGTCCAACGCTTACCGAAACTTTACAGTCCCTGACTGTATTTCGACAAAATCTTCCCTCAACGAACTGATGCACCGACCAATGTAAGCGTTTAACGCTTACCAAAGATTTCTCCACTGGCAACGGTCTCGGACCGCCCGTTCTGATACCAATTGTTGGAAACCCGACGGACCCAACACACCCACTATGGAGGACCTAAGACTGACCACTAACACTAAACCAACTCCCTGAGTCGGTTAGCCTTTTTATATTTAATTTCTTAGTGCACAATTTAGGCGGCAGTGCCGACCATATACCAATTAGGCGGTAGAACCGACCATATACTATTCAGGCGGCAGAGCCGACCATATAACTTAGGCGGCATAGCCGACCATTATAATAACCAATTCAGGTGCACCAAAGAAATACATAAATTAAGGCTTAACCGGAAAACTTCTAATTACAAAGAAATAACACTTTTATTAATATACCACAAATATTACAAACATACCTCACTACAATATTTCTCTCGACCTTTACCCAAATATCTTTCTCACTTGCACACCTCACGTGACTCCTGCACTAGCACACACCTCACCAATCTCTCAACTTTGCACTTTGCACACACATCTTCATCTTTTGCACACACCTTACAAGCTTTGTCTAACTCCTATTTATAGTGTTCCTAAACCACCTAAGGAGAGTTCAATTTGCTTTCCGCCATTATACTTGCTTAATTGCTAAGTATTTTCCTAAGGAGAGTTCAATTTGCTTTCCTCCATTAGACTTGCTTAATTGCTAAGGAGTTTTGTCAAGCTTGCCACGTTCATACTCTTTATTGCCAAACTAAGAATTCAAATCAAGTTTGAATTCTAACAATGCCTACTGCATTTTCCTAGACATTCTTAGCTTTCTTTTTTGGAATTATTACGATTAATTCGTGACATCAAATTCGGTTGATTAATAAATTTACAACACCGTCCATTTTGAAGAGGACATGTCATTTTCAACGTACAAAGAGTTCCATAACAAGTAGAATATGAGAAAAAGTGAGGATGTATGTTTTCTTTTCGATTTAAATCATTGAAATTAATATTAAGATTTGAGCATGTGATATGATAAGCATATTATATTTAATAAATAAAATATTTTATCATTACTATGTGATTATTGAAGCGAATGATGATATGGTTTAGGTTTTTGAAACGTTGATATCAATAATTAAAGCACACTCAAATCTATTACTATCATTTTCATGAATTTTTTATTGCAACTCATCAAGAGAATATTTATCTGTCTATATATAATAAAATATATTTTTTGATTAAGTAGATAAGTATTTAGATTTTTAAAACAAATGTCAAGATTTGAATCCATACAGGATGGGGCAATATGAGCATCTTTTACCGCCGATGAAATATATCTTTGATTCCCCTTGTGTTATTTTTAAAATTTGAGTTAATTGCACCACACGTCCCAAAGCTATGCCACACATTCTAAATTAGTCCCTAAACTTTTAAACGTTCTAATTTCATCCATAAACTATAACATCATTTTAAATTGGTCCCCAAACTTTTGAGCATTCATGTTTCATCCTCAAACTATGACTCTCATTCTAAATTAGTCCTCAAATCCGAAAAGTCTATTATGGGTCTGGTCGATTGCTCCAATTTCTTCTAGTTCCCTAAACATTTGGATGCTAGCTTTGTAACCCCTAAATCCGACCTAAAAGTTTTTAATTTGGGGCTAAAATCAGGTTGTGACAAGCTTTCTTTGGATTAGACGAGCAGCAACTATTCGATATCATAATGCTCATAATTGGATGGTGGTGTCACAACAAATGGCCTTCTTCTTTTCCCTCGGCATCTTATTTCATTATATGTCCTAGTGTGGGGATTTGTAACGAGTATCATATGTCCCCAACACTGTGTCTTTGGACTTGTGGTCTCCTCCTCCCATTGGTTCATTGAAATATAATGTAGATGGAGCAGTTTGTGGTAGCTTTGGTGCAGCCGGAATCGGCGGAGTGCTTCGTGATCATGGTGGGAAAGTTCTTATTCGTTGGATAAACTCGCATTCGTTGATCATTGAATCGGACTGTGTGGTAGTTGACTGGATGAATAATTCTGTTTCAATTCATTCCATATGTGCCTATCTTCAAGCAGTCTTTCTCTTGGAAATTCCAGTCTGTACTTGGTGAAGCTAATTCAGCAGCTGATAAACTTGCTAAGCAAGGAATTCCTAGATCGTGTCCACTACTTTGGGTAGGAGATTGTTCTTAACTTTTACGGTGTTGGAAATTTTCTCTTGGCTAGTCCTTGAATTTTGGGTCTAATGCTGCCTGCCTGCCCAGGGATGGGCCGAAGGGGTGGAGGGGACGGTCGCGCCCCCTAAAATTTTGAAATTCTTATACGACTGAATTTTTTATGTATTTTTTATTAAAAATCTATTTTCATCCCTAAAAATTTATAAGTTCGTCCCCTTACCTAAAGTCATGTGTTCGTCCCTGTAACTGCCATTCTCTTATTTGTGATGTTACCCTTCCATACGAGTCACTTGTTTTCTTAGTTGATTGTTGTTGTATCTGTTGAGTGTTGCGTGTGGTGCAGCTGTTGTTAGTGTTTCGAATAAGGGGTATTTAACGAGACTCATATTTTCTTGTCAAAAATAATAATAATTTGAGGATTGAAATATTTAAAAAGTTTGAGGATAAATTTAGGATGAGGGTCATATTTTGAGGATGGAAATGGAACATTAAAAAATTAAGGACCAATTTAAAATGAAAGTCATAGTTTGGAGATGAAATTGAAATATTTAAAAATTTAAAAACCAGTTTAAAATGAAGATCATAATTTGAAGACGCAGTTAATTCTTAAAATTTCAATATTTTTAGATCTAGAAAATAGTTAAAAAAATTAATTATGTGTTCTCGTTCCTTACTTCCTATGTAAAAAAAAAGACTACCTGTATTTTTTATGAATTAAAAAAATTAATGTTGAATTCAATACGTATTAAACTTGAACTGTAGAAATTGTTTGGTCTTACCGAAAATTAAATGTTTGGTATCTAAATTTTTTTCTAAGTTGATAGTTGAATTTTAATTTCATCAACTGCTTTGTTAATCTTAATTATATTTTTTATAGTTTTAAGTTTTCGAAAAACACATGACATTACCATTAACAAGCGGTACAATTTTATGTTGTTACATCATCAAAAATTAACATTGTTAATAAAAGTATCAAAACAATGGATGTAATTAAGGTTAAGGTATAGAGTTGGGAGCAAAAATCTGTTAGATTTCAACTTGAAAGAAAGTGTTTAGTTCAAGTATCAACTTATAAGCAAAAAAAATTTAAATACTAATTTGGAAGAAAATGTCTGATTCAATAATAGAATGTATATTTAAACCTTATAATAATTATAAATGATTTTTTAAAAGAATAACTATAAATAATTATATGTTTTTAACATTTATTGTTTAAAACTTATACCCAACTCCAAATATCATAGTTGCAACATGCAACATAGACGTCGAATTTGAAGTTCAACGTATTGAGAAATTTCCAAATCATTTATACAAAAAAATCCAAATCACCAAAGATGAACAAATGATGAAATTTAATGACTATTATGTAACATTTATAAAACTCAATGACCAATCCAAAATAACATTTTAAGATATTTTAGTGATCATTTATGAACTTACCCTTTAATTGTTACTTAAATTGATGTTTGAGCTTTGTACAACCCTAAATCCTACGCCACATTATAGTTAGTAAAAAAATCATAAAAAAACAAATAGTAGTAGTAAATATTTAGCAAAAAAAGCATGTTCAGGTTATATTCAGGTAGAAAGGCCATTTCAAAAAATTAAAAAATAGTGTGTATGAAAAATTATTTAGGAAAATGATCATTTTCTACAGTATTAAAAGGAGTTGTATTCAGCTGACGATGATATTATGGGGTGGATGGAGTTAACGACAAGTGTTGATAACTTCATGCCATTTTGTGCATTTTATGGGTCTAAAATAAAATTAGGGGGACTAAAGTGATAAGTTTAAGAAATAAGTAAATCAAACTGTGTAGCTTCCTTTTTATTTACACGTTGTGTTTCCCTAATTATTGAAACATTTTTGCACGATAGAGACTAAAATGAAAAAAAATAAAATAAAATAACATGGACTAAAATAAAAAATTAGAAATTATTTTAAAGCATATTGATGTTTGAACCATGAGTATAGTGCTAAACTTTTGAATGTCAGAACTTTGTGTAAGTGTATGATTTAGAGAGTTTTTTAGTCCACGTAATTTTTTTGAGATATATACACTAGAAGGGATAAAATTATATTTTTATTGTGAAAAACATCATTTTGGCCTTCAAATTTAGATTTTCTAATTTTTATCGAAAATTTTAACTCTTTGACTATGATCTTCTTAGCATGTCGGGATTAAAAGTTTTCTTTTTCATACACATATATATCATTATTCATAAAAATTCGATGTGTGTAATCTTATTGTATTATGAAATATTTTATTTTGATCCCTATAATTTTAATTTCCTTTCAATTGGATCTTTGTAATTTTACTACATGATTGAAATAAAGTATTTCAAAAGGCATTAAGATTACAAAGTTCCGGAATGTTGTATAATTATACAATTATAGTAAATTTGTGTCAATTTTTTAAACCTTTTATTTTGGTCCCTCTAATTTTAATCTTTTCACTTTAATCCTAAAATGCAAACATAAAAATGGCCCAGAGTTGCCCCTACCCCATAAAACTTGTAGTCAGCTGAAAACGTGTCTTTTTAGTACCGTAGAAAATTATTATCCTCCTAAATAATTTTTTATATCATTATTTTTCATTTTTAAATGCTTTCTTTGTAAATAAATCAGATATTTAAAAAATTAGTAGTGGGTAAATAAACAATCTCCCACTCTTAAGAAATAGTAAATTGAAAATGTATCAATACATTTTTTACTCTATCTTGCTTAGCAAAAAAAGGCGTGGTAATTCCGAGATAAGCACTATTTATTTTGATCAATAAAATGTTGGAGATTTATTTTTGTTAATTAATATAAAAGCATATGGATGAATCTATTAATAAATTAAATACCGCGTACTAAATATTTAAAATTTTAAATTTTTAATATTTTACATTTGTAATTAAGGGTCTGTTTGTTTCACTGAAATCTGCTTTTAGAAAACAAACTACATTTTTTAGAAAACAAACTACATAAAGTATTTTCTAGTGTTTGGATGATGTTGTGTAATTCATTTTTCGCAGTTGGGTGGAGTTTATTGATAATCTCATGAACAGTCCACAAACAAGCATCGACAATGCTGAAAACAAGTTTAACCAAAATATGGTTTAGGGTTTAGATTAGTTTTACGATTTAGGATTTATGGTATCATTTAGGGTTTAGGGTTATGGTTTAATGTTTATGGTAACATTTAGTGTTTAGGATTTTCAGATTTATTGTATTGTTTAGGGTTTAGGGTTAGTGTTTATGATTTAGCATTTAGGGGTTATGGGTTTAGCATTCATTGTTTAGGATTTATGATTAGGTTTTAGTATTTAAGTTAGAATTTAGGGTTTAAGGTTTAGTGTTTAAGGTTTAACGTTTAATGTTTTGTAAGTGTTTAGGGTTTTATTGTTTATGGTTTAGATTAATATTTAGAGTTTATGGTTTAAGTTTTATGGTATCGTTTAAGGTTTAGGGTTTAAGTTAGTGTTTAGCGTTTATTTTTTAGTTTTTAAGGTTTATGGTTTAGGTTAGTGGTTATGATTTAAGGTTTAGAGTTTAGGATTTATGGTAGCATTTAGGATTTAAGATTTATGGTAGTATTTAAGGTTTAAGATATAGTATTTATGGTTAATAGTAGCATTTAAGGTTTGGTTTATGTTAGTGATCATGCTTTAGGGTTTAGGATTTATGGTAGCATTTAAGGTTCAGGATTTATGGTAGCATTTAAGGTTTAGGATTTAGTGTTTAAGGTCTATGGTAGCATTTAGGGTTTTAATGTTTAGGGTTTAACATTTAAGGTTTAGGGTTTTATGTCAATATTTGAGGTTTAGGGTTTAGATTAGTGTTTATTATTTAGGGTTTAGAGTTGAAGAGAATATAGTTTGATTTACGGAAAAAATATGTTAAAACAAACTACAAAATAATGTAAATAAAAAACAGTCAACTGTAATTCATACTCCTTTGACCATGTGAAACTACATAACCAAACATCGTAAATTACAGAAATTAAATTTTGAAATTCAAACTACATAAAACAAAAACAACCTAAATACTTGTTTCTCTTACAAATTTTAATTTATTATTTTTAAGAATAAATGAAATTAATAAAACCAAACATTGACCCTCATTTTTTTTGTTTACTTGTCTTTTAAAATTTTAAAATTGTAAATTAAACATTATCTCCCTTGATTTTTTAAAAATTTCTACTTTATAAGTGTATATATTTTAAAATTAATTAACTTACTTCTCTTTTAATTTTAACCATGTTTAACCGTATCTATTCAAAAATATTTTTGATTTTATAAAGTAACTCACAACATAACATATAATAGATATTTAGATAATTATTTTTCATCTTCTTCTAATAGTCTTAAGGTGATTATAAAATAATATTTGTTTATATATCTCTAAATCTTTAATAATATATAGACACCTTACAAATTAGAGACTTAAATACAGATATTTTATAGATTACTTTTTTTTTTCTCAAAACCACTAGTTGAACTCACTCTTTTTCACTTTTACCATTAAATGAGCATTATTGTTATAATCATTAAATGTCCATTATTTAAATAATAGAGATGTCGTTAGAAGCTATTAAAAAAAGGCCAGGTCGGTCGAGTTCGTTGGTTATATTATGCGGGTATTATTTATAATCGCCACGTTTTAACTTGAACTTTGTTGCTTCCATTCCATTCCTAAAACCCCAGCATTTCTCCCTTTTTCTCTCTGTTTTACTCTCTTACTCTCATCTACCATCTCTTACAAACCAAGAACCCTAACTTTCTTCATGAACATCTGGAAAAATTGCACGTTTTTAACTGTCGGTTTACCGACATATTGAATTTCCTGTTCTTTTTTAGCATTCAAGTTTGTTAAAGGTAATCCAGGATCAGAAACTCGCAATGGGCGACTCTCCAAACTCGGAAACTGAGTCCAGCACCCTGACCACCAACTCTTCTTCTTTGTTCCCAGCTTCATTATCATCCTATGATGGTAAAAAGGGATCGGGTACTAACTCGGTACCCGATTCGAAGAACGAAAAGCGTCCGAGGGATAGGAGCACCAAGCACCCGGTTTACCGGGGGGTCCGAATGCGGGCGTGGGGCAAATGGGTGTCCGAAATCCGAGAGCCCCGGAAGAAGAACCGGATCTGGTTAGGCACTTTCTCGACCCCGGAAATGGCGGCACGCGCCCACGACGTCGCGGCGTTAAGCATCAAAGGCAATTCGGCGATCCTCAACTTCCCTGAACTCACCGAGTCGTTGCCGCGACCGGCTTCCAACTCCCCCCGTGACGTCCAAGCCGCTGCCGTTAAAGCGGCCTCAATGGAGCTCCTAAGTAATACTACGTCGTCGTCGTCGGCTTCAACGTCGTCATCAACATTGAACATGGATGACGTGTCGACACCGGAGGAGCTGAGTCAGATTGTTGAGCTACCGAGTTTAGGGACGAGTTACGAATCAGTGGAGTTAGGGTCGGACTTGGTGTACCCGATCGACAGGTGGCTACTGAATCCCAATAGCACGCCTTGGTATTACGAAGAAAATAATGGGTATTTTGGGGAAGAAACTCTAATCACAACTGGCTTTGGTCCTTTACCATGGAATCTTTAGTGAATAATCTTTAAAAAATAGTGTGCTTTTTCCCAAATTGCCCTTTTAATTTTTGTTTCGTTTAATCTATATTTGATATATCACAATTTAATTTTTATTGATTAACATTCGTATATATTATCAATACATCAAATATAAATTCGGAACGAAAAATACCTTGCTTGGTTATGAAGAGTTATGCTAGATATTTCAGTGGTCCATATAATGTGAATCAAACTCTTAAAAGAAGTGGCAATTTTTTTCCAGAGACTTTGGGCTTTGATTGGTCAAATTCTTTTTCTTTTTACTTTTTCATAGTAAGACAAAAAGAATTCACACAGCTTGGAGAAGAATTTATCTTTTTCTTTTCATTAAAATAAATAAATAGGTCAAAGACAATGGTTTACTTTCAATGTTTATTTGTAGAAAAATTAAATACAAATTTTATAATAGACAGCCTTCTGATATCAATTTAATGATTCAGTTGCTTAGGTTGGTTGCTGAGGAGCAATTAAAGCTGATATGTTTTTGTACATGGAGTCTTTCATTTTTTAAGACTTTAATCGATTAATTTTTTATAAATCCTAAATTTAATTATAATTTATTTAGAGAGGAAAGGGAAAAAGAGACGCTAAGGGGAAGAAAAGAGTGCTCATAAGGGGAATTAAATATTTTGTTATGAGATTAATTATCAAAAATAATTTAATCATATTAAATTAACGGTGTTTATATATAATTTTATAGAGTAAATGTAGGTTTATAATATATTTTTGACAAGTCTTTCATTAAGATTTTATTGAAAAAGTACGAACCAACTTGCCTCAGTGGTTAAGGGAACGATTGTTGTTCCTAGAGATCACGAGTTCGAGCACCAACAGCTGTAGCAGGGTGATTGAGCATGCATTGTCAAGTGGTTAAAAGTATATTCAGAACAAATATTACTTGTAATCACCTTAGTTTTCAAAAAAATGATTTTATTGAAAAAATTATAATAATATATAATGATATTCAACTAGTATAAATTTTTACCCATTCAAAAATTTAGCTGAAGATCTAAATTTGGTTTCCTGGCCGCAAATGAGCCCAGGAGTTCTTCGGAAACAATAAATAAAAACAATACTTCTTCATTAACTAAAATTTTACGAAGATCAAATAAATAAGGTAAACTATAAAAATAGTCATTGAACTTTAAACCATTTTTATTATGGCCACCAAACCTTTAAAACTTACAATACTCACTAAACTTTTAATTTTTTTTATTACGTTCACTGTCGTCAACTCCCGTTCAAAAATACTAACATGGCGTGTCAAAGTCATCTTCTCCCGCTAAAAAACCCTTAAGTTTCTCATACATGAAATTGATAGTTTTCACTCCTTTGTTCATCATCGTTTCTGATGCCATTCAATGATTTCTACGCTTGAAAATAACCCTAACTAAATTATTATTATTATTTTTCAAAATAATTACTAGAAAAAATTCAATGACTAATTTTAGGGGTGAGCGTTCGAGCGAGTCAAGTCAAAAATTTTCGAGTTATTCGAGTTGACGCGTCATATTTTACGACTTGAACTTAATTTGAAATTTTTTCGATTCGAGTCGAGTCAAGTTTTCGAGTTTCTATACAAATTTAATTGTAATTATTTACCATGTTATAGTACGATTTGATTCCAATTTAAACGACTTTCTCTATTCATATAAGATATGCATATATATATATATATTTCTTCATATTATTTTTCACATGCATAAGTAAGATTTGTAATGTTATTTAATAAAAAAATATCATCTAAACTTCTAAAATATATTTATAATATTATTTTTAAATAAGTAACTTTTAAGGATAAAGTACTGATGGGGGTATAAATGAGTCAATGAATTGATGTAAAGAAAAAAATTACAAAAAATCGGTTAAATGATCAAATTGAATAAAATATAAAGTTAAAGGGCTAAATTAAAAAAAAGAATAATTTTGTTAAAAATATGAATTGAAGTTATATAGATATTATATAGTGTTAGTGAATCATGTGGTTTAATTTTGGTAAAAAAATAGACTTAAAACGAAAGAGAAATTAAAGAAATGGGAAACATTCAAAGTTGAGGGGCTAAATTACAAAAGTAGAAAATTTAATTTAAAAATATGAATTGAAGCTAAATAGGTATCCTAGTTTCTACATTGGTTTAGGAGCATGTGGTTCAATTTTGGTCAAAATTGACTTAAAACGAAGGAGATATTGAAGAAATGAGGAAATTATACAAAGTTAAGGGGCTGGATTGAAAAAATATGAAATTTATTTTCAAAAATATAAAATGAAGATAAATACGTATTCTACGCTTGTTTAGGAATACGTGGTTCAAATTTGGTCAAAAATGGACTTAAAATGAAGGAGGAATTGAAGAAAAATGAAATCAGTGACTAAATTGCAAAACTGTAAAATTTAGTTTTTCGATTTTTCGAGTTGGGCAAATTCCAAACCGACTCGAAATCGAAATTTTTTCGAGTTAATCGAGTTGACTCGAATAACTCGACTCGAATAACTCAAAATTAAAAAAAATATCTATTTTTTCGAGTCGAGTCGAGTTTTGTTCACCCTAACTAATTTTTCGTATTTAATTAGTTTATATCAATACTTTTTAATCATGTAAATGATAAATGGAATTTCCGTGGCACGTATTTCATCGCTTCATTGAATGAAATTGAGTAGTTTTCGTTTAGCAATAAAAAATACGAAAAGTGATCCATTGATATATGATATTTGATTTATTAATTGATTAATTCGAATTTAACGATTATAAAAATTCATTATGATGACAACTTTTTTAACTCAATTTATTTTATTTACGCTACTGAAATTAAAACTTATAAACATCATTAAATGGACTTAACTTTTAAACCCTCTAAATCAATTGGTATTGATAGTGATCTATGATTTTTAATTAAATAAGAAGCATCTCAATCCTTTTGGGGATGAAAACAAAGTATAGGGATTTTGGATTAAGTTGAAAACTAGGTAGCTGAGCTGACAGTCCATTTCAATGTGTGTATATAATATTCTCTAGACAAGAAATGGCACAAAATTTGATAGATTTAGACCCATTAACCTAACAAAGCATCCGTTCCAGGAGTATTCCTATAATGGTACCTTGGGGCTAAATTTTTTAAAATAGCACCCGAAATTCTATATTTCTCAAAATAATATTCTTACAGTAAAATTGAATGCACAATGAGTTTTACTTAATTTTTTTTTATAAAATTAGAAAAAGTTAAACTATTAGGAACTAATTTCGATATTTCACTCCATGAATTAAAAAAAGAATATTACATTGGCTTATATAGGCCTAGTTAGAATGTAAGTCTTTATTTCTTATCAACATGAGATTCTTAGAGCTAAAGAATTTACCACTAAATTTTAACTTCAAGAATCCCACATTGATAACAAATAAAGGCTTACATTCTAATCATGCCTATATAAACTAATGTCAAAATTTGTTTTCATAATTCATAGACTAAATCTCAAAGTTAATTCACAATAGTTCAATATTTTTGTTTTTGTTTTTCAATACATTGAAGATACAAGGTTGCTTCTTAATGCTCTCCTCTTGTTGTCCTAGCAGGTGACCTAGGTTTGAGCACTACATGTTGTGTGTACCTTATTAAAAAAGACTACAGAAGTTGGATAGATGCCTACACTTGTATCACGCTAGCATATTCAAAGTGGGTTCTTAATAGTTTGTTTTTTTTTTCATTTTTATCTTTTAGTAAAAATGTTTTATTTAGAAATATTTTTACTGGAACTCGTTGGGCATGCACGACAAGTTCACAGTGAGGGTGCTATCCTAGAAAATATAGAACTTTTGATGCTATTCAAAGTTGGTTCTTAATAGTTTAATTTTTTTTCATTTTTATTCTTTAGTAAAAATGTTTTATTTAGAAATATTTTTACTGGAATTCATTGTGCATGCAGGACAAGTTTACAGTAAGAGTATTATTCTGGAAAATATAGAACTCTCGGTGTTGTTTTTTTTTTTAAAAAAAAATCTTTAGGGGTGCTATTATAGGGATAACCCCTTTCGTTCCAAACAAGGAAAAGGAAACTGGGTCACGAAGAGCAAAGGGTAATAACAAAGACATAGAAACTACTATATGCCTTCCGTTTAGTGACTTTGATTGAGCACATAGGATACTAAATATGTGGTTACGCTCGCAACTTCGAATTATTGGTTGCATCTTAATTCTTCTAGAAGTAGAGATGCGATGTGATGTGAGAATACTTAAATACATACATTAATGAATGGGTTTATAAAGATTTTTTAACTCAATGTATCAATAACGATGAAGATAGTGAACCTGGTTCAAATAAAAATAATAATTTTCAGAGATGATTTTGAACACGTACAATAAGAGTGACTATAGAGCCTCCGAAAAAATCTTCAAAATGAGTTATCTTATATAATATATATTCCAAAAAATTACAATATATTTATAACAATTTTCTCAGAAAAATAAAAATAAAATTTTGA
This sequence comes from Hibiscus trionum, assembly GCA_030270665.1. Classification (NCBI taxonomy): domain Eukaryota; kingdom Viridiplantae; phylum Streptophyta; class Magnoliopsida; order Malvales; family Malvaceae; genus Hibiscus; species Hibiscus trionum. Next base: position 32,834,317 of record BSYR01000022.1, on the reverse strand, counting down.
AGAAAAAAAGTTGATATTAAAAGCGTTGCAGATGATTTTGATTCAAAAACATGCAAAAAGAACATTAATTTTTAAGTGAAAATGTTAAATTTTTAGATGCTTGTAAGTCATTTTTATGTTGCTCAATAAAGTAAACTAACATTTTTTTATCAATAGAATTTTATTTAAAAAACTTATACCTCTTTCATATTATAAATAAAAGGCCCTGTTTTAATAAATTGCGCATGACCCTTAAATATTTGAATTGTCCCTTTGTTCATCCTAGAAAGTTCGGGTTCGAATAATTTTGTCTACAAAGTGTGCCTTATAAAAAAATAAAAAAATATATATATATAAACAAATACTACCTTATAATCGCCTTAATATTATTAAAAAATACGAATGATATTTATTTTCAAATAATATAGTTTTTAGAACGTTTTTATGTATGCATTGGTGAAATATCATTCTCCTTAAGTTAGAAGATTTGTGTCTTAAACCAAAATTGCATGCAAACCAGTATTCTTAAGGTGCTTAGTAAAATTATGATCATATTAGATAAGCTATAATTATCGACATAGTATATATTTTTTAACATATATGTCATTTTATAAGATTTGAATTTCAATAATTACTTTGAAAATATAAATATCCTTTTATTTAACAAAAAATTATGAATTACGGACCTTCGAAACATTTATTAATAAAACCCAATTAATATTTAGGGGATAAAAAGCTTATGAAACCTTTGAATTAATATTATTAAGGGTAAAGTATAAAAATAGTCCTCAAATCTTATCGTTTTGGTTAGTGAACTTTCAAAAGCTACAAAATTGTCATTAACTCAATGGTTAATATCTCATTTGACTTCTTAGTTGTAACTAAAATTTTAATTCGATATTTTTAATCTCAATATTACAAAAAATAATAAAATCTAGAATTTTAGAGTTTTTGAAAAATACATGAAATTCAATTTTGAAATTATAACTTTTCGAAAATTTCTATAAAAAACCATATATTTACAGAAAATGATGGTGTGTTTTTACAAATCCAAAGACTCTAAGCTATAAATAATGTAAATATACATTTACAAAAGAAATATTAGTATTTAAACTCTCTGGAACTATATTTTGTTGTGAATCTGTAAAGCTGGTTTTCCTGGAAATATTGCAGTGTCATTTAGTAGTTGAGTATTTAGAAGAGCTATATTCTTTTCATTAAATTGATTTTTATAAATAACTAATATAAATAAATATCTATTTGTGATAAATTCTAAATAGGTTGAATCATTAGCATCTCATCATAGCATTTGGTTTGATCTCCGAGGGACAAAAACCAAATGACACATAGAAAGTTTTACTTTTGGGTTATCATCATATTATGGCCCATATTTATATAAAAAAGTTCCCCTTTATAATAATTCCCAAATAAACCCACACTAATTGAAGGGATTTCCTTGACATTATTATTATTATTATTATTATTATTATTATTATTATTATTATTATTATTATTTATAAATGATAATTACTTGATACAAATCCATTTATAAAATGACATAACCTAAATTCTAACCATTGTCCATAAATTCTAAACCCCTACAGGCTACACCCAAACCCCTACACCCTACACCTTAAACTAAGTCCCTAAATCCTAAAACTAAGACGCTTGTGGAAACTAAAATTTTCCACCCAGTGCATTGGATATAAATCAATTTATAAAATGACATAAAAATTAATTATAGAACGAAATTTCTTCTTGAATCAGTAGACATATTTAATAGGATGCGTCTCTATTTATGTGAAATCGGTCAAGATTTTCAAAGGTTGAACTGATAAATACAGAGATAAAAATAAAGAAAAATAGTGTATAAAAAAAAGACAAACAAAACTTTTAATTCATGTTTTTCAAATTAAATCACACTATAAAACATTGAAAAACTATAACTTCGTGCTTTAATGTTTTTTAAAGTGAAAATTTTGAATTCATATAATTTTTTCAAATCTGCACGCTGATAAGGAGTCGAAAACGCATTGTCTCTATTTTGTCCTAAAAGATAGTATCATTTTAGTCTTTAATTTTGAATTTTTATTGTTAATTTTAAATATTAATTTGTTCTTTTTTAATCCGTGTACTTAAAAAAATCATTTTTATGTACATAAATATGTCATTATTTATGAGGATTTGTTACATGTAATTTTGCTGTAAATTTTATGAAATTTTTATTTTTTTTCTTTGCAATTTTAATTCCTTTTCAATTTGATCTTTGTGGACGTGGTACAAAATAAAATTACAATCGAACCAAATTTGTTGACAACTGCCATCGTCACGATAATGTCACATTTAAAAAAGAAAACAAGGTCAAAGATCTAAAATTACAGAGAAATACCAAAATAATTAAAAATTAAATCCACAATTTTATGATTTCTGATTGTTCCCATTCTGGTCAATGTATTGTTCCGTATAGTTATAGTTCAAACATTAACAGACTTAAATGTACAGAAATGCAACTTTTAATTTTTTTATTTTAATCTCTATACTTTATTTTCTTTCAATTTAGTCCTGAAAATGCAAAGAAATAGAGCAAACTCATTAGCGTCATCATCATCCAACCCAACTCATGCCTATGCTAACACGTACGACATTTTTTTCATTTGGACAAAATTCACCCCCTCATTTTTACCCTTCTTTTACAAACTCTTATAATTGTGTAGTCAAATAGGTAGAGGCGTATCCTATAGGGTACTTTTTTAGAAAACATGATTAAAGTAGCGCGTCTTTGCTTTGTATGTAGAAAAAAGTACTATTTCTGTAAATAATTTTTGGTGTCATTTTGATAAATAAATAATTATTTAAGTAAAAATGATATTATTTATTCTTGAATTTCATTATATTGATTAATAGAAACATCAATAATAAAAAATTGTCTAGTCTAATGGAACATCAAATTGAAACTAATTATCATTACCAATTTGTGCTTTTAGCATAAAAGGAAATATAGCTTGAAAAGGTTTGGATCTATTAAAAAAAACAATTACGCAACTGTTCTTTGTATCCAAAAGTTTGATTGAACATAACCCTCCTTTAATCATACCATTTTGATTTGAACCATGCACCAATTCAATGCCTCCATTTATAAACAAACTATTAGTTACTACCATTACCTTTTTCTAAAACATTTTTATAATTTTTTTTTATAATTTGTTGATGGAAATTAACTTTTTTTTAATGTAAAGGAAACGTCATAGAAATTATCGAATGAATTTAAGTAAATTAGATACCACATTCAGTTTAACACTGTTCTAACTTAAAAGTAAAGAAAGAAAATCACATGGTGTAATTAATCAAAGTTTGATGTTGAAGCCGCAGCACGGGGAGGCCGATACACCGCCGGGGACCGTGCACCGAGATAAGCTGTCCCTGTCCAAAAATGACCCAAACATCGATCAACCAAATGAGGGGCGGTGCAGGCGTTGAAAGGTGGAACAAAACTGACCAATCAACAGTGATTGTCGGCACCTAGCAATCAATGTTCTAAATTTTAATCTTAGAGAATAATTTCGGATATTATTATTAAGGGATAATTACATATTTAGTACTCCACTTATTCACGCATTTCTATTTTAGTACTCCGCCTATTTTTTGGCAAAATGGTACCGAACATTACGTTATTGTTCTGTTTTGGCACCCCGACCGTTAAAAACAAACGGAAATGATGACATGACTTATTTTTAATTGAGATAATCACATTTTTAGTCCCAAAACTTATACATTTCAATCAATTTCGTCCAAACTCTATCTATTTAATAATCATCTTAAATATTTAGGTTAAAACTATAAATTCTCATTTTATTTCTTCTTCTAACCTCATTTTATTTCTTCTTTTCAATCAAATCATCGCCAGCCCATTTTATTCTACTCATTATATGGTATTTATAGGGTTCTATTTTTCAAATCGTTTTCAGTATCGATTAATGGTTTCTTGAAACATAAACAGGATTATTGGAAAACAAGACTTACAACGAGGCGGATGACAATGATATGAATCATGGTGCAATGCAAGACATTATTAGTTTATTACCTCGTTTGCTGGTGTAGTCACAGTTGACTAGTTCCTGAGATAGCCCAAAGAAAGAAAACAGCATGAGAGGTAAAAAATCAAGGAGGAAATACACACTTTCACGGACTCCATAGTCCATGGGGCCGACATGACGCAGTTTCAGCCTCCCATGATATCAATTCCAAGGCAAAATGCACCATTTCTTATATTTTTTCCATTTTTGGTTCGGATTAGTTAACATTTTTGTTAGCCAACAAGCAATGCATGATGCTTAACAAATATAGCAGAACAAAGGAAACAAATACTCCCTCCGTCCCATTAATTTTGTCCCTTATTGACTTTTTTTTAGTCAAATTTTTTAAACTTTGACCTATTATTATATAAAATTTATTATTGAAAAAAATATAAAAAAAAATATTTTATAAACTTTTAATCAAGTAGTTTTAAAATATATATTTTATAAAATTTAATTGTTTAAAATATTAAAAATAATCATGGTCAAAGTTTAAAAAATTTGACTTTTAAAATGTCAATAAGAGACAAAATTAATGGGACAGAGGGAGTAACAAAGATATGAAAAGCAATAGACCACCGGATATGTGCCGAACAGAAATACTTCAAAAAATTCAGCTTTTTAATTCCATTCCATGTACATATAAAATGAGGTTAGAAGAAGAAATAAAATGGGTATTTACAGTTTTAACCCAAATATTTAAGATGATTATTAAATAGATAGAGTTTGGACCAAATTGATTGAAACATATAAGTTTTGGGGACTAAAATTGTGATTATCCCAATTAAAAATAAGCCACGTCACCATCTCCGTTTGTTTTTAACGATCGGGATACCAAAACAGAACAAAAACGTAACATTAAATACAATTTTGCTAAAAAAGGTGAGGTGCTAAAATAAGAAAGCGAAAATAAGTGAGGTACTAAATATGTAGTTATCCCTATTATTAATGATTGAAAATACAAATATTTTAATATTTGGTGGTAAAAAAACAACAACTAGACAATGGGAGGTGCGGATTCAACGCATTTGCCGAGATGCCAATGCTCTGCCGATCGGCTTGTGGCTCTTATTCTCGGCATGCCACTGGGAATGGCTTTTCGAGGATCCACCTGGGGAGGTGGTCGAGTTAGTGCAACAAGATAGGGGTTTGGGCATGAATTGATCGGATCTGTTTGTTTGTTGTTTAATGGCCGAGTTTGTCTCGTTTCTTTTATATAAATATTATTATGTGTACTTTTTTTTCTCTATTTAAGTTTAAAGAAATTTTTAACAAGGTATGTGGTAGTATTTCTTTTCTTATAAGAAAAAACAACAACTAGAAATCTAAAAACAACGATCCTAGATTGCTTGTCATCATTGCTGCACTTTCTTGGTTGCATGCCAGCAGGCTGGTCCCCGTTGAAATGGAAATGGTGGTGAAAATGGTTTTCCAAAAGGGTCTCGACTGGTCTCTTCAGATTTGCGGCTGTCTTAAAGAGTAACATGTTTTGATCTGGACAACTTTTGTTTTGGGTTTTCTTTCTTTGGGCCTGAAAGATTAAAATCATCACGGAAAAAGACCCTTCAATTTTTGTCACTTCTTTTTTTTTTTTTTTGGTAATACAGCAGGATTCTAGCTAAATAGGCTAACTACAGCCATCTTTAAGCACCTTTGCGTGCACCTCCGCTGGCGGAACCGGCAACCACACATTGCCCTGGCATTCACCATTGCACCAACGCGCAAGATAATCCGCTACCTTGTTTCCGTCACGTCCAATATGCTGAATTTTTACTTCCCAATCCCGGCACAACAAACCAAAGATTAGGTCCACAAGTGCATCCCCACTCAATGCCGTCGACTCACCCTTGAGAATGCGCGTAACTTCTAAATTATCCGACTCAAGCCAAACCTTCCGAAACCCCAACCTCCAAGCGTGAAGGAGGGTGTCATACACCGCCCACAATTCCGACATCAACACCGAACAACTACCTATCGCACGAGCAAAGCCGAATATCCACACACCATTACTGTCGCGGAGAACCCCCCCAATCGCAGCATTCTGTTGCTGACCCTGCACCGATCCGTCTGCGTTCGCCTTCACCCATCCCGCAGGTGGCCGCTGCCAACGATCCCTCACCCCTCCGTTGCGCCTGCAGCCTCCAACACTAGCAGGCACACTATCAAACTCCAGCGCGAGCTGCCGGCACCTTGAATACATGTCCCCAACCTCCACATAATCCACGTTCAACAGCCTACTGCATCGGTGCTTCCACAGCAGCTTTGTCACTTCTTTTATTTGCACTCTTAAATTTTTATATTTGACAATTTAAATTTTAAAGTTTTGATTTTTCCCCAAAATATTTCATTTTTAAATAGTCAATGGACTGTTAACTAATAATCAAGTAATTAGTATATTTTTTGTTTTTATTTAATTAAAAAATATTTAAAAAGTTTTACTGGATTTAAGAGTTGTTACAAAATTCGAAATAAGAAGACAACTTATAAATCGAAATTCTTTTTTTGTGTTGCCATGTTGGTGAAACATTCATTTTTATATCTATACAGGTGAGTTTTGCGCTCTTTGTAACTTCATTACTTCTGATTTGTGCCCAACATCGTGAAATGATTATTGAAGAAATACGTTGAGTAATATATATGTATATATGAGATAAGATTCAGTTACACAATGTAAAATTCTTTTAAGTTTTACACGTTTTTTGAATTGTTAGATGAGTAAAACGGATGGCTGAGATTAATAATAGAATATGTGAAGATTACCACTTGGGGAAAAAATAAGGAGTTAATCTCGGTCATCTATTTCCCCATGCAACGATCCCAAAAATGTGTAAAACTTAAAGAATTTTACACTTTATAAGTTGATCCTAACCCTATATATATATATATATGACATCTGCTCTTATAAATATTATGTACTCCATATGTATAATATTTATGTAAAACTGTTTTCTGAATTTTTTTTAAAACTCGTGTTAAAGTTATATTTTAATTTAGTAGTTAAAAGTCACGTATTTTATATTTTTTCGTAATGAATTTGGTTTATATTTATTTAAGAGTTATATTTTGATACACAAGTGGTGAACGAAGCCAAGATTTGGGGTTGGGATGGGCAAACTATACATGTTTGAAAGTGGGGAGTCAAATTCATAAATAAACTAATTTTTTTAAAAAAATTAAATAGAAGGACAAAAGTGACAAAAAAATTATTCGGGGTGGGGGGCGATTGCCCCTCCATATTTAAGTTATAAAATTTAAAACCTAAATCTCTAGCCCTTACACCCTAAAACCTAAACCTTAAACTCTAAACTCTAACTATAAACCTTAAATTCTACACCATACAACTTAAATCCCTAAATCACAACATAAATATCTAAAACGTAAATATGAAAGGCTTGTGTAAACTGCGTATCAAAGTATTTTTTTCTTTATTTAATTAATGTTTATAAATATATTATACAAAGTGGGTTATGAGATAGTTAAAAGAGAGAATTATGTGAGTCTTAAAACTCATATGGTTGGTGGGACGAAGATGATTTTAGTCTCGGGGGTCATATGGTTGGTGGGTCGCAGGACATAAATGTTTTTAGATTTTAGATTTTATATTCCCAAAGAATTATGAGACGTTAATGATGGGATGAAAATTCTTGACGGAATAAACGCAAATTCTTCGCACTCGCCTATATATTTTTTTTAAATGTAATATTAAAGAAGATTTGGGGTTGGGATGGGCAAACTATACATGTTTGAAAGTGGGGAGTCAAATTCATAAATAAACTAATTTTTTTAAAAAATTAAATAGAAGGACAAAAGTGACAAAAAAATTATTCGGGGTGGGGGGCGATTGCCCCTCCATATTTAAGTTATAAAATTTAAAACCTAAATCTCTAGCCCTTACACCCTAAAACCTAAACCTTAAACTCTAAACTCTAACTATAAACCTTAAATTCTACACCATACAACTTAAATCCCTAAATCAAACATAAATATCTAAAACGTAAATATGAAAGGCTTGTGTAAACTGCGTATCAAAGTATTTTTTTCTTTATTTAATTAATGTTTATAAATATATTATACAAAGTGGGTTATGAGATAGTTAAAAGAGAGAATTATGTGAGTCTTAAAACTCATATGGTTGGTGGGACGAAGATGATTTTAGTCTCGGGGGTCATATGGTTGGTGGGTCGCAGGACATAAATGTTTTTAGATTTTAGATTTTATATTCCCAAAGAATTATGAGACGTTAATGATGGGATGAAAATTCTTGACGGAATAAATGCAAATTCTTCGCACTCGCCTATATTTTTTTTAAAATGTAATATTAAAGAAGATATATCAGTGAAAATTTGAATATAAAAAATAAACCCAATTATTAAAATATTTTAAAAATAAATATTAAAATTATGGAGAAAATAAAAATATTACTAAAATTTCCAGAAAAATAAATAAAATTTATACAATTATAAATATCAAGAGTTATAAAATAATAAATTATTAATTAATATTAAATTTTTCTATAAAGTATTAAAAATATAAAAAATTCAAAAAATTATATTAAAAAAATACTTGACATTATTAAAAATTTAAATACCTTCATTTGATAAATTTTCGACTGTTTGAGTTTGTAATTTTTTCTCAAATATATAAATGAAAAATTGGCTATTATTGCGGAAAACTCAAATCGTTGTCATCTTTTTATATTAATTACATGTTAAACGTCATGTTTGGTAATTAGCGGATAACGAATAGCGGATTGCATTAGTTAATAGCTGATAGCTGATTGCATTAGTTGATTTGACTAGCGGATTGTATTAATTGATTGTATAAAAGTATTTGGTAAAATTAACTGATAGCTGATAGCTGTTAGATTATTTAAACAAATAAAATAACATATAAGGACATGTTTATATTCAATACTTGTTTGAATAGTTTATTAGTTATCAATATTTTGTATCTAATTATTATTAATTAGATCTATAAAATTATTTTTAATATAACTTTTCTAAACATATTCAAATGATTTATATATTAATTTATTATTTATATAATTATTTTAATATAATTTAATTAATTAATAAATTTAAATACACATATAAATATGTGATAATAAAAAAATAGGATTAGCTTATAAATATGGTGAGAAATTATTTAATTTAGATTATTTGAGATTTTTGGTAACTGGTAAGGGTAAAAGAGTCTTTATAACTCTAATATTAAACCTCTAATCTCAAAAAACTCCTATTATAAGCTTTTTCAAAATTAGCGGTTTCACCCCAATCCGTTCTTTCAATCCGCTATTTACCAAACAACAATATTAGCAGATTTGACTGGTCAAACCTCTAATTTTTACTCAAACCTCTCTGTACCAAACATGACCAATAATTAAAATAAGATTCATAAATACCAATTTGATGTAAACTCTATCCGAACAATTTTAAATGATAGAAACAAACGTTATAAGACATTATTGCTCTAATCAGGGTCGGTCCTGAGTTTTTGAAGGCCCGGGGCGAACTTAAGGATTTAAATTGTAATTATAATTACAGTCGTATTTTCGGTTGTATTGTGTTTATCATAATTGTGGATATAATAGATGTTATTTTGTTTATTGTGAGTATATCAGTTATGAAATTTTTTTAGTAACATATGCTATTGTGGACATAATGGTTTCATATATCGCGATTTTAGATTATGCCACTACCTTCATATAACGATCGTTGTTGTGGTTGCATGCCGCTATTTAAATCTTTGTCCCTAATAGCAAGTAATGAAAGAAATTAAATTTTAAGAGTTGATCCATCGTAACAAGTATTGAAAAAATTGGTCCCCTAATAACAAGTATTGAAAAAATTAAATTTTAAAACTATTAAAAAAACTTTGAAACACATGTCGTGTAAACTTTAGTTTACATGTGCCTTTTCGTTTTATGGGTTAGGGTTTTAGTTTAGGGTTTAAAGTGTAGGGGTTTATGTTGTAGGGTTTAGAATTTAAGTTTAGTGTTGAGAATTTAGGGTATAGGGTTTATGATTTATGTTTAGTTTTTTAGGGTTAGGGTTAGAATTTAGGATTTGAGTTTTATAATGTAAATATGCATGCTTGTGTAAAATCAGTTTTACCAGCGTGTATATAAAAAATTTACCTTAAAACTATGCCCACAATAACAAATATTGGAAAAAATTAGAGCCCTAGTAACAAGTACTAGAAAAAAAAAGTTGAATATTAAGAGTAGATCCCTAATAATAAATATCGGAAAAAACTCAGCCCCTAATAACAAGTATTAAAAAATGGGCTCTTAATAACAAGTATTAGAAAAAATTGAATATTAAGAGTAGACCCCTACTAATAAATATTGAAAAAACACTCAGCCTCTAATAACAAATATAAAAAATAGGCACCTAATAACAAGTATTAGAAAAAAATAAATATTAAGAGTAGATCTTTAATAATAAATGTTGGAAAAATTTTAACCCTATTAACAAATATTAAAAAAATAAACCCTAATAACAAATATTAAACAAACTAAATTTTTAAATATAATTCAAAAATATACCATATTTAATTTTTCTGAGCAATGGGCCCTGGGCGGGCGGCCTTTCTGCCCCTGTCCAGGGCCGGCCCTGGGCCTCTAATGCAAGGTTGATTCCGTTGAACATATGTTTAAGAAACAACAATTGACTTAGGCTAACGAGAGATAATGGCATACTTTTTTGATGAATGAGTTCAATTATTTTAATACTTTTTTATAATTTACAACTCATTATTTTATAGTCATTGTTGCGTTAGTATCGACATCAACACAATAACAATTACTACAAAAAAAATATACATATACTGACATTTAGTTATACTAACGGACAAAAGTCGTCGATATTAACAATATATATCGACGAAAAATAAAACTATCGATAAAAAATTTAAATTTTACCGACGGATATATTAATAGTCGGTATAGATGTAATATATACCGACGGAAGATAAAAAATCGTCGGTATAGATGTAATTTATACCAACGAACTAAAATAACCGTTGATATAAGTGAACTATATATCGATGATTGATTTTATATATCAGTATAGATGTAGTTTTTGCTAACATAAAATTAGATCTATTTGTTTAAATTATATTTGTGTACCGACTGTTGAATATGTTTGTCAACTTAGGTAAATTATACCAACAAATGTTTTCTCCGTCAGTATAGGTAGGTTTAAAATTTTCTAAATGTCGGATTATTTTTTAATAATTAAAAAAAGTTATATTTTGATACACAAACTGTGTAAAAAAAATTACACAGTCCTTTTTATAAAATTTAAAACCTAAATCTCAAACTCTAGCACCATGGAAACTAAACTTCAAACCCTAAACTCTAACCATGAACCTTAAATTCTACACCATATAAACTAAACCCCTGAACCCTAACCAAAAACCCTAAAGTCTAAAATTGAAGGACTTGTGTAAACTAAGTTTGTGTATAAAATATTTTCTAATTAAAAATACACATTTATTTATTTATTTATTTATTAAAATAAACTAATAAAAAATCCCCTCCCATTATGTTTTCAGTTCACCCAAAAATTGAAATTCCTAGTGTTAAAATACAGACTCTCTCGCGCTTATTTATTTTCTCGACTTCTCTCGAGCGGCAGTGGAGAACTGGCGATTGAAAATGGACAAGAAAGAGGCCGGCGCTGGAGTATTTCTTCTTCAAAGTTCAGACTCCATCTCTGTAAGTATTTATTTTCTTCTTCCATGTTTCTTCTCTTCTATTCTCCCAATTGTTGGGCTTAGGTTTATCAATCAACGATAGATTTTGAGTTTAGGTTTATAAATCTTGGGTAGATTTAGGTTTAGATTTATCAAAATTTAGTAGATTTGTGTTCAGTGTTTTTACGTGCACTGAAATTCCGAGCTACTCTTGTCATATTTATTTTTCATGGCGGTGCTTTATTTGCCAAATAAAACTTGTTTTTAGCATTCTTTCCCCCATTATTTGAAGTTCTATACTTTTTTTCTTTGTAAATGTGATAGATTGAGAAAATCCTTAAAGATGATGCTAGTGAAGATAAGGGTGAACGTGCCAGAATGGCAAGTCATTATAAACATATATAAAAATATATAATGCTGATCATCTGATTTAAAGAAGAAGAAAAACACTAGTTTGAAATTATATGATTATACTTTTATTGAATCTGTGCTATTTTTAGTATCTTATTTTCAATAATTGAAGATATAATTGTTCTTTATTATTTTCAGGCATCATTTGTTGGAGTAATTGCAATTACTGACTTGGTTAAGACAACCCTCGGGCCAAAGGGAATGGTAAATATTCCACTGCCTATTCAAATGAAAATAATATTAATGTTTCATTTTCTCTTGCACTTTGAATTGTGAACTTATTGTTGGTGAAATTATCTGCCAGGATAAAATTTTACAGTCAACAGGCAGAGGACATGGAGTCACTGTTACAAATGATGGTGCTACTATCTTAAAGTTCCTGCATATTGACTACTCTATGGCTAACATGCCTACTTTTTTATGTTCTAAAAATGAATTTGATGATTTCTTTTTTGTTGCAAAACATAACAGTTATGTTTTTATATAATGAGCATTGATGCCAAATCCAGATATCTCGAAAGTTCAAGATGATGAAGTTGGAGATGGGACAACCTCTGTTGTGGTTTTGGCTGGAAAGCTAGTCGCAGCCAAGATTCACCCAATGACAATAATATCAGGTTCTTTTGGGCTCATGTAGTACACTGCTTCCTATTCTTCTTCTTTTATGCTGCCTCTTGGATCTTTTATGTTTTTCTTTCCCCTAAAGTATTATTGCAAAGGTATGAAACTGCTGGAAATCTAAATTTGTTATCTAGTTTCCGAATGTCTATAGCATTAAAAAAGGAGTCAGGGATTTTACTAGTGGGTTCTTTTGTGTAATATTTTTTACTTTCTTTCCTTCTGATTGTAGTTAACCTTTCCTCATCACACTCTCTATATTATTTATAGAAATCTTCTCTCTGAACTTAATAGCAGTGTAGCTGCATTTGTATGTGGACTATGTTTGGTTTAATTTACCAAATTGCCTATATTTTTGTATGTGTCTAAAAGAAAAAGGATAGTAAGAGGGAAGGTGGTGTCTATCCTCATGGTTCTGTAACTGTTAGATGGTATTCGATGCATTTTCACGTAGATTTTCAAGTAAAAACACAAATCGTAAATGGTCCCAATTCGATCAGCTTTATAATTCCATTTCCTAGGATCTTGTGAAATGTTTTAACACTTGAATTATTGTCTTCTGTTTACAGGGTGTGTTTAATCTTCGTGGAATGCCTGACTTGGAATCCAAGCCTGTCTTGTTGTGTGCATGCAACGACAATTATGTCCGGCTCTTTGATCTGCCCTCGTATGTTTTAACAGAGACTTACATTTAGCTTAGTGTAGATATTGTTTTTGCATCTCTTCTGTTCTTTCGTGTTGCTTATGTGAATATCTTTGTCTTTCCTTATGAATGAAGGTTTTTGGAGAGGGGTAAGATTTTTGTTAAGCAAGAGATTCGAGCCATTGAAGTAGGTCCTATAGTGGCATGCTTTTCACCGGAGATGGAACTGTCTTCAACAAACTGTTTTGTATTAGCAGCAGATTATATAAGCTGTCTATTTTATTTTTCATTTATTTGAAAATAGTTTTTTTTTTCTTTTCAATTACTAGTTGTTTGGGTTGAATTAAACAATAGTAAATAAAAAATAAAAAAATTAAACGATGTTGGTGCTTTTAAGTTACAATTACTAGCAATTTTTAATATTTAAATAAAAATAATATTAAATAAAAAATAACAATAGTACTAATAATTATTAATATTTAAAATAAAAAAATAAATGTCAATTAAACATATACCGACGAACAAAACTGTTGGTATATTTATCATATATAAACCTACGTGATACATATATCGACGAAGATGATTGTCGGTAAAAGTTTGAATTAATTGGGACATAAATTTACTGTTGGAATAGATACACTAATTAGTTGGCTAGGCTATACCTATAACGATGGACAAATTCGTAGGTATAGAGTTTTAACATCTATATCATTGGAAGTATGTCGGTATAGAGATATATCGATTAGCGTTTTTACTGACAGTTGCTTATCTGTTGAAATATCATTTTTGTACGTCAGTAAAGAGTTTTGATGCATATACTGATGAATTTTAAGTGTTTTTTCGACGTTTTTTGTATATCGGTATATGTAATTTTTTTGTAGTGAATCAACATTTGTTAAAGGATAAAATTAATGTAATTTGTGAATTAAAAAACCTAATTAGATGTGTTTTTACATAAATATTATATTAATATTTGATGCAAGTTTGAGAATTAAATTATCTCTTAAACCTAGTAAAATATCTAAATTTGAATGGCAAAATGACAAAAGATGCCTCCAACGTTTGTATGTTTTTTTATTTAGCTTTTTATTTTTTTGAGCAAATAACCCTCAACGTTTCAATTTGGTCCAAATATGCCCCGTTAGATGGAACAATCAACTGATGGTCAACAATTGATATTGACTAGATTTGCCACGTGTTAAGATCTGCTGATGTGTCAGCATTATATTCGTCACGTATCACCATCAGATTCGGTCACATGTCAGCATGATAGTCGACCACGTGTAGCCATAGAGAAGAACATAATGAAATATTTTTTTAAAAAATCTGACGTGACATATGCTACGTCAACAGATTTTAACACATGGCAAGTCCAGTCAACATTAGCCGTTGACCATCACTTGACTGACAGTTTTAATCCAACGAGGATATATTTAGACCAAATTAAAACGTTGGAGGTTGTTTGCTAAAAAAGAATAAGGGGTCAAATGACAAAACATGCAAACATTAGGACATTTTTTTTTCATTTTGCCATAGATAAAAAAAATAAATGTGATACTGACAAATATAAGAATATGTATATATTATTTATGAAAAAACTATGATACACATGCCGTGTAAATTTTAGTTTACACGTGCCTTTTAATTTTAGGAGTTAGAGTTTAAAGTTTAAAGGTTTAGGTTGTATGATTTAGAATTTAGTGTATATGATTTAATGTTTAGGGTTTAGTTTTTTAAAGTTAGTGTTAAAAATTTAAGATTTAAATTTTTATAGAGTAAAATTAATTTTACAAAGTTTCTGTATTAAAGTTTTACCCATTATTTATTCCCATCCCTAAACATGGATGCCGGTGTTGCAAAACCAACAAAAATCAAAATAGAAATGATAGAAAAGAGGAGAGTAAAATGTAAGAAGTATGATGTTGGCCGGATTAAAAGTGAACAAAAAGTCCACTCCGTGCTTAATACTTGATGTTGATACTCTAATCAATCAATAATATACAATGGTTTTACCCTTTTTCTTCCCTTTGAAAAGTTTCCCTTCTTTATTATTTTTTCTCTTTCGATGACTATATATTTATTTGTCACACGTGGTTAGCAATTAAAGAAAATAATAACAATTTAATAAAGATAAATCAGTTAGGATAGTGAATTTTTTTTCAGAAGCATTTTAGATTTATGGTTTAGAAATTTAGTTTAAGGTTTAAAGTTTATGAATTTAGTTTTAGGTTTAATGTAAAAATTTAGAGTTTATAGGTTAAAACTTAAACTCCAACCATATTATCTTATCTCTATCTTTAAACCCTAAATTATAATCTTAAACTTTAAATTCTAAACCCAAAGCTAAAATTCTAAATCGAATATCTATACCCAAAAAATTAAAACATTTGTAAATTTTTTCTGACGATATATTGAATATAAATCTTAATAACGATAGAATGGGACATAGGATTTATTCCAAATCATACAAAACTTTAAAGAAAATGCATATAAAAAATTCAATAATTAATGAATTTTATAATATAACTAAACATCATAAATTCAATTGAATTGACCCTAAATAGGCAAATCAACCATTAAAATAACACAAGAATCTCTGCCTATGAAAAAACGGATGATATTCATCCTAAGAAATATAGATTTAAATCACTTTGTTTACAAGGTATATATAAACAGATATTACCTTGTACCTTTACACTATTAAAAAAACTATTAAAACAACTTAATTCGAGCTTTATTATATGCTGTTGGTTTGGAATTTTATTTCGAAATGGTTTTTAAAACATTAAAATAAAATAAGAATAGTGCAGTTAATTATTGGATTTAGATGTTTAGAACTGAAGTTTGGACTTTTCTATGGACTGACTATGCATGGGTCAAGACTCCACAATAGAAAATTTAGAGGGCTAACTTTTCAATTCAATGCACTTTTTTCTCCTTTACTTTTCAACATAATATTTTATTCATGTTCTCTCATTCTTAGATATTAGTAGAATCATAATAAATATTTTAATTCTAAATTTATGACTTAAAATAATAAAAAATGAGATCTTTATTATCAATTATTTTTTATTAAATAAAGATGTATTATTTTCTCAAGATAAATATCAGGATTTAAACTCATACAAGATTAGATAACCTGAACGTTCTTAGTCACTCGGTCGATTAGCAGATTTCGTCGATTAATTTTGCTTGTGAAAAAAACACTATCAGTGAATCTAATAATGATCCCGAATATGAATCTATAATTTCTTTTCAAAATTATGTACATTATTTTATTTATAATTTAAAAATTAGTTATATGATCCTACTTTTTACAAATTTATTTATAAAAATTCAATCACTAATTTTTTAAAATAAATATTTATACATTATTTTACTTATCTAATTCTTCCTCTTTTGCCTTTATTATTATTACCATGTCATGTTAATATTATTTGGGTAAACTACCTGAAATACCACTCAACTTTAATGTGTGACTCTAATATGCCACTGAACTAAAATTCGATACTATAATACCATTGAACTTCACTGTGTGATTCAAAGTTAGCACTCCACCGTTACTCCCATTATGGAATTCTGACGTGGACTCTAACTCCCGTTACAGGGATGACGTGGCCGATAAAAAAATAGTATCTTTTTCCAAATATGATCCACCTCATTATATTTTATGTTTTATTTTTATTGTAAAACGACGTAGTTTTGTTAAAGACTCTTTATCTCCTCAAAATTAGGTTAATGAAATTTCAAACTTCAGAAATCACTCTGAAATTAGACGCAAAAAAAATCAGTGGGTTTTCTATGGATTGTTATTAATTATTCAAGTGGATTTCTCTGAGTTTTCTCTGAAAGAAGATTGTAGTGATCGATTGCTAGAAAGAAATCAAATGGAAAAATGTGGGTTTCTCTGGGTTTTCTCTAAAAGAATATTGTAGATGATGTTGTAGAAGAGACTGGAGATGATGATGTAGAAGAGGATGATGATTATGTAGAGGATGAGATTGAACAAACTGATAGTGATAGTGGATATGAAAATAGTGATGATGCCTTAAATGATGAAGCTCGAGAAGAAGAGGTGGATCTGATGGATTTGGAGTTTGGTAATGAGACACATTTGAATGGAAGGTTGATCCTACCTTTTCAATTAGTTAGTTGTATTTCTTTTATTCTTTCTTTAAGTCTTATACCGGTATAAGTTGTATTTCTTTTATTCTTTCTTTAAGTCTTATACCGGTATAAGTTGTATTTCCACTCCCCTTAGTGCATTAAGTACCACAGTAGTACAATACTGATAATCAAAACAAAAATCCAAACAAATCTCTCATTCCTTCTTTGGATGTTATTCGTCTTGATTTTGTTTAGCAGTCCGACGAGAACAACTCTTGCACGTGGGCTCATTGGAGGATCAAACCAACAAAAAAATCTACAATGTTTATGAAGAAAACTCCCGTAATTTTTGCAGCCAAAGAATCTTCTTCCAGGGTTGGCATTAGACCACGATGTAGTCAGCTTTGTCGGATATCCGCATCCACACACCAAAATTGAAATGGGTTCTTCTACTTCAACCCTGCGTTCACTTGATCTTTGCCATTCTACCTCCATTGATTTGGATCAGCTTCAAAATCTATGCTGGGAAATAGAAAATAGGAAATTAGGGTTTTGTTTTCAGCCAAAAGAGATTTTATAGTAAAAATAAAACATAAAATATAATGAGGTGGATCATATCTGGAAAAATATATTATTTTTTTATCGGCCACGTCATTCCTGTAACGGAAGTTAGAGTCTACGTCAGAATTCCGTAATGGGAGTAACGGTGGAGTGCTAACTTTGAATCACACAGTGAAGTTCAATGGTATTATAGTATCGAATTTTAGTTCAGTGGCATATTAGAGTCACACATTAAAGTTGAGTGGTATTTCAGGTAGTTTACCCATATTATTTTATTATTAACAAATATTAAACTTAGATTCGAATAAAAATATGAAAGAAGGTTTATAGTAACCTATTCTTAGTCTAATAATAGTTAAACTATAAATTTTAAATGATTTTTAAACCATTTATATCTATTCTTTGCCAAATTTATAAAAATATTTATAATTTATAGTTTATATAAATGAGGAACAATTTTTTAATTTTGCATTCAAACGAGCTTTTAGAATGAAAAAACAATTTAAGCAAAATGCTGGTTGTCTAGTATTGTTCATGTGACAAGAGAATTGAATTGACTTTAAAAGTTCGTTCGAACAATAAGATTTATTGATTGGTCTGGTAGTTAAGAATGTTTAAATTGTCCATATCTTATATGAGTTCAAATCTCGACATAGAAATATAATGCCAATTTATTTAATACAAAAAACTCATTCGGACTCGGACAATAATACTAAAATTTTCAACAAAAAAACAAATTCTTATTCAAGACAACGAAGCTTTAACTCAATGGTAAGATTGAGATTCCGGGAACGTTAATATCGTATATCAAATCCTACAATGTATGAACAAGTCTAAATGTATTTTAATTATTAATTTAATCATAATTTGTAATAATTAATTCATATTTTTATTATTTACGAAATTAATTATAACAATCTATATAATCTCACAAAAAACATTAATTAATTAATTAATCCAAATTATCAAATACAAAAAACTTCAATTTTAAAACCTCATGGTAGTTCCGGTAAAAAATATAATTATTCTTTAAAAAATTTGAGTTCGGACGATTTATCTTTTAGTTATTACTGTAAAATTATATCAGATACTAAAAAATGTCAATTTAAAATCTGTCACGTTCACCACTTTGCCGGAGGAAATTTCATCGAAAATGTGACTTTTTATTGCTTAGAAAAATATTCATTTATCCAATTAAAGATAATTAGGCAGTACGTTGTTTTGTTTCTAATTAGTACTTAATTAAGTTCTCGTTTCAGGAACAAGGTTGGCTTATGTTCAAGCTTCGTTTCAAATATTGAAAAAGTTGGTAATTTTTATTAATGCTTTTTTATATTTTTATGAGACAAAAATAAGTTTAGATCTTCCTTTTTTGTTTTTAAATTTTATAATCTTATTTTTTTAATTATCGGTATCTAAATTATTGTCTAACTAATCTAGATCAGGTATCGCAAAAGCTTATTATGGGCAACCTTCACAATCCAATTTTCTTTACTCATATTGTCAAAATTCTAACTCATGATTTTACTTAAGGGATGTATTGTCTCATTCGACTAGACCAAACTAATTGTCGGTAATCATTTTTAAATATGAACTAAAAGTGAAAGACGAATATAATTGAGATTTTGGCGTCTATATAAGTTTTATTATAAGTAAATATGTGTAGGTTTTCTTTATATTTATTTTAATTTATCTATGTTATGCGTGAATTTTATCAACAATCCTCTAAACCTATATTTATCCAATAATGTATTGTCTTGATTATGTTTAATTATTACGACTAAGATTTTACTTGTACCCTTAAAAAATAATATCTTATAAAAATAAAAGTTGTTGAATTATTTATTAGCAATTGAAACAAGTTTAATTTAATAAGATATATGAACACTTTCATGCAATTCATTTCTCCTACCTTTATATTAATTTACCCAACAGATGTAATATTATAAAATAATAAACCGTTACTATATTTTATTCAAAAATATCAAAAAGAATACTGAAATACTTCACCGACTGAATTAAATTAAAAATAAAACTCTATTTATTCAAAAAAAAAAAAACTTCTAAATGTAGTATTAGTTAGATTGGCATAATCAATATTAGAGTTATTTGGATGCAATTGACTCTGATTTAGAACTTGAAATTATAGATAATTTATGGGGACACTTTTAGGAAATAAAATTGAGAAGCAAAATATAAAATAATTATTACGCATATATCATGCGATCAACCGGAGATTTCACGACGGCAGAGAGGACAAGAATTGTTGTTTCCGTTTAAAAGCCAACCAGTAATACAGTTGTGGTGATAGACATGGCCACACGAAACTTGTCTAGCAACTTCCTCGAATTTATCGAAACTTTCCATACAAACCGAACAGCTACCGGCGGCACGATCAACCATCGGCATGTTGGAAACCAGATCGGTTACTGTTTGTTGCTCGGATTGAGGGTAATCCGGCATCGTTATTGCTTCGTCGAGGTCGAATTGATGATCGAGATAAGAGATTATTACGGAAGGGTTTTCCGGCATCGAAATCGCTTCGTCGAGGTCGAATTGCTGCGAGGGATAAGGGGTTGCTACAGAATTATTGTTGCCTGAGACGACAACATGGAACATCGGTGAGCCGCTCGCCATAAGAGAAGAGAAGAGATGTGAGTTTGTGAATTGTGACATGAAAATGCTTTGTCTGAATCTTTATATTAGGACCGGATTTGTGGGACAAATTTGATCATCTCGAAAAAGTGAGCGCTTTTCCATTAAACCGGACCCACTTTTAGGTGCTTTTACATTTTTTTATTTTTAAATTTTGTAACGACCTTTAGAGATTATTTTAAGCCTATTGAATGTTTTAACTTTTCAAAAATGTATTTTTAAATTTAAATATTATTTATTTTTTGGCTTTTAAATTTGTATTTTTTTTATCAAATCAAATTAACTAATAGAGAAAGTAGTATATATGTTAAGCTGGCGTATGCCATTCAGGAATGGTAACGTATTGGGTTTAGATAAGACTTTATAAAGTCTGAATCCTATCAAATTAACAATCGGATCTTTATATTTATCTAACTCTAAGTTTTAATACATCAAGTTCAAGTTTGATTCTAATAAAATATTTAGAATCTAAATTTAAGTCTAAAAGTCTAATTGATTTTTTTCTTTTTTAAAGTGACGGCTCAAATAAATGTCCCTTTTAAAGAAAAATGAGAGATGAACAAGAATGAAGTTTACCTTGATCTTGAAACTTCACTTCCAACCACCCATAATATTAGAAAAAGAGCAATATTTAAATAAGATAAAGCTGCATAGTTATAGAGAGAGAGAGAGGGAGGGAGAGAGAGAGTCTACATATCCTTATACTATACTCAAAAAATTATAATAGATGAAATTTAAAAATGTTCATCCTATAGAAAACAATTATTAAAACAAATTTAAAACTAAAAATAGAAAAAAATATAAAATATGAAATTTAAAAAAAAAAAAAATTCCTTCTATTTTTACTCTAGTAGTTCCCTTTAAAACTATTTATATTTGAGTAAGCACATCGACCGGTTGTCCAAGCTAATTATCTTTGTTTCCTCATTTTTCTTAGGTCATGAGTTTTTTTTTTTTGAAAGGTAATGGTGTATGATTAATCGGAATGTATCATACAAAGAAGCACGAGATACGGGCCTCGTTAAAAAACCTCCCTAGACCTAGGTGGAGGAAAAAGAGCTTAGGTCATGAGTTTTAAACCTACCGGGATCACTCATTCCTACCCATAGAGTCTTTACATTCCCCTCCCCTCTAGGTAGGATTAGTATTATAATTAGGTTTTCTAAAAAAATTATATTTCAATGAAAAAATTGTTACATTTTTATTATTTATCAACTATTATTAATTCCCCTAAAAAACAATGTTCAAATAATAATTATTATAAATCTATGAATAATTAAGTTAATATCATGATTCAAGTGACACTAAATCAATTGAAAGATCGATCCATTTAATTTTTTATATGGATAAAATTGGTGCATCATAATTTGGTGCTATGTTATTGAAGTGACATTAGTATTTTTTTTTGAAAAAAATACAGAAATGTTTTCTTTAAGGCGTAAAGTTAAAAAACACTCTTAACGTTTCATTAAGTAGTCATTTTTGTCTTTATTCTTTTTTTTAAAAAAAGTAATTCAACTCTCAACGTTTTATTTTGGGTCAAAATGCCCCCTCTGTAGATGAAAATTGTTAAAAAACTGACGGTAAATAGTTTGAATGACTTGACAGAATGATTGGTCAGTAGAAAAAATTAGTTTATATTTTATATAATTTTATAAAATTATTTTTTGACTGATATAACGTTTTTTCAAGTTAATATATTTGTCTATAAGATATTATCGTGTCAGCGTGCACTGTCATATAGATTTGTCATGTCATTTTAAGCTATCTATCGTCATTTGTCCGATAGTTTTCATCTATAGAGGAATTATTTTAAATTAAAATAAAACATTAAAATTAAATTACTCTAAAAAATAAAGACCAAAGTAACTATCATGTCAAACGTCAAAACATATTTTAACTTTATGCCCTTCAAGTTTGCAATAAAGAGTACAAGTTGTTCTTCCTTTGACATTACCCTCGCCAGCCAAGTTTGCCTGTTTGCTCTATTCCAAATATGTGACGTTTCCATTCAATTTCCTTTTCACTTTTGAGGAGAAATGTCAATATATACATCCATCCCGATCAAAGATAAACAAAAAAGTCATATGCGTAATTAAGCCTCTATATTTTTCTTTTGACCTTCTAGTTTTTAAGAATCATGCTTTAATTAATTTGGCTCCCAGATTCTTATATTATTTGGTATAGTACATATTCATTTTATAATCCATGTTCGATATTTATGGTTCTCCCTCCCAATAATGTATTGTTGACGCAAAATACAAAAGCATAAAATAGAGAAATGAAAAAGATTGATTCAAAACGGTTGATTTTCATTCCTGATAAACAAAGAATTTATAGCCATTACATTCGAAAGGAATGATCTAGAAAAATGCAAAAGATCCCTACAGAAATATGTTTGTTATGAAGATTTTTTTAACAAAGTGCCAGCTCACTTGATCTGTTATTTTAAGCTTCACCATTTTCCCGACTTCATTTCTTCTTGACAAACATTGTAACAGGCGATATGTAATTGACTTCTCATGTCCTCAAAGTGTTGTACTGTAACAATTTAGTGAGCTGACATCGAGCAGGATATAATTTACTTGGATGATTCCAGCTGTGACTCTCTTGTACAAAATGAAGGTCGAAGTCTTGGGCTTTGTTTGGTAAACAGTTTTTTTGAACAAAAATTAGAGGTTTGAAGTATTTTTAAAGGTTTGACTACTCAAATTTACTAATTTAAATGTTTGGTAAATAGAACAATATAATAACGAATTGTGGGTGAACTTCTCATTTTAAAAAAAAAAAAGCTCCTAAAAGGAGTTTTTTGAGTTAGAAATTTAAATAAAAGACTTGTAAAGACTCTCTTAATAATTATAAATTTTGTAAATTACATAAATTTAAATAACTAATGAAATTTAAAAATCATAAATAAGAAATTAATATATAATATAAATTTAATAATTAATAAAATTATATTTAAAATATAATTTCATAAATAAGAAATTAACATATACATCTAAATTTAATAATTACTAAAATTATATTAAAAATAATTTCGCAATTAAATTTTACAAATCCTTTGTATATGCTTAGTAACGATATTAAAAAATAATTTGTATAATCTAATTAATATTAACCTATAAAAAATATTAATAACTAATATATTATTCAAACAAGTATTAAATATAATAATATTCTTATACGTTATTTTGCTCGTTAAAAACAAATATAGCAGAAACATAGTAGATACCCTTTTTGGAGTTTTTGATATTATCTCAATTTTAACTAATGTTGAGTGAACAAAGTGATAAGAAAGAGATTTGAGTTGGAATCTTGTATATTGAAATCGAGAGAAGTTTATTCTGGAAATAGAATTAGACTCAACATTAATCATAGTTCATATATAGTGTTTATTTGACTATCGAATATCAAAAGTATAAAGGCTTACTTGGATAGAACAATTTTCTTTTAAGTTTAATAGTTAAAAAGGGGCCCAACTGAGCATGCGATAATGGCATGGTGGTCAGAGCACGCTCACCGATCCACTCCCTTCTCTTTAGGTCTCGGGTTCAAGACCCCTCAGGAGCATTGCCTTCACCTAAATTTTTTCCCCTCCCCCCCTAGGTAGAAGTAGAATAGGATATTCAAAAAAAAAAGGGGCCCAACTTATACTCTCTTTTTTCCAGTTTGAGGCTTAATCTATTTTTTGGTCCACTTTGGAACCTAATGTTTCATTTCGTAATTTAGTTTGGGTTTTTTCGTTAATGGCCGTTAAAATTTTTTCGTTATCCAATTAAAACATGCCATGTGACCTATTTTATCTATTTATTTAATTTCTAAAATTCCTTTAAAACATAAACTTCTTAAAAAACCCTAAAGTTTTAATTTCTTTCAATCAAACCCTCAAATCACATCTCCTTCGTCGTCTGACATCCCACACACGCCGACGGTTCATCGGTCATCACCCAAAGCGTCGAGTAACTCACCATTCAACACCCCCACCCTCTAGTTGTCGATTAGAAGTCCAATCGATCTTTTTTTTCATTTTTAGATGTTCATCGACAGAGCAATCGTCGATTTTCAACGACAGAATGATGAGGGTTTTGGTAGTGAGGGGTCGATGAAGGCAATGGTGGCCGGTAGTGGTTGAATCGGTGGTGAAAATGGGAATTTAAGGATATAGAGTTTGGATTTGGGGGTTTTAGAGAAATTAAAAATTTTGAGGTTTTTTTTTATAAAATTAAAGATTTTCTGATTTTTTAAAAAATAAAAATTAAAAAAAAATATCATAATATGCCACATGTCGCGTTTTTATTGGATAACAAAAAAATTTATCGGTTGGGGACGAAAAAAACCTAAACTGAGTTACGGAGTAAAACGTTAGGTCCCAAAGTGAACCAAAAAAAAATTAACCCCAAACTAAAAAATATATAGATTGAGCCCCTCTTTGAGTGCGAAAAGTAGTAGCTCAGTTACTAACCAATGCTAGTTAAGTCTAAGTTTGGTTAGTGCTTACTTGATTAATTTTTGGGTAAACTATACCATTGACCACCGAACTAATTAGGGATTCCTATTTTGACCACCGAACTAATAAACTCGCCAATCAGACCACCGAACTTATTAAATTAACCTATTTTGACCACTGCCGTTAAAAAAATAACAGAGGGCTAACGGAAGGATGACGTGGCAGTTAAAGAACTTTTATAAAATCACACATTTAATCCTTGCTATTTGTACATTTTTTCAATTTAGTCCTAATTTTAAATTAATAAAATTAATTAATTATTTAATTAAGTGATGACACGTGTCAACACCTTATTGGAGGACTTTAATTATTTTTATTTTATTTTATAAATTTAATTAAGTGATGACACGTGTCAACACCTTATTGGAGGACTTTAATTATTTTTATTTTATTTTATAAATTTTTTTCCTTCCTCCAATCAAGTGGTGACACGTGTCACCACTTGGTTTAAAGAAAATAAATCAAACTTGGAAGAATGGGGAGGGGTGGTTTGAACCTGGGACATATGGGTTTCCAACCTACACCCTTACCACTACACCAAGCCTCCTTCTGTGACATGAACTGCTCCATTTAATATATAAGTTATAATGCAGTAAATGTTAGGGAAGAAAGTAAAAATGGGGATGGGGTGGTTCGAACCTGGGACATATGGGTTTCCAACCCACACCCTTACCACTGCACCAAGCCTCCTTCTATGACATGAACTGCTTCATTTAATATATAACTTATAATGCAGTAAATGTTAGGGAAGAAAGTAAAAATGGTTGAAAGGGGATTCGAACCTATACCACTTGAGATGTGTATAATCACACAAACATTCGATATAAAGAAAAGAAATTTCATTAAAATATTCAAATATTTTTTCTTTTTCATATTTAAATTAAATATTTGATTTAAATATTTTAAATCGAATATTTGATTTAAATATTTTAAATCGAATATTTTAAAAATATTTTCTTCTTTTTCATACTTTAAATATTCAAATTAATTTAAATACTTTAAAATTTTGATTTAAAATATTCAAATATTTTTTAAACTGGAAAAACAAAATGTGTATTAAATCGAATATTTATTAAAATCAAATATTTGTATTAAAATTTGTAATAAAATGGAAAATTTGTAATAAAATTTATTAAACATTTTAATAAATATTTTTTAAATTGGAAAAGCAAAATTTTTATTAAATCGAATATTTTAAAGTATTTAAATTAAATCGAATATTTAAAGTATGAAAAAGAAAAAAAATATTTTTAAAATATTCGATTTAAAATATTTAAATCAAGTATTCGAATTAATTTAAATATGAAAAAGAAAAATATTCGAATATTTTAAATCGAATGTTTGTGTGATTATACACATTCCAAGTGGTCTAGGTTCGAATCCCCTTTCAATCATTTTTACTTTTTTCCCTAACATTTACTGCATTATAACTTATATATTAAATGGAGCAGTTCATGTCATAGAAGGAGGCTTGGTGCAGTGGTAAGGTTGTGGGTTAGAAACTCATAGGTCCCAGGTTTGAACCACCCCATCTCCATTCTTCCAAATTTGCTTTATTTTCTTTAAACCAAGTGGTGACACGTGTCACCACTTGATTGGACGAAGAAAAAAAATTATAAAATAAAATATAAATAATTAAAGTCCTCCAGTAAGGTGTTGACACGTGTCATCACTTAATTAAATAATTTATTTATTTTATTAATTTAAAATTAGGACTAAATTGAAAAAATGTGCAAATAGCAAGGATTAAATGTGTAATTTTATAAAAGTTCTTTAACTGCCACGTCATCCCTCCGTTAGCCATCTGTTATTTTTTTAACGGCAGTGGTCAAAATAAGTTAATTTAATAAGTTTGGTGGTCTGATTGACGAGTTCGTTAGTTCGGTGGTCAAAATAAGAATCCCCAATTAGTTCGGTGGTCAATGGTATAGTTTACCCTTAATTTTTTATACATGCAGAAATGGACGCGAGGAAGAATGTGGGGTGTGTTTCTAAACAAAGGCCTGAAGATGAGCAACCTGAAATCGTAGACGCGAGTTCTGTAATTGTTGAAAAAGATTTGGCAAGTAGTCTGTGAGAATTTTAAAAGTTTGTAGTACCTTCATCATTAGCTGATTTTGTAGGTTTTTACTTGCAGCTTATGGCTGAAGTCATCAAAACAATTCATCTGATAAACTCTTTAGCGGTTAAGTATAAGAAGCTACTTACGCGCCACAAGTCAAATTTAACTCATTGACTGGAGCATCATAGAGATTCAGAAAAACTTTAACTGAGATTTAACTCTCATTAGCTTGAGAATTGCGAATTACATGCTTTTTAGTGTTTGGTTTATTGGTATTAATATAAGATTACAATATTTGGTTCGAGGATATAAAAATAATTAAAAGTAAAATTTATCAATTTATTCTTGTGTTATATTCTTTAACGTATTACTTTTAATATTAAATTAATAATGATTGTACTATTTTTTATACTATCTAAAGTTTGTAAAAACTTTATATATGTATTATTTGTAATATAATTAATATATTAAATAAAATTTTAAAATATATATTTTAAATTTGTTCACCCTCGTAATCATATTTTATCTAGAAAGAGAAGGAGGCTCTAAGAGAAGGAAGAGGGTATTTTTAATGTTAGTGGGTCTATAACTCATGACCTTAAAAAAAATAAGAAAACAAAGATAAGCAACTAGACAAACCAACCAAATGTGATTGGTTAATATGTTTAAAATTTTAAATTTTTATTATTTATGACAATTTTCAAATAAATTAAAGTAAATAATAAAACAAATTTCAACTAGTCAAATAGAGATAAAATAAGTTAATCTACTAAAACATTTTTAATTTAAAAATATTAAGGCACTATTTAAATATTAAATAAAAATATTTAATAAATTTACATTAAAAATAATTAGTCACCTTATTAAAAATACAACAAATGATCTATATGAACAAAATTAATTATCATAATGACAATATGGTCCAAAAGAAAGAAAATGCGTAATACCAAAGAAAATTGTGAGAACTATTTGGGGGAAAGGTTCTACTATTAGGAAAAGATTATTATTTTTTGTGAGAATCTTTCTAAACTAAACGTAGGAATATAATTCTAAAAAAACTATTTACGCGTGATGTCAAACAGCATAAATGTTTTAAAGGCATTTTGGTCGGAGAGCATCTTCAAAATGTCATGTGTTAATTCCTTTAAGTTCACGGCAGCTGTATAATCTGCTCCACTTCCAGGCATCTTGCACTCACCTCTTTGTATGCGTTGTTCATCATTTCCACAACATCAGCAAGTTCATGATCCTTCAATTTTAACAATCCCTCGAGTTCCTTAACACGTTTCTCTGCCCTTTCCGCTCGAGCATCTGAATCGGTCTTTTCTGCGAGCAATGCCCTATATTTAGTCGTCAAACTTTCGAATTCATCCACTGACTGCAACAAAAAACAAATAAATTAACTTAGAATTCAAATCATAAAATGTGAGTTGTAGTGCTTAAACCAACTACTAAATCTGAAGGCAATGTAAACTTTTAAAACTCTGACAGAATACTTACCCTATCCGTTTCAAAATCTGCAGGCTTAGGTTGCTCTTCTTCAGGCATTTGGTCGGCATTCTTCCTCTTTCTAATCTTCCTCGCTTCCATTTCTGCATATATAAGGAAATTAATTTAAAGGAATGACAGGGTGTAAGAATACCAAACAACAAACCGTACATAACACAATTTAACAGTAGAACACAATCAATACAATTCAAAATTAATAAAAGGATGTATGAATTAAGAAAATTTAATTTAAAGAAATCTTTTTCTTCAATATACAAGATTCGAAATCAATTTGCGAGTAAAGGCACGTTTTCAAGAGCTTAAAGGCTCTTTCTTGAAAAAACAGTCCGATAGAGAGAAAGAGGAAGACGATGGGAGTCGGTTTATGTTCTTAACTGATCAGAACGACCGGCGGTTTAAACACTGCGGCAGTTTGGGGTTGATTTTAAGAGAAATGGTTCTTTTTAGGTTGGGGTTCATCTAAAACAATAAAAGAAAAAGAATGAGTCCTTATATTGTGACCCACGTGAGCAGCAAACCCGGGTTAAACCCGTTTCTGGACTCGGCCCAGCAGAGGAGAAGAAGGGGAAGCGGGCCTCTCTCTGGCATGTGGCCCATCTAGCTGTTAAGTCCAAATATTTGAACTTAGCTGTTAATACCAACATAGCATCATTATTTGACAAGTAAAGAGACACCGAAGCTGTAGAAGAAGAAAGAAAGGTTAACAAATCGGAGGGGAAAAAACTCTCGATTCCGGCAGAGAAAAGAAGAAAAGAGAATGGTCATTCGATCAGAAAAAAAAAGAGCATGAGAAAAAAGTAGGGTAAACTACATAAATGGTCTCCCGATTATGCTCTAATTATCTTTTGTGTCCTCCAACTATCAAAAATTATAAAATGATCATCTGACTTGAAAAAAGTAACAAATTGGTCTAACGCCATTAAAAATTTAACGGCCGATGACGTGGCAATTAATATAAATTGATGTAATTACATAATTAGCCCTCAAATTCTACACTTATTTTAATTTGACCTTACTTCTAAAAAGTTAACCTACGTAATTTTAATAATATATCAATTTAGTCCATATTCTTTTCTATTTCACCTCTCCTTTAATTCATCAATTCATTTTCACCCATAATCCATTTCAGAGCCCTAAAAAATATAAATTTTACATATTTTTGATACATAAATTTAAAGAAAAGATCTGAATACTTAAGTTGCACAAACCAAAAATAAAATATATAACCAAATTACTATAAAATTAAATATCAATAATCGTGTGCATTAGATAATAATTATGTTAACAACCCTGAATTTCACGGCAGAAAAAGCTTGAAAACTGGGACTTGTAAATCATATTGCTGCAACAGCTGCAACATCTACATTGATCCCAATCACTCCAATGTTATGATCAATACAATGTATAAAATAAAAATAAAACTATAACAATTTTTGCATCCGGAAGAGACATGCGTGATGCGACTGCAACAATCGAGCGATGTTAAAAACTCAGAGATGGTATAGATTGTTGAAGATAAAAAAGGACAAATATCTCACAAAGAAACGACAACCGATACCAAGACCTTAATTTCACTCAACAAGCTTTCAATTCTGAAATTTTAAATTTTACTGCTATCAAGCGATGTTACAATCAAGGGTTCCTGCAAATCAAAACGACATGCATATCACTAGAAAACTACAATCCGTAACGAAACCCAGATTGTTACTTCACTAAACAAGCATAACAATGAATTGAAGAGGTTAAACTATCAGATAAGCTTTCTAGGCTGTAATTTCCATCAATAAAGTAGTTCATATACGAAACTGCTCAGAGCCAGTGCATATATCATCATCTACATTTAGCATCTACTAGAATAGATAATAAAATCCTCCAAAAATCTATACTAAGAACAAGGAATAAAGATGCATAGTCTATATTTTGTAGGGGCTCTTAAA
This sequence comes from Hibiscus trionum, assembly GCA_030270665.1. NCBI lineage: Eukaryota > Viridiplantae > Streptophyta > Magnoliopsida > Malvales > Malvaceae > Hibiscus > Hibiscus trionum. Next base: position 32,803,554 of record BSYR01000022.1, on the reverse strand, counting down.
CAAATTTTGAGGTGAAAATGAATGAAGAATTAAAGGAGAGGAGAAATAGAAAAGAATATGAACTAAATTGATAGATTATTAAAATTATATGGGTTAATTTTTTAGAATTAGGGTCAAATTAAAATAAGTATAGAACTTAGAGGGCTAATTATGTAATTACATCAATTTATATTAACTATCACGTCATCAGTCGTTAAATTTTTAACGGTGTTGGACCAATTTGTTACTTTTTTTCGAGTCAATGATCAGTTTGTAACTTTTAATAGTCGGAAGACATAAAAAATAATTAGAACATAGTCAAGGGACCATTTATGTAGTTTACCCAAAAAAATATACTTGGGCTTAAATGAGGTTATGCCACTAAGCCCTTAAGGTTGTTTTTTTCCATTCAAAATTTAAATTTTATGAATAGAAATAGAGTTTTGTTATACCATTCCTAGGGTTATGTGTAAAGCCTACACAAGACTGTATATGTTAATATATTTGTAACCCTCTCGTCCCGGTCTGGTCGGATGACCGGTCCGAGTGGGCCACACGGGGAAAATCGAAGCGAAACCCGAGAAGGTTTCCCCTCGGTTAACGACCTCACAAGACATGCATTCATTCAACACAAAGGTAACCTCTTAGGCATATGATCAACATTCAAAAAGAGCAATTTAGGCATGAGATACAAACCAACATGGCAACATAAACCATACAAAAGCAAGGTACTAAGGAGTCTACACATGCTCCTAACAACCAACAACTACCCAACAACAATACATATCCCATTGCTCAAACTATTACATGTCCAAACATTAAAAATCTATACTTGAAGCACTCAAAGCTAATAACCACACTTGGAGCCTTCCACTTGCGCAAGCAACCCACGAACTAAGGATCTGCAATGTTGAACAAAGAGAGCGTAAGCAATGATGCTTAGTGAGGGTAAGCTCTAAAAACAAACCTCAACATTGCAGGGTCCGAGCACGATCTAGCCAAGGCATTTTACAAACATACCAAGGATCCACAAGAGCCACAAGATAAGATGCATGAGCAATATATACAAGTAAATGTCATGATCAACAAGCTCTAAATTCCTCAACATAAGTAGCCACATCAAACATCCAAATAAGGATCATTTATCACAACACATTGATACAATTATCAATCAACATTGGCACCTAGCTATGACTCAAATACGCAGATAACCGTTGGAACTCACATCCAACAACACAACCATTACCTGACGGTGGGATTACACTCATCACCGGTCTCGCGGAGGGGATTCCACTCATCCTCACGCCCCGTCGATGGGATTCCACTCATCACCGACTATATTTAAATACAATTTCCGGGCGTACCCGTACTCCTCCTTGGTGACTCAACGCCACCAAGGCCACGCGCGACTTTTGGCTCGTGTGTACACACTAACATCCTAATGATCGATCATTTGTATTCAAGTATACTAGTGCCAATATTTACTCACTTCACATTACTCATTTCAATCAATTCCGTGCTTAGCACGTACTCACCAACAACCATCATCATGCATGTCTCAAGCATCACAATTCATGTCTCATCTCACATGTATAACACAATATACATAAGCATTCATATCACATTTCATACGAGACATACACAACCATATAAATGAGTTCATCCAAAGGCTCTAGATCAAGTTTAGGATTAGGCTACCACCCCAATCCTAACTCTAGGTGGGTCTACCAAGCTCAACCTAGTCCATATACTCGAACCAACTATTTTTAAACCATTTAAAACCATTAACCACTCACCTAAGCTTCCAAGCTCAAGACCAAGCAAGCAACAACCTTCAACTTCCCGGATTCACTTCCGATGCTTCACTGATGCCCAAACTTGATTCTAATCAATCCCAAACACAAACAAAACATCCACAATCAATATCTTGTCATCGAAACTAACCCGGAATGCAATTCAACCACAAACTACTATGTTGCAAGCATGAATAATATTCATTTTTCACCAATTCAGATGGCCCCAAAACCTTGTCCAAAAACCATGTTTTCAACTTCCATTACACCCACCAATGATCCCAAATCGACCCCTATCCCTAGCACTATCAAAAGCCTATCAAAACCCACCTAACACAACCCCCAAAACTCACCCAAAACCCTCCAAAAACCCCAAGTTTACCAAAATCCGAAAATTGGTCGAAATCATTTGAAATTCACATATGTAGTATCATTTGGCTCCTATATTCCATAACTAACCATAACAAATCAAAATATTAAGTTTAGCTACACAAAGGCACCATTTTTAATCAAAATTTCCAAAACTTCCATTTTCCAAAACCTTTATGAAAATGAAAATGAAAAGTACTTTCAAGGAGAGGGAAGTAAGGGGAAGTCAAAAATACCATTACCTTTCGATTTGGGGCTGAAATGAGTGAGAAATGGGATGGGTTAATGGCTTGGTGAAGAGTTCTTCTCTTTTACGTTGGAGGAAAATGAAGAAGGGAATGAATAGTAGAAAGATGTTATGAAAAGGGGGTTTAAATTTGGTGGTGGGTAAATTACCCAAAAGGCCATTAATGAATGGCTATCCTTATTTTTAAAATAGCTCTTCTAATTTAAAACTAAATCAATTTGGTCCCATTTAGAAATGTTTACTTTGAAACCCGAAATTTAAGAGAATCATTTTAATCATAAAACCGAGCCCAAATAATATTAAAATATTATTTTCACCTAACCCCTAAACCCGAGTGTTACAATATTAACATGGCCCTAAGGGCTAAGAGGAACATAAGACAACTTTAAAAGTATACTTATAAAAAAAATTATTGACGGTGCATTAAATAATTATTTGTGTATAATTGTCACTTAGTTGCATTGTGACCTTATTAATGGTTAAATAAAAGTTTTTAATCTTAACAAGTGTTAGGTGAAATAATAAGACACATTGTATTTTGAAAGAATATTAGTTTTTGAATCTTGAAGATGATATTGTTAAGATTTAAGAGGGATGCCACGAATCCAAATATGATCAGTAAAACGAACATGAAAGAATATCGAATATAAAAACTTTAAATAAGAAAAATAAAAATACTTAAAATCTTTCTGTTAAATACTAACCCTAAAATATAATGTTGTGATCAATAAACTAGCAACTTAAGTTTACAAACTCCATAATAAATATTTCAGCTTTAAAATGAAAAATTAATTACAAGAAAGAAATATCATTTGATACATAAATTGTGTAAAATTTACAGTACACAATATTGTCTATTTCAATCTCAAAATCCTAAATTCTTAAATCTTAAATAGTAAAGTATAAACTTTAAATTTTAAATCATACAACTTAAAATAATAAATTCTAAATCTTTAAAGTGACGGATAACATTAAAATAGATAAAATTGTGTAGTCTAAATTTTATACGACTTATATATGAAATAATTTTTCATAAAGAAAATACTCATTATATATGAAGATTTGAGATTTGTAGGATTAGCCATAATATTTGATTGTAAAAGAATTATGAACACAACATGGATGGTTGGTATCCAAAATCTTTAAAAATTATTATTATAGAATGCTAAAATTGATCAAATTAATTGTTTAAATGCTAATTTTATATACAGTAATACGGAATTAATCAACTCTATAATTTTAGAAAATATCATAAAACTATTAATTAAAAAATAGTACATTCATAAAAATAAGTTATTTATCAGTAAATAAAAAAATGGAGGCAGGAGCGAAATATTCTCTCCATCGAAGGGCGTCCCCCGGCGGCGAAAGACAACCTTTCTGGCTTAACGGAAGAGAAGAGAAGTCCGGTCAAAGGAAGGGTGCAGATGGTGGTAGTCCCAGCTCGACGATCGACAAGGAGATGGCAAGACAATGGACGGTTTTTATTGACAATCTGAGCAAGAGAGTATCTCGAGGGGCGTTGAAGGAGCTTTGCAGCCACTATGGAAAAGTTGTCCGTGTCTTTATCCCTTTTGTTAATAGAAGACTCAGCTACAAAGATTCGACTTTTGCTTTTGTCTCTGCCGGCAGTCAGAAAGACATGGATTCTATTATTCTAAACCTTAACAATACCCTCATTGACGGTAAAATGGTCAGGGTATCGAAGGAAAGGTATCCTAAAAGAGGCAGTGATAAACACTCTTTTCGGGGATCCAAACCTTCAACCACACCGTCCCAACCGCAGGCCCCCAAGAAAGGTAGTACGCCGAAATATACCCCAGGAAGTGTTAGAAGACCAGATGTCTCGTACAAAGAAGCTCTATTGAAGTCAACAGTGAGGAGCTCGGCGGATATGTCTGTGGCTTTTCTGGGGAAGTCTATCTTTCAGGAAGACAATTGCAGTACCCCAACGGAATTTTCCTCCGGTGCCGAAGAAACTGATTGGATGAAGATGTGCCTGGTAGGAATGGTGAAAAACTCATTTGAATATAATCTGGTGCAACAAGGGATTAACCACGATGGAATTGATGCGAGAATAATTAGTTGGGAGGAGTCTCAACACGTGGTCATTGTGAAATTTGATTCAGTCGAGGCTTTGGAGGATTCCTGGCTAAGGAAAAAAGAAGCTTTGATATTCTGGTTTGATTACTTTGATCTTCTATTGATCAATGGGATCCCTTACGGTTATTACAAGATTTGTCTTCTTGGGGTTCCTCTTCCCTGTTGGAATGAAAATTTCTTTAAACTATTAGGCAACCGGTGGGGATATCATACTGCAACTGAAGATGATACAGTTAGGAAGATTCAGCTTGATAAAGGGATCATGGTTATCAGGGCAGTGAGTAAGTCGGATATCCCAAAAATGATCCATATCCGGTCTATGGGTACCACCTTCAATATATCCATCTCAGTGGGTGAGACTGTTGCCATCTCGTGCTCTTCTGTATCCGAAGATGGTAATGTTAATTTTGATGATGTGTGGCCTGAAGATCCCATATCTAATGGTGAAAACGATGAAGTAGACCCCCCACAAACAGGCCCTGAAGCGGCAGCGGGTATGGAGCCGGCGGGGTTGTTTCGTCCGGCGAACCCCGCGGAAGTTTTCTCTTCGCCTGATGTAAACGCTTCGGCTTCCGAAACGAATAATATTAATGAAGGCTCCTCCCCCAATCCTCCTCCCTTCCCCATGCAAGATCATGCAGTTAATTCCCCCGGGTCGTGCCGCAATTCGGCGGAATTGGGTGAAAATTTAGTTCATATGGATCACGTGGTCAATTTGGGACACTCTATTGGGCCTAATGATTCAAGTAACTCCTCTCAGAACCCAGTGTATAATAACCCCTCTGGCCCAATGCTGGATCGGCCTTGCCCAGGAGAAAATCACGCTCCCCTCAGGGCTAACGGAGGTGAGGGAGATAGTATCAATGATTTATCGGGGGTTATAGCCCCTGATTCGGTTTCTGGGTCTATAAATATTAGGAGTGGGGCTTCTATTGATATCGCGCCTGACAGTTTTGACTCACAATTTCCGCCCCTCATAGGGAATTCTGAGACGAGGTCAATGGCGGGCACAAATGCTCAAAAGAAAGTGTGTCCAAATGGTTTTTTCCAAGCCAACTACAGAAGGATTCTCCGAAAGCGCATCAGGGAGTCCTTGGAAGAACCGTGCCCAAACGGAAGGCCTTCGCCGTCGCGAATTTGTTCAGAGGGGAGGTGCCCAGAAGTTCTGGCTGAAGCAGAAGCAGTGTGGGAGTTGAGTAAGCTTTTTGACTTCTCGTTCAAAGGGGGAAAGGACGCAGTGGTAGCGAAGGTCTGTGAGTTGGAAAATAAACTCCGGCAGTGTAATTGAGGTACGAGGTTTGCGGTAATTCACTCATTATCATTAATTATGTCAAATTTCTCCGTTCTAAGCTGGAATATAAGAGGGATCAGTTGAAAGGAAAAATCGCGGGCGGTGAAACGCGCTATTGCAAAATCAAGTCCGAGAATTGTATTCTTACAAGAAACAAAGGTGGAGTCGGTATTGCCTTCAAAGATTTGCAGTTTATGGCCTGGGGCTGTGGTAAAGTATGTAGTTTCCCCAGCAAATGGTACGGCAGGTGGGTTATTGACTATTTGGGATTCAGAATTCTTCGAAGCCACCGATCAACTAATTTCCTCAAGTTTCATCGTAATAGTGGGGAACCTGAAAAAGACAAGTTTCCGTTGTGGATTCACGAACGTATATGGTCCCCCGATTGAGTCGGAGAGAACTGCATTCCTTAACAGTCTTCTTGACGTCCTGAAACGGTGGAATATCCCCTGGTGTATAGGGGGTGATTTCAACCTATACCTGCATTCGGAGGAAAAAATCGGTGTCTCGCTTAACTTATCACTAATGGAGGCCTTCCAAAGTTTCATTTTTGAATCCGAATTAAAGGATCTTCCCCTTCAAGGCGGCAGATTTACATGGAGTAACAATAGAGATCCTCCGACGTTTATTCGGTTAGATCGTTTCTTGATTTCTGTAGAATTAGAAGAAATGTTTCCGAGTATCATTCAAAAGCTTCTTGACAAATCAATATCTGACCACGCGGCGATCTCTCTCTCGGAACCGAAAGTAAATTGGGGGCCTAAACCCTTTTGGTGTTTTAATTATTGGTATTCGATTGAAGGCTTTGATGAGATTGTGAAGTCTATGTGTAAACAGGGTATGACGAGGCAGCATTCCTACAGTATAGGCAAGTGTCTTCGAAATGTGAAAGGCAGTCTGAAAGAATGGTCGAACAAACTGGAAAAAGATGGGGCCAAATCCATTAAGTATTTGGAAGCCGAAATATCTCATCTCGAAGGGTTAATCCAATCCGATCCTGAGAATGAAGAACTAATTAACAAGCTGGGTTTGCTGAGGTCTAAATTATGGACAGTATATCGGCAAGAGGAAAGTGCTTGGCTCCAAAAATCTAGATTGCGGTGGTTCTCCGAAGGAGATAGAAACTCGCGTTTCTTCCACCTCCACGCTTCTGCCAAAAGAAGGACAAATTCAATTAATGTTATCAAATCTGGTGATTCCCTTATTCACGAACCTGCAGAGATTAAAGCAAAGGTTCAGGAGTTTTTCAAGCAAGCGTACAACGAGGTGAATGCTATTGAGCTCCTAGATTTCGGTCTGAATTTTAAGACTGTCAATGTTGAGCTGTCAAAGTCCCTTGACCGAGATTTTTCCACTACTAAAGTCTGGACAGTATTGAACGAGTCAGACGGGAATCGAGCACCGGGGCCAGACGGTTTCAATATGGGATTCTATAAAAAATTCTGGCCTCAACTCAAAGAGCTCATAATGAAAGCAGTGAAGGATTTCGGAGATGGTCGAAACTGGGAGAACGGTCTAAATCATTCCTATATTACTCTTATTCCAAAGATTTCGAACGCTGAAAACCTTGAGGATTTCAGGCCAATCAGTCTGGTGGGTGGAGTTTACAAAATTATTGCTAAACTGTTGGCAAATAGGCTACGTGAGGTTATGGGTTTGGTAATTGGCGAAACCCAATTTGCATTTATCAGAGGTAGGCAAATTCTCGATTGTGTTTTGATCGCTAATGAGTCTATTGATTCTGTGACAAAGACTGGAAGAAGTGATATTGCTTTTAAGATCGACTTTAGAAAAGCTTACGACAATGTAAGCTGGGGATTTCTGCTGGATATTCTAAAAAAATGTGGATTTAGTTCGAAATGGTGTAGGTGGATCGAGCAGTGCATCTCAACAGCAAAAATTTCGATATTAGTGAATGGGGCTGCCACTGAGGCTTTCGAAATATCAAAAGGGCTTCGTCAAGGGTGCCCTCTCTCGCCCCTTTTATTCAATTTCGTAGGGGAGGCTTTAAATCTTATGTTGACAAAGGCAGTGAGTCTGGGTTTATTCTCCGGCTTTAATATCGGGAGAAACGACGGCAGCATTCTTGTATCTCATCTTCAGTTCGCTGACGACCTTCTGATTTTTTGTGGGGCGTCGGAAACCCAAGTGAAAAATGTGAAGCGTATTCTTAGACTTTTTGAACTGTCTTCGGGGCTTAAATTAAATTTGAAGAAAAGCAAAATCATGGGTATAAATGTGGAGGAAACTAGCCTTCAAAGCTGGGCAGATTCCATAGGGTGCAAGACTGAAAAATTCCTCACATCGTATCTTGGTCTACCGCTAGGCGCAAGAAGGAATTCCGCTGCGCTATGGGAACCCGTCGTTAGTAAGATTAATAAACATTTGGAGGGCTGGCAAACTAAATTTCTTTCTTACGGTGGCCGTTTGGTTCTTATCAAATCAATCTTGTCTAGCTTGCCATCCTACTATTTAGCAATTTTCAAGATGCCGGCTGCAGTTGCAGGAAAGTTAAACTCCCTCATGGCGAGGTTCTTTTGGGGAGGAAATCTGGACAAGTCCAAAATTCACTGGCTGCGGTGGGAGTCCTTGTGTAAACCTCTAAACTCTGGAGGGCTTGGGATCGCTGATTTGGAAAGTACTAACAAGGCTCTATTGTGCAAATGGGGGGCTAGGTTCGGTAATGAGAGAGGAAGCTTGTGGCGGCGCATTGTGGATGCAAAAAATCCGGGAGAGACATTTGGGCCACTCCCTCCGAAAAGTGCATACAGGAAATCTTCCTGGATTTGGAACGATATCACCAAGACAATTCACGGTGAAGATAGAGTGAGGTCTTGTTTTAGAGCCAATTTGTCGCTCCAAGTATGGAATGGTGAAAGTATCCTGTTTTGGGACGATGTATGGCTTGGCGATAGTCCCCTGAAAGTGAGGTTTCCACGTATTTTCGCCCTCGCCTCAAAAAAATCTGGTTTCATTTCAGACTTCGGGGTAAAAAATTCAGAAGGATGGAGCTGGATTATTCCTCTGCGCAGACCCCTTTTCGACCGAGAGTTTCAGAACTGGTCCGAGTTGATGGCATGCTTAAGAGACTTTCGAGATAGTGGGCTTGAGAAAGACTGGGTTAGGTGGATGGGATCTAGTGACGGATCCTTCTCGATGCGTTCACTAAAACAAATTTGTGCCGGAGATATTCCGGAAGCTAAATTTTGGAAAACTTTTGTGTGGCTTGGATTAGCGCCTCCGAAGATCGAGCTATTCTTATGGTTGGTCGTGAAGAAAAGAATTCATGTGAGGTCGGATTTATTAAAACGGGGAGTCGCTCTTGAAGATTCAAGCTATCCCCTTTGCGGTCTATACACGGAAAATGTCAGCCATCTTTTTTTCAGTTGCCGGGTCAGTTGGCTAATGTGGTGTTACTTCTGCAGACTTTTGAATTTGGACGCTGTATTTCCAAATGATCCATCGGAGTTTATTGAAGCATGGGGAGGTATGGCGAATTCCAATATAAGTGTGGTTTGGTCCATTTTGCCTTTTGCAATAATATGGTCTATCTGGTTGTTGCGAAACGAAGTCGTTTTTAGTAAAGCAAAAGTCGACATACATCAGCTCCTCTTCCTGATTCGAATGAGAATTGCTACCTGGATCAAAGCTAAATTTGCAGATTGTTGCATTCAAGTCGACTTGATCATCTCAAATCCGTTGACTGCTGTGAATAACTCACTAAGGTTGAAATCAGTGCCTATCAAATCCTGGCTACCCCCTCCTTCGGGATGGCTGAAACTCAATGTTGACGGGGCCACTCGGCCGTCGGATGGCAAGGGTGGAGTGGGAGGAGTGCTACACGATGAGAATGGCGTGGAACTGGGTAAATTTTCTGATCCTTCCCCCTCGGGTCCGCCTCTAATGATTGAGCTGTTAGCCATTCGAGCTGGTCTAAAATATGCCTCAAATTCTGGTCTAGTAAAATCTAGAAGGGTTGTTGTCGAATCGGATTGCAAGGCGGCTGTGGAAATGATTTTATCTGAGATTCCTACCCCGGTGCATCTCACGCATCTGGTTGAAGAGATCAGGGTGATAATTAGAGAGTCGGATTCGATCATGAAATGGATCCCAAGATGTTGCAATATTATGGCTGATACCCTGGCCAAGGAGGGTATTGGCTAAGCAAATCAATTTTCTCACTGTCCTAGAACTGTTGGGTGTTGTTCTAATGAGAAACCAAAAGGCCACTTTGGCTCTAGGAGGCGCTGCCGTCATTACAGAGGTTTTATGCTAGGAGATCTAATGGTTGTGTAGTCGTTTCGAACGATGGTCTTCGCTTTCGGTCCTGTATTTTCTGGTGATTGTAAACACACTAATGTCGGGCACTCTTTTTCCTCCATAGGTTTAGGGAGGTTTTTTAACGAGGCCGACACTAGTGTTTTCGGATAAATTAATAAATTCATACCTTTCAAAAAAAAAATAATAAGTTATTTATTTTAAACATTGTTTTCATTTATGGTTTTGTCACAAGGAAAACAAGCATTTAATTTAGCTTGATAAAGTAATAAATTTTAACCAGAGTTTAATCATATTTATCTTAATTATTTTTTAAAAGAATATATTTAATAGATTTAAAATTCAAATTTTGAATATTTGCAATCATTTCACTTGTAAGATTAGGATTTTCATTAGCCAAAAAAATTAATAGTAATTCTATTAGTGTACGATAAATTGATAATTTAATTTGATTTTCACTATTTTAATTTAAATTTATTTTTATGTTAAAATACTAGTTTTAAAATATTTATACTATTAACCAAGTATATGACTAAACTTGTATCACAGTTAATCAGATATTAATTCAACCAAAAATTAACTAAAAATCATTATTTTAAATATAATTAATATTCTTGTAATGATATTTTTTAGGCTTATTAGTAAAAGGGGTTCAACCTATACTTTTTTTTTTCTAGTTTGGGGCCTAACATTTCATTTCGTAATTGAGTTTGAATTTTTTCGTCAACGGCCGTTAAAATTTTTCGTTATCCAATAATAATAGTAGAGTTAAATCCAACAGGCAGTAAGCTTACTCGGAAGAATTACTTGATAGCTTTGACCACATCCTTCCCAACTATCCTCCAAGAAATCTTAAAGCATAATATCTAAATCCTTCCATTCAAAGTTGTAGTATAATTGTGCAGAAATCTCCAACCTATGAATTTGCTTTTCAACAATATCTACAGCATTTGCTTCTCGCACCCTTGTTTCAAGCAAACATAATACCTCCACGTTTAATTTTTTTACTAATTTAACCACCCCCTTCAACTTTAAGGGGTCATTAGAGCCTCCTTACATTTCAAGTCATAATAGTCATTTATGAGAAAGAAAAACACCACCATCTTCTTACCACTCTTTCCCTACTTTTTATTTTTTGCTCCCTTACCCTTTGGCTTTAATTGTTCATCAAATCTGATATCTCTTTTTTTCATTTTTATTAAGAATTTTCTCAAAAACATATTTATTCTTTTCAATTTTGTTTGTAGAGGAATAGCCACCAAAAAGCTGATGATTCTGTTCGAGAATCACTGTGAGTCACTCTTTTTTTTTTTTTTTGCTTTTTAAGTTTTAATTGAGGCTTAATTAATTGGTTTAAAGAAGAAAAATAATTTACTAAACAAATTTTCCGGAACAAAATCCAAAAGCGTGTGCTTGCTCTTAACATGGAGCTTCCTCCCCAAGATGAACAGTTCCTTATAGATTTTGAGCAACTTCAGACTCAGTTTGTTGTCTTTAGATACCAAATTGTTATGAATTTGTGTTTGAGATTGATATTTAGTTAGCTGAAGGAAGACTTAAACCTGTCAACTTATTAAGCAGAGAGCGAAGGAGTGGGTAGATGACGCCGGCGAAAGGATGGGTGGTCGGTGAGGGTAATGCCGATGAAGGGGTGGGTGGCTGGTGAGGATAATTCCGGTGAGGGGGAAAATGTTTTGTAGTTTTGAGTGTTGGGGGATTTGAGATTTTTATTTTATTATTATTTAATAATAATAAATATAATTTGTTTTTATTTTAAATTAATTTTTATATTTAATAATAATAAAATATGTCAAGTCATATAAAAATATTAATAAAGTAATTTAAAGCGACTCAAATAGATCAAAAAAGTAAAGTTTAGTGAGTAAATTGGTCGTTTTGAAAGTTTAGTGATCAAAATAGGCCTGAGAGCAAAGTTGATGGATGATTTAGGTATTTTACCCTTTTATCTACTAGTCGAATGAGACGTTAAGTCTCTTAAGTAAAATCAGTTAGAATGAGAATATGCTTTTATTATAAAGCTCGATTAAAATTAAAATATTAATGAATCAAATATTAATAATTATAAAAAAAATCAATTAGACACTTTTATGCTATTATTTTATTGGAACAAGTTCAACTCATATGCTCCAACCCCGCACCATTGAGTTCACTGAAAGATAATTGGCATAAGAGCTGCAAGTTAATTGGACAAATAGATTACATTACTTTGCAAAATAATGTGATTAGTTTTAGAAAATGATATTACAAAACTAATCAACCATTGTTAATTATAACTAAAACAAGCATTCTAGCACCCCCGGGTAATTATAAAATATAAGGTAAACTACACAGATAACCACTGAACTATGGGTTTGATGTCAAAATGACTACTATATTATTTTTCGTCGAAAATGCACCACACAATTATTTAAATGGTTCTAATTTAGCCACACGCCGTTAAAAAAATGAAAAAGTTGACGGAACTGTTAAAAAAATTGGTATAATTACACATTTGGTCCTCTATATTTATAGAATATATCAATTTAGTCCTAATTTTAATCTAATAAAATAAATTAATTATTCAATAAGATGGTGACACGTGTCACCACCTTATTGGAAGTCTTTAAGGAGGTGGAAAAATGAAAGGAACAAAATCCCCCTACCAGGACTCAAACTCAGGATCTCTGGGTACACAAGCTGTGTGCTTGCCACTGAACCAAGCACACTTTCGTGCTATGGGGTCATTAATATATGTATTTAATGATTGTTAATGCCCAGAAAAATTAAAGAGAAGAAAATGCAATTGCAAAGATTCGACCAAGAACCTCATGGTTCAAAGCACACGTGCTTGCCACTGCACCAAATGTATGTCTTGTGATATAAAGTACAACATTTAATATATGTCTTATATAGATTTTAATGCTTGAGAAAAGGAATGAAATGTGGTTTTAAGAAATTCGAATGTAATATTTTTATGATCCATAAAAAAATCTAACCCAATTAAATAAATCTAATAACTAATTAAAGTTAACAATATTAAATTGTGTTTGTGAGTTTGAATTCGTTAAATGAATTTAATATAATTTGGAGTAGTTTAAGATAATTATATATAATAATTTAATTTAATTTTTAATAAATATTAAAATTATTAATTAAGTAAAAAAATCAATTCAACGATTATATACGTGGAATTATAAAAATAAATCTAAAATTGAAAAATATATTAAATTTAGTTTAAAATATAAAAGTTTTAAAATGATATTTATATTGAAAATAATATTATTTTTTTTATTTTAAATTGTGCACTAACTATAGTTTAAAATATATATACAAAATATTGTTAACTTTAATTTAGTTATTAATTTATTTAATTGGGTTAGATTTTTTTATGCATCATAAAAATATTACATTCGAATTTCTTAAAACCACATTTCATTCCTTTTCTCAAGCATTAAAATCTATATAAGACATATATTAAATGTTGTACTTTATATCACAAGACATACACTTGGTGCAGTGGCAAGCACATGTGCTTTGGATCATGAGGTCTTTTGTTTGAATCCTTGCAATTGCATTTTCTTCTCTTTAATTTTTTTGGGCATTAAATACATGTATTAATGACCCCATAGCATGAAAGTGTGCTTGGTTTAGTGGCAAGCACACAGCTTGTGTACCCAGTGGTCCTGAGTTCGAGTCCTGGTAGGGGGGATTTTGTTCCTTTCATTTTTCCACCTCCAATTTTTATTAAATAAAAATAATTAAAGACTTCCAATAAGGTGGTGACACGTGTCACCATCTTATTGAATAATTAATTTATTTTATTAGATTAAAATTAGAACTAAATTGATATATTGTATAAATATAGAGGACCAAATGTGTAATTATACTAATTTTTTAACAATTCCGTCAACTTTTTCATTTTTTTTAACGGCGTGTGGCTAAAATGGAACCATTTAAATAGTTGTGTGGTGCATTTGCGACGAAAAATAATATAGTGGTCATTTTGACATCAAACTCATAGTTCAGTGGTCATCTGTGTAGTTTACCCTAAAATATATTATAATTGATTGGATACTATTTTATACAAAAAATGGTAAAAAAATTCTGAAATAATTTTATATTGATTTCTGCAACAGAGTTTTCTAAAGGGTAGATTATTCTGGTGATCACCGAACTTTGGGCTATAGCAACGAGAAGCTAAAATATAAAACAATTACGCTTACACCATCCATCAGCCGCAGATTTCATGGCGGCAGAGAGGGCAAGAATTGCTGTTTCCATTCAAGAGCCAACCGGTAATACAGCTATGGTGATACACATGGCCGCACCAAACTCGTCTCGCGGTTTCCTCGGATTTATCGAAACATTCCATACAAACCGAACAGCTACCGGCGGCGTGCTTAACCGCCAGCATGTCGGAGACCAGACCGGAGACTTCTTGTTGCCTGGCTTGAGGGTTTTCCGGCATCGTTATAGCTTCGTCAAGGTCGAATTGCTGAGATAGATTAGGGCTCCCGCTCATTACAAGGGGGTTTTCCGGCATCGTGATCGCGTCGTCGAGGTCGAATTGTTGAGTGGAACAAGGGGCTATTAAAGAATAATTGTTGCCGGAAACGACAACGGGGAACTTTGCCGAGCCGCTATCCATGGATATAAGATATTACAGTGGAAGATCAATGTTTCGTTTCCAGACGATGATCGAGGCCTTTTTACTGTTGGTTTGAAAAGGGGTTTTCTTTTGGAGATCGAATGATTTTGTCTGAATGAGTAAATCTTTAAATAAGGGCCTGATCTGAATTCTGGTATTTGGGGCAAGATCTGATCATCTCAAAAGTCTTCTTCTTTTCCTTTATAACTAGACCCACCGGTCGGCGCCGTTGTTTGGAAATTATCATTTTTATATTGAAATTTGATGTATTAGTTTATTATATCGTTAAAAATAATATTTTTTTTTTATCAAATTGTATGTTTTTATTGAGAGTAAAAACATACGAGAAATATTTACATGTGTCTCATTAAAGTAATATTTTTTAATAGTTATCTAGAAAAGTGTATAAAATATTTTTTTGAAATTTAATCAAATAATAATTCAATTATGTCACATCTATACTGTGATCAAAAGATAACATTTCATGTTAAAAATATAGTTATAAAATGGATATATTTGATATTCTGATGGTGAAATAAAAATATTGAAGCTTAAATGATATGTCTCGTTTTAATATCTATTATTCTCATGAATGGAGTTTGAATGATGGTAGGTCTTTAAACGACCGAACGAATACGAACATAGTATATTCATTTTCGTTCGTTTAATTTTAGTCAAACAAATGAACGAACACGAACAATAAAAAAGACAAAAGAACGTACGTAAAAAGACATAAGAACGTACGTAAAAAGACATATGTGAATAAATTTAAACGAACAAACATATGTGAATATTTTTAAAAATATATATATATATATAATACCTTTGTTATGAAAAATAATAAATATAAATGGGTATCTGTGAATACATTTGAACGAACATAAATGATAGTAGGTCTTTGTTTGTGTTTGTTCATTTAATTAAAAGAATAAAAAAATTGTTCATGTTCGTTCGTTTAATAAATAAACGGGCAAAAACAAACTTATTATCGAACGATTTACGAATAGTTCGCTGAATGTTTGGTTCGTTTACTATTGTAAATGAAGGTTTAGAAGGGACTAGACATAAATAGTAAAAAAATGAAATTTGAGGTCTAGTTATTAAACTATCAATTTAAACTTTAACACATTGAAAGATTATGGTCTAATTTAACTAATTTTGAAATTGACAAGAACTTACAAGATATTTAAATAAAAAATTTAGACCAAACTAAATTTATCTAATTTAAATTAACAGAAACCTAATCAATATTTAAACTAAAAAATGAAAGAAAAACGAGGATTATTTTTATTTTTAAAATTTAAGAGGATATAATTTTTAAATGTATCTAATTATACCATGTTATAAAATTAAGAGTGAATAAGTTTTTTTAACCTTTTTGATTGCTTGTTTTTGTAATCTGTATATATCAAGGTCAATTTCAGCGAGACGGGGGAAATAGTTAACTTGTTAAATTATATTAATTAATTAATTGGGTAAACTACATAAATGGTCTCCTGACTATACTCCAATTATCTTTTGCGTCCCCTGACTATCAAAAGTTACAAATTGGTCCCCTGACTTAAAAAAAGCAACAAATTGATCCAACGCCGTTAAAATTTTAACAGTTGATGAGGTGGCTGTTAATATAAATTGATATAATTAGCCCTCAAGTTCTACAGTTATTTTAATTTGACCCTAATTCTAAAAAACTAACCTACATAATTTTAATAGTCTATCAATTTAGCACATCTACTTCCTTTAGTTAATTGATCCTGCAACCCATCAAAAACAAGTGGGGAAAGTCGCTCACAAGCAACGAAAAAAAACCGTGTTGTTTCTTCTTCATATTCCCTAAAAAGTTTTATTCT
This sequence comes from Hibiscus trionum, assembly GCA_030270665.1. Classification (NCBI taxonomy): domain Eukaryota; kingdom Viridiplantae; phylum Streptophyta; class Magnoliopsida; order Malvales; family Malvaceae; genus Hibiscus; species Hibiscus trionum. Next base: position 32,786,996 of record BSYR01000022.1, on the reverse strand, counting down.
CAGAATATGTTCCTCTTCTAATGGGCGGCAGTTGAAGAAACTTCCAACTTTCTCATCCCTTTGTACTCTGTTTGTCTAGTGAAAACAAAATAGAGAAAAAAAATGACCCTTCAAGTTCTTTGAGATCTGGGCATTGTTGTAATCTTCGGTACTTTTTTGGGTTCATCGATCTTAATTCCAAGTTGCATTCTTTTTGTTTGAATTTTCTGGCTTTATATTGTTATTTGTCTTTTAAAATTTGAGTTTGTTTCTCATTTTGGAAATAATTGTTGGTGGTGATTTCAATGGGTTTTCGATGGCTTTGGAAGGGGTTTTGATTGTTTATTTGTATTATATTTTTGTTGTTCTTGATACTGTGGTGAGGTCCATGTTCTTCAAGAGCTGCAAAACAGAGTGTTTGGTGGATCGAGAAAGGAGATATTGTTACAAGATTGAGATTGTTGTAGAAAAATATGAGAATGCTTATGTGATGTTGAAGAATATTGAAGAATTTTCATAAGATTTCAAAGGTACATGTAAATTCATACAAGCAAGATTCATTTTCGGAGAAAATCTGAGAATTTCTGGGGGGTGGATTCAAGACTCGAGAAACTGAAGTGAGATTCTTTCTTTTTTTATTATTAATTCCTTTTTTTCTAAAATTCTGATATGTTTTGTTTGGAATTTGGGAATTGATATTCCTGTATGTTCACAAAAGTAAGTACTTGGAGAAGATGAATGAAAATTTTCATATTAGTATTATATGCCATGCCGTGATCAAGAAATGGTAAATGTCTGAAAAATAAATGATTAGTTTGGTTCAACTTTGGGTTCTAGTTATCTGTGATGTTGGATGTATGAAAATTTGATGAATTTTCCTTTTGAGTCAAATGTTTGTGCTTTGTAAAGCAACATTAATAGAAGAGAGATATGGAAACGGTGGTTAATGTTGATGCATAGGGGCTTCCTCCTTTTTGGTTTGTAGTGTTATGGAAACATCGATTTTGAGAAACTGAAGTTTACTGATGGTGAGAATAACCAGGTCTGGATTTAAGAATTAAAGGAGATGAGAAATAGAAAAGAAGATGGATTAAATTGATAGATTATTAAAATTATGTGGGTTAATTTTTTAGAATTAAGGTCAAATTAAAATAATTGTAGAACTTGAGGGCTAATTATGTAATTATATCAATTTATATTAACAGCCACCTCATCAGCCGTTAAAATTTTAACGGCATTGGACCAATTTGTTGCTTTTTTTAAGTCGGAGGACCAGTTTGTAATTTTTGATAGTCAAAGGATGCAAAAGATAATTAGAGCATAGTCAGGGGATCATTTATGTAGTTTACCCTAATTAATTTCAGCAGTGGCTGCTTCGATAATGGAGAATTTAAGCAATATATATATATGGCCTGGGTTAGAACCTAGGTTTGGTCGCTTGTTCGTTGCCATTGAGTCGTGAAATCTATGTGACTTCACTTGAATATATGCAATTGTTGTCTGTTGCAGGAAAATTGCACTGAAGTCGTCATGCGATTCTGACAATTGCACTGAAATCTCACAAAATTATATTTTAAAGCTGAATGGATAGATTATTTTTTATCGGTTAATATGTAGGTTGAAATCTTGACCAGTTCAAATAGAATGTTCCAAGCCGCCTCAACTTATTCAAACAAAACTCTTCGATTTTAAGGAGGTGTTATAAAAAAACCATTAAATGTTTTCATGTGGTAAGAGAAAGACGATTAGAATAGATTACTGTACAATACTAATAATAATAATTATACGTTTAATCACTTATTTATTTAATTTCCAACATTTACGAACTGGTTGTTTAAGTTTACGTTTAATTGGTATTATTATGATTATTTTAATAATTTGAAGGATATAAATTCAAATGTATTATTATGCAATTTAACTCATTCAATTCTCGTAATTTTATTCAAAAAAATTATTTCGTATTTTATTTTCTCTCAACGCTGCAACCAATAATATTTCATTTCTTTGTTCATTTCTTTCCTTAATCGATAGTCGATAATTAATTTTAGTATTAGTTATCGACTACTAATTTTTTTTATGTTTTTAATAAAAAAATTATAATACGTTTTTCTCTGCTTTTGTGACACGTTTTTTTGTTCGTTTCATATGTCGTTTTGACATGATTTCAACATACCTTAACGGTCGTTTGATGTTTGTACGGAGATCTTCACGTCGTTATTTTTTATTTTGATTATGTCGGTGGTCATAGAAAGATAGATCCCAACATGGTTGATGGTTGTTTGCCGAAGTTATCAGACTTATGTAGTGGAGCAATTTGCATGATAGTTTGATTCAGTCACTAGTCACTACTCATTTTCCACCCCTATAAAATTATTTACTTTTCTTTACACCTTTTGGTTGTATGAAATTTTGATGGACTAATTTTTATTATTCTCCCTTAAATGTTTTCATGTGGTAAGAGAAAGACGATTAGAATAGATTACTGTACAATACTAATAATAATAATTATACGTTTAATCACTTATTTATTTAATTTCCAACATTTATGAACTGGTTGTTTAAGTTTACGTTTAATTGGTATTATTATGATTATTTTAATAATTTGAAGGATATAAATTCAAATGTATTATTATGCAATTTTACTCATTCAATTCTCGTTTTTTTTATTCAAAAAAATCATTTCGTATTTTCTTTTCTCACAACGCTGCAACCAATAATATTTCATTTCTTTGTTCATTTGTTTCCTTAAACGGTGGTCGATAATTAATTTTAGTATTAGTTGTCGGCTACCAAATTTATTATTTTTTATGTTTTTAATAATAAAAAAAATTGTGATACGTTTTTCTCTGCCTTTGTGGCACGTTTTTTTGGTTCGTTTCATCCAGTGACAGAACCATGTAATGTGTGGGAGGGGTTGTTGCCCTCCCAATTTTTTGGTATAATTGCATGTTTAGTCCCTTTTAGTTTAAATGTTAATCAAATAAGGCTTTTGCCCCTCCCAATTTTTAGATTTAGTAGCTTAATAGACTCTTGCCTCTCCCAACATTGAATCCTAGCTCCGTCCCTAGTTTCATCTGTCGTTTTGGCATGATTTTAACATACCTTAACGGTCGTTTGATGTTCGTTCTCCGCCGTTATTTTTTATTTTGATTATGTCGGTGGTCATAGAAAGATAGATCCTCACATGGTTGATGGTTGTTTGCCGAAATTATCAGACTTGGGTAGCGGAGCAATTTGCATGATAGTTTAGTTCGGTCACTAGTCACTACTCCTTTTTCACCCTTATAAAATTATTTACTTTTCTTTACACCTTTAGGTTGTATGAAATTTTGATTGACTAATTCTTATTAATCTTCCTTTTAGATATATTGTATTTATAATTTCTTTCATGATTTTTAATAACATTCGGTTATCATTGTTAAAAATATATTAAAACGTACAACTTCCTCTAATTTAATTACTATATAAAAATAAAAAATTCAGAATTTTTAAAAGTCATATATCCTATTAAAAATACTATATAAAACTTTATTAAATTCTCAGGTTCTACAATAATATTTTATTTTTGTAACGAAGTTCGGAAGTGGCAGAGCCGCCTATAAGAAAGGTTACATCTTACATATATATTTTTAATATTTTTATCTTTTATATTAAATATTAAAATTAAACCATTTTAAAAATATTGACACCACATTAAAAAGAGAATTATACATTAATTTTTTAAAATTTAAATTTCTAACATTATAATCTATTTTTTTTACTCTGTCTCTACTTTAGATATCCACAAATTTTAAGTTTATATACCCTTGGTTTGTCCGATTAGTACCAAATACTTTCAACGTCATAGGTGAATTTATGATAACAGGCTTAACAGCAAATTGCAATATTATGAAGAAACCATTGCAGTTGAACTAATATTATCCTTATCGTTCTCATTTCTCAATGTTTTTAAGCAATCTGGATGGATGACACGCGGACTGAAGTTACGGGGTTTGCTGGTCGTAGTACCATAAATGTTAATTAATGTTTACTTCTTTAAAAAAAAGTATAAGTTAATGGAGTATGAACAAAATTCCTATGCTCTTAATCATACTTTTTACCGATATCTCACATTAAAAAATATTTAAAAATTAAATTTTAAACTCTAACCTTAATTTTCACATTCTATACTTAAAAAATGCACCATATCCTTAATTTTTTAAATCCCAACTACAATTTCTAACTTTAAACCCTAAATTTTAAACAATTTTTTTAGTAGATGCATTAAAAGATACATAGTTTGGGGGCAGACGACTTCCATCCTTAAAACGATAAAATTATGATTTATTCTTAAAAAACTATAATGTTATCAATACATTTTAACTTTCATAAAAATTTATAATTCATATTTGACACTTGAAATTATTTTTGAACCTTCACTGACAACACAATTTAAATTTCATTGTAGCCTTGTAGGTCATAATATAAGACATTTTTTAGGAAATAATATATTTTTAAATTAATTATTGAAATGACATTTAAAATAATATTTACAGAACTGATACTCATTTTTGATAATGTATATAAAAATGTGTCTAATCGGACGTGTCTTTTATAAGCATGATTGATGTAACACGTTTTCTCGGGATTTTTAATTTTGTTTTTATTTTATATTTTTATTCGAATTTGTATGATTTTTGAATAATCTCAGTTTTGTTGACAAACTTATTTTTCTGAATTTATTAATGATTTTTCCCTTATTTTATTTTTTTCTCAATTCTTATGTGTATACTCGGTTTGTGTTTAATTATTATTGTATATTGACTCAAATTCTCATATTTTAATTCTTATGGACGAAGATTACTTTGTAATTAGGTTTCCTTAATAAGTAAATATTTATACGTGACAAAAAAGTCTTATAGAATAATGTTCCTATGTGACTAAGTATTTGATTATATAGTAAATCTTAATCTTCAAAATTATGAGAGAGATTATTTTGGTGTGATATAATATTTTTGTGATTTTTTGCAACCATTACAGTTATATTACAAATATGGGTTTTGTGGGGACGTTAGGTTAGTGTTTAAAGATACACCGAGTTTTGTGATATGGTATATATTTATACTCGTTGATCAATAATTTTATAATGAGTTATTTATTTTTCTCATACGTGGAGGCAGACAAAGTCGAACCACAATAATTTTATCTCGTGTTTGTGCCTTATTCTGTATTAATCTTGCGTCAATTATTTTTTTTGCTTACCAATTTCTAACAAGTGGTATCATAGTCATTGAGTTAATCACTTTTGTTGTTGTAGATTTTGTTAGAGATATCAAAGACATGTAAGCAGAGTTTTGCTGCAACTAGTTTTTGGTTATAAGAGGTAACTCTAAATTGATCTAACGATGCTTCAACAAATATTAAATAAGATTTGAAGTAATCATATTTAACTTACATAAGGATTGAATTTGAAAACTTGAAGATCAATCAGTTTCGATTTGAACATCACCACCACCGAATCGTTATCAGTGCCCCATTTGGCTAACTGTACTTCGGTGTTGTCATTTTCTAACGCCCTTTGAACGAAATCCTGCTCGAAAGCTTGCTTCAATAAACCAACCATGCAGCAATGAAGCCATTCCGTATCTTGGACTGGTAACCGAAAGTTCAAAATATCCTTCTCCAAGTCAGCATGTTCCCCTTGAGACTTAGGGCTGTCATCAGGATTATTCACACCAGGACAAACTCCTTGCTTGTTTAACAGTGCTTCTCTATACGATCTGTCATCTCTTCGGCCATAATTTGCATTGTTAGTATTATTAGCACGCCCTTCCTCCTTATCTCCACCCAAAGGAGCTTTCCCCGTATTCCGTCTCCTGCCTCCAGACTCATCAGCCAACCTGGGGTATTTTGCCACTGATACCCTAATCACGAAACCATCCAGTCGAACCCTGTCCGTAACCCCAATGATTCTCCTCACATCCTCTCTCTCCGCCACCGTGATAAATGCGAATGTTGTATCCTTGTATTTCGCTTTTTGATTCTTCAATGGGATAAACACCCTTTCTACCACACCGTGGTTACTGAACCATTCCTATAAGGTTCTATGTGAGATTTTTTTGCTGAGATTGTCGATGAATAGAGTCTTACCATTCCCCCTACCTTGGGTACGTTGATGCTCGCCGGGGAAAACGCCAGGGATCCTCCGAGCCTCTTCAGCTACTCCTGCTCCAGAGCCTCCCTCCATTATAGTCGGTACTGTTTTAAAAACTTGAAGATCAATGTTCATATTGGCTCAAATTCTAATTGATAATTAAGTTGGATTTTATTTTAATTCTAGTAGTCGAAGATTAATTGATAATTATTTTTACTTCATAAATAAATATTTATGTTTTGAGTAAAAAGTCTAATGGAATAAGGCTCGTTGGTGACTAAATATTTGACTTTCTAAATATAGAGTAAATCTTAATCTTTAGAATTATCAGAGAATGTTTTGATATGCACCGAATTTTAAAATATATATATTCAGTTATGAGATACATGTGAATATGTGATATCATATATTTATATTTTTTTATTATTTATATTTTTATAGTGAATTATTTGTCTCTCTCCTCTATAAAGGTAAACAAGAATGAACCAAATTATATCTCGTCTTTTATATATGTCTTATTTTGTATTAATCTCGTGTCGATTAATTTTTCTAATACAAATTCCTAACAACTTCCAATTGATAGAGATGATAAATACTATACATAATTATCTAATTTAAATAAAAATATTATATTTATTGCAATTTGCATACACAATAAAAATGAAAAAAATGATGTGTCATTGACGATATATATGTGAATAAGTACATTGTATGATGCACATTGACTATACATCAATTTTTATTGTATTAGACGTTCTTCAACAACATCGTTATTGTGTTTATCGTAGCCACCAACATTATCTTTAATATCGACTGTGTCAATATATTTGATGTAACAAATTGATTCAATGACGTACCAAGAGGTAAAGGTGCTCGAAACTAGTCCAATGGGTACTTAGAGGCCCAATAAACTCATAATGCAAATCTAAAAAGCGGAAGAGACGATGAAACATAGTAATAACATTGTAGTTATATTAGACTTATTGGCCTCTAGATACCCATTAGGTCGATTTTAAACACCCCTACCTAGAGACGGGCCTTCCATGGAGCCAATGGGGCCTTAGCTCCCCTAAAGTTAAAAAATTTCACATTTATCCCCTTAAAATCTCAAAAAATTTAATTTGGCCCGTTCAAAATTTTTAAAAATTGTAATCGTAATTCAAAAATTTCAAATAATTTTAATTAAATCCCCTCCTAAAATTTTTAAAAGTCTTGATAAGTCTTATTTTTTTTGAAATTTTTTAGTTAAACCCCTATATTTTTTTATGAAAATTGTAAATTAAACCCTTCGAAATCTTTAAAAAATTTAATTCAAGTTTCCAAAATTTTCAAAAATTTAAATAGGCCCTCTCAAACTGAATTGTCAAAATCTACCACTGAACACACTCTAATCAAATGATACTGGAAGACTTGTGAAAAATAATAATTATGAAAGCGTCTGATCAACAATCTAACTACTAAATGAGACAACTTAAAATCCATATGATAGCATGGGTGCATACCAAGATAATGAGTGGAATGATTGCGGTGGTGTTGATAGAGGAGCACTCTCAATCAACATCGATACATATGTAGCACACATATCGAGTCCAATAGTATCATTGTGTAATAATCTTGTGTCAAACTTGGTTGAGGATGAACAAAAAAATGGTAAACAAAAAACCTGTATCAAATGGCTAGAAATCAACCCAGTTAAATATTAACAATTTAGTGCTTCATCTTTTGAGCAGGGAAATTTTAACAATAACTTATTTATCCGTTAAATATTAAAGTAAATTACATAATTACAAGGGAAGTTGAAATTGAAATACCTTCCCAAGCAACCGAGTTAGCCACACTCCTATCGGTCACAACACGATCATCGACCAAGAGACCTAACTAGAATGAAACATTGTGATCATAAACTCATCACACAAGATGTGAAATATGTGTGTCTTCGATCTTCATCTTTCTATGACCGCAAAAATAAATGTTGGTTATGGATGGCATGAAAAGGTTGTTTCATCAGAATTTTCTTGAGTCCCGTGTGTTCCTCGTTCCTCCAGATGAAGTTCTTAATTGGGTGCATGATGATTGCAATAGTATTGTGACGGAACAATAGTGGCCATTTTAGTGTTATTTGGCAGGTTGAATGTCATATCTTTGGTGGTTTGATGTTATGCAGTTGACGAGGTGCACTCGCTTGTTTAATGTTGTAATGCTATCATTGATATTTTTTTTCCTTCAACTAGGTTAGGAGAAGTTTTAACGAGAAGGGTAATCTGACACAATAAAAAAATGATAAATTACTTAAATAGTCCCTAAACCATTACTTAACTTGTATTTTAACCACTGAAATAAAAAAATTATATAATTTCACATTTAATCCTCTATATTTACAATTTTTTTATTTCTTTCCCTTCCATTACTCCCTACCGCTATGAGGCCTTCGATCTTTTCACTAACATACAAAAGACTTTGGAAATTTTCAAAAAGTTCTGCATCCACAAAAGGAACCTCCAAAGATGCACTTGTTTGTTCCTTTATCTTCTTTAAGCACCTATCTACTAACATGTGTATATTAGAAAAAGTCTCTTCAATTCCTTCTTGATCCCCCATCACTATTCCAGAACCCTCTACCAACAACTGGATCATCTCATCTTTCTCTGATGAAAGTTGATGAACCTTCTCAACTACTTTTTCATATTTACTAGTGAGACTGTCCAACTCCTTTTGACCATATTCTTGGCCATCCTTTTGACCTCATCCTCTGTGACCTGTAATTTTCTTAACAGGGCTGCTAATGATTCATCCAGAAAGCTTAAAAAACCTTCAAACCTATCTGCGAGGATTTTGTTTCGCAACTGAAACACTTCCATAACCCTTCTAAAATATGAAGAAACATTATCAGCATTTATTGCATTTGCTTCGTCATTCTCCATCTCAGTATTTAAAGTATTATCAGTATCATCAGAGAATTGTCTCTGCAGACTAGCAATATCCTGTGAAGAAAAAAAAAGAAGAAACAATTAAAAAGAGTAATAAATTCTTTACTCATTCAAAAAATTTAGGAAAAATTCTATGTCCAGAAGGCAACAAGCTAAAGAAAAAGGAAAATTTGGCATCACCTCTATGAGAGGGTAACCTTGTAGCAGTTCCAAATCCTTGTCAAATAAATGCTCCCTTGTGTTTTTAATGGTAAGGTCCAAATCTTTAAGGCGCTCCAAGTTCCTATCAAAGCATTGCTGCATCGTAGACAACAAACTCTGTTCTTTGGCAAGCATTTGAAGATTGTTAAGATGACCAATCAACTCTATGGATCTGCTAGCTAAGCTGCCACTGCTTCCAGCCAACTCTTCCATGCACGCATCGAGTTTGAAATTAAGGGTTGATACCTCCTGATCAGCAGTTTTTTTATCGTCTAGAAGTGCAGAAAAGTCATTTTCTGCCTTAACCAATGCATCTTCTAGTGACTTAATGGTTTTGCCAGCATCTGCCAGCTGGCTAGTCTGGGACTCAGTTTCATGTTTTAGTTTCTGCAGCTCATTGTCCAAGTTAGTTATTTCCACCTGTGCATTGTTACTTTGTTCAGTTAGTGAAGCAACTGTCATCTCTGCCAGAGAAAGTGCTTTTTCAAGTGACTTTATAGTGTTATATGCCTCTGCGAGTCTGCTGGTTTGACTAGCAACTTCCTCTCTCGCCGTCTCCACTGGTTTGACTAGCAACTTTTTCAACATCTTAAACTTGTTTCCACCGTCTTCTGAAAGCATGAAAAGTGAACCTGTTAGTGAAAAGATCGAAGGCCTCATAGCGGTAGGGAGTAGTGAAGAGAAAGAAATAAAAAAAAATTGTAAATATAGATGATTAAATGTGAAATTATATATATATATATATATATATATATATATATATTATTTCAGTGGTTAAAATACAAGTTAAGTAATGGTTTAGGGACTATTTAAGTAATTTATCATTTTTTTATTGTGTCAGATCACCCTTCCGTTTAGATTTAACGGCTGGGTGACTAGAAGTTTACGTCCCGAAAACGTTTGGGACCTTACTGGTCATTTTTCAAATTTGGGGACTAACTCTGTACTTAGTATAAACATAAGTGACTTCTGCAGTAGTTTACCCTAAAAAAATAGGCTTAATACCCAAATAGGTGCCCAAACTATGCTTGTGGATCACTTTTGGTGCTTAAACTATTTTTAGCTCTAAATAAATGCCTAAAGTTTCAATTTTGGTCATTTTAAGTGCCTAACCGTTAATAAAAAACCGTTAGCCAATTAAATTGTGACAAGTGGCATGTTTTTAATTTTTAATTTCTTTTAATTAATTTTTACATAAAATTCAAAATTTAATTTTCTAAAAAAATTAACAGTTTTAAATCTTTACAAAACAGTCCCAAATCGCTAACTTAAAACCCCAAATCTCCAAATTATCATCGATGTCGCCGTTTACTACCTCACCGGAGGCCACCACTACCGCCGCCAGACCACCACGACTGTTAGGAAGCCATTGGCGATTTTTGCGATTTTGGCTTCTTTCGACGTTAGGAAGCCGATCGACACACCTACCGCCGTTTACCAGCGATGTGTGGTTGGGGAAACGATCTTGGTAGTCCGGCGGCGGATATGGGGGCGGCGGTGAAACCATTGGCGGGGGGGTTCGGCTGGGGAAGTTAAGGATTTCGAATTTGGGGCCATTTTGTGAGTTTTGAGAAATTTAGGGTTTTTTCCAAAAAAATTAAATTAAAAAATAAATAAAATAAAATAAAATAATTATTTTTTAATAAAAATAACGCTAGTTAACGATTAGGCACCTAAAATGACCAAAATTGAAACTTTAGGCACCTATTTAGAGCTAAAAATAGTTTAGGCACTAAAAGTAATCTACAAGCATAGTTTGGGCACCTATTTAGGTATTAAGCCAAAAAAATAAGGGTTGGTTGCAGCTTACAACCTCCAACTACTCGGAACATGTAATAAAATTCAGTTTTTAAGTACTCCCAATGGTCTTAGGGCCTAGGGGGAGATCTTTTGATGTGATGAATAAACTCATCGAGAATACGATCATACTCTTGTTAATTTTAAATAATTTTATAAACTATGTTAACTAAAAATGTATTACTAGTTAACTAAAAATTTTACAAAATAATTGTTAACAAAATTAATTTACTTACCATATATGGTCAATGAGTTGGAATGTGTTCGTGTCCTTTCTGAACCGTAAAATTATTGTTACAAACATCATTAATAAACTGGAAATATTAACTAAACTAAAAATTTAAATAAAAACTAGAACGAAAAGAATGTAGGTAAAAAAAGTTTACGAATTTAAAAGCGTATATATGTTTAATTTTTTACGGCCGCTCATCGTCTTCTCACTATAGATTGTAATCTTTCTTTCTTCTTTCTTTTAATTAGTGGTCAACAATTAATCTTAGTATTGGTGGTTGACCACCGAATTTATTATTTTCTTGTTTTTTTACCTTTTTTATATTTTAATAAGAATATTTGCCTTTGTGGCACGCGTTTTCTCTGTCCTCGTGACAAGCGTTTTCTCTGTCATCGTGACATGTTTTCTTTGTTTTGTGGTTCGTTTCATCTGTCTTTGTGGTATGATTTCAGCATACCCTAATGGTCGTTTGTTGCTCGCATAGAGATTTTAACAGCGCTAGTTTCTGATTATGATTTTGTCGGTGGTCATGAAAAGTTAGATCCCCACTCGATTGATGGTTGTTTGCCGATGTAATTAGCCCTGGATAGCGGAACATTATGCTTGATAGTTTTAGGTCGCTCACCACTCATTTTTTACCCGTTATGCGTCTAGATTAGATAGAAACAAGAAGATTCAGGAAAGCTTCTGGATTTTGATAGTATGCTTATCTCTATGAAAGTATTCATTTTTTTTTTAGGTTGTAAGATATTTTGGTGAATTAGTCTCATTATTCTCCTTCTTGGATGCGTTGTAATTGTGATATCTTCTATGGTTTTAATAAAAATTCAGTGGCTATTATAAAAAAAAAAACTACAACGAAAAGAATCAAAGGTTAAAAAATAAAAATTAATTATACAAAAATATAATAACTATATGAAAAATAAAAATTAAACTAAAAATATACTAACAATTATATGATAAACAAAAATTAAATAATTTGTTTTTGTTGGGAAAATGTGAAAAATGGTAATTTTGAGTCACAATTCGAATAAGTAAAGATGGAGATTCGAATAAGTATTCGATTGAATCTTATTCTACTCCGCGAGACCTTTACAATGGTATCTCATATGCTCAAAATGGTTGAGTAATATGAATGAAAAATTGATGGTCAAAATAAGGAGGTTGAGAATTAGAAAAAAAGGAAATGGAACCCCATATCCCACATGAATGGGATAAATAGATTGAGAAGTGTTTATATACCCTTACCCTACTTATAGTTACTGAATTATTTGAGATGAATTTGTGTTTTGTGCACAAAAGGGTGCGAATCAAATCTCATTCGGATTGGGGTGCACTCGCATGATGTGCGCGACGTGAAAGTTTGTACTGGTTGGGCCCTACGTGAACCTATAAAATTTGAATTAATTTTTACTTTTAAATAGCAAATTATCCCGAAAATTAAGGGATGTTTTCAGATTTAAAATTCGAATTTTTACTTGCAGCCCACTTAATTATTCGATTAGGGGCAAAATCGAAATAATGTTTCTCATGTTTAACCTAATTTTCTCCTATAAATACATGAATATTTTTCAGGTTTTAATATACAATTAAAAACGTTTTCTCTCCAAAACTTGCATAGTTTTATGGTGATAGTTGAAGGTTCGAAACGTTTTCTCTCCAAAACTTGCATAGTTTTCTGGTGATAGTTGAAGGTTCGAGTACGTTCGTAATTTCTCAGTGGTGCTGCTGAAACTAATCACTCGTTGTTGTATTCTGGGAGACCGGTGAACTCTAGCACCGAAGAGCGATCGAATCTGTTTTAAGAAAATTGTATTCCTAACAGGCCTCAACAACTGAATTTGGTTATTTTGAATCTGAATTTTCGTTTATTTTAATTATCGTAAGTTTTTTACTTTAACTTATTTATACATTTATTTCGAACTTAACCTTTTTTGTCCATCAGTTTTTTTTTTCTATCACTAACGCTTTGCCTTTTGGGATGAGGAAAAAGGATAGTTTGTAGGCAGAGAATATTATTATACGTTAAACCAAACTGAATAATTGAAACCAGCCTCTAACCACATACTCGGTAATGGCATGAAATTGTTTGACAAAAGCAGCTGATTAGGTTTTACTTTAAAACTACTTTGAGCAGTTCCAATTGACAGCCCATCTAATCCCCACTACTTTTTGAATACAAAATTCCCACGTTTGGATCACTTTATATCGTAGTAAAATGTGACATTTTCATCCATAAAATTGATATTTTTAGAAATTTTTTAGAATTTTTTTATATTTTTTTTATTAAAAAATTATTTTCGTCAGCACTTTAAAATTTTATAAGATTATCCGTCCCTAAAATTATATAAATTTATCACCTCTAACATAAAATTCTAAGTTCGTCTTGATCACTGCACTTTATTAAAATTATTATATAGTATTTATACATAAAAGCCCATGCTTTATTAAATGACCAAGGATCATTAAATTTCTTTTTTATATATAATGATGTATTTGATTTACCGATCGATTAATTCAAATTAGATATTGTAGATATTTGTTATAGAGACAACTGTTTAAACCCAGCTTACTTTATTTACAACGTCAGAATTTGAACATAAATATCATTTAAACGATCAAATGTATCATCTTGTTTTTTTAATAGTCTAAAGGTGATTACAAGGTAGTATCTGTTCATAGGTATTCTTAACCATTTGACAATGCGCACACACCTTTCAGACATTGCGATTGAACCCGAGTCTCTTAGGTGAACATCATCCGCTCTTCCTTTAAGACTAGGGACGAGCATGTGTAGGGTTTTTGGCCCACCCGAACTCTACCAGACTTCTAGAAAAAATAATAATTATAGGGACCTAATTGTAATTTTTTATAATTTTAAAGACTAAATCATAAATAGAAATTCAATTTTAAGGACCTAATTATATATATAGGGAGTATTATTATAAATACCCTTAAAATTTAGAAAAAAATTACACAATTAGTTTCGAGTTGGTGCAGGCCGGATATTTTCCACCCTAAACCCAAACCCGACCTCACCCTTAATAAAAACTCGATTTGAATCTGATTTTTCATTAAAAATCTGACTCAATTAGGTTGGTTCAAGTCGAAACCCAACCGGGTCGGGTAAAATGCTCATCCCTAAATAGGATCACTTGCTGAATTCAAATGTATCATCTTGTTATTCCAACTAATAATTAGTGAGAATTATTAAATTTCTTTTTTATAATCAACTTATTGATAGACTAATTCAGATTGAATATTATGAATGTTTATTATATGGGCAATTCTCTCAATCCAATTTACTTCATTTATAATGTCAAAATTTGAGCGTTGAACATTATTTAAGAGATAAGTGTCTCATCATGCTATTAGTAAGAATCATTAAATTTTAACCTTGTTTTGAGCGAATCTTTGTATTAAATCACTTTTAATTGGATCAAATATTTTATAATAACCAACAACAATTACTAATATTATCTTTGTTGTTATTATTAATTATATACATATATACACGCCCAAAATCTAACGTTTGAATCTTTGAAAGGCATCGAATTTTTTTTTGAGAGTGGATATAAGTCAAAATATTTTTGAGTATAGGTACAAATAATAAAAATTTTAAAAATTTTAGGTGAATACAAATTATATGAACTTTGAAAAGTTCAGGATAAGTTTGTGTCCAACCAATTATACATGTGACTCTGCTTCTCAGGACGCCATGACAACTTTTTTTGAATGTCTTAATTGTACTATAGTTTTATTATAATGTTCTTATATCTGTTATATGTATATTTTATTTTTTTTAAATATATATGTACCCAACGTCCATGTTTAACATTGAATTTATATATATATATATATAAATAAAATGTTAGTATCCTATATCTAGTTCCTTTTCACAAGCACCTAAGATTGGGCCCTTTTTCTACTTTCTAAGCTTTCTTATCAAAATTGACTTTATTTTTCTTGTAGATTCTCAGTTTACTTCTTGAACTCTCTTAGAACTCAGTCCTTTCAGAGAAAAAAAAAAGAAATGGGAAAAGCTACAAGGTGGCTGAAGAGCTTATTTGGGATAAAGAAGAGCAAAGGCTACTCGAATTCCGGTGACCAGCAAGACGGGAAACTGTGTAGCATTGGCCATTCGAGGAGGGATTCGAGCGGTAGATTGTGTAACACGGCAGCAATACCACTAAACATATCACCAGTAGAAGCTTGGTTAACATCATACTCTGAGGAAACAGAGAAGGAGCAGAACATGCATGCAATCGCCGTGGCGGCTGCCACCGCAGCGGCTGCTGATGCAGCAGTAGCCGCTGCGAAGGCGGCCGTGGCGGTAGTGAGGCTGACGAGTCATGGCAGAGGAATCATGTCCGGCGAACACGAGAGACGGGCTGCTGTTAAAATTCAAACCGTCTTTCGAGGTTATCTGGTAAGTACATTTTCGAAAGCTTACGCAGGTTTCGATCGGGTTGTGTTTAATCTCGGATTTGGGATTTAAAACAGGCTAGAAAAGCCCTTCGAGCTTTGAAAGGATTAGTGAAGATACAAGCGTTAGTTAGAGGATACTTAGCGAGGAAACAAGCTACCCTTATGTCCAGGAAAGCTCGTGGACTTGTTGTTAACCATGAAGCCAGCCGATTCGACATCCGAACACGAAAATCAATGGTGAAAATCCCTTAAAATTAGATCATTTCTACTCTATTATTTCTCCAATTTATGCTAATTTATGAACCACTTAAACTCATTTTGTAGGAGAGATTGTATTCTTTTGGCACTGCCAATGGCATTAATGAAAGTTCCAAAATTGTGGAGGTTGACAATGGTAGGCCTAAATCAAGATCTCGCAGAAACAACACCTTGGAATCAGAGTTCCACGATGACCAGCCGCTTCATCGGACGTCATCGTCCCCGTTTCTATGTCGAGTCTCGGCGCCCCGAGTTTCCATACAAGGCCGACACTTTCAAGACGGCGATTGGGGTTTAACTGGTTATGAATGCAGGTTCTCTACAGCGCAAAATACACCTCGGGTCATCAGTCATTGTGGGTCTAATGCCTCGGTTGCACCTCCCAAGAGTGTGTGTGCTGATAACTGGTTTAGACATTGCGGGAATTTCCCAAATTACATGGCGAACACACAATCTTTCAAGGCTAAATTGAGGTCACAGAGTGCTCCGAAGCAAAGGCCGGAGCCGGGGCCGAAAAAGCGCCTTTCTCTCGACGAAATCGGGGAATCTAGAGGTGGGTTAAGTGGGTTTGGGATGCAGAGATCGTGCTCACAAGTTCAGGGTGGAGTCATTGGGAAACTTTGATTCATATTAAAAAATTTAACGATCCATCATGATATTATAATGTAGAAGTTTAAGTTCATATAGTATTGTTTTATGAATTTTGGTTCTATAATTATAATTTTATTAAAAATTTAAGATATGATGCCGGACATCGTAATATTGGTCCTAAAATTGATCTGATGATAGGCGATTTATGATTCTAATTTCAGGGTTATTAAACCATGTCATTCCTCTAAACAAAACAAAAAAAAACCATGTCACTCCTAACCGGACTTATTCACTAAAATAACACCTTTTGAAAAATAACTTACTAGTAGTCAGGTTTATTTGGAATATTATTATTTGATTAAATGAACATTTATTAAAATATTTATTTGGAACATGTCGGGAAAACATGTTGAGTTCCAATTAATTCTTTTTATAAAACATACATTTTACTGAACGACGAAAATGAAAAAATAGTAGAAATTAATTTAAAAATTTAGCTCCATAAATTGCGAAAAACAATATTGACATTAGTTTATATAAGCATGGTTAAAGTGTTAGTAGAATAAACTTTGTATATAACATGTAAATCATTATTATTGAATACCTGAATATGAATTTTAAAAAAATATAGTAGAATAAACATTATTTATACATGAATATAATAAGTTCATCCACTACATAGAAAATACATGTATAAAATATCCATTAAGTTTTCCCAGCAGTTCAATAATTGTTTTTTAATTTATAATAGTAATGTCACGATTTAGAAAAATTTTAAAAAAAAACATTTAACTTTTTTGTAAAAATATGAAAAGTATTTTTTATTAAAAATAATAATAATAATTATTATTATTAAAAGAAAAAACAGAAACATTGGATTGGACTATAGAGGGAGCGGGAGAGAAAGAGGAAGAAAGGGTTTCTTTGGATACTGCTGTTGTAAGTTAAAAATTATATATAGAAAATAAATAATTAAAAAAGGGGGATGGCTGTAGTACTGCTAGCGTCCTCAACCTTTTTAGTGCCGCCAGCATCTCCTTCATTTATTTACTTCAATCACTTCTCTCATTTCCACTTTTCTCCTTCCGCCTCCACCTCCGCCTCCGCCTCCGCTTCCGGTCAGTCCCCTTACTCTCTTCATCTTTTGCTCTGCTTTCAACTTTTCTTCTCCTTCATCGTATCCATGCATAATTTTGGTGGATTTTCTTATGTATGTTTTAAGATTGAAGTTTCAATTTCACGTTATATAGATTTTTTTTGTTCAAGTTTCGGAAGTAAAATCACTTAATAGATGATAGCTGCGAAGTTTAATATATTTTTTGTTGTAATTTCTCTATGAAAAAAAAGAAAGCCTGAATGTTTTTTCCGATGTTTTTTCTTTGTTCAGAATGTCTTATCACAATGCATTAAGGAAGGCGTTAATTTGTACCAGTGTTATCTTCCATGTAATATAGAGATTTTACTTTGATTGCATTTTTTCATATGTTTAAACAAACAATTTTCATATTATTTGGTTGTTTGGTTTGCTTTCTAAGTAGTTTCTTAAATTCAAAATTGTATTGATCTTTCTTAATAATTTTGTTTTGATATCCAAAAATTAGACAGATTTACTGAGATTGACATCTAGAAGACTTGTTTGGACAACCAAGGCCCAGTCATTAACGACCATGGCAACTGTAAGTTATTCAGCTGAAAATTCGTGCACATCTTTCAATTGTATTTCGATAGTGTACTAATTATTTTACTTTGAGCTGTGACTAGGAACAAGATGAATGTATGGGCAGTGTGAAGGAACAAATAGCAAAACTGTTTGAAGTTTCACTTAAAGTAACCGTTCCTAATGAGCCGGATGTAGAGCCATTGGTAGCTGCATGCAATGGCAAATTTGGTGATTACCAATGGTATGGTATATGTTCCTTTATTGCAAAAACATACCATTTGCTGTAGATGGTGTTTTCATGTTGTTATGTAATGATAGATTGATTGTTGGTAAATGTAAGGCTCAATTCAACCTTTTGTATGGACTAGTTTTTGATGCAAAATTTTGAAATTTCTTTGGTGCAGTAACAATGCCATGGGCCTGTGGTCTAAAATAAAAGGGAAGGGTGCTCAATTTCGTGGGCCTCCAGCAGTTGGAGAGGTGGGGATGATTTGATAGCGATGGAGCTTGTTTCTTGTATCATATTTTGTATCAATTGATAATCTTTACTTTAATCTTTTCATTTCCTTGTTTCTTTTGTTAGGCAATCAAGAATAATCTCCCAACCTCTGAAATGATAGAATCATGCTCCGTAGCTGGTCCTGGATTTGTAAACGTAGTATTGTCGAAGAATTGGATGGCTAAGGTGGTTCATATGTTCCACCCTATTTCATTTATGTCATTGAGTTATTTCCATGAATAGTTATAATTATATTTTATTCAGCTTGATTTGGCTTTATGTGTTGTAGCTATTGCATTGGTCTTATAAGATAGATTGTCTGTTTTCTTGTTTGACAGAGCATTCAAAAGATGCTAGTTGAAGGTATTGATAAATGGGCACCACTTCCGCCAGTTAAAACAGCAGTTGTTGACTTTTCATCTCCTAATATAGCAAAAGAAATGCATGTTGGTCACTTGAGGTCTACAATTATTGGTGACACACTTGCTCGCATGCTTGAATTTTCAAAAGTTAAAGTTCTTCGACGAAACCATGTTGGTGACTGGGGGACACAGGTTGGTGTTGTTTCTGAATTGTGCATAGAAGGAGTGTGTTCCTGTTTGTGCTCAATAAGGGATTGAGCATTCATCTCATTGTGAAATTTGTGTTTAGATCTTTGGTGATGTAAATGATCAAAATGGGCTCTAGTACTTCATCTTATTGTGGTGTCTTGCCTTCCCATATACATGGGCCCGAAATCTGTCTTGCACTTCCCCTTGGACTCTGCCAAAGTTAAACTTGAAAGCTATATATCTTTTTAGCATGTCACACGTCCCCTTTGGTAACATTCTTTTTTTCTTTTTTTATTGACTTTTCTATTTGACTTGCAGTTTGGCATGCTGATTGAGTTTCTTTTTGAAAAGTTTCCGAACTTTGAAGATGCTGCTGAAACAGCCATTGGAGATCTACAGGTGAGTGAATACTGTCTAATTCATTTGAATTTGAATCTTAAGATGAAGTTTTATAAGCACCATTAGGCAGCAGCATGAACCATTAGGCTGTGCTTTTTTTTGTAGGATGATGTGTCAACAATGTATGTTAATTGTTATGTTCGTTAGCTTTTAATGATGCTTTATTCTGAAACTGTTATCTAATTAAGCAAATATTTCTTGAATAATTATTGTAATTGTTCTCTTTTAATTGTTTTAAACTTTTATAAACTATATATCTTGTAGATGAATTAAACTATACTATACTGGAGCTTAGTAGTAATTTTATTTATCTTTTTATTTCTCCCACAAAAAAAATCAAGTGATTGTTGTAATCCTCACGTGAGTTATTTTCTTAGGCATTTTATAAAGCTTCAAAGCAGAGATTTGATGCTGATCCTGCATTTAAGGAGAGAGCTCAACAGGCAGTGGTGCGCCTTCAGGTAAAATTTTACCTTGTTAAGTATTTTGTCCCCTTTCGTCTCTGATTGCATTTGGGTTCGTGAATACGTGATTTAACTTTCTGCCGTTTGCTATTGCTCTACATAGGGTGGTGAAGACAAGTATCGTAGGGCATGGGCACAGATATGTGAAATAAGCCGGAATGAATTTCATAAGGTTTATCAACGGCTTGGAGTCCATCTAGAGGAAAAGGTGAGTAATATGCCTCAATTCCATGTCATTGGAGATCTCTTTATTTACAATTTACTTTCAAGTTGTCTTTATATTTTTCATGCTATATGATCATCTTCAATCTACTACAAACTGTAAATTCACATGCTTATATCACCAGAAATCTTGCACAAAAGCAATCATGGGTGGAGCCACATGCATAAATGGGGTGTCGGTTGACACCCAAAATTTTTGGAAAATTGTATTTTTCTATATAATTTGTATATAAAAAATTAAAAATATATAATTGACACCTTTTTATAAATAAATTGACACCCCTTTATATATAAATTGACCCCTCTTGAATATCGTTCAAGAAAATGACACCCCTTGGATAAATTCTTGGATCCGCCCCTGAAAGCAATTATACACAGTTACACAATTCTGCTGACATTTATAGGGAAGGAATTGTATCTTTTTGCTGAATGCAAGTTTTCAGTAACCTCGTTAAATTTGGGAAAACTAGCAAGTTTTATTTGTAGTGCAAGTGGTGCTCTTAATTTATGTGCTTCTGGTTATTTCCTTATTTCTAGGGGGAGAGTTTTTATAACCCATACATTCCCGGGGTCATAGAAACCTTGACTAAACAAGGATTAGTTGAGGAAAGTCAGGGGGCTCGTGTGATCTTTATTGAAGGCGTTAATATACCTCTTATTGTGGTGAAGAGCGATGGTGGTTTCAACTATGCATCAACTGATCTAGCTGCCCTTTGGTAAGTTTTCTTCCTGAATATGATGTCAGCCTCTGTTGTGGTTCTTCATTTCTTGAGGAATATGTGAAATCGGTGACTAATGTGCAGCCTGAGCTGACTGAAATTAGAATGGCTAAAATTACAAAGTGACAACTTGTTTGAAGGTTTTAAGAGTGTGTAAACTTCAGATGATTTATTGCCTACTGTTTCCTTCTGCATGTTGATATCGTGGTGTACTTTGTTAATGTTAGACCAATTTTCTCCGAGGAGTTTGTGTTGCTGATTATGATGTGTACATAAAGTTTACTGTTTACCTTGTTGATGTTGGGATATATATGTCTAGGAATAGGAATTAATCAGCTTTTTCTTCAATGTTTTTACTTGCTACCTGTAGGTATCGCCTCAACGAAGAGAAAGCTGAGTGGATTATATACGTTACTGATGTAGGACAGCAGCAGCATTTTGATATGTTTTTCAAAGTATGTTCTCAAAGCTTTTTTGGAATTCTTTTGATGAGTTATCTTTAAAAACCCATTATTAATGAAGTGAAACTTCTCCTTTTATTCTATTTACTACAAATAGATTGATGTCTTCTTCTTCTTTGACAGAAACTGCTTTCTGAATACCACAAATTAAGGACCATAAAATGCTATTACACTTTTAACCTCTAGTTTCCGTCAAAAAAAAAAATAACATCTAGTCTCTACTCTCTTGCTCTAGTTCTGACATAATTTTGGTTTACTTTTTAGGCTGCCAAACGTGCAGGGTGGCTTCCCCATGGTGATAGTTCATATCCCAAAGCTAGCCATGTTGGTTTTGGCCTTGTTCTTGGAGAAGATGGAAAGCGTTTTCGAACCCGTAACACTGAAGTAGTTCGATTAGTTGATCTACTTGATGAAGCCAAGACTCGAAGTAAAGCAGCACTTATTGAGCGTGGTAAAATATTGAACCTTATATCTGTTGTTACAAATGTTTCTCTGCTCTGCGGTTGCAGAACTATTTATGGTTTAACGCAAGTTCTTGCTTTTGTTAAATTTTAGCCTTTCAACCTTCAAACTTCTTATATATGAAATTGCTACTTTGTGTGCTGATCAGGTAAGGGTGAAGAATGGACTGAGGAGGAGATTGAGAGTACTGCCGAAGCAGTTGGTTATGGTGCTGTAAAGTAAGCCACTTATTACATATGAGCTTGTTCGTCTAATCCAACTTTTATTGCTGTTTTCTGGTATTTCCATGTTACTGTTTTCAAATTCATGAATTCTGATTACAGGTATGCTGACTTGAAGAACAACCGATTGACCAATTACACGTTTAATTTTGACCAGATGCTAAATGATAAGGTGTGTAAACCATTTGGTTTGTTTTAGACTGCAGATTTTGTGAAGCTAACTTTTGTGACCATTTTGGTTTTTACTGAACATTTTTATGATGAAGGTTTCATATGTTTTATTCCTCAGTTTCTTCTGGTCATCATTTGCTGACAGTTCCTACTATTCTTTTTTCCGTTTTTTTACTTTTATATGATCATTATTAGCATCTGATTCTCGCCTTTCAAAAACTTTAACGTCAGGGCAACACTGCTGTTTATTTGCTGTATGCTCATGCTCGAATCTGTTCAATCATCCGGAGGTCTGGTAAAGACATAGAGGAACTGAAGAATGTATGTTTCCTCAAAATATCTTTCTAAAGCTTTTAGTTCTGTTTGCGCTTCTTACCATGCAATATCGATATGAAAATAAAACATGTTATTTTTTGCAAAAATAATTGAGACTTTATGTAGTTGAGTCTCTTTGAACGCTCAAATGTATATTGCAATGTATCCATTTGTTTTTAACAGAAGGGAACATTAATATTGGGGCACAAGGATGAACGTGATTTGGGGCTTCATCTGCTGCAGTTTGCTGAGGTAAGAACTAAAATCCAATTAGCTCCCTTTCTTCTTAGCCTGGGCTCAGTTTTACAGATTACCTCTCTCTCAGGTTGTCGAAGAGGCCTGCACCAATTTGTTGCCAAATGTTTTGTGCGACTATCTCTATAATTTATCTGAAATCTTCTCAAAGTTTTATAGTAACCCCGAATGCAAGGTATGATCCATGATTAACTATATAGTATCTTAGTAGAAGTACACCGTTGATTGTCACCTTCCCCTTACGAGACCGTAGAATAAACTAGCTTAGAAGATGGCCATTTCACTGGCAGAACCGGGTTTTTTTTTTCTGAAACCATTGTGGCTGTACTAAGATATCATGAACAGATGTGTATGCATTTTGCTTTAACTTGTGATTAATTGGCCAGGTTATTGGGTCGGATATGGAAACAAGTCGACTACTGCTGTGTGAAGCAACCGCTGTGGTTATGCGAAAATGCTTCAGTCTCCTGGGAATCACACCTATTTACAAGATTTGAGATTTGGTAGTCTTGAAACCTTAAAAAAGGGTTATAAATTCATATATAAGGTTATCTTTGACAATTGTATGCGGATCTCACTCAGTTTGCTTGTGAATTCTTCTTTATGTTCATTCGGATAACCTGGCTTAGCATGCATACGCGATTTACTTCTTAAATATAATCAACTTTGAGGTTTTACAACGAGTGACTGTATTTTAAGTTGTTTTTTTTCAAAGAATTTTTTCATAAGACTTAATTTATTAATCATAAAAATTAAATGATGAAGTTAAAAGTTTGTTAAATAAAAATTAATTTTAAATTAAACCTTTTTAAATTTGAATTACTCTAATTATATAATTAAAAATGTTTCATATTTTATTGGAGGTTGGATTAATGCATCTATCTAATTTTTAGAGCATTAAGTATGACATTCCCTTAAATTATCTCGCAATGTATCGATCATGAATGACATTCAATATTAATTTGAATTAATATTAATTTGAATTAGGTATTATGAAAATATATTATAAAGATAACTTTAACTTGTTTCATTCATAATATCATGAGTTAAATAATCTTACTTAACGATTCAATTTCCTACTCAGCTAAACTAACAAATGGTTAGTTGTTTATATTATTTATTTAGGTCATTATCCTATACTCAGCTATTTAGGTGTTTAAAGTTAGGATTTAAAAGTTATGAGTTTAGTAGGGTTAGAGTTTGAGATTAAAACTTTAATATTAGAAATTTAGATTTTAAAATTTGGCTTGAAAATAAATATACTTGTGTAAATGTTTTTTACGGGTTTATCTAGCATACGGCAGGTTACGGTGCGACACCAACTGAAAATGTAAAACATGACACTAAAAATGTTACACTTTTTAATAATATTTTCAGTTGTAGTAAGTATCGAAACTTTCATCATTTATGATAAGATTTTAAGTTTTTGTAAGACAAATGTTAAAAAAACGTAACATTTTCAGTGTCATATTTCAATTTTTTTAACATTTTCGGTTGGTGCCGCATAGTAACCTATTATACCGCATACCTACCCGTTTTTTACATCGCAAAGTATCAAATATTCACCCTATTTATTTAATATTATATTCTCTCCTTATAAGAGAACAGACATACTCAACGGGCAAAAGGGAGCGGAATCGAGATGCTTTCTTAAATGTAACTCATAAAAGTATACTAAAATCCGGTCCGAAGCACTGTCAGTCTGAGACAAAAGCTCAGCCAGCCAGCCATAAGTGCTCCCCTTCTCTCACTCTCGAACTCCGAAACAAACCTTTACTATTTTGCTTCGCATTTTGAGAAGAGTGAAAGAGTGAAGAGTGGAACAGAAAAAAAAAAAAAAAAAAGACATTGCTGCCTGCTTTAGTTCAACCCTCTAGGAATAAGAACGTTAACAAAAGTCCCCCCCACTCATCCAAGTTTAGTAAAATCCAGTAGGATTCAAGTACAAGGGAACAAGATTATTTGCTTCTCTTTTTGTTTTTTTGAAGAACAATGGCTTCAAGATTCAATCTCGTCTTTGCAGCTTCTTTGTTTCATCTCCTTTTACGTATGCCCTCATATCTTTCTCTTCACACTGCTCCAATCTCTGCTTTGCTTTATCACTTTGTATATTTCAAGCATTAATCTCTGATTCTGAATACCCACATTTCTTTTGATCTAAAAAAACCTTACCTTTCTTAGCATTCTGCTTGCATTTCATGTCTATTTACTCTGGGTATTCCTAGTTTGATCACTTCAGCTTTGGGTTATCTGTTTCTGTCTTCATATTGTTTAAATGTTTGTAAACCAGATTGTGAAATTTTCAATTTTGTGGTCTGATGCCAATTGCTATGGCAGATTTGTGCAGGGGAAGCATAGTTGGAGTTTGCTACGGAAGGAATGCTGATGATCTTCCAACGCCTGATAAAGTAGCACAACTGGTAAAACTTCACAACATTAAGTATCTTCGGATTTACGATTCTAATATCCAAGTGTTGAAGGCCTTTGCAAACACCGGAGTTGAACTTATGGTTGGTGTTCCGAATTCCGACTTATTAGCATTCTCCCAGTTCCAATCGAATGCGGATTCATGGCTTAAGAACAACATCCTCCCCTACTACCCGGCCACGAAAATCGCATACATCGCTGTAGGTCTTGAAGTAACCGAGAGCCCCGATAATGCCTCTGCCTTGGTTGTACCTGCTATGCAAAATGTCCTAACAGCATTGAAAAAGGCTGGTTTACATAAGAGGATCAAAGTTTCCAGTACACATTCTCTCGGGGTTTTGTCCCGATCGTTCCCGCCTTCTGCCGGGGCTTTCAACAGCAGCCATGCGTTTTTCTTGAAGCCCATGTTGGAATTCCTTGCTGAGAATCAGTCACCTTTTATGATCGACTTATATCCTTATTATGCTTTTAGAGACTCTCCGAAAAAAATCTCTTTGGATTATGCAATGTTCGAGTCATCCTCAGAAGTCATAGATCCCAACACCGGTCTACTTTACACAAACATGTTCGATGCGCAGATAGATGCCCTTTATTTTGCACTGATGGCTCTAAATTTCAAAACAATTAAGGTTATGATCACGGAAACCGGCTGGCCTTCCAAAGGTTCGCCGAGGGAGAAAGCAGCAACTCCGGACAATGCTCAGACATATAACACCAATCTAATTCGTCATGTTATCAATGGCACTGGCACTCCTGCCAAGCCCGGTGAAGATATAGATGTTTATATTTTCTCATTGTTTAATGAGAACAGGAAGCCCGGACTGGAATCGGAGAGAAACTGGGGCCTATTCTATCCTGACAAGACAAGTGTGTATAACCTCGACTTCACTGGAAAAGGAGCCATTGATATGGCAAATGGTGCAAATGATACCAATTCAAACAGAACAACATGGTGCATTGCTTCTAGTAAGGCTCCTGAGCTGGATTTGCAGAGTGCTATAGATTGGGCTTGTGGTCCCGGGAATGTGGATTGCTCCGCCATTCAGCCTAGCCAACCGTGTTTTGAACCGGATAATCTAGTTTCTCACGCCTCCTTTGCGTTCAACAGTTACTACCAGCAAAACGGAGCCACCGATGTCGCATGCAGTTTTGGAGGAAATGGGGCCAAAGTTGACAAGGATCCTAGTAAGTTATATTTTCTGCAAAATCTGATTAAAAGATTGCATTGAACATATTGTCCATCCCGATTATACTGACTGTGCTGGCTCGGAGATGTTATTCCTAGTTTAAGTGAACTTTTTCATACCATGTTTCGATTAACAAACAACATGCTCGCTCGATATGTCTGATGGCGTGACAATCTTATCTGTTTGTGGTTCTAAACTCAGTTCCAGGATGATCTTCCTTACCAAGAAACTCATTCTTTTAATTATATATGCAGGCTATGACAACTGCATCTATACGACCTCCGGAGGGTAAGCTTATACATATTCTGAAACATCTCATGTACCGAATACATTTTTTCCTTGTCATCCTTCATTCCACCCTGTTTTTCAACACTCCAACGATGAATGTACTGGCGTTGGTCGACGAGATCTTTCTCAACACTCCAACAATGGAAGTACTGAAGTTGTTTTTGTGATTCCCGTGCAGGATCAACAAAACCACAGCGAGTAACGCAACTGCCTTTGCAAGTACTTCGTTGTCGGCACATATTGAAGTGTGCTCATGGTTTCGCAGTTTCCTTCTGATGACTTTAATCACATTTATCTTCAACCCTGAAAATGTGTTTAATGTACCATTCTGAAAACAGTTGATGTTTTTCTGCGGTTTTGGTAGTGATGATTGCTACGCTTTGTATTAAACAGTTGATGTTTTTCTCCGGGTAGGTATTCAGATTGTTTCCATTTATACAAGATCTCCATTGTAAATGTAAGACAATACATCACTCAACAATCTTGATAGTAACATACCATAAACATAACCATCACAAACACCAAGCCTTTCGATTCCGAAAAATATTCCCCAAGATCGCAAATACACGTAATACGACAATGCTTGATTAATTTTTGGGGTATAAAGAAGCCAAGAAGAATCACAACAAATAAGACCACACCAAAGAGAATCAATAACCCTGATCTAAGAGATAATCGCCGAGCCTCTCAACGATCATGTTGCACTGGCCGGGAGTCATTGGCTCATCATAGATTCCGATGATCAAGGCAAGGTTGGTCTTTTTAACAGTAACACCTCCAGGTCCCTGAAATTAAAATGACAATAACATTGGAATACAACCATAACAGAGAAAACAAAATTTCTGTGATGGGTGGCTGATAGTTATGCGGTATCGGATTGTATATCACAAACACACATCACTGCACGGAGGCTTGAAACAACACGTGTATACAGAAACGTAACATCTAAAATAAGTGCATGCTGAATAGGTATGAAACCACAGCATGAATGTTCCCAACTTCAGTAGCTAATCCACAATAATATCACCTTGTGATGTCCTCAAGTGCTGCATAAGTTTGAAAGTGAAGTTTTGGGTTTTCACCAATAAAAGTTCAGGCAACACGGAATGTTCGTTTTATAACTTTCATCATATCAAAGGTTGAACTAGAATTTACACACTAAACAAAATGTAAAAACATGAAATCAATTTCCATTAAGCATAATGTAAGAGACTGCATATGCAAATGAGGTTTCAGTGTTATAAACAAGTGAAACCAATAACAGCTAGAGAGCATCACCTTCTTCCCTCGAATAACAGCTCCGGGTTCACCTTGGATCACCATGTATTTTGTGCCACCAAGGTACAATCCGGTCGGGGCAAGTGATCCAGGTTCAGCAAAGTCATTCATGATGGCATTAATTTCTTCGGGCTTGAACTGAAATAAACATTAACCCAGAAAAGTTGCTTTAAATTTGAGATAAACAGGAGTAACAGTAGTCAAAACATTTCACTCTTTAATTACTTTATTATCATCATCCATAAAGTTGTGGTCATCTGCAGATCCATTACCCAAACTTCATTTCATTTGGTTTAAATAAACCCAGAAACAGTACAGTTTTTCCAAACATGAAATGA
Source organism: Hibiscus trionum (assembly GCA_030270665.1). Taxonomy (NCBI): domain Eukaryota; kingdom Viridiplantae; phylum Streptophyta; class Magnoliopsida; order Malvales; family Malvaceae; genus Hibiscus; species Hibiscus trionum. Next base: position 32,758,533 of record BSYR01000022.1, on the reverse strand, counting down.
CAAATCTGTCAATAATTCATTCAAATAAACTAATAAATCAGAGCAAAAATCCAAACTTTGAAGAACAGATTAAAAAGCACCAAATTTAAGTTCATCAAGAGTGAATAAACCCATTGGGAGCAAATCAGATCAGAGAATAAACAATGCAAAAGACAAATCAATGATAAGATTCAGATCCCAAATTCAAAGTAGCATCAATCTTTTTACTCGGAAATCTAAGCAAAATTAACGAAAAATCAAAGGGGGAAACAGGAGGAAGATTTGAAGGAAAAGAAAGAACCTGAGGGAAATTGCCGCTCTGGGCCCAAACGCTACCGTCATGGCCCATGATAGCGGCGGCAGAGAGATGGTTTCCCTCGATTTCGCACATCAACTGATCATCAACGTATGCTTGCCACGACATCTTCTTCTTTCTTCTGTTTCAAAGGGTAAAGAAAAATGTTTGACTGCAGAGACAAGGTTGAGCTCAGGCACGCAGATATAGGCGTATAGCGTTCAAGTTGAAACAGCCAGATCTGCCTCACGATTTTTCGGGCCAAAGTTCGTACTTTCTTAACCCATTTATACAGGATCCAATTACACTAGATACATGTTGGGTGTTTATTTCTTAAATTTCTGTCTAAACTCAAATTTGGTCGGATTTGGAATGTAATATCGCACTAGATTCATCAAATAAGGGTAGGAATTGAAATTATGTTATAAAACTTATCGTTATAATAGTTCTTTATCAGTGGGTTTTGGACAGGCGCGATAGGAGCGATCGCACAGGGCCCCGAAAATAGAGGGCCCCGAAAATAGAGAACTTAAATTAAATTAAATATTTGTAAAAAATTATAAAATTATATATATAATTATGTGTATATAAAAAATTATTTAAAATTTAAAACATGCAAAAAGAATGATAATTTTGAAGTGAAAATGTTTGATATTTAAATATTTATAAGTCAATTTTTTGTTGCTCAAGAGGACAATTTAATAATATTTTTTGTATTAAAGTACTTTTTTTGAAAAACACTTATATCTCTTACTGATTATAAATTAAGAGTCATATTTTAATAAATTGTACAGGGCCCCCAAAATCTTTGAACCGCCCCTGTTCTTTATAGTACTTAATTTAAATTTAGTCAGTCGACTGCATGCCCACCACTTTCGTCATAGAACTCACAATTATTTTTTTTTACTTTTTTATAATCGAATGTTGACAGTTGACGTATCTAAGGTCAAAATAAAATCAAACGACGAGAAAATAAAAAAAAACAATAGAGCCAACAACAATTGATTAAAGGATGAATGTCGTGTGGGTCTTATGGCGAGAAGAAAATGCTTTATTCCTTCACCGACAGCGTGATGAACGGCGATGATAGTGACCGAATTTGAAGATTTAAGATTTTTAGATTGTTAGTGAATTTTGAGGAAATTAGAATTTTTTTTAATTATATTAACAGAAATAAACAAATAAAAAAATAATTTAAAATAAAAGTCATGTGTCATGTTTTGAATTGTTAAGAGAATCTTTTTAAACGGTCGTTAATAGCCAAACACCTAAAATAATAACAATAAAACATTAGACACATATCTAAGCTGAAAAAAATACTTTAGACACCTACTTGGGCGAGTTAAATAGTTTGAACGTTACTTAGTAATTCTAACTTTATTTAACTCAAGTTCAAATCCTTCCAATATCACTTTTAAATTATTGGTTTACTTAATCCTATTTTATTTTTTTTACTATTAGAATAACATTTCTCTAATAAATATATTTTAATTTATTTATTTATTTATTCATTAAAAATTAAATACCAAACATATTTTTACTATTTTTATTTTTGAAAACAATATTTCATTTTTATTAACCCAATGTATTTTCTAATTTTCGAAAAACTAAAAATTAAAATTATTCTCTAACAACGAAATGGAAAACAAAAACAAAAATTTAATTCATCTAATATAATCTAAATAAGCATAACTTAAAAGTTTTACATTGTGCATGTAGATTCTAATATCAATATATATGGGATAAAATTCGTTTAGACAATGTAAGTGTATTAATATTTACATCATTTTTTGGATCGTTAGATATGCGAAAAGAATAGATGATATTAACAATAAGATATGTAAAGATTATCACTTACACTCTTCCAACTATCCAAAATTTTTATAAAACTCATAGTTTGACATTGTATGTAAGTGGATTATAACCATATATATTTACACCATATAAAACACATATTTTTACACCAATTTAAAACCATGAGATGAGTATAAATTAATGACAGAGTTTAAACATTAAGTTTTCCTTAAAAATCATATTTTTAAATTTTAACATTAAAAGTAATAGTTCTAAAAATGAATATTGTTCGTCTGAAGAGAGTCGACCGAGTTCAATCGTTCTGTCTAGAAGATATGTATGCATTGTCAAAGAGTTAAAAATATATATAAACATATACTACCTTTTAATCGCGTTTAGATTTTTTAAAATAAAATTCATTAGAACAATTAAGAGGATATAATTATGAGTTAGTATTGTTTATGGGCAGTTATTTTTGGATGTCATTAAATTATGGGCAAATCACATAAATAGACACTAAACTTTTAGAGTTTTTTCACTTTTGGCCACCAAAATTTTAAAATTTGTGATATGGTCATTGAACTTTTAGTTTGTTTTTATTTTAGTCACTAAATTTTTAGGACGCTTTCAGTATGGTTTCTCCCATTAGAAGCTGATGATGTGGCACGTTAATTTTCTTTTTCACTGAATAAAATAATAGATAAACTACATCATTCATCACTCAACTTTCTTCTAACTCCTATTTTTGTCACTAGAGTTCAAAAAATTTTAATTTAATAACTCAACTTACAAATTATTTCGTAACTAAATCGAAATAATTTATTTAAAAAAATTTACACTGTAATCGACTCGTCCTGTTTACTTTATAGTTACTCCTCCTGCTCCCTGCCACATTACCTTAGGGAAGGCGGAGCTCTGAGCCCAGACACTGCTATCGTGGCCGACGATAGCGGCGGCTGTTAGACGTTGGCCTTGGCCCTCGATGTCACACATCACGTGCCCATCTACATGGGTTTTCCGCGACATTTTCTCTTACTTTGATTAGATTAATAGTTGGTTTTTGTTAAGGGGTGATAAATAAGAAAGCCAACAATTATAAGGCGGGGGATTGAAAAAACTGGCCTTCCGTTTTGGAGCTTTTCATTTGATCAGCCATGATTTTAGTTCAAAAGCAAATGCATCATAATAATTACAGTGTCAACATTCCCAGTCTTATCATGTAAGACTTCAACAACGGCCCGTTTACCTTCTAAAATACATAAGAATTGAGATAGCTGCAAGAAGATGGTGGCTTGTGTGACGTACTTTTCTATTTAGGTTATCTTCTTAACAGTCCTCGGTCTTCCATCAGAGAGGCTGTAAATTAACATGCCTGCCATGGAAAAAGAGTAATCTATCTTTTTAATATTTTTTTTCTTATTATTGTACGTGCTGGGACGAATTTACTAGCTTAGAAAGACGGGATTGGTGAAGGTTTGGTGATGGTGATGGCACCATCCATATATCTGATTAGTTATAGCTGTTGCTTTTCCTGTGTTGGTGCAGTTTTGCAAAGATGGAGTAGATTGTTATGTAATAATACTATGTAAGTGGCGGTAGGAAAGACGGGTGAAACCTCCTCCAGCCGGTCGATGTTTGTTGTGAACTTGATTGTTTCTGCAATGAAGACAATGTTGCATCTTTTGTTTTTTTTTTATCACAATGTTGCATCTTTTGTTTTGTAGAGACAAGAGTTGGGTAATTAATCAATAAGTCAAGTTAAATTGTTGTGCCTTGGGGGTAACAGGTGAAAGTCATGCCTGCAGTTGTGTATATGTTTGCCACATTTTAGTCGATGCTTTTGCTATCATTGCATTAGATGGACCAAATTGGAGTATGATTGGAGAATTACGTTATATATATGTTTGAATCTGAAACAAGAAAAGCTCTCATTCCAACTTTATTATATGTTTCAAATGAAAGTACGCAATTAAGAAGAAGAAGATGACATGGATAGTTTAATTAAAAGTGTGGCTCAAAATATATTATTTTAATAAGAAAAATAAAAACTAACGGGCCACATCACCCTTTTGTTACAAAAGGTAACGGGGAGACCGAAATGAAACCAAAATAAAAGATGGGTGACCCCAATGAAATTTTAAAAAATTTAGTAACCAAAACGAACACACCCTAAAAGTTCGGTTAACATCGGTGTACTTTACCCAAAAGTATAATTACTGTAGGAGACCGACAACCTTAGTACAAGCCTACAAGGCGCGCACACACACACGTGTAGAAAAACTAACAAAAGCAATTGATCAGAGGAAAAATTCATGTTCAAAATACCTGGCTTTGTTTAAGATATTTAAATTCCCTAAGAAAAATACATGAATATGATTATGAAGAACCCGTTTGGTAAATTCATTTGTTATGGTTTGTCATTAAACACGTTTTCAGTTCGATCAAAGCCATCACTCGTTAAGTCGATATGATCTTCCCCTGAAAGCCACACCTGTTGATCTATCAGGCTGTGCACCGGATCGACTGCTTGGCTGTGGTGTTGGAGCTCCTATTCTCCATCTTGCAACCAGTTTACGTCTATGTAACAGTCGCTGTCAAGGAAAAAACCACCAACACAAGGAAATCGGTGTTCTTATGGAGTAAATGTCATCATTAGTCTCGGACCTGTTTGAAAAACTTTGCTTTCTATCTGTGATCTTTTGAGTTCTGTTTCGAATCCATTGCTCCGTCACCATTCTGTTAAAATTTGGACTAAATTCGCCACTTGTATGTCCACCGAGTTGTCACAGGACATTTAGTTTATTTCAATCCAAATTCTAACCGAACAGTGGTGGATGGATTAGAACAAATTCAAAATTATGATCATGAATGAAGATGAATTGCGATAAGATCAAAGCCTAAGGATGCAATTTACTTGTTCCTATATATATATGTGTGTGTGTGTGCGCGCGCGCGTGTGCATGCAAGGAGTTGATTAATCATGTGGCAATTCAAGTAATTAAAAAATGTAAGGATACACCCACATAGGCGTCTTCAGGATGACCTTTCCGGTTGCAAGAGGATGCAACACGGTCAAGAAGTAATATAGATGTCCAGCAATGATTCCGAGCAGATCCGGGATGAGAGGTGAACCAAAAATGACATCCAAAGCGAGCATTGCCCAAGGTAGATAGAATGCCTAAAGCAATATACAGAAAAAGGTATGCATAGGAACATAAAATCTCAGCCCCAGAAAGCCTATATAAACATTATAGAATCCCAATTAATACTACCTAAACTTGCAATTAAACTTACCTTAATAGTCACAAGGCCATATATGTTGATTTGAGCATTGGGGAACTCTCTACTCCAGACATAAAGAAGCATGAAAACAAGAGATATCCCTAGGAAAGGGGCTTGGAATATCGGGATTGCTGACAAAACCTAAAACCACAACAAGAAGTAATGGACGGAAACAAAATATGGTAGAAAGGAACTGATGTTAGGTTGCACATTCACAATGAACATATTTCTTACAACAGAATAGAAACAGAGGCTGAATTATGAGCTTGACACGAGTATATTCTTCTTTTTTCAAAAGTTTCATGTACTAGGAGCATTGGTGCGTTTGAAGGATTGCATCCCCATACACATCCGAATATATGTTGGACATGGATACTTTAAGAAAAATGAAAAGTTGGAACAACGTAGTACAGAGGTGTTCAATAGCTAAAGACCTAAACCGGCCAATATCTAGATCACAATCTTTTAGCAGTGATTAGTAGCAAAGATACTAAAGAACATATTTCAATTTGCTAAGTTCTTAAAGCATGTCATAACTACTATGCAATGATTTGCCCTCGTCTCAATTTGAACTACCAAATTACATAGTTAAATAAGAGAGGACTATGGTCTCACTCACCAACAATGACAGTGCACCAAATATCATCATCCACAAGAAATCAGCTGTCCGTCTCTCAAATGGTCCCTTCTCTAGTTGGACTCCATATCTAGCTCTGTACAATATAAAGATAGCCAGAAAACAATCAGAGCTTAAAACCTCAAAGAGTCAATGTTGCAAAAGATGTACCCTTCTCGCACTATAATAGAATATGGAAATGATTGTAAGCGTTCAAAAAGTGTTACTTACATCATTAAAAGGCGTATCCCAAAATTGATAGAAAATTTCCCAAGGAAAAAGAAGTTTGTAATTAGCCTCCACACCTACAGTCATATGTGAAGTTATAATAGAGTTCTGATTAACTATAACAAACACAAATATTTATGACTAATATTAGATTCTAAATTATCCCAGACATTACACATATGCAATTTCATACATAGAAGCCTGAAATAAACTTAATCCATTTTAATTTATAAACAAATCTCGCAGCAAAACATAATAACCCTTTATTTACCTTTTCTCCCTCAGATAATATCAATAATACAATCACCTATAGGTTGTAAAATGTATACAATACACGTAGGAACTCCATTCCATAATCTACATTGAGCAAAATCATATTCGAGTAGAGAAAACTAGTAATGGGACACTTCTTTCCCTTGTGAAAAGAGATTTAGCATATTATGCATCTCTTCTTTACAATCAAGCATAGATATAATTCATACCTGAAAGTTCTTGAATACATAATCATATAGCAACGCAATGTAAAAAACATCGTACAGTCCTAGTTGAGAGGCTGTAGTGAACAATAAGCATGCAGTCCCATAAGCCTTGCTTATAGGTGGAAGGGAGTTATAAAATCTGAAACAATGTGAATAAAATAGTCAAAAATGTAAATAAGTAAAGAAAGAAAGAATAAAAAAGAATACTACTAACAATAAAACAGTATGTTGAAGATGAACAAACTGTCATAACTCATTAGACACAGGTATTGCCACAAAATCGAGAAAACATGTAGCCTAAACTAAAAAATGCTACAATCAAAAGCTGCATTACCCTAAACTCAAATCTAAGTGTCAGATATGGGTATGTGCCTGAGACGGGTATACTCACATTTTTGTGTTCTTCCATGTATTTCAAGAATCCCTGGAGGGTCATATTTCAATACCCATATCCGATATGCATCCAACATAAATAAATCAAGAAAATAAAACATCGGATTAACATATCTCAAAATTACTACTGCTTACTAACTTATGCAGCTGTTACAGTCAAGTTGAAAATCATGGAAATTAAGGAAGACAAGACCTTGGTCATCAGTTTAGAAAACATTTTTAATGGCAGAATACTTTAAAAATTTAACATAACAAAATAATAATGCTTTATCATGAGATTCAGCATTTAAGAAATCCTACACCAAATGCGATAATCTTATTTCAATATTCAAACTTTTCAATTTATTAATAAATGGATTTTCATTCTAATGGTCACACTTAGCAGCATTACAAGCTGTTGTGAACCACAATAAGAATGACTTCTGGGGGCTTCACCAATCTGGCAGTTTCATTTCGAGTTCGACAAGACAGCAAATTTGAATCAAAATTTGGTAAAACTGACAACAAACAAGATGACTAGATGAAAATTTCCAATATTCTTCTGAAGTACAATCCGGTGCCCAATTTTTGGACTGAAGAGGAACATTCCACAAATGGCATCCCTTACTCTTTAACATCGTGAAATATAATTACATTGAAAATTAGATTTCACTTGCTATATAAATTCTGAAAACAAAATGCATAAATTAGTTAAGATTCATTATAGGTTTATATCTGAAAAGTCCGAGAACAGGAATTACAAGTTGACTAACATCTATAAGTATTTCAAATTCATCTCAAAATAGCCATCCAAAAATCCATGAATTTGGAGAAAATTATCATTGATGTTCCATTTACATGTATTTTGAAACGCAATCACACTGTTTTTTTTAATGGAAACCTTACAATTTACACTAATCTTATGACTCTAAATCCTAGGTTGCGAAATTCTAACCCCAATATATGAATTCAAACACATAACTGCAAAAGTTATCCAGAAAAACAAAACCAGAGAACGACGATAAAAAAAAAATAACAAAATTCAGTACGAAGGGCAGCAGAAACAATTTAAAACAATCAATTCAGAAAAGGGAACAAAAAAATTATCAAATGAAAGAAAAATGAGACTTACTCAGCTGGTGAAGACATTGCAATCCTAAATTAGAACTAGTCAAGTGAGAAATTCAAACCTCAAAGATCTCTCTCGTTTTAGTTAAATTTTATGCTTCGAAAAACAGGCGAAGATCTAGAAAAGGCTCGAGGATTCCTCCTATTTTGACCTATAAAGTTCAACAGATTGTGTTTAGCCGATACTGTAATTTGGGCCGAATATGATATGAAACTTGGGTTTTCAAATTAGGAGCCTGCGAAACAATGCCCAGGGGTAAATGTGTCTTAGACTAAGGTCTCTAGTTGTAACACCCTAAAGTTTTAAGTAAAAAAAATGGATGTAGCTGGGGAGATTTAAACACATGCTTGATGAATCCAAGCCTTAACCATTTAGATTTTAGGCTAAGGACCATCCTTGGCTAAATCATGTATCAGTTTATAATTAAGTTACGTTATATTGGGGTTAAACTAATAATAAGTAAAAATCTGACCTCTCACATACCTGCATCGAAATATGTGTGTGTGAGAGAGAGTTTCAGAGAGATTTAAATTCTTCATCTCCTCACCACCGTCTGGCCTCGATCTCGGCCATCGCACCATCATGGTCTTCACCGCCAGCGTCGGCGTGACCAGCACCACACCACGGCTCTGCCCCTGACCGCCACTCGCAACGAAGCCTCAACGATTGCCGTGAAAGCCTGGCTTAGCCGGTGGAAGACCAAGAGTTCTTCTTTGTCTCTCATTGTTTTGCCACCACCTGTCGTTCGTGAAGCACACGAGGACTGTCATCGGGTTTGATGTCAGCCTGCGACCAAAACTCGGTCCCCCACTGGCAGTGAACGGTTGTCCTTCGCTGTGGAGGTTGGATCGAAGGCTCGTCAGAACCCAAGATTCGTTTTCTGTTTTGCTTCATTTTCGGCTTCTTTCGTTATCGGTGTGAGACACCGCCATCGCCTTGGGACTCCCCGTGTTGAGCCGATCATAGTCTGATCTTCCGTTTAAGCATTCGTCGTCGTACGTGTATTGCTAGAAATTTTAAGAGTCCTTTTGGTTTCCCCCCGTTTCAGCCGAGATCTTCGACGATCCAAGCTCGGTAAGCTTCAAAATCATGTTCCATTTTGTTTTTCTCATCGTTTACCGCTGTTTCGAGGTGTTTTTGGTCAGATAAGCCGTGTGTGGCCCTCACGCGCCGTCGGGGAACGATATCCGGCCGCCCAGCCTTGGACCGGCCCAGTGAAACCTGAACCGAACCGAACAAGTTAACCTAGTGAGTAAACTCACCAAGTCAATCCAATTGAGTCAACTCGGTTGACCCGATCCGACTCGTAACCCGAGAACCCGACTAGCTCGATGACCTGACCTGATGATGACATCAGCATTGATCGATAATGACGTTAACATTGATCGATAACGACGTCAACTTTAACTTTGACCGTTGACTTTGATAATAAAAAAAGTCCATTTTTGAAGTATGTTTCATGAAATTCTAACCCAAAGGCCTCCGAATCTGACCTTGAACCCAAGAGTGCTTATATGTATTTAATTATTCAATTAAGAGCATTATGAATAAAGTCTGATCTTGGAATTTGTGTAATTAAAGGTATTCACAGTTTCTTGTATCTGGATTGTTGAAGGACGTCGAATTCGGGTTCGGAAGTGATCGAATGGAGTATCTTGGTTTACCAATATAATAAGGATTAAAGGTAATATTTTAGTACTTTTTGTATGCTTTACGAAATATTTTGGTATTTGATAAATGTCTGCATGATCATGTTAAGTATATGGTTGATTCTGTTAAAGTTTAATTGATTACAAAAAAAAAAAGATAGTAAACCAAATAAGACTAAATTGTTCGGTTAGGAAAATGAGTGACATGTAAGAACTTTTGAGATTCAAGAATAATTGATAAGACTGTTATGCCCTAAATCTGATTGTCTATTAAGGATCTAACTTTTAAAATGCTAAATTAAAAAATGACATAAATGCCTTTGAGGCACAAAAATGACTAAAATACCCCTAACAATAAAAATAATATAGGAATCTACACTTGATCTGGTAAAACATCGGATGCATCTGAAAAGCTCGAATTACTTGGGAAGTTATGGTAGCAAGACTTAAACCTTCGAAATTGTAAAGTACTTAATTTTCTTGAATTTCGAATAAATATCTAAAGATAAATTTACGGAAAACTATTCATATGTCTGGATTAATCAAAGTGGCCTAAAAAATTAAATTAATTAAAATGACTAAAAGGATTAAAAATACTGATAAGGCTGAATTGATCAGAATGACTGTAATAGCCAAAAAAGAGAGAAACATCCTCAGACACTAATTTCCAAATTAACCAAAATGATGGGTATACCATCGAGATCAGAAATGAATGAATATTTGGAAGGACCGAAAGGCTCAGAATTATTGAAACATCTTCGGGCATCGAAGTGTCTAAAATACCTTTGAATACTAAATGACTGAAAAATACCTCTAAGACTTGAAATAAGAAATACCAATAAAGCCAGGCAAATGTGATGGCTCTGAAAGTAGTAATACACGACATGTGTTTGTTGGTCGTTTCTAATACTAATGTGATATTAGAAGAATACCATATGAAGGCATGTGCGATTAATTTGGAGAAAATACGTAGTCAATAGTAAGAGTAACCTATTCTCCAAAGGTACATTCGATGACTTGGATTGACTTGAAAAATACCGCTTGAATACATGTTCAGTTTTTCGTAGAACGATCAGTGGTTGATTTGTGAAGGCGAACTATTTTATTATACACTGTAGTCAAATCTGAGAAATGGATACTTAAGGTGTACTTGTACGGTTAAATAATAAGCACTCTTGATGGGTTCCGGATAGTTAAAAAGGACTTGAAAACTTGATAAGCAACTAGAATTCTTGAATTTTGTACATCATCGTTTATACCTTCTTGGTTTAAATTACCAAATTACCCATAAAGTTAGAATGACCATAATACCCTCAGAAGCTTTAATGATTGAATCACTCATGATATATCTAAATCTCAATAATCCTGATGCTTCAATTTCTGAATATATGGTTTGAGTTGTTAGTATCGAACCCTTTTTTATAGGGATCTTATTATGAAATCAGTCCAAAATTGTCAGATGTTCAATATCATCTTCCTGATATTTACCTGTGAAACCGATAATTTGATTTTGATATAACCAAAGAATTTAAAGACTAAATTGAAAATGAGAAAACGAATTTTTAAGTCATCAAACCTCTCTATATGTTTAAAGGAAAATGCCTAAGTTAAACTTATATTGTCAAAAATTTTCGAAGTGTTCTTTAAGCTAAAACAGTGATTTTTGAGTTACCGTTTCAGAACGGCTTAGGGCAATTCAGAAAACTTTTGAAACTGTGAACTCGTGTTTCGGAACGGGTATCGAAACGGTTTCAACACTGTGAACCCTTGTTTCGAAACGACTTAAAAACATCGAGACACCGTATCGAAACGACATCCAACGTTTCGAAACGGTATTCAAGTTAGATTTTAAAAAATATGACCATTGGAGTTTTTAACTGATTTTATATTGATCGTTAAGGCGTATCGAAACACCTCCAGTACGTTTCGATATGATCTTTGACAGTAGCTAAAATGTTTCGAAACAAGTTTCGAAACGACTCTTAGCGTATCGAAACAAGCTTAACTGTTTCGATACGAGCTCTTTAATGCACCCCAACGACTCTTTCTATTTTGGTCTGTTTCGAAACGGTTGGTTGCAGACTGCATTTATGGAAGGAAGATAACATCCCCAACGGCTCTATTGATGAATGCAACAACCACAACGGCTAGAATTCAATGAGAAGGTATAAAAGGGACCTCTAAAAGCTTCAGCAACAACTATTGATCAAAAAGCAAACATCCAAACATCAAATCCAAGCATTTGTGCCTAAATCCCATTATTGTCTTGTAACCCCAATTATATCTTGTCTTGTAACCCCAATTATATCTTTCATTCTTATCATTTCAATTGGGTTGAGTGCTTGTAATTGGGCTACCGTGTGTATTGAGAGATACTCATTTTATCCAAAAACTTCTTTGTTATTATTGTGTGAGGATTGGGTCAAATTTTGGGTAGAAAATTTGACCGAAATTGTAACGGTTACCTCCTTAGCCTAGAAAAGGGGAAGATCAATTAGTGGAATTTTTGAAAATCCTCAGTGAAGCTAAGGTAGTGGATGTAGAGTTCGATTGGAACTTGAACCACTCTAAAATCCCTTGTCTACCAATTTTATTTGTCAATTCCACTTCCAAAAATTTTAAAAATCCAATTCACCCCCTCTTGGTTTATATCGATCATTCGATCCACTCAACAATTGGTATCAAAGCCTACCTCTTTGAAGGATTAACAACCACAAGAGGAGTTCCTAGGAAGATTGTGATCATCCAAAAATCAAGATATGGCATTTACCTCCGGATCGAGCATGCACGAGTCACAATCCACCACAAAACCACATTTCTTCAATGGTGACAACTATCCGTTTTGGAAGAATCGGATGCGCCTCTTCATCAAGTCCAACGATTACTTGGTTTGGGATGTCATTGAAGATGGTCCATACATTCCATTGAAGCAAGATAATGAAGGAAATATGGTTCTAAAGAAAAAGATGGAGATGAGTGAAGAAGAGAGAAAGAAGATCCAAATAAATGACAAAGCTCTTCACATGCTTTTTTGTTCTTTCGGTCTCGACATCTACTCCAAAGTCTCCTCCATTGAGAGTGCCAAGGAAGTGTGAGATACTCTAGAGACCACCTATGAAGGAACCAATAATGTGAAGGAAACCAAGATTGGAATTCTCAATCTTAGTTATGAGAATTTCAAGATGGAGCTCGATGAAACGGTGTCCAAAATGTTTGATCGCTTCTCAACCATCGTCAACAGGCTTAAAGGCTTTAGAGAGACTATTCCGGAAGACAAGCTTGTCCGGAAGCTACTCTACTCACTTCCCGAATCTTGGGATGAGAAGAGAACCGCCATCATAGAGGCCAAAAACTTGAAGACTCTAAAACTTGATGAGCTAGTGGGTTCTCTCCTTACTCATGAGATTATGAAGCAAGGAAGGGAAGACGAAAAGAAGAAGGAAGAGAAAAGAGTGGAGAAGCTAGAGGTGGAAAAGAAGAAGAAAATGGGAGTGGCTCTCAAAGCTTCATTACTTGAGGAGAGCACTTTCAGTGAGGAGGATGAGTTAGAAGAATTGGCTATGATAGCCAAAAGATTCACACGCTTCATGAGGTCCAACCGAGGAAGGAAAATTCAAAGAAAGATGGACTTCAAAGGTAAAAGCAAAGAAAAAGAGAGGGATCAAATCATTTGCTTCGAGTGCAAAAAGCCCGATCACATTCGTTCGGAGTGCCCTCAACTCAAGAAGAAGGGCTTTGAGAAGAAGAATAAGCTCAAAGTCAAGCTTGCTACTTGGAGTGATGAGGAGTCATCTGAGGATGATGAACAAGAAGTAGCCAACCTTTGCCTCATGGCACTTGAGGAGGATTCCTCCATGGTAACCTCTAACTCATCATCTTTTGATTTTACATTTGATGAATTAAATGATGCATATGATGAGTTGCAAGAGGTTTATGATGAGTTAGTTGAGAAATACAAGGAGTCGTTCATTAGAAATAAGAAAATTATTTCATAATTAAATGATAAAAATGACTCACTTTCTCAAGCTAACTTAAAATTTGAGAAAAAAGATTTTAGGTTTAAAAGATGAACTTAAATTCTTCCAAGATGAAAATGTTAACCTAAATAATCTTCTTTCTCAATGTAATAATGAACATCAAAAGGTGTTAGGTGAGCTTAACAAGCTCAAAGAGTCTTTTAAATATGTTGGTAATGTGAAGCATGAAAAAGGTGAATCATCTAAAACAAACCAACCTAGGAGAAAGACTAATAACTACAAACAAAGTAGCTTCCCTAGACATAATAGATCTAAAAAGATTAGAAGTGTATGGGTTCCTAAGGAACTTGTAAAATCTAATAATATTGTTGCTATGTCACCTTGGATTCCTAAGGGAACCAAGCTATTGGGAGCTAACACTCGTGGACCCAAAATGATTTGGGTACCAAAAACAAAAGTTTAATATATTTGTTTGTAGGGGAAGCATTACTACAAGGCCAAAACACAAAGTCAAAATTCATGATACCTTGATAGTGGATGCTCGAGGCATATGACCGGAGACAAGAGTAGATTCATAGACTTAAAGCCAAAAAGTGGAGGAGTGGTGACGTTTGGTGACAACTCCAAATGCCACATTAAAGGTATTGGCTCCATAGGTAATCACTATACCATTCTTATTGAAAATGTCTTGTATGTCGATGGTCTTAAACATAATTTGTTGAGCATAAGCCAATTATGTGATAAAGAATTTAATGTTTTATTTGATAAAAATGAGTGCAAAATTGTTGACATTAAATCTAATAACATTATGCTCATAGGTCATCGCATAGGTAACATTTACATGGTGCATTTAGATGACATACATACATCTCATGTATGTTTAGTAGATCAAAATGAAAATGATGCATGGTTATGGCATAGGAAACTAGGACATGCTAGCATTAGTGTTTTAGAAAAATTAGTTTCCCTTGATCTAGTTAGAGGTTTACCCAAGATTAAGTTCTCAAACGATAAAATTTGTGATGCATACTATAAAGGTAAACAACATAAGTCATCCTTTAAATCTATTAATGATGTTTCTACAAGTAGGTGTTTACAACTTATCCACATGGATTTATTTGGGCCAATTAGGACTATGAGCTTAGGTGGTACTTCTTATGCATTTGTTCTTGTTGATGATTTTTCTTGATTTACTTGGGTTCTATTTTTAAGTACTAAAGATGAGGCTTTAGAAAAATTCATCACATTTTCAAAATTAACCCAAAATGGTCTTGAACTTAAAATTTCCCATATTAGAAGTGATCATGGAACCGAATTTCAAAATCTAGGGTTTGAAGAATTTTTAAATGAAAATGGTATTAGCCACAATTTTTGGGCTCCTCGAACTCCTCAACAAAATGGGACAGTTGAGAGGAAAAATATAACTTTACAAGAAATGGCTAGAACCATGCTTTGTGAAAACAATTTACCTAAATATTTTTGGGCGGAAGCCACAAACACCGCTTGCTACATTGTAAACTGAGTAATGATTAGGCCAATTTTAAAGAAAACACCATTTGAGATTTTAAAATCTAAAAAGCCTAACATTAGCTATTTTCATCCATTTGGTTGCAAGTGCTTTGTTTTGAATAATGGAAAAGATAACTTAGGTAAATTTGATGCAAAAAGTGATGAAGCTATTTTCATAGGATATTCTTTAAATTCTAAAGCATATCGTGTATTTAACAAGAGAACTTTAGTAGTAGAAGAATCTATACATGTTGTATTCGATGATAACCTCCTTCCAAGGAAGAATTCTTGTGATGATGATGATGATGTAGGAATCATTAATGCCTTTGATGGAGGACAAACTTCAAAGGAGAGTGAGATTCTAACAAAAGAGGAGGACACACAAGATCCACCTCTTGAAGCCTTGAAGGACTTGGCTCTTGAGGAAAAGGAAGTGAGCTACCCAAGGGAGTTCAACTATGTCAAAGGTGGTGAAATCTTGGGTGATCAATCCAAAGGGGTAACCACTAGATCTTCTCTTAAACTTATGAATCATGTTGCATTTATCTCATGCATAGAGCCTAAGAATATAAAAGAAGCATTAAAAGATGATTTTTGGATTATGGCTATGCAAGAAGAGTTAAATCAATTTGAGACAAGTAATGTTTGGACATTAGTTGATAGGCCTAGTAATCAATCTACTATAGGAACTAAATGAGTCTTTAAGAACAAACTAGATGAGAGTGGTAACATTGTAAGAAATAAAGCTAGATTAGTAGCACAATGTTACACTCAAGAAGAGAGAATTGATTTTGATGAAACCTATGCACCCGTAGCTAGAATGGAAGCCATTTGGATGTTGCTTGCATATGCATGTTATCATGATTTCAAGCTTTTTCAAATGGATGTTAAAAGCGCATTTTAAATGGTTTTATAAATGAGGAAGTGTATGTGAAACAACCACCGGGTTTTGAAGACTCAAAATTTCCAAATCATGTTTTCAAACTTACTAAAGCTCTTTATGGTTTAAAACAAGCTCCTAGAGCTTGGTATGAAAGACTTTCAAACTTTTTAATTGAAAAAGGTAAGGTGGACACTACACTTTTCATAAAAATGTATAAAAATGACATCTTAGTAGTACAAATTTATGTTGATGATATTATTTTTGGATCTACTAATGAATGTCATTGCAAAGAGTTTGCTAAGTTAATGCAAGGTGAATTCGAGATGAGCGTGATGAGGGGGCTCTCATTCTTTTTGGGACTCCAAATCAAGCAAAGGAAGGATGACACCTTCATCAATCAAGCAAAGTACATCAAGGATATGCTCAAGAAGTTTGGCTTGGAGAATGCAAAGCCTCAAGCCACACCTATGAGCTCATCTACAAAGCTTGATAAGGATGAAGGAGGTAAGTGTGTTGCCTCTAAGCTTTACCGTTCTAAGATTGGATCATTGTTTTACCTTACCGCAAGTAGACCGGATGTCTTGTTTAGTGTTTGCTTGTGTGCTAGGTTTCAAGCTAGTCCTAGAGAGTCTCACCTTATAGCCGTTAAGAGAATCTTTAGGTACCTTAGAGATACCCCTTGTTTAGGTCTTAGGTACCCTAGAGACTCAATCTTCAACTTTCATGCTTATTCGGATGCGGATTATAGGGGTGTAAAATCGATAGGAAGAGTACTTCGGGAACTTGTCAATCCTTAGGTGGTATGCTCATATCTTGGTTCTCTAAGAAACAAAATAGTGTAGCCTTATCTACCACCGAAGCCGAGTACATATCCTTAGGGAGTTGTTGTGCTCAAGTCCTTTGGATGAAGCAACAACTCTTAGATTATGGTACTGAAGTTGAAACCATACTTCTTAAGTTTGATAACACTAGTGTCATATGTTTGACCAAAAATCCCATCCAAAACTGTAGAACTAATGTTTTGATATAATAATTGAAAAATGTTTTGGACTGATTTAAAAAGTATTTAAAACAATTTCCAAAGTCCAAATATTCTGAAACTATGTTTAGGGATGTTTTTAAATGGGTTTTTAATGTGTTTCAAAGCCAAACTTCTCAAACCTGTCCAGGTGTTTCGAAACACCATAAGGCATTTCGAAACAGGGGATTCCAGTAGCATATTCGTTTCGAAACGGACTTTCCCTGGACTTGATTTTTGCCCAGCGTTTCGAAACGGGCTAGGCCGTTTCGATACGCCCACGTGGCAATGACCCCAACGGTCATAAACCCCAACAGCTATTTTCCCAACTAACTTTTAAATGCAGGCGTTTCGATACGGGCTTATAGCGTTTCGATACGCGTTTCGAAACGGCCATGAGGCGTTCCGAAACGGCCAGGAGGCGTTCCGAAACGGCCAGGAGGTGTTCCGAAACGGATACCCTGACAGACTGCAACGGCTCTTTCTACATTGAGAGTGTTTCGAAACGGCTTCGAGCGTTTCGAAACGGGGAGCTGCAGAACTGCATTTATGGTGGGAATTAAAGTCCTCAACGGCTCCAATTTGATCCCAACGGCTAGTAACGGCTACAAACTCAATTGAGAGTATAAAAGGGACCTCCAAGCATCAAGAGAAGGCTAATGCTTCAATTGTCAATCAACAAATGATCAAGAATTGTCTTAGAGCCTAAAGTGTCAATTATTGTATAGACAAACACTAGTGAGCCAAAATTGTCAAATTTGCTCAAGTGTTTTAGGTTTTGGGTGAGAGCTTAATTGTGCAAACAAACACCTATTAGAGGGTTTAAGTTTGCTTCTTGTTTCTCTTTGTAAAAGAGGGTTTTGATCAAGGCTTTGGGTAGAAGCTTGATCGGTGTAAAGGGTTTCCTCCTAAGCCTAGAAAAGGGGACGAATCAATTAGTGGAATTGGTTGTGAAATCCTTAGTGGGGAGCTAAGGTAGTGGATGTAGATCTTGGTTAGAAGGTTGAACCACTATAAATCATTGTGTCTTTATTCTTTCTAGCTTCCTAAACCCTTCCACCCAAAAATCCACCTCTCCACCACTTGGTGAGCATAATCGGTTGAACGAATCGAGCACCACACAACTCAACAAACACTCTAGAACCAAACATATAGAAATAAGGCATCATTTCATTAGAGATCATGTCCTTAAGGAAGATGTTGTTATAGAGTATGTTGACACATTAAACCAACTAGCGGACATCTTTACAAAGCTTTTAGATAAAGAGCATTTTTGGTTCCTTAGGAGAGAATTAGGTCTAACTAGCCTATCTTGACCTTTTAGGACCCTTTTTGTGCTTAAATTGCTTGATCTCTTGAAAATGCCATGTTTATGTGTTTTTACTCCTAATTTCATCCATGCTTATAGCTAGGGGGAGTATGTTTAAGCTTGCACATGTTATTCCTGCTCATTCATGTCATTCTTGCAAATTAGGACTTATAAAATCCATTTTTCTGCACTTTTAGAGCCTCATCTGCACTTCCAGGCCCAGGTGTATCGAAACGGGTGCCTTAAAAATCAATCTGAGAGAATGGTGTTTCGAAACACCTTCTAAGGGTTTCGAAACGTTTTAGCTACTGCCAAGGGGTGTATCGAAACGTGGGATTCGATACGGTCAAAGTCGTATCGAAACGGTCAGCTGGAGTTGAAAAGTCAGTCATCCTTCGGTGCCCACGTTTCAGAACGGTCGAAACCTATTCCGAAATGGGTTAG
Organism: Hibiscus trionum; assembly: GCA_030270665.1. Classification (NCBI taxonomy): domain Eukaryota; kingdom Viridiplantae; phylum Streptophyta; class Magnoliopsida; order Malvales; family Malvaceae; genus Hibiscus; species Hibiscus trionum. The sequence continues at coordinate 32,739,570 of BSYR01000022.1, read as the reverse complement.
AGGACTGCTTTAAAGGGGCTTTTAAAGTTAAACTTTCACTTTAATTAAAACTCCCTCAAACCCTAAAAACCCTAAATCGTTTTTTTCCCTATAAAAACCCTCTTAACCTCATTGTTTTTCACCAAATCTTGAGGGTTTTTACTCTTAAACACAAGTCTAAGCAAGCATCAACAATTTTGTGCAAGGATTTCCATTTATTCATCCAAAAATCCCAATCTAAGGTATATTTTCATCTTTTTCTTTTTCCTTAAATTTGTATTCGAATCCTAGGTTAGAACATTTTAATTTTGTGTGGTTTATGTGTTTTGATACTTGGGTTTTTCAAATCTTATGAAAATTTTTCAAAATCTTAAATTTTTTTATTCGAATATATGATTTTTCATTCGTATTTTTTTACTATTTTTTTACTTGTTTTCTCTTAGAAAAATTTATGTTCTTAAAATTTGTTTTAAACCTAAGTGAGATTTACCATTGGATTGAATTAAGGACTTTCAAGCATACACTTCAATTTTAGTTACAAATTGCTTCCTTTATGTTTTTAGGATTTTTTCAATGGATCCCACTAACAAGAAACGTAAGGCACCTCAATCGAGTGAAGCTTCAAATAAAGCCGTTATCCGTCCCAATCTTACTCAAATTTTTCTCAAAAGTCTTCGGACTCAAGAGTTGAGGGCTCGTTTCACTTACGTCAAAGAGCTTGTCGTTCGTCGTGAGCGTGTTGTTGACATGTCGTTTCTTGACTCCGAGCGCTTTCTCTTCCGTTATCTCCACCATTTACAAGAATGGAGCTTCTTTGGTTTCTTGAGCATCCCGGATATTTGCTACAAGCACATGGTTCTTATCTTCTACTCAAATGCCCAACTTATCAATAGTGAAGACAACTCCGAAGTTGTTGGCATTGAGTCTCTTATCTTGGGAAAGAGGATTGTCATTGACATCCCTTATTTAGATGCTACCTTTGGTCTCAAGAACGAAGAAATCGAGGATGAGACTCATTTTGTTTCTCACACCAGTTCAATGCTTGCCTTGAATGCTCACGATAGGTTCCTCCACTTGATGGTCTCGTAGTTTATTCGCCCATCCGGAGGTAAATTCTCTCACGTTCGTCAAGTAGATTATTTTTGGCTTAAATGTTTTCGTCGTGGAGAGCGCCCTAATCTTGTCAAGATCATGTTTTTCGAGATGGTGAATAATGTCAAGCTCCGTGAAACCGATGCACTCAAGTCTTTCACTTATGAGACTGTTTTAAGTCATATCTTTGGTGAGCTTCGTCTTGATTGCACCTATGACTCTCCGGATCCTCGCAAGCAAAAACTTGGTGAATCTTCTATCCGCAAGTCCGGATTTCGTTACATCAACAATGGCCAATGGGAACGTGTTGATAGGGAAGCACCTCCACCTCAAGTTGAACCTCAATCACAAGCTCCGGTTGCAACCAATGAAGCTCTCATGGGTTTTCTTACCTAGCGGTTCAACACTATGGAGGCGAGTTTTGGTACCATAAATACTTGATTGCAATCCATGGAGAATCGACTCACATCCCTTGAGAACCAACATCAATCTATGGACATGTCCTTCTCCACCTTTTATGGTCAATGGATAGATTTTCGCCGCTCTCAAGCTAAAGACGATGATGATTCCATGGATGATGATGGTGACGACGACGAGGCTTAGGATTCTCATGTCATCGCATATTAGCTATTCATATTAGGACTAAGATTGCATATTTATTTCCTTTATATTTTATGAACCTATGCTTTGAGTACTTTGTTTGGGATTAAGCTTTGCACTTATTGTTTAAGATTTATGTTTTGGATATTTGAATTCTATGAATTTATATTATGTTGCTTATTGCTTATTACTTATTGCTTTTAACCTTGTATCTTCTCTTTGAGCCTTGTTTATTATTTTTGATCTAACAAAAATGGGGGAGAATTAATCTAAGAGCCAAAATTCGTTTTAAGTGTTTTTGAGTTTTAAAAACTTGGATTTAAATCTTTTTTAAAAACTTTAAAACCCATCTCAAATTGAGGGGGAGTTAGAATGTATTCAAAATTTTCAAAATTCGTATAAATTCTAACTTTGGTTTTGTTATATCAAAAAGGGGAGATTGTGAAACCGATAATTTGATTTTGATATAACCAAAGAATTTAAGGACTAAATTGAAAATGAGAAAAAGAATTTTTAAGTCCTCAAACCTCTCTATATGTTTAAAGGAAAATGCCTAAGTTAAAAATTTATATTGTCAAAATTTTTCTAAGTATTCTTGAAGCCAAAACATTGATTTTCAAGTCACCGTTTCGGAATGGCCTAGGGCGTTTCGGAACACTTTTGAAACTGTGAACTCGTGTTTCGGAACAGGTATCGAAACGGTTTCGACACTGTGAACCCTTGTTTTGAAACGGGTTTTGAAACGGCTTAAGAACATCGAGACACCGTATCGAAACGACATCCAACGTTTCGAAACGATATTCAAGTCATATTTTAAAAAATATGACTGTTGGAGTTTTTAACTGATTTTAACCGATTTTATATTGATCGTTAAGGCGTATTGAAACACCTTCAGTCCGTTTCGATAAGATCTTTGACAATAGCTAAAATGTTTCGAAACGGCTCTTAGCGTATCGAAACAAGCTTAACCGTTTCGATACAGGCTCTTTAATGCACCCTAACGGCTCTTTCTATTTTGGTCTGTTTCGAAACAGGGTCGGGCGTTTCGAAACGGTTGGTTGCAGACTGCATTTATGGAGGGAAGATAACATTCCCAACGGTTCTATTGATGAATGCAACAACCACAACGGCTAGAATTCAATGAGAAGGTATAAAAGGGACCTCTAAAAGCTTCAGCAACAACTATTGATCCAAAAGCAAACATCCAAACATCAAATCCAAGCATTTCTGCCTAAATCTCATTATTGTCTTGTAACCCCAATTGTATCTTTCATTCTTATCATTTCAATTGGGTTGAGTGCTTGTAATTGGGCTACCTTGTGTATTGAGAGATACTTATTTTAGCCAACAACTTCTTTGTTATTATTGTGTGAGGATTGTGTCAAATTTTGGGTAGAAAATTTGACCGAAATTGTAACGGTTACCTCCTTAGCCTAGAAAAGGGGAAGAGCAATTAGTGGAATTGTTGAAAATCCTTAGTGAAACTAAGGTAGTGGATGTAGAGTTCGATTGGAACTTGAACCACTCTAAAATCCTTTGTCTACCAATTTTATTTGTCAATTTCACTTCCAAAAATTTTAAAAATCCAATTCACCCCCTCTTGGTTTATATCGATCATTCGATCCACTCAACATTACCAACTACGAAGAATAACTTGGACCATACAGAGTGTTCCATGTGTAACCCCCTCGTCCTGGTCTGGCCGGATGACCGGTCCGAGTGGGCTACACGGGGAAAACCGAAGCGAAACCCGTTAAGGTTCCTCCTCGGTTAACGACCCAGAAAATTCTTTTAACTTTATCTTATCTATAGGCATGATTAAGTCCTATGTGAAGCACAACAGCGGAAGAAGCAACAATTCAACACTGACCGACCAAGACAATACAATAAACAGCCCATTTTAGCCCTTTACAGCAGGCCGTATCGAAACGCCCTTGGGGTGTTTCGAAACGCCTTGACTTACTCAACAGGTCAGGGTCAACCATAGGGAGACCGTTTCGAAACAGGGGTGACCCGTATCGAAACGACCCCAACGGTCAACTTCTCGTGGTCAACGAGATTTGACCATTTCGAAACATCAAAGGCCCGTTTCGGAACGCCTTTATCTCGCCAATTTCTCAAAATTCCAGTAGCAAAAATGTTCCGAAACGACCCCTATCCGTTTCGAAACGGCTGGCCAAAAGCAAAGGGACCGTATCGAAACAGGGTGACCCGTTTCGAAACGCCCCCTGTCTGCAAACTCGTTTTGGCTGTTTTAAGGCACAAGGGTGCCCCAAAACACCTCCACAACCTCTAACAACACACTAGCAATAAAACTTAAGGCAGACCAACATACAAGCATGCTTCAACATCAACAAAACGAACTAAACACCAAGGCACAATAACACAAGTCATGCATACATACAACTCATTTAAGGAATTAAGCATTCAAAGGTCAACACTTAGACAACTTCAAAATAGCAACATGCTAACAAGGTATCAAGCAAGGCATACATCCCAAGACAAAATAGCCAACACATACGAGGAGTCTAACATGCTCCTAAGCAACATCAACCACGACTTAGCCATCAAAATAACACATGTCCTATTGCTTAAACTATTACATACTCAACATTTAAAAATTCATACTTGAAGTACTCAAGGCTAACAACCACACTTGGAGTCCCTCCACTTGCGCAAGCCACCCACGAACTAAGGATCTGCAATGTTGAATAAAGAGAGCGTAAGCAATGATGCTTAGTGAGGGTAAGCTCTAAAAACAAACCTCAACATTGCAGGGTCCGAGCACGATCTAGCCAAGGCAATTCACATAATTACCAAGGATCCACAAACCACAAGATAGAGATGCATGAGCACTATTCAATATAATATGCCATGATCATAAGCCCAATTCCATAACACATATAACCACATTTGAACATCCGATTAAAGCTCATATATCTCAACACATTGATACACATATCAATCAACATTGGCACCTAGCTATCACCCGAATAGGCGGATAAACATGTTGGAACTCACATCCAACAACCACATTACCTCACGGTGGGATTACACTCATCACCGGTCTCGCGGAGGGGATTCCACTCATCCTCACGCCCCGTCGATGGGATTCCACTCATCACCGACTATATTTAAATACAATTTCCGGGCGAACCCGTACTCCTCCTTGGTGACTCAACGCCACCAAGGCCACGCGCGACTTTTGACTCATGTGTACACACTAACATCCTAATGATCGATCATTTGTACTCAAGCATACTAGTGCCAACATTTTACTCATTTCACGTTACTCATTTCACATTACTCATTTCAATCAATTCTGTGCTTAGCACGTACTCACCATGAACCATCACCATGCATGTCTCAAGCATCACAATTCATGCCTCAACTCACATGTATAGTACAATATACATAAGCATTCATATCATATTTCATACGAGACATACACAACCACATACATGAGTTCATCCAAAGGCTCTAGATCAAGTTTAGGATTAGGCTACCACCCTAACCCTAACTCTAGGTGGGTCTACCAAGCCCGACCTAGTCCATATACTCGAACCAACCATTTTAAAACCAAGTAAAACAATTAACCACTCACCTAAGCTCCCAAGCTCAAAGACCAAGCAAGCGACCACCTTCAACTTCCCGGATTTACTTCCGATGCTTCTCCGTTGCCCGAACTCGATTCTAATCAATCCCAAACACAAACAAAACATCCACAATCAATAACTCATCGTCGGAACTAACCCGGATTAACATTTTCAAGCTTCCAACACTCAAAATCAAGTCCAAAACAGAATTCCCGAGCAACCCATAAAACCCACTGAAATCTTCCATTTCAAGCATCCAAACAACCACCTAATACACCCAAAGTGACCCTCATATATCATACTAACACCAGCCCTCAAAACCCAACATTAAGCCACCCCCAAAAACCACTTTAAAACCCTCCAAAAAACCCCTTGAAACCCCATTCCGAAAATTGTTCAAAATCATTTGAAATTCACATATGATATACCATTTGACCTTTATATACCATAACTAAGCATATTAAATCAAAACATTTCACTTAACATCATAAAGACACCATTTTTATCAAATCCTTCAAAACTCCCATTTTCCAAAACCTTCATGAAAATCAAAGTAAAAGGTACTTTTAGGGAGAGTGAGATGAGGGGAAGTCAAAAACAGTATTACCTTTCAAGGATGGAGTTAAAATGGAGGAGCTTTTGAATGGAATAGTGTTTGGGTAGAGAGTTCTTTGTTTCCCGTTGGTGAAGAAGAGAGTGAATAGGAAAAATGGGAGTTTTATGGTATAAAGGGGATTTAAATTAGAAAATGGGTAAATTATAAAAAGGTCATTAATGAATGGCTATTCCCTTGTTTTTAAAATAGCTCTTCACTTTGCAATTAAATCAATTTGGTCTCATTTCAAATATTTATTTTGAAACCCGAAATTTCAAAGGATCGTTTTAATTATAAACCCGAGCCCAAATAATATTAAAATATTATTTTCACCTAACCCCTAAACCCGGGTGTTACACCATGGGTCCATGAATATTCCCTATGTTCTAAATCAAGACTATCTGCTCTGAATAAAAAGTATGACTCTATCATCTGAAATAAAAGCACAATCCCTGACTTCTGTCTTTTGATATAAAACATATATGATATATATTTTTTGGTATTATTGTCTTCTGAATATAAACTAATTTTATCTGGGATATGATTGAAGATATGTATACTTAGCGCTGGTAAGTTCTTCTAAACCTAAGGCATCCCTTACGCCCAATGGGCCTAGGGTAAGCCTTTCTAGATACAGTTCTGATGATATTGCATATTGGCGTATGGTTGAAGGGTACTTAAGTGTTTAGAAATAAAACTTTCCGACCTCTTCTGAAATTCACCATACTGAATTAATCTACCAAAATTTGAAACTCTTAGTTTGCTTACAATCTGCGTTTAGTGAACCACACTGAACTTTTTGATCCAACTTTTGTAATCTAGATCTCTCTTGAATCACTGGTTATAGACTTATCTTCTGATACTCGTATGATCAACTAAAGAACAACTTTGTTACCTTCTGGTGTAACGCTTGACTGAAATATCAAATCGTAATTTAAGCCTATTGTTGCCCAGTACATCTTGACAGTGCTAAGCTTGCCATATATTTGCTTGTGCTCTTAGCATCTCTTGGTAGTTCTGTATTACTGAACTTTTTGAAGCTCACGTTGTTTTTATCATCGTAGGTTAAAGGATCGAACATGTTGAGTTATCAACGTCGGTATGGAAGTTCCTTCGGCTTTTCTTGTGGAGTACGATACCTGTGTAATTAGGGGGCATGTATATCTTGTCTTGTTTCATATTCGAGTTTGAAACATGTACTAGTAACTTGTATCATAGTTTTTGTTTCATTGTCTGAATGATTTCTGAAATTGTATTTCAATTCAAAACTTGATTTATGATTTTAAATGGTTTGACACATTCTTTTATTTGAAATTTTTATTGTGGGTCACTCCGATGACCCTAATGTGACCTCTTAAATTTAGGTATGTCGCAGTTTTAGGGGTTACACTAAATTTTTTCTTACTTTTTAATGTTTTTTTTTTTTGAAATTAAAAATATATTTTACTATTTTGTTAAGTATAAAATAATATGTTCGTCAGATATTAAATCTAGATAGAGCCATGTAAATATACAAAGTAAATTGCTTAAATTTGGGTCGTGAGGTATAATACACCATTCTTTACTAATACAACAGATAATAATGAGAAATAAGATGGAGACTTTGTCCTTTATAATTCTATGATTTCTTTTGTTAGATGTTTTTCACCTTCATCTTCTTACAATTCAATGGTTTCTTTCGTTAGATGTTTTTCACTTTCATTTTTACTTTCCATCGATATTTGTTAGGTATTTTGACTTCGTTTGTTTTGAATGTTTTTCTCGATAGTGATTACGTTAAGATAAAGATTTGTCATGATTTATTGGCCTCTATGACCTATCATATGCTGTTTTTGTAATCAAATTGTTTAAAATATTTATCAAAATCTCCGATCATCAAAATCTTCTTATTTAGTGAACTCATCGTTGGTTCAAAAGTTTGACGTCGTCTTTCCACCGTCGTTGTTCTTCACTACTTATTTTATTTGGATTCAAGTTAAGATTCACGAAACCATTGAGCCTTGTGACATTTGCTTTATGTTTTGGGTTTATGTTGTCTTTTTCTTGTATAAGGCCTTAGTGACCCTGTTGCTGGTGGGGTGTTTTTTATAGCCTTTTATACTGATTGTTTGATTATGTTTAAGGCTTAACTACAAAATAAATATAGCACTATATTTATTTTGTGGGATAGATGTTTAATCTTTTTTGTTGAAATATCTGTTTAAATTTTTTTTGTCTGGTCAAATTAGGTGTCTCAATGACTTTAAAATCAACCAAAAACGAAAATGTAGGCACCTATTTCAATAAAAAAATACTATAGGCATATATTACAAAAAAGAAATATAATTTGAACACTTATTTTATAGTTAATTAAGCCGTTTAATGAAATATTCTTTTTAATGAACTAACAAGTGTTGCACATTATACTCCCAAGGTGAGGACCTGAATTTAAACTTTAGAGATAACATTGTTGAGAGAAACAACCTCGCACTCCGAACATGAACGGACATGTATATTGACCAAAAAATTGTTATATATCGACTAATTTTTTATGGTTACTTTTTATTAATAAAATATATTTTTAAAAGGTAATTATACTATGCACTAGCGGTGGAAACAAAATGTTTCTACAAGTGCCTTAATTTTAGGGTTATAGATTTAATTTAGGGTTTTTATTTTAAGGTTTAGGGTTTATGTGCTTAGAATTTAAGGATTGTGATTTGAATTTAGAGTTTGTAGTTAGAATTTAGAGGTTATAAATAAAATCTTAAATTCTTAATATATTATTCTAAAACTTAAATCTTAGCTTCTAAACCCTTAAACCTAAAATAATAAACAACAAACTCAAAAGGCTATAAGCCTATAACTAGTACCATTACGAAAAATATTTTATTTTCACGGTCAATGCATAATATATTTTTACCATTTTTAAAAATATAATTTTCTAGGTATGTTTTTCGTGAGGGTTTCGTTTCGGAAGGTCGCCCTCAAGCCCTAGGCACAGATCGGTCGGGTGTTTCCCTGTTCTATTCCGGTCACGATAACGGCATCGAAGCCTCTCTCTGCATCAAATATTTGCGGAAAATTATAGGTTATATATAAACAAATCTCTTTCAGAAGTGTTTTCGGTTATGATGGACGCCAAAGCTCTGGCAAAATCAAAGAGAGCTCATTCTCAACACCATAGTAAAAAGCCTCATAAGCCTCCATCATCAACTGCTGTTAATGAACCTTCAAATTCGAAGAAGCAGACGTTCAAACAAATCAGAGAGAAAGCTCATCAGGCGGAGCGTATATCTGCATTGCCATCGAATTGGAATCGTTATGCCGAAGAATTTGATTCAGGTTCCGAAGATCTAAGTCAAGCTCCCGGTAGTATTGTGCCTAAGAGTAAAGGAGCGGACTTTCGTCACCTGGTTGCTGAGGCTCAATCTCAATCTCAATCGCACTCAAATCATTATTCAAATACCCTATCTTCTTTAGATGATATTATTCCTGGTACTCTTTATTTATAACAATATATTAGATTTGTTCTATCAATTAGTGTTTTGATTGTTATAAACCTTTTTATGGTGATCTTTAGTGGCTTTTTTCTTGTTTCAGGAGATTTCAATCAATTTGTGGGTTCTATGCTTGCAGTCAGGGGAGAGGGTATTTTGTCATGGACTGGAAATGATAATTTTATTGTGGATGACAGCACAACTGCAACTCCTGAGGTAGTTGCTTTTATTTGCTTCTTTCATAGTGTAGGAAATTTTAAATCTATAATCAGAGGATTTAGTTTGAATGAAGATTTTGTGTTTGGGATTGAAATTTAGTTTGCAAAGCATTTATGGGTATCTTAATCATGTTCTTATATGTGTACTGCCCCGATTTTTTTGCGGCTTTGGACCTAAACTCCCGACATGTTAAATGTCACCCTTTAAACATGACTATATAAACCAAATTAGCTAAGTTCCGCGTTAAGTACTGCACATATATAGATTCGAATAAATTGTGTCTTTGTCTATCTATGTATATGTGTGTTGGCTCAAAAAGTGTGAGGAAAACAAGTTCGGTAGGTATGCATGTTTGATACTAGTGAAAGAATTGTCATCTTTATTGGGAAGTTATAAATATGCACCCTTTGCTAGTTGTTCTAGGCGGTGTTAACCGCGTAAAACCTATTTCAGTAATTAGTATCCATTTTGAAAGCTTTTGGAATTTTTTCTTAATTTCATTGAATATTCAAGGACTAGATGATATGTTGTTTAACACTATATTTAAATAGGCTTAACCCAAATGTCCTAGACTCTTATCATGCCAAAAGTCTTGAGAAAATTGATATACACTGTCTATATGCATTCAATAATAGGAGTATGAAACCGGTGCTTAGTTGTCTGCACACCATTTTCTATATATAGACTTATTACTGCTAGCCACTGGCCTTGGCTTTTATTCATATTTTCACCCTTTTTCCTGTATTTTCTTGTGTAGGCCTCGTTTCTCTCCCTTAATTTGCATGCTCTTGCCGAACAACTCGAAAAAGTAGATTTATCCGAGAGGCTTTTCATTGAAGAAGATCTATTACCACCAGATTTGGTAAGTCCAATTCCGTACATTGATATTCAAGTTACTGTTGTTTTCATGATGATACTTTAATGTCTCAAAGGTGAAGAGCTGCAATTATGGATACTCACTAAAAGTAAAAGTGTGGATATCGAGGGTTTTACTGGTAACTATAGAGATCTTTTTTGAGAAGCCTTAAGATATGAACAGGATTGAAGCTCATTGGTAGTTAATGAGTGATAAAGCTTTTATATATAGTTTTTTGTTGTTGTTGTTGTTGTTGAATTGAAATTTTGGTTGTTCTTTTTACTTATTAATTTAACTTCAATATAATTAGACTTGAGTATCTAATGACACATAATCCGGTTTGTATGCCAGCATTCTGAGAGATCAAAGGTAAACAACGATCGGGAATCTCAGCAAATGCAAGCGGCAACTGATAAAAAAGAAGCTGCAAAGACAACTGAAGAAATAACTCAAAATGATTTCCCTGAGGTCAACTTTGCTGCTAAAGTTGTTGAGGATATGTCATTTGGCACTAGCAGCCAGGCCATAGATGCAATATTGTCTAACAAAGGGTTGGGTTCAATGCCTGAAGTTCATGATGATTCTATTTCCGGTCAATGTGGCGAATTCAGTGAAAGTAGAGCAGCAGTCGGTCTCAATTCTACTTCTGTATCCAACAAAGAAATGCCAACATTTGAAGCGGCAGCTGCAGAGGCCGAATTGGACATGCTTCTTAATTCTTTCAGTGAGACTAAAGTTCTCGGTACCTCCAGCTCAGGTTCCAAAAAACCCTCGAGTGATCTCTATATGGAAGGCTCTCCATCTGTACCGCAATATACAACAAAGGGCATCGATTCAGTCAAAGCCCCACCCAGATCTTCCAATTTTGATGGTTTACTTGATGATTTATTACAAGAAACATCAACAACAGTAAACCGAGGTATCGATTCATCTAAGACTGCAGCAGTTAATTCAGCTTTTGATGATATACTTGATGATTTACTACAAGAAACATCCACAATGGTAAACCCAAAAGGTTTGTCTGAGCAAAAGTTTGCGAAAGCTGCTTCGGACAACAATGTTGGGTCTTCATCCTCGCAACTGGTCTCGGAGTCAAAAGTTTTGAATGATTTCGAATCATGGTTAGATACGATTTGATGGTTGGTGATACAAGAAACTTCACTCATGTAAACCTGCTATATAAATTGCTGATCAAATTTGGCTTTAAAATTTCTTAGTATAATATAGAAAATTCACCACCTTTGAAGCTTGGGAGATCTTATGGATAATGAAACACTCTTATTGGACAGATATCATACAATGAGTGCGAACGTATATTAATACTACTACTCCAATTAGACGATGACATGTCATAATTTGATTGGTAAAAAATGATCCAAAATAAAGTATGTTTGCTTTGACAAATTATCATCTCTATCAAAACCACATGCTTTTGTCATATGAAACTGGTTTGTACAGTTGATTTTCTTCTCTTGCCTTGCAATGTTGATGAATGGTTAAACATAAGTGAAAAAAATGTACATATATATACTTTATTTTTTGCCCAACCATGACCCTAAACATGGAATTAAGCAAAGACAAGCGAACCCCTATTGTTTGCAGAAGCTATTATTTCGCTAATATGTTTGCTTGCTAGCTAAGGGATAAACAATTTATTGTTCAAAATGGCAAAACCTTAACTCCTTATATTCAACGCATCTTGTAAAAAAAAGCTCTTAAGGTATGCGGAAGCATAATATTGTCGGAAAACAGGGGAAATACCCGAGTTCGACACAGCAAAGCAGTTTCATTTTCCCTTGAACTTGCTGCTGACGGAATCGTATCTTGGGACATTGATGACTGCAAAACAAGAGCAAAACCAATGAGTTAATCTTTTAAAATGCATCCTAATAAAACAAATGAAACATGGTGTTTTTAAGTTCTAACTAAACAGAGAACTACCATTCCCATATGATGCCATTGTGAGATTAGAAGATAGAAGCTTCTCTGCTACTGACGAAATATCCTTCGGTGAAATATCATCGACGACCTTCAAGAAATGCTCCACAGGCTTCCTGAAAAATTCAAAACAATTTTATTAGATGAAGAAAATATCAAACTACTCGTAAACCGAAATATGGAAAGTAAACAGTAATAGATATAGATGTTGACGAGAAGCAATTAATTAGCAGTGTCCGATCACGGAAATGGAGAAAAGCTAGAATCTTATAAATGGTCGTACCTCTCACCGTATGTCAGGATTTGTTTGCCAATATCTTCTGAAGCAACCGCCTGCATAAAACACCTCACAAGTAAACAGCAAAATTTGGCAGGAGAACATGAATTCTCAACCAGCAGGATTAAATTCAACTATAATAAAGAAACTAAAGAGAGTTTACATACTCTGGATTCCAAATTCATCAAAATGGCAGACTTGGTTGACTGTTTAGCACGGTCCAGTTCTTTCTGCTCAACTGTAGAGAACACCATGAAAAGTGTTTCAATAACAGGTCATCGAGTGAGTGTTACAGCAAATACCAAGCAATTGCCGGAATAAATAGCTGCTAACCTTGTCCAGGTGTTGCAACAGCAATAAGCTCCTTGACAGCAACATCAATGGCAGATGGTACAAAATCAGAACCCTGAGTCCAGAAACATCAGTGTCATCAAGATTAGTACTATCAGCAGACAGAATCTGTACAATAGGAAATCTAGAATCAATTTAGTTAAAAGGCCAATAAAAGAGAGACGAGGGAATAGATGAGTAACAATAATAGAACAATTGGTTAAGCCAAGAAAACCTTCAAGTGCGTGTGGCCTTGTACCCAAGCCAATTACTAGCATTTAACAAATACATTTCATGCAAGAAAATCAGGCTATCAACAATTTAGTTGTGAAAGTCCCCATAATTAGTTTACATGGAAGTTGGCAATTTCACTCTCCCACAGCTGTAATTGGAAATCACTAGCATTTAACATCATTTAACTGTCATGTTTTACTAGCTTTACCATTCAAGAATTTCCTAATTCAATCAACCAAAGGAAATATAAACTCCAGAATACACCATCATAACCTGATCTGTTGTCCTATATTTTTGGCCAAGCCTTTGGCTTCAACATCACTAGTGCCAAAGGAAATAGTAAAACGAAACAAAAAGAACGAAAGAGTAGCAGTGGAGATAAAAAGCGAACAAAAAAAGAATCTCTCCCCAACAACAAAAAAGACGAGAAATCCATGCAGGACAATGTGAAAACCAATAAAGAAAGTTATGAACTTGAGCTCTTGCTACACAAAGACATACAAGAGCAGGGAAGATTAGGAATAAAGAACTATACAGGAATTAGCAATGAAAGGTTTAAAAGCAAACTTACAGTTGTAGCTTGTATTCCAAATAAACCAGTATGGTTGTAAATGCTGTTGAATGCTGAAAATGACTGAACTTGTGGATACTGATTCAAGACGCGACGATCTGCTCATAATTTAGCCAAAGCACTTTCAGGCTGAATTATACAGATTGGCTAAATTACTAAAAGAAATTAGGTGTCTAGTTTCAGAAAAAAAGTTGAAGATAAAGTATTCACTAAAATAGCAAATGACTTTTTTCTACCTTGCATTAAAACTATAACATGTCATATACTGAAAAATAAAGAGTATACACCACAATTAACTTACATAGTCTTGAATACATTCCTTTTCCAGGGCCACCAGCTGAAAACGATCCACCTCCACCCATTAGAATCTAGTGAACAATCAGATTTATTGTTTATCAATCTTCCTATATTGAAATCATGGTAGCAAGCAAGGAGAACAAAAAATGCAATAAAAATAAAGCAAGCAAGACAAAAAAAAAAATTAATAGCAAGTTTTTCTTTTATGAACTACATCAAAAATAAAAACATTGCATAACAAGGACATTGGGCAGATAAAGAAATCCAATGTTAGAACTTAGAAACCTGAAGAATGGTCAAAATTATAGCTTCCTTCTCATTGTGCCAACCACCGGGAAGTTCAAATGCAAGAGCAAAATGAGTTAGATCCTGCAGTTTAAAATCATCTGCAACTCAGACTGGGAAGAAAAATAAAAGCAAAAGTCTTTTTTTAAGTATTTTTTTATGATGCATACCCCTGAATCAGCCTGGCAACGATAATCTCCTCCAGTATACACAGATTTTGGTTCCTGAGCACGAGGGATATTGGGAAGGTCTGACAAAAGTGGTTCTGCAACAGACAACAATTCTTCATGTTCAACACCAGTTGCTGCCAGTACCATCCGAGAAGCAGTAAAATTTTCCTGATATTTTCATGGCAAAACAAATTTACTAGTGAGAAGGATATACAATGGTCCGCTACAATGTAAAGTACAATAAACTATTAGCAGTTAAAGCATAACAAATTAAGTTTTATTAGACTCACCACAACAAAATCCTCCAAAACTGTACTATTCAATAAATTAACTGCAGATTCTGGGGCTAAAAGAGGATTTGCCAATGCCCCAGAATAACCAGCCGAGTGAATGGCTTCTAAAAGCAAGCCATGTGGATCCTTTGCTGCTTCGGCAATTTCTTCTTTCACTTTCTGAAGCTGCACAAGGTGAAATGAAAAATTGCAATTTCACAAGGGCGTTTAATCTGAAGCTGCACAAAATTATTTAGCACAAAAGCAGCAAGATTAAGATATTTACCTGTTCATTGACCTCCCAATCCAAGAAAGCAGGGTTTCTCACACAATCAACAAGCAACTCTACCATTTCAGGAACATAAGTCTTCAAAGCATCAAAGGTATATCCAATCTGCTCCCGAGAAACTGCAGCATTCACATTGCCACCAATTGCCTCTACTTCCCTCACAATACGCAAATGGCTTCGGTTTGTTGTGCTTTTGAAGGCCATACGCTCAAGTAGGTGTGAGACCCCAAATGAGGCTGGTGACTCATAGATTGAACCACAGTCTATATATAATCCTATTGATGCAGTGGGACTCTGCTTGGCAACAAAAACAAATAGCCAATTCCTCAATAAACTAGAAAAATAGTTCTCTTCTTTTAGAAGATAACTCATATAGGGAAAAAAATCCTTCACAAAAAGAATACGTACTGGTGAGGTTTCTGAAGCAACATTGATGCCATTCGGAAGAGTCGTAATCTTAGTTTTGCCAGGTTCAACATAATCAGGCAATGAAGGTGGTAGGACAACACCTGGTAGGGGAAAATCTAGTGGCGGTATGGACTTGGACTGACTTCCAGTCAGCCAACTTAAGAGGCCGCCAGAGGAGGAGGATGTTGTAGCAACAGTAGTGGAACTTGCAAACCTTGCAGGTGCTACACGGAATGTGCGACCCTAATATGTGGAAAACTTTACCAAATGAATCATAACTGAAGAGACCGCTACCTTCAAAATAATAACCCTTTTGAAGTTGACATGTCTAACTTGTTTTAAAGAATTTCCTCCCAAACAAATAAAACAATTAAATGAAAAAAAAAACAGAAGAGGATCAATAAAAGAAAAACATAAGTATTTTGGCAGGCCGTCACCCTCATAATTGTAGCCATAACTGAAGAAAGTTATTGCCAAAAGCTCAAAACCATTGGTCAAGTATAAAATTAAGTGACGGGCAGATCTATCTTGGAGAAGATTCCTTTTCCGAACAGATAAACAATTGTTCGGAAATTTCTTTGCCAAGTACTAGCAGCTTTAAGCAATTAGTCGGATAAACCTAAGTATCATAGGTCAAGCAAAAAGCAATGTGAATCTCTCTAAAATATACGTGGGTAAGAATTGATAGTCAAATTTCCAACGGATTGAAAAAGTTGTAAAGGTACACAGCCAACTTTTGTCCTTGAAAATTACGCTTTCTAAGACTGCTTATAAAACACTACTTTGGAAGGAGATAGATAAAGTACACAATCCACTCTAAAGGCCTGGTCACTCAATGCGTTAATTAACAAAATTGAATACAAAAAAAAGTCACTCAATAAACATGTAGTCTCGACCTGATGGAAGCTCAGATGCGTAATCAAGTCCAATTTCTTATTTGTTAACTAAATATAAATATATTTCATTATAAATCTAAGTAACAAGATAAGAATCAGTGGCAAACAAAAGAACAGATCTATCATCTAAAAATGAAAGCACACGCAGATTGACGAATAAGAAAATCAAAGCAGAATCGAATCGAATTAGCTCTGTAATATTCGGGATAGGAGTCCGATTACGACAGTGAGATCGAATCATCAGCGGCCATAAATGAGGGTTTCGGGAACTGCTGGACTTACCTTGAGAGCCCGGAGGCGAGAAGCCGCGGTTCGGTACATAGTGATCGGCGGTCTCTGAAAAGCTTTAGATCGTACGGACGCTGTGAATTCGGTCTGGTATGGATGTCGAAGGGCTTTGTGGGAGATGCTAGCGACTGGCTTGAGCCGTTGGTGTTTTTGCTCCGCTTCGGTATGTGAGGGATTGGGTTGGCCGATGATGAGGATAATGGCACGTGCGGAGTTATCTCGAGACACGTGTGAAAAGAAATGGGATGCAATCTAAGCTGTCTATCATGTGTGAATGAAGTCTCTGATGATGATCAACCCTTGCCGTATGATTGGCCTACTACTTTTTTTTTTTTTGAATAAGAATAGGTATTGGGGGTGAGTCTAAAAAGAAACGATTAATTTAAGGTTAATACAAAACGGTATGTTTTCAGCCGTTAGATAAGACTTTAGATAAAAAAAAATAAAAAATGATCGTTGAGTTTAAAAAAAATAAAAAGAAAAACGAGAAAAAGAATTGAAGATCAATCGTTTAACCTTATAGAAAAAAAAAATCGAACGACATTTTTTTTTATAAATTCACATTCTTCTTTCTTCCATCTTTTTCAACTTCAATTCCTTTTAAGTTTGTATTAAAATAGAATAATATTTGAGGTAAATTTTTTATTCTTAACATATCAAGCTTTAAAATAAAATTTATGTCTTTACATATGAGTGTTATGGGGTAATCAAAATTTTGTTGGTGTTATGCTTTAAGAAAAGTTTTGAAATGATTTAAGAAATGGGTTTGTCTCTTCCATTAATCCTTGTGTATTTCAATGATATTTGTTAAATAGTGAATGAAAGAGCAGAGTCTTCTAAAAACATAGATAAGAAACAAGTTTAAAGAGGAATAAAGGAGTCATCTCTGGAGTGTTTTGTGCGATGTAAAACACTTTTATTACTAGTATTAGGGATGACAATATAATCCGAATCTAAAGAAAAAATTTGATTTAAATTCGATCAATTTTTTTTTTGAATTCGAATCTAAAAAAAGTATGAGTCCTAATAGAAGGTGAATCAGATATGGACATTACCATGATCTGATCTGAATTCGATCCAAATTCATACTCCCTCCGTCCCACAATTTTTGTCTCTTATTGACTTTTTTTGGTCAATTTTTTTCAACTTTGACTCATAATTATTTAAAATGTATCATTGATAAAAAAAATATGAAAAATATATTTTAAAAATCTCTAATCGAGTAGTTTTCAAATATATATTTTATAAAAAAATTAATTATTTAAAATATTCAATATAATAATAGTCAAAGTTTAACAATTTTGACTTTCAAAAAGTCAATATGGGACATTTTTTATGGGACGGATGAAGTATTTGATTTGAGTTCGATCTATATATGAATCAGAATAAAAATATTTAATACTCTTAAATTTAAAAAAATATAGATATATATATATATATATATATATATATATATATATATATATATATATTGAAATCCTAATTAAGCTGAATTGGAATTATATATATTTAATATATATATATATATTTATTGAAATCTTAATATAAGTTAAATTAGGATTGCAAAGGCTATATAAGGACATTAGATATCTAACAATCATTAATGCTTTTTGGAAAAAAATCTTCTAAATCGACATCGTGGAATTGTGATTAGGTATTTATCTTCTCCAAATTCAAATTTTCAGATTTTAAACAGGTAATTTTTCTTCCTTAATCACTCTAATTTGTTTGATAAAAATTATTTATTATTTTTATTTAAAGATATTTGTTTGAGTTGTTACTTTAAAAAGAAAAAAATTAGATTCAGACTTTTGAATTAGAATTTAGATATTTTAATAGATCAGACTCGAATTTATGTAATCGGACTTGGATTTTTTTTGGAGCTCCGATTATTAATTAGACTTGGACTTTATAAAGTCCGACCCAAATCTAATCCATTGTCATCCCTAACTAGTGTGATGCATACGAGTCATAAACATTAGTTTTGTAGGTTAAATGTGTACTAAAGCATGTCATGTTAGATTTCATGAATTAATATTCATGAGATGAGATTGACGTTAGGAATACTTGCTAATGATGTTAAATGACGCATGAACAATGTTGGTGGCTTTAGGTATAGTCTTAAGGAGACTATGAAACGATTAAAGTTAAATCAAAGAGCATTTTCGAGCTTAAAATGACATTTGTTATATTTTAATATAAGTATTATTCTTGCAGTATCAATGATATTTGAACGAATGTAAAAATTTAAGTAAAAATATCATGTAGTGTCGATACAGTTCTTGACGGTATCTATACTATTTTTACATATTACATAAAAATTTCGAAATTTTGAAACCAGATACTTATACATTGTTCTCATCTTTGTATATATTTACATATAAAATTTAATATAATTGTACATATATATTTTGCCTTATTACAACTTTTATTTAACATTATACTTACACGTATTTTACTTTTCAAGCATTTTTTTAATAATATATAATCTTCAAACTTATTGTTTTGGTTAATAAAATTTATTGAAAATTAGAATTAAATTGTTGCAAATATGTTATTTTTTACAGGCTGACTTATTTGATTTCTTTAACAATGTCTCTTTGTTAGACTTGGGAAAGTTTGTGGTTGATTATTTTTCAGTTTAACCCATTATTTGATGAGGTTGCCGCCCTCTCTTAAAAAAATTTTAATTTTCAAACTTCGTCTTCTGATTTTGATCCACCACAGACATCAGATGCTTGATAGATTTGTTTCTCTTATTTTTCATGATTTGCATCTATATGTCTTTAGTTGTCATTATGAATTTATAGATAACACTTTGAATGTTGTTTTTGTTGTACTGATGTTTTAATTTTATAGTTTCATTTTAAATGATTGGGATATATTTGAATATTCTACATTATACATATATTTTAAATTATGACATTGATCTTATGTAACTATGAATATTTCCTGCTAAAAATAATATTATAAAAATATAATATAATTTTAGATGATATTTGATTTATTAAATAGCATTACAAATCCTACTCACATTTGTAAAAGAATAGAGAAATATATATCATATGTTTATAGAGAACATTATAAACTTGAAATTACCAGTACAATAAACATTATAAATATTTACAATTAAATTTCAACAGAAATTTAAATTAAATTTGAATAATAAAATGATACACATTAACTTGACTAATTTTTTTTTTAACTCAACTTATCGAATAATCAGTGTGTGACTGAAATACAATAGAAGATAACATCTGAGAGGGTCAGACATTGTTAGGCCCAATCCCCGGGAAAATGTGCTTAAAATGACTGACCAAGTATTTTCTTCCCCTGGGGTTTTCTAAGGATTTGATGGACTGGGCGAGCATTTTCTTTAAATTGTATATACTTTGAAATCTTAGTTTATATCATTTTCCAAAGTAATATTTCATCATATTAGTATTTTTTTGACATAACATCATATTAGTAATGTGTTCCAGCGAAAACATATTAGTAATAAGATCCGGGTGAAAGGTGAGTGCAGTTATGCCGCGCGTGTTCTTTTAAATATATTCATGGATTATTATTCGTACTCATTTTCGAGTATTCAACTGATCTTAAAAATGTTTTTGAAAAAAAAATCTAAATAACATAATTTATTTTAGAGTTGAGTGGTATTTTAAAACTTTTTGGGACTAATAAATTAGTAAGGCAGGGGGGTTTATTAGTTTTCGTTTCGTTTCATGCAATCTTTATGTACATCAAACCTTAAATGCACACAAATTTATAGATGATTCAAATAATACAAACATATGTCTCCCTCCCATCTTTCATGGTTCAATTATGGATGCAATGGTGAACTACACCATCAGATATCTTAGTCATGTTTGAAAGCTCTATATGTAATTCCCCCAGTGTGAGCTGAACTAGAATGAATTACCTTAAAGTGCCATCTCAGCCTGCAATGCAGCGAGTTCATCTTCCTCGGCTGTGCGCTTTTGAGGAACGGGTCGAGCCTGTTGCCTGCCAGCGGGTACCTGGACCGGAGCTGCAGGAGCAGTTGTTGCAGGTTGGAGTAGTTGCTCTTCCAACTCGGCACCTTCAAGTTCTTCGAGTTCTGCTTCCAATTCATCCTACAGCATCAAATGTGATCAACTCATTTTTAGATGCATGTAATTTGTAAATGCCAGACATGACATTCGTAAACATCGATAACAGCAGTAGGAAGAAAAAGAGGAGTGGGTCAGAAAGTAATAACCTCGTCAAAATCAGCTGCAGCTCCGATAGGATTTGAAAGTGCTTCCTGAATCTGTTTCATATTCTCAGTTTGTTCGTTGATTTCATCCATTGTTTTGTCGACGTCATCTATATTCCTGTAAAGAAAGCCATTTTCGGTAAAACAGTGAGAATTAGCCACCGCCTGTGCTTCATCAAGCTACCACGTTTCAATAGTGTGGTAAATAGCGATGCAAAGGGGCAAGTACACGGAGAAAAGACTATTTAGGCTAACAATAAAAATATGTTGGTTACATACGTTGCTTTCTGCATCGCCTTCATTGCTGCTGCTCCAGTTCTCAATGCATCTACAGTCTCAGTAGTGGCTTTGGCGCCTTCTAACAATATCATCTATAGAAGTTGATATAGATCAATCAGAGCAACACCAACAAAAATAGAAAAGAAAACTCAAAAAGCCTCCTAGGACGTGGTTAAAACAATAAATTAACAAAATTTAAAGCTTACTTGATCATGAACACGAAGCTGGAAGTTCCCAAGCTGCTCGATTTGCTGTTCATATAGTTTCTTCCTCTTCAGGCACTGTATAGCCGCTGCATAAGAATGACACAATGAATACCAAGAGTCGACAATATATATCCGGCAATCACAGCACACAACATGGTTTTAACTTTTAAATTAAGTCGTAGCTCAGATGATAAAAAGAATCATACCGATTTAAACTTTCATTCTAGATGATCATTGATTGTTAAAACCTCACATTACATGAGCACATAATAAATCAGAAACTCAAGAATAATATCATAGGCCATAGCATAGTAATGTTAGTCTGCATCAGAACATCACTTGATGTCTAACGGTCAGTAAATCGGAAACCAAATTACCCTACACATGAAGCTGGCAAAGCTGTAATACAAATTTGGTGTTATTTTCTTCTCTTTAGGGGGCACCTACAATCTAATTTGATCTTTGTTTCCTTTTGAGAATTGAAATGAACCACAAATTGAGGGTGAAAAGGGGAAAACCCGGAGGGGAGGGTGAACTATTATAGAAGAACCACCAAATAACTAATATAAAAACTGAAGACCTATGAATAACTGTAATGAAGATCCAACATTGAGTAAGCTAGAAGCCATCACTTGGTACTGCAGCAAGAGAGAATTTGACATCATCTGATGTGACATATTGATATACAAGCATCGAGAAACCCCAAAAAAAATTACTATAATACAGAGTCAAGAGTCAAACAGTCGAATAAAAGAAAATCAAGTATTTTTTTTCAACAGAGAAAAAATGGAAACCAAGGGAAAACATTTACTATATCCATATATATATTGCAACGCAAGAATACCTCTCTTATTTCTCCCTTTGGCATATTCCTTGGCCTTTTCAACCTCTGCAGCAGCCTTTTTCAGAAGTACACTTTCCTTTTTCTCTAGCATTTCAAGGGTCTACATGATGGAGATCAATATGGGGTTCAGTTTAATCAAAATATGAAGAGAAACAACATAAATCAATATTTTACATAAAATAAATGCAATTTGCAGCACCACACGAAATAGAAACTGCAAGAATCAGTTTTATAATTACCATTCTGGAGTTTAAAAGCATCTCCAATACACAACCACTACAAGCATAGGAAACAAATTCCAGTTATTGTTCAATTTTGGCACCCTGAAAACTATGACGTCTATTGCAAAATTTCACCTTTGGGTCATCAACCAAAGTTAACAAATACCATCCTCCACAAGAAGCAATTTTCCCCATGCATGAACTGATGAACTGAAGTGATAAACTATACTTGATGTATTCTAGCAATGTAATATTTTTTTTCTTCTGAAAAAGAAATTTTGTTTCACACCGGTTGTTTTTTCAGCGATCGACAGCACTACCAAAATGCAATCAAACGATTTAAGAATCCACCAAATGAATTGCCAGCAATTCAGTTCTTTCAAGCAAATCCCAGAACTCCTAACAAATTATGACTAATAAATTCAACCAAATAACTTCACCAAACGCAATTTTCAAATCCCACAATTCACACAAATGATATAAAAAAAAACTAATTTCCGAATTGAGGGAAAAAGATCGAGGAAATACCTCATTTAATTTGTCTAACGTGGTTAGAGCATTTGTTTCCGGCTTGGTTTTCCCGAAAAGCCCTTTAAACATGTTTAACTCTCGGCAATTAAACCCCGATCTTCTGTTTAACAACAATCACCGCTACGATCAGATATAGAACAAACTGTCGCATAATCAATGACTCGAAAACGGTAAAAATAAATAAATAAATAAATAAATAAACGCTAAAAAGAAAAAAGATTATTGCAAGGGGATCCAACCTGATCTGTAAAATTTGAGAAATTAGGGATTTAGAGAATTTGGGAAATCTGTGAGAAGAGAAAAGTTTGGGAAGTGGGATTGATTTTTCATTGAGCGTGGCGGCTTTCCACGTGGCGGTCCATTTTATCGGTTCTACGCAGATTGGGCCGCCATCTCCACCAAATGTATTGATATATACTTCCATTTGTTTGGATATTTAATGCTACCAATTCTTTTTTGAATGTCCTGGTGTGACATATGAGTAATATTTGTTTAATTTTTTTAAAATTTTTAAATAAAATATATACACCATACAAAATTAATATTCGAATCGAAATTAAGTAGATAAATTACATTGTTCTTTACTATGGGACAAGAAAAAGTGAACTGCTACCTAACTTTTCTTAAAGCATGCTACCGAACTTTCAAATATTGTGCAATGCTCCATGTTTCGAATTCACCTTTTTTTCCCCTGAAGGCGTAAGAAATCTTGCAACCTTTATAAAAAAAATAATAAAAATTATTTGGATAGTTTTATCTTCAATTATATTAAAATAAGAATTTGGCATCGTCTATTTATTTCGAATAATATTTTTTGTTTTTTTATTCTCAAGACATTTATATTTGTATTTAAATTTAATAATTAATTGATTTATATTAAAAATTACATAAATAAGAAATTAATATACAGACCATTCAAATATGCTTAGTAATGTTATATTAAAAAATATTTTTCATAATCTAATTAATATTAATAGATACAAAATATTGATAATTAATAAATTATTCAATCAAGTATCAAAAAATATTATTTTATAAATGTCACAATGTAAATGCGTGAGGTTGAATAATGAAAATAGAAGTGGTTAAATTTAGGTTATTTGAAGATTTTTTTTATTATAATTGTTAAGAGTAAAAGAATATTTATAATTCTTATGTCAAAATCTCTAATTTCAAAAAGTTTTTATTAACAGCTTTTTCAAAATTAGAAGTTTTACCTCAATCTGCTATTTACTAAACATCTAAATTAGTAGTTTTGACCGGTCAAACTTTTAATTTTAGCTTAAACTTCTAATTTTGGCTCAAACTTTTCTTTACCAAATAAGGCTTTTAAAACCCCCCAAAAATCTTCGACTAAAATCGAACCTAAACTCCGATTTGATAATCCAAGTATCAAAACATTGCAGAACTTCAATCAAACCTTCATCTCGTCGTGATCGAATTGTTGAACGGAGGAACTGAACCCTCTAGTTTGTTTTCTAAGGTTTTTGATTTGGGACTTTTACCTTCCTAAACAAGGGCCAAAGGGGTTGTTGAGGATGGGAAGTATTTCACAAGCTTATTTAAAAAGCAAAACAGGGAAGGAGATAATGTCTTATATCTGAGCTTTGTCCCTACTTCTATAACTTTGGATGGGTTTCACTAATATATGGTAATATTATATGCATGGAATACCAAATAAGAATGGACTTATATTAAGACTCTTTCTGTTTAATTATTGTCTATTTTAAAATTTTATTCTTTCACGAATTATAATTTTTTTTTAATAATTTCTAATTAGAGAAACAAAAAATTTGCTCATAATGAGTTTTAAACAATAAACTTATATTAAGCCTTTTTCTGTGTAATTATTATCTGATTTTTTAATTTCATTCTCCCGTCAATTATGAGTTTAATTTAAAATAGTTCAATTATTAAGTATATGTAAAATTTCATACTTGTAACTTAAAAAAACATTCAATCACTAGTACACGATATGCCCCCCTTACAATTGTAATTATATTTGTAACAATAAAAAAACATGGACTTTCGAAACACTTCAACATTGTTTCATGTAAATACAAGGTTTAAAGCACATGTTGCCCCCAAAATATTTTTGAAACATTTTATCCTTTTAGCTTTAAAAATTTGCCTGCCCAAATAAGTATTTTTAATGTCCGTTATAAAAATCAAAACATATCAAGTGACACTTTTAACTAGCTAATCGAGTTAATTTTTTTCAGTATAATCTCTAAATAATTATATTTAATCAAAAACTAACTGCTGTTTATTTATAATTTTTATAATCTAATCCAACATTTTTCCACACTATAATATTTTTAATTTATTATCCTATCAAACTTATAATTAAGTGATCTTAATTCTTAGACGTAAATTTACCCCTTTTTTATATAAGCCTAATCCACAACCGAATGTTCATAATTTAATTTACACAATATCTGATTGAGTGATAGTAGAATTTTAGATCCATTTCCCGTTTATTATGACAAGAAAGATTTTAAGGAGCATTGAAATGACCATAATACAAATAAGGAAAGTCTAAAATATTATAACCTAATTTAAGGCTAAAAGAAAGATTAATTTTAAAATTTGTACAAACAACTAAAAATATTATAACTTTTTTGATAACAAAAACCCACCAACTTAAAATTTTATAAAAACAGGTTTAAAATTAGTTTTTTAAGTTTCAAAAGTTTTTTTTAACCACACACTATATTTGCTGCACCCCAAACTCACCAGCCATTAGGGATGCTTATCAAGCGAGTCGATCGCGAGTTGAGTAGTGTTCACTACTCAACTCGTACTTAAAAAATCTTGTTGCTCAACTCGTTAAATTCAATAACATTTTGCTTGACTTATACTTGTTAAAAAATCTCTCACTCGACTCAACTTATTACTCGTTAAGCTCGCCAACTTTTTTACTTTATTTTTTTAAATATAAGTAAAATCTAATGATACTATTAGAGTTTAACATAAGCATAGAAATTAAAAAAAAACGTGAGGTTTGAAGAGATAAATAAACAAACATATTATAACCGAGTTAGAGATAAAATCAATATTCGAGTGTGAGACTCCTTTTAATTTCTCAACAATCTTCCATGAAGAATAGAAAAGTGAATGCTATAGAAATTGAAGTGAAAACATAAGACTTTCCCTTCTTTTTTATTTACTTTTACACATAAAATAATACTAAAAAAAGGGAACTTCAATAAAAAAAAGATTCGTTATAATTTAATTTTGAAATGTTTTGAAAATTTAAAACCAAAATTTTATGGTTAAATTACCTAGCAATTCACTGAATTTTTATAGAGTTTTCGACTAGTATTTAGACTTTTTAAAACATAATTTTTTAAAGTAGCCACCAAAAAATCATAAAATTTTTTTTATATATAAAAAATAACGAGCTGAACTTATCAAGTCAAGTTAAGCCTTGCTCAACTTGACTCTATGTCTGAATCGAGTGTTAACCGAGTTACGATCGAGTGGAGCTCAACTCAACAAGCACCCCTACCCGCCATAATAGTGATTCAGCATTGATGAATAATAGTACTAAACAAAAAGTAAGTCACTTGATAACATTAATCAAATTATCTCTAGCTAAACAATTCTTTCAACAAAAAAAGAAGAAGAAAGAATCATAAGACATTAAAAACAACAACAAACCAACTCTTCATGTCTCCAGTCTTACATAGCTCTCACTTCTCAGATGAGTTTGGTCCCCTCTTTTTGCCAAATCCAACCACTGCAATAACCCCAAAACGTAAATAAATAACCCCCATTTTTACTATTTTAAAAGTGTAGTTTTTTCAAACGCAGGCTAAACTATGCCTAAATTAACGACCATACGCAGTTCTTTACATTCATATTCTTTAAGTGGAATTCCGTTTTCAACGTAACCTTTTTCCAATAGCAAAAAAGGAATCCGATTTTGTTAACTGTTGAATAACTTGAATGAGATAAAAAAATGGAAGAGAAAACAGATAGGAACAAATAATTACCGGCAGTGACGAAACGGCGGTTGTACTGCATACGCTTGTGAGCACGGCCGCGGGGCTTCTTCTTCTTGTCTTGCTTGGCCACTTTAGGCGTTTGGCCTCTCACCTTACCGGCACGAGCTAGAGATCCGTGAACCTTACCTGCAAAAGAGAAACAATCAACGCGATTCAAAAAAAAACTATCAAAACCAAACACAAGGGAAAACGCCCTATGAAAACGAAGAGAAGTTAAAGCGAGGAAGCTTTTGAAGAATTACCCATGGCGGATTGTCAAAAGACTGCACTTCGGCTGCAGGTTTTTATGATCTCTGGTTCGCTTAAAACCATGATTAGGGTTTGGAGTGCCACGGGCCTCGCTATGACCCGGAAGATGAATTGGGCTCAAAATGATCTGATTTTGGCCTTTAAATGGAGGGCAGAGATTATAAACGTATTTTTACTCTGTAAAATCTTTAATGGAATTTGTAAAAACTGGGTGTGTTTAGTTTCGGATAATACACGGTATTTTTATTTTATTTTTTTATTTTTTGGAAAATAAAAAATGTGAAAAAATTGTTTGGTTGTAAAATTTGAAAATAATTTTTAAAAAATAAAAATAAAAATGAGTGAAATTTTGAAAACATAAAAAAAAAGTATGTTTTCACCATTTTTATTAAAAATGTTTTAGAAAAGTGGAATACATGAAAATAATTTTTTTTAAATTTTAACTCTATTTAACCCGAGTTCGAATTCTTGTAATGACACTTTTAGAAATTTGGTTTATTTAATTATATTTTATTTTTATTATAATAATATTTTTTAATAATTATACTTTAATTTAATTATTTAATGAGTAATTATTATTATTTATTTGGCTTAAAAATTAAATTAGTCTTCAACGAAAAATAAAAAAAATCAATTAATCCATTATTGATTTTTGCACCTAATTTAGCTCTCATTAGTTGAAACACACTCAATTTAGTCCTTCCGTAACGGTTTACCAATTTTTAATCACTAACTTATTAAAAACTAATAAAATGATAACACGGGCACGCTCTGAAGTGTTACATCATTAAACCGTAAAAAATCTAAAAAAATATTTAAAAAATCTAAAAAATTATAATTTAAAAAATATTTTCTAATTTGGCCATTTACTGATTTTTTATTTCAAAACAATCATAGTTTTGATTTATTTTTTCAATTTAGTCTTTATTGATTTTTTTGATTCAAATTCCAAACTCCGTTTGTTATCGTTACTGTAAAAACTACCACAATTGTTGTAGATCCCCTATCCAGTCTTCCTCCAATCTATGTGAATCAAAATTTTTACTGGAATTTTACTAATTTCCTAGGAAACAATTTTTTTAACAAATAAACACGTGTTTTAAGAAGAAAATTGATGTTGAAATCTGGAGATGTCAAATTTAATTCCAACCCATGTAAACTCCACGTGTTTCAATGGATCCAAATCAAGATGGTAGTTGTGGAGGGGAACAAATTAGCAAACTATTTTAAGGTGGGTAGGTGTAGAAGGGTTAATTTTATACATGTTTTTTTAGATTTTTAAATATTTTTAGGTGTACCGCGTGTCACTATCTTAATGATTGTTTGTGTGTTAACCATCAAGTATAACGGTCAACGTTATGGGAAGACTAAATTGATCACAATTTGAATTATAAGGGTCATATTGATTGTAATTTGAATTATGAGGGTTAAATTGAGTGTAAAAAATTATAAAGACTTAATTGATTTTTTGATTTTTTATTGAGAGTTAATTTGACCTTTAAGCATTTTTATTTTGAAAAAACTAGATATCAAACACATTTTCACTAATTTTATTTTTAAAAACAAATTTTCATTTCTATTAACCAAAGATTTTTTTTCTTTCTAATTTTTAGAAAATAGAAAATAAAAAAAATATTTTCTAGAACTAAAAACATTGTTTTTTCTACCTATTCTCACATATAATAAAAGTTCATATAAACTGTATTATATTGTCGAAAAAAATTAAGAAAAATATGAAAATTTGACTAAATTGAAATCGAACATTATAACACAATACAATCAAACTAAAAAATTGAAATATATCTAAGAGTTCATACATGGTGGAAGTTTAAGCTAAATAAAATCTGGAAAAAAAATCGCACGTAACGTAACAATAGTAGCATTTTAACTTAAAATCTCAAAGTTTTTCTATTGATGCCAAAACAACAATAACATATTTTGAAATATTATTTTTAAAATTAATGTATTTTATTTAGATGATTCTGTTTACTTTTGCTTACAATTTACTCTATAATATTTTTTTTATCATTCTTAATATTATCTCATAATATTTTTTGGGAAAACTACATATTTAATACTTCAACTATGTTCACATGATTATTTTGGTATCCAACTATTATTTTTGGCAAAATGGTAGTTAACATTTCATATTTGTTCTGTTTTGGTACACCGGCCGTTAAAAATTAACAGAAATGACGATGTGACTTGATATAATCACAGTTTTAGTCCAAAACACACACACATATATATTATCAATTTAGTCCCAAATCTATTAATTTAAAACATCATATTAATTTTGGGACAAAACATCATATTAATTTTGATAAAATTTTGTCTCATTCCTTTCCCACCCCATTTCTCGCCGGCATTCTGATCGTGGAGTTTGGGTCATCCAATGGACCCCACATTAGGCCCCATTAATATCCAAAATCTTTAAACTTTAATTATCCATGGCGTGCTTTTTAAACTCTAAAATTCAAAAAAAGTGTTCGACTGAAAGAAAAAGAAGAAAATGAGAAATTTACAATTTCAATCTAAAAATTAAAATAATGTTTAAATTGATAGATTGTATAAATTTTTGAACTAAAACTATTATTAACCCAAGCGACATAACTATTTATGTATATTTTAAACAGTGGGACTGAGAGGTACCAAAACAGAACAAAAATGTAACATTAAGTATAATTTTATCAAAAATAATAGTTAGAGTGTTAAAATAGTAATGCGAGTATAGTTAAGGTACTGAATATGTTATTTTCCCTTCATTTTTTTACTTCCCCAGTTCCCCCAAACAGATCAAACCCCCTCTCTTTTCTTTTCTGTGAAATGTTCAACGACTCAAGAACTCAAAAATCAACCACAAACCATCCGTTTTCTTCTTCTTCTTAACCCGAAATCGAGCTCCGATAACTGTAAAAGAAAATAAAACCCCCCATCTTTTGCGATTTTAAAGGAATTTTCGATTAATAGTTTGGATTTGCATTTCTTCCTTTAGAAGTATTTTTGGTTTACTTTAATGGGTTTCAATTGGCTTTCAAGGTAACTTTGTGAATTAAGCCAAATTGCATTTCTTGTGGTTTGGGAGCAGCATTCTTTTACAATATATATATTTTTTTAAAATACGTTTGATGCTTCAATTCTGAATCAAATTTTAATTGTGAATTCAAGATTTTGCAGTGTTTCTTCTTGTTGGTTCTAAAAAATTAGAAATTTCTTTTTCAAGAAAAAATAACGCAAAGGCAGGCGTTAACTCGGCATCATCATATGCTAATTCAACATTGTTCTTTCTCAAAATTTTGTTTCTTTTTCTTTCTTGAAAATTTTTCTAAGACCTCTCTGGGGTTTTCTTTTCTTTTGCGATTTCAAATGAATTTTCGGTTAATAGTTTGAATTTGTAATTCTTCTTTTAGAACTATTTTTGGTTTACTTCAGTGGATTTCAATCGCTTTCAAGGTGACTTTGTGGACTAAGCCGAATTGACTGTGCTTTTCTGGGGGTTGAGAGCAGCATTCTTTTGTAATCTTTTTTTAATACGTTTGCTGTTTCGATTCTGAATCAAATTTTGATTGTGAGTTCAAGATTTTGCAGTATTTCTTTTTGTTGGTTATAAAAAAATAGAACCTTTTTTTTCAATAACGTTCATTTCTCATTGTCATCGATTTTAAATTTTGTACTATCTTTTTCAACATTTCCCTCTTCTCTTTCAAGTTTATGTTTTTGATGAAATCTTTAAGATAAAGAAAGTTTACTTCAGTGGATTTCAATCAGCTTTCAAGGTGATTTTGTGGATTAAGCCAAATTAGCTTTGCATTTCTTGTGGTTTGAGAGCAGAATTCTTTTGCAATCTCCTTTTAATAGGTTTGGTGTTTCAATTCTGAACCAAGTTTTAATTGTGAGTTCAAAATTTTGCAGTGTTTCTTTTTGTTGGTTCTAAAAAAAATCCTCATTGTCATCGATTTTAAATTGTGCACAATCTTTTTCAATTTTCCCTCTCCATTTTCAAGTTTATGTTTTATGATGGAACTTTTCATAAAGAAAGTCATTGGCCCCAACAAGAAAATCTAAAAGCTGGAAACAAACAATATTCAAGTAAATATGAAGTCGCTTCCGTTAAAGACGCTGGAAATTCAAGAAAAAGTAGGGCAAAGGCAGGCGTTAAGTCATTTCTCTTTGATTATTTTATTAAAGATCAAGTTATTTTCTATTCTTTGGCTGTTTGGTGAGTACTCTGTTTTACTCGGCATCATCATATGCTAATTGTGGGTCGTTTTGATGCTTTATAAAGCTTATCGAGCATAGGGAAAGATTGAGAAGATGGTATACTTTGAGAACTATCATGGAAAGCTTTATGATTTGGCATTCTTTTATATTGCCATAATTTTCCATCTAGGAATTGTATAAGCATATTTAACACATTTTTTTCAATTTTTTTTATAAACTTGTTGCTTATATCTAGGAATTGTATAAGCATATCTGGTTGCTCTCAATCAGCTGGACCAGATCTTCTTACGAGACCTTATAAGAGGAGGATGGTATACACATACTAATGAAGTAGTTATTGATATCGGAATATCAGCACTGTTGCAAGGTAATGATTAGTTTATTTGAATTCACACCATATATTTTGTCTTGTTTTCATCAGTTTATAAGATTACAAGATGTGAATGATTTAAACCTGTCCATTCATGTCCCAAGTAATTATGCAAATGTAAAGGCCAGAATCTCTTGAGAAGTTGCAAAGATGCCTCTACTGTTTTTATTCCCTCGTGAGTTCCAAGGGGGTTGTTGAAAGAACCCATGGCTGGTTTTCCCTTATGCTTTGACCTTCTTCTGCAGGGTAAAGGCCTAATCGTTTTTAGTAACATCCATTGTTTGTTAGGAGAATAAATGTTGATAATCTAATTAAAAGGAAGATTTGAATTCATGTACCCTTTACCTGCAACTTGAGTTGTGTTGAAATTCCGCATATTTTGTCCTTTTTGGTTAGGATTACCATATATGGCCAGCAGCAAAATAATAACATGCTTGACTTAGGAAAGCTATGAGTTATGAGATGTAATATAAAAGACAAAAAATTTAGACTTTTGGCCGTTAAATTTGGAAACAAAAAAGTCAAAATGTCTGAAATATTAACGCATGCATGGATCTTAATGCAGGTTTCCAATGGGTTTTTGGTTAGCTTGGATATGCTGTCTTCTACCAGTTATCACTCATTATGTTAATGCTATTACAGTTAAAAGGATTGCTCATGTTGCGGACACTAGTTTATAGTTACTATTTGAAATTGCAAGCTTTATTCTTTTATAAATGATTACATGTTGGAACTTGTAACAGATATCAGTCAAATACATTTGTTTATTTGTTTCAGGTCTTGTCTGCTAAACCAAATAGCTAAACAGAGTGAGCACGGAAAATGTGAGTGCCTTTTATTATCTATATGTCACCTCTTTTTTGCCTATTAAATGTGTTATTTCTCTTGCTTAAGTAAAGGAAGTAAATTTTGTGCAAGTTCTTTTACAGATAATGCAGTTTTTTAAGGTTCCTAATTATCTGTATTTTAAGAAACGTAAGACCATTCACAATGTGTTGTCCATTTGTGCTAGAGAAACCATATACGGTGACATTGCCCATTTATGTCAGCTTGAAACTCTGGAACACTGGATTGTTAACTAAGCTTAACAATGACGGGAAATAAGATTTAGGACTGGATTTACCCTCTTAAGATTTGCAATGACTATTGTTTATAATTCCATCTGCGGCGGCTACAAGACATTGTGTTTCATGCAATGTTCATCAATCGGTTTAGTCATTCTTTTCAATCTTGTTGTCCTTAGGATATAAAGAGACTAGCTTTGGTCCAATATCTTCAAATGACTAACCTCGTCAGTCGTCATCACTGAGGTTCAGTGGAAGCTAATCTGTTTTCTTGGCCACTTCTGAATATATTTGCTTATGGTTGTTTGTTATGTTGTGCATGAAACTCCAATATATTAGAAGTATTATTAACTGCTGCAAGTATTTTTTTTTTCATTTACTTGCTTGTTTTGTCCCTTATGAGTATTTCAGAAGCAGAGAGCGCCCCCACAATATGGCCAGAGTTACTTCAAGATAAGATCATCAGCTTACAAGGACATGTTATCGATTGCATTTTAACATATATTCACCTAATCTGCAATTCTTTGACATTGATTGCATTTTTTTATGATGTTAGCATTCAGAATACATTCCATTTAGCTCTGGTTTCCATTGGTTTGTATGTAAATAACAACTGTGCGAACAACACAGGAAATATTTCTAAATGATCAAATTCTTTGTTAATCTGCCCCATATTAGAAAGCTGAAGATTCAGAGTTACATATTTTTAACCCTTTGACAATGCTTTTAAAGTGAATGCACCAAAACAGATACTCCATTAAGTTTGGAAGATTGAAGAGTGAAAATTGTATTAGGAGTTCAAAGAGACAGATCATTTACTAATAATAAGAGTGTAAAAAGGATTGGACTCTTTGTTAGAGACAGTTATTTTCCTGAGAACCCTTAGCATTTTTTGTACGACTCTTTAAAGTACATTTCTATTTTTTGATTATTTCATTAGAGATCAGATTATTTTTTATTCTTTGGCTGTTCGGTGAGTACTCTGTTTTACTCAGCATCATCTTATGCTAATTGTGGGTCATTTTGATGCATATACTGTTGTATTCTATGCTGTAGACGAAATTATTTGACAAGTTAGGATCTCCATGATCGAGCGTACAGGAAATATTGAAAGATGGTATACTTTGAGAACTATCATGGAAAAGCTTTATGATTTGGTCAAAATCTCTTGAGAAGTTGCTTTGATCTTCTTCTGCAGGGTAAAGGCATAATCGTTTTTCAGTAACCTTAATTGTCTGTTAGGTGAATAAATGTCGATAATCTAATTAAAAGGAAGATAGAGAGAAGAGACGGCTAACATGCTTGACTTAGTAACCTTATGAGTTATGAGATGTAATATATAAAACCAGGAATTTTAGACTTTTGGCCGTGAGATTTGGAAACAAAAAAGTTAAAATGTCTGAAATATTAATGCATGCATGGATCTCTTATCTGATGATTGATACTTTTCTCGGTTGGGTGATTTTGACAATATCAAAGTTGCAAACGATCGTACACCAGTACCACGTTCAACAAGCAAGCCCTCTCAAAGACATCGATTGATTGAACACCATACCTAGACATCTATACCTGTTGGCTGTTGAGCTAAACTAGAGTGGGTGGCCGGTCACCCTAAACCAGGCTCTTAATGCAAGTTTCCAATGGGTTTTTATTGACCTGGATATGCTGTCTTGTACCAGTTATCACTTATTATGTTAATTCTATTACAGTTAAAAGGATTGCTCATGTTGCGGACACTGGTTTATAGTTACTATTTGAAATTTCAAGCTTTATTCTTTTATAAATAATTACATGTTGGAACAGATATCAGTCAAATGCATCTGTTTATTTGTTTCAGGTCTCGTCTGCTAAACCAAATAGCTAAACAGAATGAGCATGGCAAATGTGAGTTCCTCTTATTGTCTATATGTCAGCTCTATTTTGCCTATCAAATGTGTTATTTCTCTTGCTTAAGTAAAGGAAGTAAATTTTGTACAAGTTCTTTTACAGATAATACATTTTTAAGGTTCCTAATTATCTGTATTTTAAGAAAGGTAAAACCATTAACAAAGTGTTGTGCATTTGTGGTGGAGAAACCACATATGGTGACATTGCCCATTTATGTCAGCTTGAAACTCTGGAACACTCGGTTTTTATCTAAGCTTAACAATAACGGAAAATAAGTTTTAGGACTGGATTTACCCTCTTAAGATTTGCAATGGCTATTGTTTATAATTTCATCTGTGGCGGCTACAAAACATTGTGTTTCATGCAATGTTCATCAATCGATTTAGTCATTCTTTTCATTCTTGCTGTTTTCAGGAGATAGGGAGACTAGCTCTGGTTCAATCTCTTCAAATGACTAACCTCGTCATCACAGAGATTCAGTGGAAGCTAATCTGTTTTCTTGGACACTTAATATGTCTTTAGGAGGACCATGTGCCACCTTAATATGTCTGTTTGTTACGTAGTTCGAATCTATACTGTTCATACTTTACCCTCAGTATTTGGTTATTGGAAATGTGTCAGGCAGGTTGCGTGACCCATGTGTAGATCTGAATTATATCTATCCATTCACATAGATTTTATAAATGATTACATGTTGGAACAAATATCAGTCATATGCGAGTGCCTTTTACTGTCTATATTTCGGCTCTTTTTTGCCTATCAAATGTGTTAATTTCAGAAAATGTATTTTTCTCTTGCTTTAGTAAAGGAAGTGGATTTTGTACAAGTTCTTTTACAGATAATGCATTTTTTAAGGTACCAAATTATCTGTCTATATTGTCCGTTTATGTTAGCTTGAAACTCTGGAACACTGGATTTTTATGTATGCTATGGGAAGTAAGTTTTTAGGACTGGATTTACCCTCTTAAGATTCTTACTGTCTTTTGGATGTAGAGACTCTAGCTTTGGTCCAATCTCTTTAAATGACTAACTTTGTCATACTGAGATTCAGTGGAGGCTAATCTGTTTTCTTGGTCACTTATGAATATATTTGTTTATGGTTGTTTGTTATGTTGTGCATGAAACTCCAATTATTAGAAGTATTATTAACTGCTGCAAGTATTATTTCATTAACTTGCTTGTTTTGTCCCTTATAAGTATTCCAGAAGCAGAGAGAGCCCCCAAGATGGCCAGAATTACTTCAAGATAAGATCATCAGCTTACCAGGACACGTTATCGATCAAATCTTGTGGGATGCAGTAAGGACTAGTGTTTTGTTGTGTTTATTAGATTGCCAGAATTTAACTCATTTGGAGCTATTTAATTGCTTGCTAAAACCACCATTGACTTTCAAAGGTTTCAAGAATTTAAGTCTTGACCTTCAGCATCTTACCATCGTCCAAAGTGTATTTGAAAATCTAATTTCTAGCTGCCTCTTGCTTGAGAGATTAACATTGATGACCTTTACTGCTGCCACGCATCTCAACATATATTCACCTAATCTGCAATTGGTGACATTTTTTTTATGATGTTAGCTTTCAGAATATATTCCATTGGATTGTATATAAATAACAACTATGCAAGCAACACTGGACAGAGTGCTAGTAATTGATCAAATTCTTTGTGACTCCATATTAGAAGGCCGGAGGTTCAGATTAGGGGTGTAAACGATAGTCGAGCTCGAGTAGGCTAAGTTCGACTCAGCTCGTTAAAATTTCGAGTCAAGTTCAATCAAGTCGAGTGTTGACTGAGCTTTGACCGAGTCGGACTCAAGTAGCTCGTGATCTGTCTCGTCCATTTAAAGCTCTATTAGGAAAAAAAACTTTGACACACAAGTTTAGGGTGTTAGTTTATGGTTTAGAGGTATAGGTTGTTGAGTTTAGGATTTAGATTTTAGAGTTTATGACTTATGTTTAGGGTTTATGTTTTAGGATTTTAGGTTTAAGAATTTAGATTTTAAATTTTAAAAATATTATATTTTCAAGTAGCTCGCGAGCTTTTCCAGTCAGGTATCGAGTAGCTCGACTCTACTCATTAAGAACTCGAGTTGAGTTCAAGCTCGATTCGAATCCAATCAAATCAAATATTGATCGAGCTTTGACCGAGTCAAACTCGAGTAGCTCGCGTTTATCTTGTCTCATGTACAGTCCTAGTTTAGACTTCGAAGTTACTTTTTTTTTTTAAAAGGTAATGACTTACTGAACATCATTCTTGAGCCTAGAATGGTACATTGGTACTGTGTATGGCAAACGGGCGGGACGGGTGCGAATACCCCCTCCCCCATCCCCATAGTCACTTAAAATTTTTATATCCACCACCTACCAACCACCCACGGTGGGTATAATTTTTAAATCCACACCCGCCCACGCGGGTATATTCTCAAATCCATCCCACATCCACCACTCAATTGGATACTCATTACCCATTTCGTATCCGCCTGTACCCGCCTATACCCTCCTATTAACCCGCCTGGCAACAACCATACACATAAAACATAAATTCAAGAACAACCACAAAACATAAATTACAAGCAACATCCTATAAAATTAAAGGATTTATAGAATAGTTTGTGAAATTACATTTAAATTCATAATGGTCCAACTTTATATGGCGGGTAGGATGCAGGGCGGGTAAAGTCTTAAATCCACCACCTACCCACTACCCGCGGCGGATATGACTTTTTACATCCACACCCGCCCACTACTCATCAAACTTATACCCATCCCGTCCCAATTGGGGCGGGGGCGGTGCGAAATCCACAAAATTGTACCCGTCTGTCATCCATAATTGGTACTATCTTCTTATGATGAACAAGTTTCTTAGTTTCTTGGGATTTTTCAATTGAGTGCCATTGCGTTTTTTTAGGGAAAACTACATATTTAGTATCCAACTATGCCTTCATTACTGTTTTGGTATTCCAACTATTAATTTTGGCAAAATGATACCTCACGTTACGTATTTATTCTGTTTTGGTACCTCTACCGTTAGAAACTCATGGAGATGATGATGTAGTTTGGTATAATCACATTTTTACTCCAAAACACATATATTTTCAATTTAGTTTAAAATCTATCAATTTAAAATATCATATTAATTTTGGGATAAAACATCATCTTAATTTTGATAGAATTTTGTCTCATCCCTTTCTCACCCTCACTAGTATCCCGATCGTGGAGCTTGGGTCCTCTAATGGACCCCGTATTATCCCCATTGATCTCCAAAGTCCTAAAACTTTAATTAGTCCTAGCCTGTTTTTTAAACTCCAAAACTTAAAAAAGCGTTCGACTGGAAGAAGAAGATGATGACAATTTTAATCTAAAAATTAAAATAATGTTTAAATTAATAGAATTTTAGACTAAATTGATAGATTGCATAAATTTTTGGACTAAAAATATTATTAACCCAAGCCACGTAACCATTTATGTATATTTTAAACGCAGGAGGCACCAAAATAGAACAAAAACATAACATTATGTACCATATTACCAAAAATAATAGTTAGAGTACCAAAATAATACCGCGAGTATAATTAGGGTACTGAATATGTTGTTTCCCCTAATTCTTTTCACATTCGTTCATAGACATAGGTGATTGCTCTGCTTCCAAGAGACTGTAACACTAAAACGGATCAGTTGATATTGATCGTATTTTTAAGATTATTCTCTATTTTCCCATAACTGTAAATATTTTTAGGGTAAATTATACCGATAGTCATTAAATTTTTACGGTGCTTGTAATATAATCATTAAACTTTTAAAATTTACAAACAGTCTCCGAATTTTTAATTCGCTCATTATCGTTAATTTCGTCAACTGACATTAAAAAAACTGACGTAACAATCAAAATATTTATTTATAGTTAATTTTTAAATATTCTCTTTTTTTATCCGAATAAATTTTTCTTCTTCATCTCTTATTTTTCTCTCTTTCTTTAAGAAGTAACCGTCGCACAAAATTCGACGTCGAATGACTTTTCCTATAAATTAACCACCGATTTGAAGCTCATTCTCTTCTCCTTTTTATTTATCAAGTTTGATCTTTTGAAGATATCCCTAAAACTCACACAATCCTCAAAAAAACTGAAACTTGAGTCCTTGAGAAAACTTTAACTTGAGCTTTTTTGTGTTCCGATAAACCCATGTATGCGATATATGCTTCTTTGTTGGTTTGGCCATACCTTGATCATTTAGATTCACAGATATTGTTTTCAAACTCTAAAAACTTTGACATTTGAAAATTTATGATGATTTTATCTTCCATTGTTTTGCTTGTTTGACATTGTTTCATTGAAAATTTGAGGCTTTTGCTTGTTCAGCTTCGTCCATTGTCCCCATGGCTTTTTCTGCAAATTTCCTGATCTTCTTGAATGTGCTATTTCAAACATTACCAAGAAAGATAAATAGTTGCTCAAACTTTTTCCAGTCACCATTAATTCAATCATTTCCAGTCACCACCTCTTCCTTTCTTCCCCTTGTTTTCTCAACCATTTTCAAAATCCCTACCTGCATTTAATCACCAAATTATTTAAAATAAAATTTCAAATAAATTATTTTTTATATATATTATATATTTTTTATTTTTTTTAAAAAATTAAAAATATATATAATATATATAAAATAATTTAATTAAAATTTTATTTTAAATAATTTATAATTATATGTCGAGCCCTTGAGATTTTTAATCTTTATTAATCAATTTAATAGTGTTCAGTAATGTTCAACATTAGTGATATTCAGTGGTATTCGTCGCACGTGGTAGATTCATCAAAAATTATATAATCAATATTTTTTTTTAAATTTTATCTGAATAATATTGCACTATAAAAAAAATCACTATAATCATTGAGTGTGTACAAAAACACAGATGTCTTATAATCTATACAATCTAAATTACTAAAATATCAAAATTTATGATAATATAAACTACCATGGGAAAATACAAAGAACACAATATGCTGCTGAATCCGTTCAAACTGGAAATAGATATCAATAAGGGTGGAAGTGAACCCTATTTCTTCACATTTCATCAATGAATTCTTGACTTGCTGCAAGCTTCTATGTTCAGCAGAAAATGGAGATTGAATAAACACGGTTTTTCCCCTAAGATTGCTTCGAGTATCTCCGCAAACTGAGAGCCAAAACTGTGAAACCAGCAATGGCTCCTAAAATCTGCCAATATAAACAATGTGTTTGTTTGATTCCGTGCATCGCAAGAAGCAAAAAAAATTAACAAGAATCCAAATTGTTCGATCGATCGCCTTTAAAACGTGCATCCGGCAGATTTGGAGTTCGACTCCGATATTGAAAATTCAAAGCAAAAATGGCAAGTGACTAACCTTCATATCTATCCCTTGACGGGTCCATTGTGAAAGTGACTTTATCCTCTTGAACCAAGATGCCCGGGGCATTAGAATCACAACCGTGTGCTGATTTCTGCGCGGCATTATCCTCTGTA
This sequence comes from Hibiscus trionum, assembly GCA_030270665.1. Taxonomy (NCBI): domain Eukaryota; kingdom Viridiplantae; phylum Streptophyta; class Magnoliopsida; order Malvales; family Malvaceae; genus Hibiscus; species Hibiscus trionum. The sequence continues at coordinate 32,699,288 of BSYR01000022.1, read as the reverse complement.
ACGCCAATTGCATTGTTAACGGCGACAGCGTTTTTCTTACCTTTGAACGCCCTTCATCTAGAATCTGCCCCCACAAATGATCAAAGTATGTAAATCATTATCATTTTTACTCATGTAAATAAGATAACTTGCAATAGAACATATTTTCTGTCAACTTTGTATAGGTAAACTTCGATGTTTAACTCAGTTGGTTCATATAACCCTTCGTAAATACCTTGAAAGAAGTTCCGATATCACCGGAATAAATCCGTGATTGATAACTGCAGAGAATCTGTTTAAGCCAGTAATAGTTCTCCTGCAAAGTGTAAGACCAAGTTAGTAATTAGTTCATATACCACTGAGATGAAGATAACTTGTTTTACTGGTAAGATTAAAGATGGAGGTTTAAGATTCTTTGCTCAAAATGGTTGTGAAATGTAATAAACATTCAATGCATAAAGGTGGAAGAAATTTAACCTGCAATCCATTTTCATGGGCTCTCTGTTCGATTTCGAGTATGGTTTCAACGTCTTGATCTGACGGCCCTTCCTCTCGAAGACGTAGTATTTCATTCAAAGCCAGATCAACCTGTTAAGAAATGTTGCATGGTTAAATGTGAGTATCATATACGAGTATGAGTTCTGTATAAGCATATTCAACTGTTTTAAGTTTTTCTATGTAATTAGAGGGTCTTTAGAAAATCATGTCCCTGTACCCATATTTGAAAAAGTTTCCTGGTGGGAAGTGAATATGGATACCTTACAAAAATGAAGAGTCGTGATCAATATAGGTTAAGATTCTTACCAGTTTCAAGGAGATTTTTGGATCGCAGGAAAAATCAATTTGAATGTCACCGCAAATATCTCCGGTTAGACATGGTAGATCACCATCAATGGATTCCGAAACACTTGTAGAGTAGATCTGGGAACACAGAGAACAAAATTGTTCATAAAAATACAAGGCTGAAGAATAAGACAAATGATACTCTCACACACAAACACTCGGGTTTGTATCCAACATGAGCATGGCCGGATTTTTTTTCTTCAAGTTTTTCCATGTATTTAGAGGATCTTAGAGTTCATATTCCGATACCAATGCATCTAACACATATGTTAGACAGATATTTAATGAAAAATGAAAAGTTGAAGCAGAATAGTTGCACAGCACACCATACCTGGCCATGTTTGAATCGTAGAAGCTGAAGTAATTTTGTTTCTAACAGTTTGGTAAGGAACCCAGTATAATGAATCTCTTCCTACAATTTCATTGTTCCAACAGAAAAAGTCAATAATCGAACCAGGTTTCCATTAATGGACTTCTAATAGAACAATTGGAAGAATAACAAACCATAGTTCCATTCTTCAGCTCTATAGGAAAGCATATCCGGACCATACATTGAGCTTCGATCATGGGACTGTATACAACTTCTCTACAAGCACATCACATATCAAAAGCACACAATGTGAGCTCCATGAAACTATTATCATCAGACATGAACCTCCTATGTTACTCAGACTCAGGTGTGAATATCGAATATGAATATATATTCAATACATGCATGTTTTTCTATGTATTTAGAGGTTTCTTGGAGACCAATGTCCGAGTACATGTCAGACATGATACTTTAACTAAAATGAACAGTCGAAAGTTGAAACCACGGTGAACTTACCTAGTTGTGGATTTAGGATATTTATATGGAAGGCCCTTGACGTAGTCAGAGTTAAAATGGAGAATAGGTAGAGGAGGCTTTTCTATTCCACCCTGCATGCAAAGATCAACAACTCATAAGTCATAACATAATAACAACAATTGTATGAATTCCAAGAATGGGGAGCTTGAAAAACAGAATCTTCAACTTACCAAATACTTCAGTATTAAAGGAACTGCAACTGTGGGATCAGTTTTCCCGATGATTACGACAGTAAAAGTCGATGGATCCTTAAAGCAAGTATTGAAATATTCACATGCTTTTAGTGGATTGACTTTCTGAAGATCATTTATTCCAAAATTCTGCAAACCAAAAGTAAATCTTGAGTTCCATGTATAGTTCGATTTTTTTTTGCATGTATTTCCATGTATTTGAAGGTCAGTGGAGGGCTATATTCTTGTATCCATATCAGATACAGGTACTTCAAGAAAAATAAAGAGTCAGAGTAACATAGCTACTAATCATTCATACACGGAAAAAATAAGAGTTCCCATGGTTGATCTCCCTTGCTCGGCTAGAAAATGAAGTGTAGGGATCCCTTTCCAGAGCAAGAATTGATTCCTCTTTCACTTGCATGACTCTTTTAATGACTTCATCATCTGGTGTTACTTTTGTAGTAAAAAGTTGGTAAACAAGCTGCCAGAAGGAATAATCAGAAACTAATGAGTGATTCGTTTTGGAATTTGGTTGCTGATGCAATAAATAGGATAATGAAAATGAAGAGTCGGAGCACCTTAGGTAATTGTTGATTGAATAATATTTTAAAATAAAAGAAAGGACAAAAAAGCAACAAGTTCAGTGTTAACAGAGTAATAAAGCAAACCTGAAAGGCAGTTTCCAAGTAAATGGGAGAACAATCACCATAAAATGTTCTCGTGTAATTGCTGATATCTATATCCACATCAACTCTCTTACCGGCCAGCATATCCATTAGCACCGATGGTCTATGACCAAATATTCCAATTTCCTCTGCAATTGTTGATCCCATTGAAGATGAGAAATACTTGCTTTCTGGGAGTTCAGATAAACCACCATAGGAGAAACCGGCAAAAAGAACCTATTGAAACAACACTGTAAGATTTATAGTTTTCACATGAACTAGTAAGCAAATCAAGACTGAGTCATGACTTAAAGTCCAAGCAGTTAAAGTTAAATGGCTTTTAGAAAGTACCATGGTGCAAATTAACTAGAATTTGGATTCGAATTCACTATTTTCTGACATGCAGTGGAATTTAAACTGTTTGTGTTTCCTGTTTCTGGATTCGGGTGTGAGTGTCTTTTAAAGGTATGTGTCAAATATGAGCATGCTTTATTTCTTCTTCTAAAGTTTTCAATATATTCGGAGGTCATATCTCCATATCCATATATCCTATATCCTAATATGTCGGACAGGGTACTTCAAACAAAATAAAAAATAGGCATGTGTCCGGCACGGGTCATTTAATTTTTCTAAGTTTCTTTTATGCATTATGAGGGTCATATCTCCACACTCATGTTTAAATATACTTTGGACACAGGTACTTCAATCAAAATGAAACACGGTATGTGTCTAACACATGTATATTTAATGTTTTATAAGGTTTTTCCATGAATTTGAACGGTTTTTGGAGGGTTAAAAATTTACATTCAGTGTCTCAGATACAAATATTTTGTAGAACTAATGTTTTGATATAATAATTGAAAAATGTTTTGGACTAATTTGAAAAGAATTTAAAACTTGTTTTTAAGTCCAAACAACTTGAAATTATGTTTGAGGTATTTTAAGAGGTTTTTGACAAAGAATTTTCATGTTTTTAATAGCCAAACTCGTGATTTCAAAGTACCAGTATCGATACCGGTGTACCAGTATCGATACCTTTTTGCCCTGGTTTGGCCACTGTCAAAACCCGTATCGATACGAGGGTTTAGTGTATCGATACGGAGGGGGTCGTTTCGATACGCCACGTCAGCGTACCGATCCCTGTTTAACTACCCCAACGGCTATTTCCCAACGGTCTTTTAAATGTCATACCGTACTGATACGCCCCCAAGCGTATCGATACGCCCAGGCTAGCAAGAGCCCAACGGCTAGTTTCTGTTGAAGGCCGTATCGATACGGTTCCACGCGTATCGATACCGTTAGCTGCAGAACAGCATTTATGAAGGGAAATAAAGTCCTCAACGGCTCCAATTCATCCCCAACGGCTAGTAACGGCTATAAACTCAATTGGGAGTATAAAAGGGACCTCCAAGCATCAAGAGAAAGACTAATGCTTCAATTGTCAATCAACAAATGATCAAGAAATTGTCTTAGCACTTTAATTGTCAATTCTTGTATAGACAAACACTAGTGAGCCAAAATTGTCAAATTTGCTCAAGTGTTTTAGGTTTTGGGTGAGTGCTTAATTGTGCAAACAAACACCTATTAGAGGGTTTAAGTTTGCTTTCTTTGTCTCTTTGTAAAAGAGGGTTTTTGATCAAGGCTTGAGTAGAAGCTTGATCGGTTGTAAGGGTTTCCTCTTAATCCTAGAAAAGGGGACGAATCAATTAGTGGATTGATTGTGAAATCCTTAGTAGGAAGCTAAGGTAGTGGATGTAGGTGCTTGTTAGAAGGCCGAACCACTATAAATCTTTGTGTCTTTAATCTTTCTAGCTTCCACAACCCTTCCACCCAAATATCCACCTCTCCACCACTTGGTGAGCTAAATTGGTTGATCGAATCGAGCACCACACAACCCAACATATTTCAAGCAAAATGAAGAGTCGGAGACTCGGAGTAACAGTGTGTTTCTAAACTACTGTACTGCCAGGCACAGAGAAACCGAGAAAGTATGCATACCTGGTCGTTAAAGAAATCTGTACACTTATAGCAAACACGCATGCCATTTGATAGAGTCAATTCACTAGCTCCAATATTTGCATGCTCACGCTGCTCAACAATGTCCCTGAAGTAAATAATCAGATTATAAACCTAATCTTAACTAAAATCTTGAAGAAGTTAGCTATTAATGCAGTAAATGGAATTTGCAAACATGTCTAAATTCTAATACTCTAATTAAAGAATTTTAGAGATAACAAAAAAAAGCTCATTTAGAAAGGCATTGGTAACTCATTGAGCTAAATTTGGTTAAAATATCATCCCATTCATTAATTTAGATTGCTCTACTCAACTTTATGAAGTTTAAAACAGGGCCATAATCAGACAGTAGAGTGGGCCGGCTAAAGCAAGAAGCACTTGATGAAACTTAGAAGCTAAGTTACTCGGACTCGAGATGAAAGATGAGGGTATGTGTATGATAAGAATATCCCAATTTCTTTTTCATATATTCGAAGGATCATACCCCGTGCCCATGTCCAAATACATGTCAAACATATGCGTCAGAAAAAAGTAAATAGTGTGATTATCAAAGGTATTATATCAGCTTATGATCATCGCTTTAGAGTTTGATTATACAGTAGTGTAATGGCTACGTTACTTGGATCCGGGTGCTAATGTCGATGCAAGTATGTGGTAGGTATGTTCACTTTTTTCTATGTTTTTCATGTATTTGGAGAATCCTGAGGGATCATATTCCCATACCTATGACCCAATATGTGTCGCACATGAATACGTCAAACAAATAAAAAGCTGGAACAAGATAGAATACAAGTTTACCCTTTATTTGGCTTTGAATTGACAATTTCTTCCGGAATATGTTCATCATCCCAAGGAGAAATGCTCCCTTTATTCTCAAGCTTGTTGATCTTTATGACAATATTTTTCATGTCATCAATGACAGCAAAAGCTTGTGGTTCAACTATCAGTATGAAACAGCTACATGATGTCCATAATTTCTCAGCAAACTTGGATACCTCTGATGCTAATATATCTATGTAAGATAAAATCATGAATTGAACAATATATTACATGAGATTTCATTTATTTTCTTATTTTTTAAGTGCCTAAAAACAGCAAAGATTAAGAATGTTGGAAGTTGGAACATTTCACTGACCAGGGAGAATAGACTTTTGGAGCTGAGCTTCGTATTCAATACCAATAATGGGTTTATTGGAAGTGAAGTGCTGCAAAACAAAAAACATGATGACATGATACATTTTCCATATACCGGTTTAGATTGAATAAACTAAAAGCCGGATCAGAGGTTGAGCTGGTCGGACTGTCGGTGACAGTTTATTACATACCTCTGTATAATCATATCGCAAGCTGCTCGATTCCATTTGATCACGTTCCAGATATGCGGATTCTATACTCGACATCTGTAGAGCTCGAACAATGGATATTTCACGTTCTGAGAATCCGTGAAGTCGTACTCTTGCAATCTACCATACAATGCATGAGAAAAGCGATGAAGAGAAGGTTAAGAAAACAAAAAACAGAGAACAGAGCAAATCAGAATGTTGAAGGGAAAAAATGGCAGACCTCAATAAGCATGGATTCAAGGGCTTCTAAAGTCCCCTTTTCTTTACAAGATGAAGTCATTATATAAGCCTTTAAGTCGTGAACAAGAACATATGAATCAATTGAACACGAGAAATAGGGCGGATCCTTTCTTCGGGAAATCCGAAACAACCTTCGATTCAAAGCCATACAGAACATGGATTTCACCAGCATTTCCCTATAGTCTTTCACTGTCTTCATTTCATCTGCTTGCATTTTATAGCTAATCATCACTGCGGACTTTTTGCAAACAAACATTCACGTCAACAAATGCATATTTCAACATACATAGGCATGAAAAGGTTACAAGAATTAAAGAGATTACTAACCCCGGATGCTTCAGGTTCCACAAAATATAAAAAGCGAGGATCCTCATGGGAAGGAACTTTAAAATGGGGTATTGGTGGAGGTTCCAGTGCCGAATATTTATGCCCAAAATTGGTCTTGATCAACTCAATGACACTCTGGATAGAATTCAAAAAAGGTTGATTAATTTACCATAACTGATGATTCCAGTAGGAGAATTTTGCAAATTAGCAAAGACCAACCTTTGTATCAGAGAAATCTCCAACAGCAATCACTGCCATATTGGATAGATGGTACCATTTTTGATAAAATTGCTTTAAAGTTTGAGGAGAAACTGTTTTTATTACATTTTCCAGTCCAATTGGTAATCGATCAGCATACTGCAGTTAACCAAGGTTGAGAAGTCATGAGCCAAATGAAAAATGTTACTTGCTTAAAATCGTTAAAGACTTGCATGATGCATGGAACAACAGTCTCCAACATATATTCGGACATGAATGAGGGTATGATCATATATGTGAAAAAACTAACCAAAAAATCAAGTATATCCATGTCAGACCATATTCATATAAACACTCATGTACCATCCTTACTGAAAATATACTCATATACGATACTCAGATTTAAATCTTATTGAGACCCTTCCATTTGGCGTATTTAATTGGTGCAATATGAAATGGCAATAATGATTAGAGGATGTTTAGTGTTGAAATTCTTTCAAATATCTTTCGTGCAACTGTATCTGGCATTGCAAAAGCACCAAATTTTAATATTTGAATGACAAAAGTTCCTTGATAAGTGCTTTAATAGAAATGAATGAATGTTCATAAAATTAAATGCTGGATTAGATTCAGTAAATGTACCTTGGAGCCTTCCATCATCAATGTCCAATAAGCATCAAGTATCCTTCCATCCGCATTTCGATTATCCCTATACTCTTCCATAACTGCTCCTCTCTCTTTCTCCAAATCATCTTTCGAGAGCCGAATCTACATATCACAACTCACAAATGCTCTAAACTGAAGAGTAAAGAAGAAAATACAGAACTCGATTTTATGTTATTCCTATTCTCAGTGTTTTCAAGTACTTGGATCCTATATATATTCAAGGACTACACTGGTAATCCCTGAACTTTTACTACGCTTTCACTATGGCCGGTCACTTTAAAAAAATGAATATATGCATATCCAAATCGGAGTAACATAAACGTGGATTACAAAAAATGAATATCAATTAGCTGATACCTCTGAACTAAACTCAGCCAGGACTTGAATAGCTTCAGATAACAGCTCAGGCTTGTCAATGGGGATCAACAATTTATACACAGTCTCATCAAAGGATGTCTCTGCGTTTTGACAAGGTCCGAATTCGGCTCCGATACTTTCGAGGAATTTAACAATGGCATGGTTCGTGTATCTCTTTGTGGCAGAGAAGGCAAGATGCTCAACTATGTGAGCAACTCCACGCTCATCTTCCTCTTCCAAAACCGAGCTGCCATGAACCAGATAAGTTAGCCTTCTAGTTCTAGTAAATTAAACATATCACAAGAAGTACAAGAATCCCAGATTTATCCAAAAAAATCAAAGCTGAACACATAAAACTCGAATCAAATGAAAGAGGGAACTAAACTAACCCGACTTTGACAGCAAGAGCAAGAGAAGCTCGTTTTCTGGGCTTAGGATTACATTTAACATAGTAAACGAGGCCATTCTGAAGCCTCCCATAATCCACCCCAAAAGGTAGAGCATCAAACTCCTTATCTAACTCCATGTTCACCGTTTCCAGAGACCCAAAGCTCAATGAGTCGTGATTGTGGGGTGAAAGCAAAGACATCTTTGGGGTTAATGGAAACAAGTGGGGAAAATGAAAGAGTCATGATTTAGAAAGTTTCTGGGAACTGTTTGCTTTGAAAGAAAAGTCTTTTATGAAATAAAATAAAACAAGTGACTTTGGGGGAAGTCTGGTTAAAGTCAATAGCAAAACCATTTTTTTTCCTTTTCTTTCTTCTCCCATAGGCCATAGCATTGCGTGGAATCAGCGTGGACCGATGGCCCCGCCTGCCATTGGATGATTAACCCTTTTTTTCCCACCAAAAGGACCTGCATCGAAATTTCTGCCCTTTCATTTGTATATCATTCGACAATGTCCGTCTCTTTCTGCTTTGGTTTTTTCCTCAGAGATGATGGGAAAGTTTAACCCACTTTTATATAATATTCGGATATATAGAATGCAATGAATTAAAAAAAAAGGAGAATTCGATTACAACTAACTTCGTGTTTGTTTTTGCTTTTATTTTTTCCGTGAAATTTATGGGAAAGTTATTCTTTTTAACAAAGGCCAACTTTGTCATCCGGTCCTTGAATTTTATGGCTGTACTTTCAATATCAGCTATTAAGTCTTTCGTTTGGTGGATCTTCTTTTGATCTATATTGATAAATTTGAATGAGTAAAATTTGAATTTTCTTGCTCTGATCAATTTTTTTTCTTGAATTTTCTTGTTTCAAAAAAAAAAACCCCGCAGGAACATGAGAAAAACAAAAGGGCAAAAAATACCCAAAAGAAAGAAAATAGAAAACACAATGACCGTGGCGGAGGCACCGTCTTACCCCGAGCAACCATTAGACAAAACTACCCAGCATATTCGAGACAACGAGCTGGATGGAAATTCTCTTTGCTCATTTCTATGCCCAACTCTAAAATAGTGAGTTTAGAGTTTAGAGTTTAAAATTTAAAATTTAAAATTAAGAATTAGAGTTAGAATTTAGAAAATTAGAGGTAGTGTATATTTTTTACGGCGTAAGGTTTAGACATTAGAGTTAGAGTTTAGAATTTAATTTTAAGTGTTTTTTTTTACTGTGGGGGCATAAAAGTGGCAGAAAATTTTTGTTCCAGCGAGCTTCCCTAAAAAAACCAAACCATGCAAGTGTAAAGGAAATAATTCGGATTCGTTTTTTATTTTTCGGATAATTCAAATCGGATACGAATAGTTATTTCACATTCAGATTAGGGGTGGCAACGGGGCGGATCGGGGACGGTTTTGCATTCCCCACTCCGTCCCCAACACTTGCGGGGACGGTTTTGGGGAATCCCCATTAAACATTTCGGGGATTTTTTCGTCCCCATACCCGTCCCTTACGGATTCCCGCAGTTTTCGGTTAATCCCCATACCCAAACAATATAAATTAATTTATAAAACAAATACTCAACGTTAAATCTCCAAAATTACAAACATAAAAGATAAATTTAGTTTTATCAAACAACAAACAAATAATTTCAAAACTATAAAACATGACTTAAATATTAACCGTTTGAAACATGACATCTTGAACTACCTTTAAAAAAATATGTGATTAATAATTTATAGTTTCAAATAATGGTATGTTTGTTCTAAAAGAAACTAGGTTCGATAATTTTTTCAATCATATAAATTACTTCTTCTAATTTTACTCGTACGATTTATGGTGAATTTTCGAAGTCACTGTTATTGTTGTTTTTAGAATAATCTGTTGTCTTTTCTTCTAACATTTGCTCACTCAAAAATTAATAATTTCTAATATGTAACTCGAAATCAATAACTGTTTGTTTTAAACAAATCTAGACTTTCGTGTGATTATATAAATATAGCGCTCACTTCCTAATTTAACTTGTAGAATTTTTGGTGATTTTTCCAAGTCATTACTAAAACTTTTTTGAGAAATATGCTGCCAAATTTTTATGACCTTTCAACATTCAAATATTCATATAATTTAGAATACATATCTAAATCAATCACCGTGTATTTTAAACAAAACTAGACTAAATCATGTTTACAACAATGTATAGATAACATTCTAATTATTTGTATAGAATTTACAAAAAAATTTTAAACTTACTCTAGCCGGCCATGCTCAGGTGAGAATAGATTTTTGATAAAACATAGGTAAATTACCCTTATGGCCATCAAACTTCGTAAAATATCAGGATCCCTACGAATATTTTTGGGGATTCTTGCGGATCCCCACGGTGATTTATACGGGTACGGTTCGGATATAGCAATCCTCGTCCCCATCCCCATTTGAGCTCCAGTTATAAAACTTCCCCATCCCCGTCCCCATGGGTAAGGATTTCGGTTATTCCCCATGCCCATCGTTTCGGATCCCCACGGTTTTCGTTATTCCCCACCCAATTGCCACCCCTAATTCAGATCGGATATTCGATTATCCGATATTTGAAAATTCAATTTTTTTTATATATATGAATCTTATTATATTCGATATTTTTACTTGTTATATATGAAAATTTAAAATTTTCATGGATACAAAGATTATTATATTCGAAAACCTAAAATTTTCATGAATAGGACCACCAAATTAAAAAAATAATTAAATAAAGTTACAAATTTGGATATTCGAATATACGATCCAAAATTTTCAGATATTTGATATCTGATTTTTTCGGATCGGATACGGAACACTGAATTGTCTATCCAAAATTTTCGAATATCCGAAATGCACACCCCTAGTTAAGAGAACGCTTAGCACCCCTCTTCACCCAAGTTTGAATCCTTTCCCCTTAAATCTCTTCCATTTATTTTCGTATCACCATATGATTGGAGAAAAAAATTATTAAATTAATTCTAATTAATTACAATAGAACCAAATTGAAAGAATGTCTAATAATGAGGTTAAATTTATTATTATTTTTAATTAAGACTAAATTGATTAAATGTATAAATATAAAAGATTAATGTACTATTTTACAATGTTTCATAACGGCCGTTAATACCTTTAACGTTCGGTCTGAGTTATTGTTTTGTAATAAAACATAAAGTTTAATTTTTATTTTATAACATTTAAAAATTTAGTTACCATTTTGTATTTTTAGATAATTTGGTGACCGTTTGTATAGTTACCCAATAATTAAAGATAAGATCATATTTGCAGGGGTTTTACAAAACCCTGTGCCGGCACCATAGAAGGAAAGCTACAGAGCACATTAAACAACGACGAACCAAAAGGAAAATGCTTACCCTATACCCTGGACCCTCTCTTATTCAACCCTCCAACGGTGTCCGCCCTCAATTTTCTTTACATTTCAGCAGCTTCCCGCCGTTTTCAACTGTTAAATTCGCCTTACGGAACCATCATGCTTCACCCAAGGCTTCGTTTTTGGTGGTTAAAGCTAAAAGAAGCCAAGATGTAAGTTCCCAGAGTTTCGATTTAGAGATAGACAACGAAGATGATGATGAAGAATACGAGGCAAGGGGTAGTGGATTTAGAGGGAGAGAAGAGGAGAAGAATTACGATAAAGACCCTGAATTTGCTGAGATTCTCGGGAGTTGTCTTGATGACCCAGAAAAAGCTCAGTCCAAAGTAAGTGAAAGCTCGACTCAGTTTTGCTGATATTTATGGGGTTTAATTAAGCATATTCGTGAAATTTTTAGAGTAATTTAATTGATGGAGACGGTTTATTGTTCCAGATGGAAGACAGGTTGAGGAAGAAAAGGAACAAAATTTTGCACACAAAGACTGGTTCTGGGACACCCATGAAAGTAACGTTCAACAAGTGAGCTCATTGGCTTTGCTTCACGTTGAATTCAAATAGAGGCAACTTTTGATTGCCTTTACTTAGTATTCATTTGCCCTTTGTTGATTGTCGTATTTGGATTTGTCTGAATCTTTGTTGTGGTTTCTGCACATTTCTTGAAATGAATTTGGAGTTTGGGCTGTTAATACTATAGTAGATTGTTTGAGTACAAGGAGAGTAAGTACTGTCTCAATAGGAGCACTTTTGATTGCCCTGACTTGTATTCGTTCACTCATTGTTTATCCTCGAATCCAGATTTGTCTTAATCTTTCTATAGTTTCTCTACATTTGTTGAGATGATTTTCGGGTTCGGACTCTGTTAATGCATTAGCAGATCATTGTAGCTATAAGGAGAATAAGTACGTTTCAAATGTTTGTGCTACCTTTATAGTTCCTATGGGTCATTAAATTAAGCTGTAGAGACCTATGACCTATGCGAGACAAAGTTTGTTAGAATTGACCAAGAGATATCGAAAAGGCCTTTCTAGATAAACATTTTCCCAATCACTCCATGATTGTGGAATTTAGCTTCGTTGTTGCTGATCATGAATTACCAAAATGGGTTGAAAGTTCTTGAACCACCATTTCCTCCTTTGCCACTCCTGGACTTATTCATTATAATTGCTTTTCTGTTCCCTACCGCTCAAGTAGTCCGTGTTTCCTCACTCCCATTGTCTTCTAGTATTGCTCGTCTGGTTGATGGAATTTGCCAGAGTTTCTGTTTTGTTTATCAGTTCTTTATTTGTCCACACTGGCAGATTTGATTTCTCAAACTCGTACATTTGGTTTGAATTCTACAATGCTCCATTGGAAAAAGATATCTCCTTGATTTGTGATGTAAGTGATCTCCTTGAATCTTACTGGTATTATCTTTAACAAAAGATTCTATGGCTCAAGTAATCTAGCTGTTTGCAGACAATTCGTTCATGGCACATCATTGGGCGGCTTGGGGGATGCAATTCCATGAACATGCAAGTAAAATTTCTGTTTTTTTTGTGGCTAATTTTGAAGTTCCACAATGAATTTATATTAATTGGATGATCTGTTTGTGCTATATTTTGGATTACTCTTTCAAGAGACTCAAAGTTCCAAAAGAATATACGTTCTTTAATTTGGATTAAGCTTGCCATATTCAGCACCTTAAAGAAAAAAAAAAGTTTGTTGGTGGCATTGTCTGCAGTTATCACAATCTCCTTTAGAGAAAAGGCCAAGTTATGATGCTATTGAAGGAGCGAATGTGAATCCAACTACATTTTACAACATTGGGGATCTCGAGGTTCAAGACAACTTGGCAAGAATATGGTATAGGTTTCAATTTTTCTATTATCTTTCCTGTTTCTTCCAATGTTGAGTTTGTGCAGGACTAACCTTTCATTGGTTTTGAGTTCTGGGAATGTATATTTTTCATGATTTCTGCTTGTGAATCTGATAAAAACAGGGTGGATATCGGAACCAGTGAACCATTGATGCTGGATGTTTTGATAAATGCATTGACGCAAATAAGCTCCGAGTAAGTTTCCAAATATTTATTTCTCTGAGACTACTTTCTAGCACTTGTATGAATCCTGGTCCTTTGATATTAGTTTAAATGAACATATTTTGTTCACTTAACTAGTGCCAATCACTAGGGTTGTCTTGTTCATTAATCATTTAGTTCCTTGAATGTTTTGGCTTCACCTTTGATCATAATGCTTTTAGTTCTGTTATTTCCTCGGCTCTCATTTGTGACCCGACAACACATGCTGACTCTGACCGGTTTAATTTTCCACTCGACAGCTACATCGGGATTAAGCAAGTAGTTTTTGGTGGATCTGAACTGGAGAACTGGAAGGAGAACTTGACAAGTGAAGATGCAGGCTATAGTGTTCACCAAATTTAGCTTCCCAAACTTAGCATACAAGCGTTTTCGGCTCATTATAAATGGACTAAGGTTCGAGGACTTGATGTGAAAGTTACTCTTAAAGTTCAAAGGTAGTATCAACCAAGTCCGAGATTTTGAATCAGAAAACATGCAATCCTTCTATGAACCTCCTTTGTACAAGACTGTTGTTTCTGCAGATATAATAGCTTAATTAACAGCTTGCCTGTTCCTCTTATTGGCTCCGGATTTGGCTACCATTAACAGCATTAAGTCTTGCAATGGCCGCCCACCTTCTTCGAATCCGGTTGGTAGTAATTATCTGCAACCTGAAACAATCAAACAAGCAGTGGTCATCATAAAAAAGGCTCATATTTCATAAGTTTTTTTTATCCATGTAGGTATATTAACTTTTTATTTCTGCCGAGAAACCAAACTCTATGATTCAGACTCAAAAGCATCATAATAAAACAAGAGCACTAATGAACAGAAGCAGAAATCTTGCCAAATTCAGACATGTTCGAATTCAGTACTGGATCGTACACCAATTCGTTTGGTTAATTTGATAATGTTATTATGGACACCATCAGCAAAAGGGGATGTAGCTCAGATGGTAGAGCGCTCGCTTAGCATGCGAGAGGTATGGGGATCGATACCCCGCATCTCCATTCTTTTAATTTTGTGTATTTCTTTTTTTTTTCTGGGGTGCCATCTGTATAGGTAAAAAACATGGAAAAAACTACCGGTACCTGATGGAGATACTGACTGAATATTGTTAGATAGAAAAGAATCAAAGGTTTGGTTCGCAAGTCAAACCCTCTGAAGAGAAAAATTAAAAATAAACTTGAATGATTCTCATCACAATCCCAAATCTTTTCCTTTTTGCCAAACCCTCTGAAGTCTATAAGAGATTTCCCAGGAATTAGACATTTTCTAGACCTGAAACAACTGATGAAGAAACTCGAAAGAGCCAACAGTTGGTGTTTCTTATTGGCCATGCACCGATTTAATGCAAGATCGTAATAATGAAAGTGCAATAGTTTCAAACAAGTGAAGACCAACATCAACAAATGCGCCTGCAGATGGTGATCCCATCACCCACCGGAGCAACACAGATTTCCACACGTTCATCTGTCGAAATCCATTTGTTAAACTCCATAATCCACCTCCGTGCTTCCTTTCTCTTTCCCGGAACAGCCTCTTCCGGTTGAACCACGGTGCCTCCCCAAAGCGTGTTGTCGAACACGATCAGTCCGCCAACTTTGACCAGCTTCAAAAGCCTCTCATGGTAATTCAGGTAATTATCCTTGTCCGCATCAACAAATGCAAAATCGAAACTCCCTTCATTCTCTTTCTGCTTAAATGAAATCCCCAGGAAAAAAAAAAAGGATGAGTTTGATTGACTGAAGTTGAAGAAATGCCAAACAAAACTGGAAAAATGAAGATTAAAAAAAGATGGGTATTTTATGCTTAAATTTTGTAGAAGCTTGTCGAGAACCGGTAAAGCTTGGGATTCAATGAAGTTGATTTTGTGTTCCACACCAGCTTTTTGGATAATAGGCAGGCCTATCTCATATGCTCCCCTGTCCGGATCTATGGCTATAATCTGCAATTAATTTCTAATCATTAAACTATTTCCGTTTTTCTGTTTTGCTCACAAAACTATTATTTTTGATAAAATAGCCACTAACGTTACGTTTTTTTTTTGTGATTTTAACGGAAATGATGATTAGGTCGTAAAACATCGGTGTTAGGATAGATGCAAATACCATGGCATCATGAGGGGTTGAAAGAGCAGTGAGGAGAAGAGAGTAGCCGGTATAAACACCAATTTCAATGGTGTTTTTTGCATTAAGTAGCTTGAGGAGCATCCCCATCAATTGAGCTGTGTCTGGTGCAGTACTCATGAAATACCTGCTCCTCAAACACACAAAAATAACCCAATCACCATCCATACCTCATAGACATGTTCATGGACCGGGTTAGACGGACTTACGCCGGATGATTTGCAGTGACATCCCGAATCTCCTTTAGGGATGATGGTTCTCTAGGGTAGACATTGTTCTCTAAGATATACTAGTTTAAAGGTTAAACGGTTAAAACAATCTGATTAAATCGATTAGTTGAATCGGTTAACGGTTAAATAAAAATCGATAATTTAACTTGTAATATAATGAGTTTGATGTTCAAATTAAGATATTTGCAAATGTATTTTGTAAATGGAGGAAGAGAATACCTTGGCTAACTCAAAGCTCTGCAACAATCCCATCATGGAATTTGATTTTTGTTTGTTTGTTGTAAATCCCCTAATCTGCGATGACATGCTTGATAAACAAGAATATATAATAATATTAACTTCACACCAAATTCGTGCGTGCTTTCTAATGATCCGTGTGAACACATTTTTACTTTTAAATACGTATATAGTATATGATGATGATGTGCAGGGACAAAATCATGATTGGATAATAAGAAAGATAAAATTATTTAACTTTAAAAATAATAAGAACAAGACTTAATTCATGAAGAATATGACTTATTTTGGGTAAAGTACACAGATGGTAACTAAATTTTGTATAAAATATAAAACGGTAACTAAACTTTCAAAAACTACAAAATAGTAATTTCTATGAATTGTTCTTTAACTCTTGCGAAAATATATCAAAATTCTCTTTTTTGAAATTTCTATGAATTGTTCTTCATGTTCATAGGTGTTCATTCAATTTTCTAGATATTGATGATGTTTTGTCGTCCGCCGCCGCTCGTCAGAATCTGAAGAACTAAACACCAAACAACCCCTTTCTAAACTCGAATTCACCATTAAAGTTACCCAAAAACTCAGTGACTGGTTCTTGTTCGTTCTTGATTTTATAATGAGTATGCAATAGCTTTAGAAGTCCGCTTGCGGAGGGAAAAAAAATCCACCAACGGTGCATCTAATTACCCAAAAAATATTACAAGCTACCGGAGTAATCCGTTACGCCCGTATCACGTCTCACCGGCACTTATCTCTGCAGAAAACATGGTTGTGAAACTAAAAGGGTGGAGAAACAGTTGGGGAGAACCGGAGAAGGGAATGTAAAAAATGTATAAAATTTTCATTATTTTGTCAGTCATACGACTCATTTATCTGTGTTTGTAAATCTCAAAACCAATGGTCAAAAAGTTTAAATAAAAATTTCACCGACTGTGGATAGACAAAATAATTTATGCTTGTAGTTTTACAGAAAATACAAGTATGAGATTCACAACATTCAGACAGCATCCTCATAAGACAATACATAATCCAACAGCAAGTGTATAGATAATCATGTTGTTGTTAAGTTAATCCTTTGGTTCCAGCACTCACCAGAACAGGTGAAACGGTGCCGATCAATGCTCGGACCAACCAGCCTCGACCGATCAGTGCTGCCAACACCTTCCATTTCCCTTAACTGTTATCTGGCAGAACAAACCATTGTGGGTTGGTGCTCCACAAATGGATGTATCTGAATCACCATAGTTCGAGTGCAGAGTAAAACTGCTACTACTACTGCTGATGCTGCCGCCACTATAATTTAAGTGCTGCCAACACCTTTCATTTCCATTAACTGGTCTCTTGCAGGGAGCACCTTTGCATGTGGGTGCTCCACAAATGGATGTGCTACTACTATTGCTACCGTTATTCTGATTACTAGAATCAAATCTTGAATCCGAGTCAAAAACAAGGGATTTCTTGTCAAAAACTGATTCTTCTTCGGAATATGAATCGAAAATCGAATATGACACTGCCTGATATCTTGTTGTATCGGAATTGGAGCTATAGACTCTCCTCCCTTTATGCAAATCACACCTCTTTCTCCCGGAGGCTGGCTGCCTTGTACAAAGAGAGCCATCAATCATGGCAACACCACAAATAGGACCGCAATGCTCACTTTTGGGATAGTCCGTTTTCCGCAGTTCTGATTTCTCACTTGTACTTGACCTTGTGGAGGACCCTTTAGTTTTCTTTCCCTTGTGTTCAGCACACCTTTTTCTTCCTTTAGCCGGTGGCCTTCTACAAATGGAACCATCTTCTAAAACTACCCCACAAGTGACAGTGTCATTCTTATCTGATCCACCATGATCCGACACTAACCGAGGCTGGGATCTGCTGAACTTGAAAACTTGCCACATAAAGTTGCGGCTCTCTCCATCAGTATGCTTACTGAATTCATTGTCATCTAAAAGCAGCTTGCTTGCTTTGATTTTGATGCCTACTTGCTTTTGGAGGAAGGGCAGATGCTTTCTGGAGAAATTGGCTAGCTTGGTAAGATTGGATGCATGTTTATCTAGTTTCTGAAGGATATCCTCGTGACGGCGTACACCATTAGAACCTTTATTCCATGCATAATCGAAGGTATTGAGAAGCTGAGATTCGGTTCTCCGAGCATCAGCCTTGTTTTCCATCTATTTAACAGGTGAAAGGGAAAAGAACACCAAATATCAGATTCGAAAGCAAAATTTGAATGCAGGCATTCTTGTATGAGTACCGGGAAGAGACTATTGAGTACATACAACCAATACAACATCAATTACATGTTTATGTGTAAGAGGATCAACATGTCATAAGAACATTCATGAATGAGTGCATTTTCAAAGCTTTTTTGCCTTCAAAAACCATATCATGCAGTTAAAGTCCAGAAGTAAACCTTTCAGTGGGTTCTAAAAAAAATTCTTTTCCATGACCATCTGCAATTCATTCAAGACTAGGAGCTAATTAACAGTATTATACATACATACATACATACATACATACATACATACATACATACATACATACATACATACATACATGCATGCATGCATGCATACATACATACATACATACATACATGCATGCATACATACATACATACATACATACATACATACATACATACATACATACATGTTCATCACTTGCAAATTCGACCTTAACGAGTACATAGAGCTTAGGCTTGTTAGTTTCGAGACTGCATTCTGATCCAAACCAGACTGCCATTGAAAATTCACATTGGATAAATATAAATAAAATAGTTGCTGCTTTCAGGAAAGTTGTGACAGAGGGAAGCTGGCATTTTTCGTTTAATTCCTACCATTTTCACCCTCCTAAGCATTAATGTTCACAGTATTAATTGCTTGAATACTTCAACTCACAATTATAGGCAATAGAAGAGTATTGTAGCATAACCAGCAAACATTAGAAAAAACTTCAAAAAAAGAAGAAGAAAAGGATTATTAACAATTCAAAGGAATGCAAACTAGAAGATCAATAAAACATCACCAGAATTCATTCACTATGTATGAAGTATGAACTATGAGAGTTTTACTTCAAATTCAAAATTTCTCAATTAGTTTCCACTCAACACTAATATATATATATATAGCACCAATCAAGTTAAAGTTAGCCGAAAAGAAAGAAATATGACTCACAGGAGCCCATCTGTAAACAACCGAGTAGCCTCTGGCAAAAATGTCCTCAAAGCAACCGCAAACTTGATCTGCAGAGCCATTTCTACCAAGATGAGCACCTGTACGGCCATATTGTTGGAGTCTTGTCCTAATATTGTCGGCTTCACCGAGATAGACCACCAAGGCCTTGTTTGGGTCAAGCTTGGTGGAGGAATCTGTAGGGTATATGGCGAGCTCGTAGAGTCCGGAGCTTGAAGTTTTGGGAAGATTTTCAACCCTGTATCGGGCCACTCCTTCTTTCCCCGCTGAATGGTCTTCCCAGTCATGAGGGCCGATAAGAATCTAAACAAATGAAAGAAACAGAAGAGATTAAGGTTTACAAATCAAAGTTAAAGATGAGGGGGAGATGATGCAGCGCACCTTCCATTTGGAGAAGTGGGAGTCGTGCTTGGTCCGCTTGTGATCCTCTCGGTTGAATCTGGTGACCACATCGGCCAGTCTAGCCGCTCCCATCCACAATGAATCTGTTTCGACGAAGAAGACCGTTGTGTTTGCCTGCGCCGCTTTATAACGGGCGTCTTCCTCATTATAAATTTATAATATGGCCAGATTGCCTTCCTTTCTAGGAACTTTAGTACTAACACATGTTTGAATTCTTATGGATTTTTTTTATCAAATCTTGAGGGGGGGGGGGGGGGGGGTTCAGTTACAAGTACAGTTATAATACGATTTATCTTTTTTTCTGAATAAAGAAAAAATTTAAGATGAAAGTTTATAATAAATTTAAAGATTAATATCTTATACACTGGCGGTAGAAACTGAAAGTTTCCACAAGCGCCTTAGTTTTAGGGTATAAGAAATTAATTTAGGGTATATGGTTTAGGAGTTTAGGTGTAAGGGTTTAGAAGTTAGGGATAGTTGTTTCAATTTAAGATTTAGGGTTATAATTTAGAGTTTATAGGTTAGGGTTTAGTTTTTAGGGAAATATGGTGAGAATTTAGGTTTTAACCTATAAACCCTAAATTATAACCATAAATCTTAAATTGAAACAATTATCCCTAAATTCTAACCACCTACACCTAAACCCCTAAATCATATACCCTAAACTAACTCCTTGTACCCTAAAACTAAGGCGCTCAGTTTTCACTGCCTATGTATAGAATATTTATCCTAAATTTAATTCGGACATATTCTTAAAAGCACGAAAACTAACGTCTTTAGATCATAAACAACACCAAAAAAAAGAGAGTAAAAACCCAATTCAAAGATTCGGAACAAAATAGATACAAAACATAACCAAAAGCTCGACGATGAAGGTAAAAACCATCAACAAACAACATTAAAAATGCATATTACAGGATTGGGGCACGTTGACAACACGTTTATTATCACAACTCAATCACGAACAAGAACGGTGACTAAACTTACATCTAGACCCAATTCGAAGGTCTAAAACAGGAGAATCAATAAGATAATCAAAAGAGCGTCATATTGATCAGCTGTGGTGATGTCAAATTCAACTCTGAAAGAAAAACAAATAACATAAAAAAAATGTACAAGAGGCAGAAAAACGTGTCAAGAGACGGAAAATACATATCGAAAGGTAAAGAAAAACTGTCATGAAAATAGATTTATTGAATTAAAAAATTAAAAAAAAAATAAATAAATAAAGTGACCGGCAGTCGACAACTAACACTAAAGTTGATGTCGCCGCTGGCCATGAAATTAGACAAGAATAAAAAATGTGATGCGGCACGACAAAGCGGCTAAGGTTTTAATATGATTTTCCTAAATTGAATTCTTAAGATTATTACTTTCCATATGGACTGGTAATTTTAATCCAAGTGTGAGAAATTACGGTTATACTTTTTTTTAATAAAAAAAAGAACGTCTAGACATGGCGGTGGCTAATCCAAGCTGGTGGGAACGATTCCCACAATATTCAGTTACTCACATGCCACACACAAACTCAGATCATTGTCCTCTATGAATTGGGCTTACTTCAAGCAATGATCAAACTCGAAGAAAGATGAGAAATGGTTTTCGCTTCGAGGCAAGCTGGGTCATGGAGGATGGCATTAAGGATGTAATTAGTCAAGCATGGGGTAACAATAGCCGACCGATGCCCTCAAAGTTAGTAGACTTGGGTGAACAGCTACTACGATAGAGCAAGGATAAAAAATTATACACTGCTCGTCGAAAGAGAAGATTACAGAAGAGATTGAATGAACTACTTCCACTGGATCCTGACGATGAACATCTAGCTGAGTTGACTGAAGTCAAGCTGGGATTGAACCTTGAAGCTGATAAAGAAAAAGTTTTCTGGGAGCAAAGAGCACGATCAAACTGGTTAGGCCATGGTGACAGTAATACTTCTTTCTTCCACAACTATGCAACCTATAGGAAAAGAAAAACAACAATCAAAGGTATGTATAATATGCATGGGGATTGGATAACTGACGATGACAATTTTCTACATATAGCCACTGACTATTTCCAGGAGTTATTTCAATCCTCAAACCCAACCAATGGAATAATCATTTTTGAGAAAGTTGCCCCTCGAATAAAACATGCAATGAACAATAAATTGCTTGCACCCTTTTCTCCAGAAGAAGTATGGGAAGCTGTAAAACAAATGCCACCGTTGAAAGCATCAGGGATGGATAGTTTTCCGACGTTATTCTTCCAGAGATATTAACACATTGTAGGCAACGATATAACAGACTACTGCCTATCAATCCTCAATGACAACGCAAGCTTGGCAGACATTAATGTAACATAGATTGTGTTGGTACCAAAGATCAAAAACCCTAACAACATGACACAATTCAGGCCAATTAGCCTCTATAACGTGTTGTACAAGATAGTGGCGAAAGTTCTGGCAATTCGATTTGCTCGAGTACTTGATGACTGTATTGACCAGGCACAAGGGGCTTTCATTCCAGGAAGGAACATCTCGGACAATATCATCATATGATATGAAATCCTTCACTCGATGAAGCAAAAAAGAGGTGGTACCAATGGATCCTTTGCATTGAAAGCTGACCTAAGCAAAGCATATGATCGTGTGGAGTGGATATTCTTAGAGGGAATGATGCTACAGCTTGGATTTGATGTTCGATGGGTGGAACGTGTAATGCAGTGTGTGAGGAGTGTCTCATATGCAGTAACTCTAAATGGCATGTTGGGAGATAGCTTTAATCCCAATCGTGGCATAAGACAAGGCTGCCCGCTTAGTCCCTACCTATTTCTCATTTGTGCTGAGGGGTTATCCACCTTACTGAATTTTGCCAATGAATCAGGATTGATTAAAGGAGCAAGAATTGGCAGACAAAGACTTGAGGTAGGTCATCTCCTGTTCGCGGATGACAGTATGCTGTTTAGTGAAGCCACTGTGCTAGGAGCATCAAATTTAAAAGATACACTCATTACCTTTGGCAATATCTTGGGGCAAAGAGTCAACTTTGACAAGTCACTCATCTACTTCAGTGCAAATGTAAGTGACCCTATTAAAGATCAAATAGAAGCAATACTTGGAGTTAGGGTATCATCCAATCCGGAAAAATATTTGGGACTCCCCACGATAGTAGGAAGAAATAAACGTGAAGCATTTGGGTATTACTTTGACAGATACAACCAAAAGACTGATAATTGGAGCATTCGATTCCTCTCTATGGGAGGAAAGGAGGTGCTGATTAGAAGTGTGCTTCAAGCAATACCAACATACGCAATGCAATGCTTTCTATTGCCCAACTCACTATGCGCAGCAATGAAAATGCACATGACAAAGTTCTGGTGGAGACACAGTGGAATGAAGAATGGCATCCATTGGTGCTCTTGGGAACATTTAACACGATCAAAGGAGGTTGGTGGGCTTGGCTTCAAAAAGATGTCACAATTCAACATTGCGATGTTAGCTAAGCAATGTTGGAAATTAATAACCAAGCCACAGTCCCTTGTTGCTAGGGTGTTGAAAGCTCGATATTACCCCAACACTGATTTTCTCACTGCAAACTTATGCTCCAATCCATCCTATGTATGGCGAAGTATATGGACTGCAAGAGGGTTAATTGAAAAAGGAATTGGTTGGAGAATTGGTACGGGACAATCGATAAATGTTTGGAATGATCCCTGGCTTCCAGGTAAGGGGGAAGGATTTGTTAGGGACCAACATATAAACATCAGATATACCAAGATAGCAGATCTTATTGATGCAAGCAACATGACATGGAACACTGAAGCACTTCAAGAACTCTTCGATCCGGATCAGGCTGATCGTATTGCTGAGATACCACTTTCGAGATCAAGATATCCAGATACTCTTATTTGGAGAATGGATAATACTGGAGAATATTCAGTGAAAAATGGCTATCGATTATTGAGGACTGCTGACCATATTCCAGTGACTGCACCAAGGGTTAGCCAATTTTTCTCTAGCCTATGGGACGTAAAGGTACCAGCAAAAATGAAGATCCATATGTGGAGGGTTGCAAACAATTTTCTTCCAACTTTGGCCAATCTAAGAGCACACATAATAGAGGTAACAAACATATGCCCGATTTACCAGCAAACTGAAGAAAATATTGAACATGTAATGCGGGACTGCTATTTTGTGAAACAATTGCTTGAAGGTTATGGTTTAAGCATTCAGAATTACCCTCATAATGGCAGCTGGATAAACTGGTTAGCTTCGATGTTCTCAATGATACAAGCAAAGCAAAAAGTGTTGCTGTTCATATCATATTGGACTGTATGGTACACAAGGAACAAGGTAGTGCACGAGAATTGTATACCATCTCTATATGAAGCACGTGCTTTTGTTGCTGCAAAGCTGCGAGATTGTGAAATAACTGATCCAATAGTGTCTGCCACAAATGTGAGAACACCTACTACTTGGCAAGCCCCCAAGGACAACTACGTTAAAGTTAACTTTGATGCAGCTCTGGTGCAGAATACAAGGGAATCTTTCTCAGGTGTAGTCTGCAGGGACAACGAGGGGTTCGTGTTGGCTGTTGGTATACTGCAGCATTGTAATGTGGGAGATGCTTTTGTGGCGGAGGCATTAGCCTGTCTGCAAGCAGTCCAGTTGGCTAGGGAGACGGACTTTCAAAACATAATTGTGGAAGGCGACTCACTCACCGTGATAAAAAAAACTGAGATCATCAAACAAGGACAGCTCAGTTATTGGACCAATTATACATGATATCAAGGAGGCTGCAAAACTATTTTCTTCGATTTCTTTCAGTCATGTCAAACGTGAAGCGAACAAAGTGGCTCACGCGTTAGCAAAAGAGGGAAGATATGCCCAATGCCCTAGGATTTGGATTGAGGAAGCGCCAGAAGAAGTATTGGAGTTAGCTGATTTGGAACGAACCACACGACCTTGAGATAGCTGCATTTCTTATTTGGTCCTATATTACATGAAGCCTTAAGACCAGTAAAGTTGAATTCTGATTTTCAATCGTTACAGGCTTAGTCGACAAAAAATTCATTAGCATTCGTTAGATGCAGTCGACTCCTTTCTAGATTAGTAGCTCTGGTTTTAGTATGTGTTAAGATTGGGTTCTTATTGTAATTAAATGTAAGGTATCAACTCAATCTTATGTTTCAAATAAAACCAACACTTTCTAAAAAATAAAAAAAAGAATTTCATTTATTAAACTAGTACAATATAATAGTGGGCTAAAAGACACCCACATGAGTCGGGCTCAACAAAGGTTGAGTACAGAAAATAGGCAACAGAGGCTCTAACCAAAAGTAGAGGAGCTGCGGCTGCGCCGAATATCTGGATTACCAGAGGATCTAAACGAAAACTCCTTGACGGTTGGGGAGGGGCATTTTGACGCTGCAAAAGGAAAAGAATGTTGGAAATTAGATTATAAAGCAAAATTCGGATCTTAGCATTGTATTTTGAGGGTATTGACTCCCAAATTATAAAAAGTTTAAAATTTTGAGTGAATTTCCAACATTTACAGAGACCATACATAAGTAAAGGGATTTGTTTTTTTTTTCCTTAAGAAAATAGAGGCTAAATTCCTAAAATTTTTGTGAAGAGCTCATGGGGTTTGAATGAGGCGCCTTCCACTCGTAGAACTGGGAGTTGTGCTTAGTCCTCACGGTTCGACCATTGTCTTCGTTTGCACCACTCTATAATTGTACCCTGATATGATCGAATTGTATCTTCTTTTATTTCCCCCTCCCTTTTTGGAACTTAATTACAAGGATCTGAATCCTTAAAACTTAAGCTCATTAGTCTATTCACAACACAATTTATTTAAGTTATTAGACTCGAATAAATTTTAATAATTAATAACTGTATCCACATTTGTGTTATTTTCTCATAATTGTATTTACATTGTTACATATTGGTACAAATTTTAATAAATTAAGAATTCATATTATTCACGTTCTAATTTACTTTCTTTTTTTGTTTGAATAAAAATTTACTTTCTGATTGCATACAATTGTATCATGCCCAATATTATCAGTTTTTTCTCTTACAAAGGACAAGTAGTGAGAATAACAAAATTAATGAACCTTTGCTTTTTACATATGTTCTTGGACTCTAATGTTCATGAGAATTAACACTGATACCAAAAATAAACCCTCAATTTACCCTTTTACTATGCCAAACAATTTTATTTTACAAGCTCTGGGTGCAGCCTGTATATATAAAGGAACGGAAATATGAACAAATACACTTGGAAGTTGGAGGCTATTTTACAAAGGTCATGTAACCAAATATCAGAACGTGTCAGGTACGCAGCGTGTAGGAGGAGAAGGAGAATCGTATTTATATTGCTGTTCATACATAGGTGCTGGCTGTTCCTTGGTCAGTCTTGCTTACTCAGAAATTCGTATACAGCTTTGTAACCCGAAAAGAATCCGTTCACTCAATCAACTTGCTTTTTTGCACGTTTAAGCACCTGTCCTCCAGAGTATAAGAACCTCATCAGGTAAAATGGCTGAAATTGGCATTTTTTTCTAATATCATGAATCATGAGAGCCTTGGACCAGCAAAGTAATACGCTTCGCGCTGTCTGCCCGAAGACTATCTCCTTTCAAACCAATCTGGGAGGAGAACCATATTCAACAGAACCTCAAAACACTTGTTCCGACAATAAATTATGTAAAAAAAAAAAACTAAAACATGGGCAACCCTCTCTTCCGTGATTTGCTGCCAGAATAATACCATTATTCTACAAAGTTCATCTTCAAAGGCAGATTGGTTACCTCAGAAGGACTATCAGCCGGGAACCACCGCAATAGCACACCAAGATGAACAACAGCTGGAATCAGCTTGAAAAGCAATGGAGTCGTCACCTGCAAGTTTAATTTTATGAGTACAAACTGAATCTTGAGAGAAACTCAGTTCGGTACAAACTGAACCCCAATAGAATATGGTTCGTGAACCGATAAGAGAAAATGCAACTGCAGCAAGACTATTACAGTTGTCCCTTTTCAAACTACTCTCCCATTGCAGGTTCAGCACATGCAATCAAAATAGTATACTCCCAGTCCCAGAGATTCTAAAATGTAGGGGGGTTTTTTTCTTGAAGAGAATATAAACTCAAATGCAAATGTAACCACCACATTTAACGCCTTACCAAACTAAGAGCTGTTGTGCCCAGAAGTAGCAGGTAGAGTTTACCCTGCAGCAATTACAAAAATGTAGCAAAATTGTAGTCAGCAAGGAAGCTACAGAAAGAAAATAAAAACGAAAAATGAAAACCAAACTACTAATTTTCAGATAAACACATGTCAGATATTAGGGAGAGACTTGGACAGCCTCAAAGTGGCCCGAAGATGGGGGTGAATAGAGAAAGAGTGTCCGACATAGTAGTAACTTCAATTAAGATTAAAGCAACGGAGTGCAAACCTCAACTAGATGAAGATTAGAAGCACGACTCAGGAGTACGAAAGCAAATTCCCCAATTTGAGCCAATGACATCCCAACCTACATATCAGGTTTAAAGGAACTAAGGCCCCTTTACAGAATAATGGAAAACAAAAATATTAGAAGTATGCTCAACTCATACAAGAATCGAGGTTTTGTTGCTGTATCTGAATCCCTTGACAACTGCAGCAACTACCATTGTTTTAATAACAATCACCAATATTACAGCTGCTACCAATATATCAACATGATTCCAGAGGAAATGCACATTAATTAACATCCCAATACTGGCAAGGAAAAGAGCAGCGAAGAAATTGCGAATGGGCTCAACCTGTATGTAAGAGGAAAAACCAAGCAAAATTTCATTGGTTAGCAAAAGTATCGGTAATGAATCAATGCAAAAAGGCAAGAAGTCAAAAACCATAGTAGCATGCTGTCTTGTATTAGTTCAGAGTACTGACAACTTAACTAATAATAACAATAATGCTCTCAAGCATGCATGATGCAGGAGCATAATTTTATAATATTTTATTTTATTTTTTCAGTTTTATTTTGTAATATTTATTAATTACTAGATTTATGATAGCTAAGGCTAGGGCTATTAAGTAATTTTTGGGTTATTAGGTATCTTTAGGATTTAAATCTAGGGTTAGGATTAAAACTTTGCTTGCAAGAAAGGAAGTCTGTATAAATAAGTTGTAGGCTTCACAGCCAAGATGATTATTCTTATTATTTTCTCTGAAGTCTGAATTAATAAGAAAGAAACTATAGGTTTTAATAACCCTAAGTTCTCTTGAGTTCCATCTTCTTTCCTAATCAATTTGTTCAGTTGTATTGTTTTCGATTGTTGTTTTTCTTTCCTCTAAACCACATCAATGCATCACAAAGCAAATTAAACTTAAGGACAATAAGGTTCGGAAACTAGAAATACCAACTCAAACCTTAGAAGCCGCAACAAGATGCTTAAAACAGTGCCTGATGGACACAAGACTTAGCTGACTGCAAAACTAGTACAGGCAGGATTTTTAATTACCTTTCTATGGGAACTACTCATCTTACACCATCAATAATTGCCTTAAGCTGATTCAATAACATTAAGACTGATAACTCAGTGTGGAAAGAGATTACAGTATTTACGTTGTGTACTGATGGTTAATGAGCTCGTGTACAGTTGGCTTTTAAGTAGGAGATTAAACTATTTTTAGATCTTACGCGTTATCAGGCATTGAACATAAAACTAGAAATCTTACTTGCTCAAGTGTATGTTGACCCAGATCAGTGGTTGATATCATCACTCCGGCAGCAAAAGAACCCAGCTCAAGGCTTAGACCCAGCTTATCACTACTCTGGAGCATCAAAACAAGCTATGTTATGTATATGCATATACACATGAATTGCTCACTGAATGAAAGGGTGCATGGGTCTTATTGGTTGGGGGGAGTTGCAAATACAAAATTCGCAGCAATCCATGCAACAAAATGGCAGATCTTTTCTGATGATTATGTTGCAATTAGATGCAAAAATTAATTACAACGCAAGACGTAAGAAGGAAATGAGCAAACCCAAGCAACAAGTAAGCAAAACGCCACGGATGCCAACTGATAGAGCTCATTAGTCTGTGCAAATAAATATTTGCGTTAATAAAATGTCTACATAGATTAAAGAACAGAAGAGTAAAGACACATTACCTGTGATGATAAGCTTATCATGAGCTTAAGAAACCATGGCACACAAGTCCAGGATACTATTGTCAAAATGGTCAGAAAAGTGATTAAAATCACCAACCTGCAAAACCAAAGGAGAAAATCTATTATTAGAAACCTACAAACTGTAATGATGTTTGCCTCAACTGAATAAAAAGGAGCTAATCCTAGAGATTATTTTATTTACGATTTAGTCATGGATAATACTCCTTGAAGGACTCCAGAACTACCACCTAGAACTGGAAGTAAAGCGAACAGCAAACCTACAGCACAGTCCTGCCAGCCATGACAAAACTTCAACATATGCAGCAAGGAAATATTCTTTTAACTGATGTGATGACCGAGAAAATGAATACCTGTAGGATAAGAGTTCCAATTGTAACCTGACCATGAAGGGCACTTACACTATTCCTTTCCATCAAAAATTTCAAAACCTGGAAGAATTAAAGACAAAGCAGTCATCATACGAGTAAAAAGAGACTAATGTATATGCTAAGCAAAACATTTGTAAAATTGTTTCCTTGAATAAGAAGTAAGAACTTTTCTGTAAAGTTTTCACCAATCCAAGAACATGCAGTTCATAGAGGTTTACCACAGCTGTAGAAGACATAGACAGGAATGCACCAACAAAAACCCCCTCTGAAGCTTTACCCCCACATAACTGCAAAAAGCACATAGCTGCATCCGTCAAAAACTCTTATAACACTGAGCATTTGCAAAGGAATATACCATAAAGGATTATTATCCCATACATTGGCAGTGGAAACTTTTTGTTTCCACATGCGCCTTAATTTTAGGGTTTAGAGTTTAGGGATTTTAGTGTAGGGGTTCAGAATTTAGGATTCATGGTTAGAATTTATGGTTTAGGGTTAGGGTTTAGGTTTTAGGGTAATATGGTTAAGGATTTAGGTTTTAACCTATAAACCATAAATTTTAACCCTAAACCCAAAATTCTATCAGCAGCCCCTAAATTCAAAACTACTACACTTAAACCCTAAACCCTAAACGGAGTCCCTAAAACCTAAAACTAAGGCACTTGTGTAAACAAAGTTTCCACAAGCGCTTGTGCATGGAATAATTACCCTACTATTAAACTAGTAGATTATGAAAAAAAAAGACCAGCATATCTTCTCCAATATACCACTTTAGTTGACACGTCTAAGTGAATACAAAATTGAATATGTCCTCGCCCAACTCATAAAAAAGAGTAGATGATATCTCCAATACATCACATAAATGATAAATCACAAACATAAGAAAGGTATAATTCAAAGCTTCTGAAGTTAAACGTTGAAATATAATACCCCCTCCTCCTGTTTGGAGCACATACCACTAATGTGAGCGTAAAACAACCAAGGAGACAAACTAGAAAGACCAGTAATTCAAGCTCAAGCCAGCCCCACAGTGGTATTTGTTTATCTTTTGCACATGGGGCCAGGTGAACACGGAATCTGTAGGATCCAAGTAAATAATACCAAGCAGCATATTTCAACATGTGGAACATCTGGAAGCAGTAAGTTTAGTGTTGCACAGTGCAATCTAAAATGGGACCTCATACACAAACACTATCATGTGGCGTGCAATAGAAAGAAAAGCAAAATGAAAAAAAATAATGGGAGAAGAGCTACGCAAAAGATATAGTGTTCAATCAGATGAGCCATGACTGCCTAAGAAGAAAACTTAATACAGCATGATGTGGATGAGGACCATAACCTATTAGTGAAAATTTAAGAAGTTCAATTAAGGATAGTACCCTATAAAGGTCAATTATGCATAAAAAAATACTCAGCGGTCTCTCAAAAATATAATTCAAATCTCATTCTCTATTGGGTACAAAATACAGAACAAATAAAACTCGGTATCAAGAAATTCGAAGGTCGTTTTATGTGGTAAGATTTAACTATCAAACACACACACACACACATATATTTCTAATAAAAGCAGACGTACCGAGACTGTTATACCGCACAAGCACATGAATAGGAAAATTTGGAGAAGACCTCCAAGGACAGCAACTGCTCGAACAACACGAAGCTGCAAGAATTGTTACAAGGTGAGTACCATTTTGTCGTAGGAATGAATCTAATAGGGGTATAGTACAAGGCAACAATCAAACCTTTGTTGCTGAAAACTCCAAGCCTAATGCAAAAAGAAGAAAGATTACACCGAATTGAGCCACTGTTTCAACCTG
This sequence comes from Hibiscus trionum, assembly GCA_030270665.1. Classification (NCBI taxonomy): domain Eukaryota; kingdom Viridiplantae; phylum Streptophyta; class Magnoliopsida; order Malvales; family Malvaceae; genus Hibiscus; species Hibiscus trionum. The sequence continues at coordinate 32,668,252 of BSYR01000022.1, read as the reverse complement.
AATGCATGTGTCAATAAAGATATGGACATAGTAAGTGAAATTATTTAACAAAAGAAAAGAAAATGTGTACTATACAATTTTTGTAAGCTTCTACCACAGTTTCCTAAAACAAAATTCATTAAGAATTAATAACTGTTTTGTTTGGCTACAGAAGCACAACTGTGCAGGTAATAGCATGCCTATTATAACCATGTCTATGCGTATCTAGGAACCCATGCATGCAAGCAAATATTAAACAAGCAGGAACATTAGAACTATATTTTAACAAAATTTGAGATCTTAAAAAAAATTCGCGTGCATCTGTTACAAGCAACAGTGCAGGGTGAAAATAGGTTTTCAGTTCTTGGAGTAGCAAGTAAATATAGTAGCTATAACTATACTACATCATGCTCCTAGGCTTAGAAGGATTACTTGTGTTAGTTTACATAAGCATTTAAACAGGAATTTCTATTTATTATAAAATAACAGCCTTGGATTTTTTTTAAGTGTCTAAAATGAGTTGGAATTTTATCCAACTCAATCACCAAGTTCCCTAAAATCCTCCATTTCTCTTCTCTCCTTAAGGGTTTAATGGGACAACAACAATGCTTAAATGCAATACCCCCCCCCCCCCCCCCAAAAAAAAAAATACGGTTCATTATAGGAGAAAAATAAAGATTCTGCAAACCAACTTTAACCCCACTTCATATGTCTTGATGTCTCATCCAAACAATCTAAAGATATTAGATATTTTAGCACAATGAGTTTCCCAAGATTAAAAAAAAGTAACAGACACCTAGAACAAAGTGGAAGCAACATACTTGCACCATTTCACCAACAAAGCTAAACCCACCAGGCCCAATAACAGATCCTGCAAGTAGATATCCAGTAATAACCTGAAATTTCAAAATGCAAGGGTAAGACTCTCCTTTAGAGAAGACATCATCGCGAACCAGGAACAAGTTTTACAAAGCTTTTAAGAAGAGACTAAAAATAAATCTAATAACCAGAAAATTGTTGTAAAGGGTGAACCATGAAAACTAATAGAATGAAGAAAATAGAAGGCCATGGAAGCAATACCGGTTGTCCGGCACAAGCAAAAGCAATGCCACCACAAGTAGCAGAGACAATGACAATGATCAGATCTGATATTAATCTGCACAAGGATTTTGGAAAAATTAAAGTTGGTCCCATTACTACTGTAATGGCATCAAAGTAAATACATAAAATATACTATAAAAGTATGACCTTAAGTCTAGTTGTAGAACAGGATACTTCGACTTCGGGTTGGATATTATAAAGACGTTATCCTGAAGAGAAGTATGCCAACTTAATCAACATGTAATGCACTTAAAATATAACTACAGTAAAAATACAATTGCTTCAGGCAGCATTATCATAATTCAACATAAACAGCAAGGCAATTATCAACTGAATAGGAGTTTTAAGAGACTTTTACTAGACATACATTTCTATCTATCAATGTTGGTGCATCTTCTGCCCGGTTTTCATCATCCAAATGGAAAACATCATGGAGCTGAAATGATCTGACATAAGGCTTAAAAAATGTAAGCTATCCAGTTATGTGGGTTAGGCAAAGCAAAATGCCTACAATAGCAGAAGAGGTATTAAGTCTTACTTCTCTTCCTTGGTCTCATTTTTCTTGGACTTAACTCTAGCAACAGTTTCCAAGACAGCCTAACAAAAATAAACAAAATATGTCATCACCACCCAGCTTCTTCAATAGTTTATGGAAAATTTATAAACAGACAAGTAAACACTCATCTTTATTGCAAGAGGCAGCATGTTTCTGCATTCTGATCTCAAAATTTTTATCGCTTGAAAACTAGAATAGAAATTATAAGTGATCCCATCTAATCCAAAATTTGGTTTTAAGCTTTAGGTCCTTTTTAACACTGAAGTCAATATTGAAATTTAAAAACAGCCAACAACCAGCCTCTACATGATTCCTACGTTAAGAATCTCTACTTTTTAGTGCTTAATCACATTTTCCAGGATTATAAAGGGCATTTGAAACTAAAGATTTAAAAACGGAATATTAGATTCATTTAGTTCAATTATTGTTTAGACTTAGGCCCATTATTTTATCTTTAAAACTTAAATACTTTTGAAGATATTAAAATGATAAAATGAATCTAATATTTTGAGCTCCATTTAGTTGCATGAATGAACCTAAATTTAAAAACGCAAAACGCAAAAAGAATCTCTACTTTTTAGTGCTTTATCACATTTGAAACTAAAGGTCATAGAAAACGGATAACATTATTAAAAACATATAACTAGCCTACCCAGAACAAAATTCATCTACCCTTTTCTGTGCCCTTTATATGCTGCACCAATGTTTTTAATGTTATGTGTATTAATGATTTTTTCAGTTTTTCATTAATTGTTTCTATATTACTGATAATATATGCGGCAGAAAATCATTGGTGAGGGGCACAAAATAGGGGATGAGGAATTTCTATCAGCCTAACACCGACCTGCTTCTCTGCGACACTATTGTTGAAACTATCAGGATCAGTGGCTGCACAAAAAGAAAAACAGTAAGAATTCAATAATTGAACCAAAAGAGCAAAATTAAGATTTCACAACAGAGAAATGAATTTCATTTTCTACTTCTCGTTTTCACTTTTCACTGCAACTTTTAGAGTGCTTAACGCAAATGCTCGCAAATAAAGAAATAAATAAAAAAGCCTAAACAGAAATTTTCAAAATTAAACATTTTAATGAAGAATACAAATTAAGAAAAACTGAATGAAATAAAAGCTGATCTACAGGCTTCAAAAGCTTAGCTCCACTCGGCCACTATTGATACATAAACAAAGGGGCAATGCAAATGCAAAAGAGAGAGTTTAGATCTGGTACGGACCTCCAACTTGCTCAGTGTCATTAAATTCCTTCTCAAGAGCGCGATCGATCATGCCAGCGAAGCTGTCCTCTCTGGATCTCGGATCCGAGACATTGGACAGAGCGGCAGTGACATTGATCTCCGCCGCCGACTGACCGTCAACGGCGGCGACGGAAGCAAAGAACATAAAGAGATCGCAAATGAAGAAGAGAGCCGCGAGTCCCCTCCCCATTTCCGACGTATTAGTGAGAGAGAAAAAGAAAGCGAATGACAATGGTGCATAAAAGGGTAGAAGTAGCAGAAGCGTAAGCTGACAATACAGAGAGTGGGGCGTATTCAATTCGCGCCTTTCACCTTTTCGTTTCCTTCTCCTCTCCTCTGGTTTGTTGGGGAGAAAAAATAAAATAGTTAGCTTAAAAAATAAAAACGGAGGTTGATGAAAAGGACAGAAAAGTCCTTTAGCTTTAGATATACTGTTCCACACAAATCAGGTGTTGATCCTACTTCTACGCGCTCAACGATACCGCGTGCGATGGACGCCTTGTGTTTATTATTGTGCCGTTTAACGGAGTCGGTATCGCACAATCAAAGTAGTGGGGCTGTAGTTTTCACGTTACCAAAATAAAGCTACAACTTGTGGACCATAAAAGATTATGATTTTGGGCTCATAGTTTAGAGATGTCCAAAACTCGGGTTCTCCAAATCTATAAGATCGGCCCTGGTAAACGGGGTTTTAGAGAAGGCCTTTTTTTTTTCTTAAACAAAAAATAATGTAGAAATTATATTTTTTGAATTTTAGATATTTATAATAATTTTTGTTAAAAATAGGTGGTTAAAGTTTACAGCGTTGCAATTTTAAGTATATGACCATTAAAGGGTGTTAAAAAATTTGTTAACCAATTACTTGACACGTGTCACTAATTTTATTTTTTTAAGAAAAAAACCTAAAATTTTAAATTTTCAAAAAATCCCAAAAAGTTTTAGTTTTTACAAAACAGCCCCTAAATCCTAAAATTTGGCAAACCTGAACCCCCAAGTCGTTGGCACTTCTGTCTCCGATCGTCGTTCTTGAGTACACCCCTTTGGTCGCCGGACTTAGGCGGTCATTTCTCCCAACACGGCGTCACCGAAAATGTTGAACGGCGTGCCAATCGAACATCGATTTCGCGTTCGACGTTTTCGGCGACGCTGTGCTTGGGAAATGACCACATAGGTCCGGCGACCAAAGGGGTGTGCTTAGGGTCGACGATCGGTGACGATTTGAGGTTTGTGTTTGGGAAATTTTAGGGTTCGGGGGGTTGTTTTGTAAAAACTGAAATTTTTTGGGATTTTCTGAAAATTTAATTTTTTGTAAAAAAAATTGTTTTCAATTGTTAATTTTGAAAAATAAAAATAAACTTGTCATATTGATTAACAATTTTTTTAACAGTAGTTAACTACCATGCACCTAAAATTGTAAAGATATAAACTTTAGGCACCGAAAGTTTAGAAAAATGTATACTTTGGGCACTTATTTTTCATTTAAGCCTTTTTTTAATAATCTTATCTACGAAAGAAGAATTTTACTCCTAATAAATATTGAATTCACAATATAGGAGAGAGAGAAAGGTGTTAATAAAGAGTTTTTAATCACCTATTTTAAAGAAATTTTTTTAAATTTTATCGAATCTGATTCAAATTATTAATGAACAAAAAATATCATTATTTGAATTAAATTATAAAAAATAAAAATGTTACTAAAATTCAAAACAAAGTATCAAATATGTTTAAGCCCGATTCAACTTTGAAAAAAATTTAAACCAAACCACCATAACGACTAAAGATTAATAACATAAAATAATGTTAAAATAAATATGTACTATAAACTCACTCATGATATATTTAATTATTTACATATTGAACGTGAACATGTAACGATATGAAGTTTCAACTTTTACCATTGAAGTATAGTATTGGTTTTCTTTCAAAATGACAAAGAGAGCCGCTTGCTACTCTCTTCACTTTTTGAGTTACGATCGGTAATTATTTAAATGTTAATTGTCGATTGTTAGAATTATTATTTCTTTTATTTTTATTTGTTATGTATTTAATATTTTAATTTTTTAATAAGAAATTATGTTTTTGTGACATGTTTTTTGTCTTTATGACACGTTTTTTTTTATTTTATGATTTCGTTTCATTTGGCGTTGTGACATTGTTTCAGCATACTTAGTGGTCATTTGATTCTCGCACAGAGCGAAGCTAGTTTTTTATTATGATTCTGTTGGTGGTTATATAAAGATAGATCTCCACTCAGTTGATAGTTGTTTACTGATGTAATCAGTCCTGGGTAGTGGAGCAATATGCCTGATAATTTGGCTCGCTCATCATTCTTTTTTCATCTCGTATTGCGTCTCGCTTGAATAGAGACATGAGATACATGAATGTTTTTGGATTTTGTAGGTATTTAATTTTCTTTGCACTTTTGGGTTTTTGTATGAGATTTTGGTAGATTAGTCTCATTATTATCCTTCTGAATGTGTTGTATTTGTAATATTCTCCATGATTTTTTATAAAATTCAGTTGTCATTGTCAAAAAAAAATAATTTTAGTCATTAACAAATTTGATTCGAACCCAACACGTGATACGAGTAGAAAAACAGATGATGTTCATCTTAAGAGACTCGAGTTCAATCACTCTGTCTACAAAGTATGTGCATTGTCAAATAGTTAAGAATATGTATGAACAAATACAAATAAATAATGCTCCCACCGTTGTTCAAGTAGATAAGCGAAGGCTCAATTAAAGGGCAAAATTTCATGAGAGTCATCGATACACAAAAGATAAAACAAATGAATCCCTTACAAAAAAAAACATCATCAACAAAAAACAACAACAGTGAACAAAACTTTTTTTTCTCAATCCAACTACAGGTTTGATAAATGAGATATTTAATTTGATAGGTTCATCCAATCAAAATGCAAATTCCTAAACCGTAATCTCCTTTATATAAATATATATATATATATATATATATATATTACCTATGAAAAAAAATAATTTCATCAACAAAATTCTATTAGAAAGGAATAAAGTATATGAAATTACAATTAAACTTCAACAGCAAATAGTGACTTACTTCTTTCCACGTTTCATGTATGATTCTAAATCGAAACAACAATGGTGGCGTAGGCGGTGGCTTCCACCGCAAATGGCACATTAACATTGCGATCCATTGACGCCTTTCTCATCCCCGGCGGATAAATCATCGGTAGTTCTGAATAATCCATGGAGCAAAACAACCGTGAATCCGAAAAGAAAACCAGTCATGATATTATTCATCACATCGGTTAGAAAAAACACGGCAATGGTAAACAACGTCAGGACCGTGATGATGGTGGTACGATCGATCACGAAGCCGTAAATCGACAGAGGGTTGTCGCGCAGAATGTACTGTAAAAGCCATGCCCCCATTATTACAGCGATGATGATCAACGAGACGGGGTGCAAGAGCAAGGTGAGGAAGAGAAGAAGCGCCACCACGATCACGTAGTTGCTCTTAAAAAACACGGCGTTGGTTTGGATTCTTCGACCGGCTTCGTTCACATTTGGGGGTAAGTTTAACGAGTGAATTTTTATCATGTCGTGCCATTTCCTTCGCGGCCCGATAATTGATCCGACTTGTTCTCGTGCTCGGGCGATCATGCTCCATGACGGCCGTGGCAACTCTGCCGGAATGGTTCCGTATGTTGTCATCTTTGATATGCAGAGAACTTCGACCTTAAGGGGTAATGTCAAATGAAGAAGAAAAAGGGAAGGGAAAAGAATCGGTTTTCATGATTTGCTAAATTTTGAGCTAAGTTTAATGCATCTAAATTTTGTTCTTTAATTTAGTGGCTGAGAGTTAACCGCCAATGTATTAAATAATAATCCATTTAAAAATTTTAAGGAGTGGTTCTAGTGAAAAACAGGAGCCTTGATATTTAAAAAAACCCGAATACGAACAGTTTGTCTACATGATCGTGCTTATTTTGAATACATATATGTGAGAGATAATAATGAATACATCCTGCTCCAATTCATATATTGAGATGCCAACAACACAAGTGATTGAATTTTCGGATTCGAACCCTTATGGCGATGTCTCTTTTCGTATCAAAATAAAATAAAGTAAAAAGAATTGCAATCATCTTCTCATGAAACTACCAATATTTCAGTCCAACACACAAAATAAATGGTCAATATCTGAAAATCTACAATCAACTAACAATGAGGGCTACAATGACCCAATTTCTCCAAATTCTTCTACTTCACATAAATAGGCTACAAAGGTGGATTTTGTTACAACTTACAACGACTGGAAATATTCTGGCATTCTTCATTCTGATGGCTCTATCATGGCTTTGATGATGCGCATGAAATGACGTGGGACTTGAATTTCTCCAGCTCCGCTAAAACCTCCTCTTCTGGCCTGTAGATCAGATCACTCATGCGCCATATCTGCAGATCATCACCGTTTAGTATATAGATAAGTGTGATTTCATTCAAAGTTAAGGCATTTCTTTTCTTGCAAGAAAACACTTGAGTCGGAATGAAAAGGAACAATCAGGCTGTTGAAAGCCAATATGCGAAAATAGAACTCTTTCAAAACATCAACAGTAAATGAAAGCAAATGTCTTTACAAGCCAGCACACAAAACTGATGATAAAAAATCCCGGAAGCATGAGCAACATTTTACAACACAGCATTTTGATGTTAAACTAGTAAATGTACCTGCAGTGTCCCTCCTCCACCAGTGGAATCACAGTCATCAGACACAGTAACAATGGTCCACGGATCGGACGCATTCCAATGGAAATCAACAACTTTGTCCCTATGCAAAAATTAAAAGATTGAAGGTTACAAAAATCAGGTGAAACCAAATTTAAAAACTATAAAAACCAATTCTCGATGTGTTGCACAATTTGAACTCAAAACATATATCAAGGAAGACCGAATTTTGTGCAAGAACAATAAAACACATGGTTTTCTATTAACTTAAAGAACTTGTCCTCAAAAACCAAAATTCAGTTCATGCGGAGACCAAAATGTTTTGATTATGAATTAGATAGGCCTCAAGATTTGAGTTTCATGAAATCTCAGGTCGCTAGCAATTTCATTATTGTACCAACTTTTTCTTTCTTTCAAGAAAAGAAGCTTCATGAAGGTCCCCTGACGACTCAATGGAACATTGATGGATTAAAGACGAGACGTTAAAGCTTTCTAGTTTCTACATACGCAAATGTAAGAAAAACAGGTTTTGTGCGACACTTGTAGTTGTATGCAGCAAGGATCGTTAAGGAATCCGGTTTTAATGGTGCAAGTTCAAAAGGATAGCGATACCACTATAATAAAAAATAAAAAAGGGGAAAACAAAGAGGAAAGAATGTGAAAATCATATCGGGATTACGACATAGATGTTGTGGTTTGGAAAAAGAGTCCAAATACATGCTATATCAGAACTGGAAAAATTATCACAAACCTATGCCCTGCATGCTGGAAAAACAGTCCAGCAGGAGTACTAGGAGATTTTGAAGCATGTTCCACCTTTTTGCCGACCTGCAATTAAGATGAGCAAGTAAAACCAACCACACTATTAGGAGGATAAGTACGGTTATGACAAGCCGAATAAACAACACGTCTTAAGTGGCCTTTGAAAGGTTAGGGAAATGCCATGTTCTACATAGGTGACTGACAACGTAACTAACCGCTTAGCTACTTGCAATTACTTTATGTCCTCTTTCACTGATTAGCTTTCAAATGATTAAGGTAGAGTTGCAGCCTAGACATTGCAACAGGCTTGATTGATGAGGACAAAGAACTTGGTAATCATCTTCTTCATGACATCATTTTTCCCAAATATATTTCAATCCTAGAAAGATAAGAACCAAAATTGTCAAATCCCAAAAGATATCCTCTTTTACTTATGAGTTCAATTTCCTAAACTTGACTGAATCTAAAAACTAATTACATACAGAACTTATTCTAGGAAACTTGAAATATGGATGGGCAGCATCCAAATACCTATGTTACTCGGACTCGAGCGGGTTCAACATAAGTATGTTGCCCACATGACTATATTCAATATTTTCAAGATTTCCATGTATTTGAATGGTCCTTGGAGGATTGTATCCTCGTTCCCGAATCAGAGTATGTGTGAAACATGGGTACTTGTGGAAAAACAAAGAGTTGGAGTAGCAAAGATAGGTTCAACATATATGCACTGCCAAGTGCGACTTCCATGTCACCATGTCACATGCATGCATTTATGTATGCAAAGGCAATAACAGGAAATGGATCAAGCAATCACACCTTGTCATAATCCCAAATGTTCAAGAGCCCATCCTCAGCAGAACTACCGAATACAGATGACTTGTCGGGAGACCACTGGACCATAAATTAGGAAAGAGAAGTTACATGTTAACACTAATAATCATATTTATACTCAAATAGGTCGTAAAAGCGTATAGAAACAATTGAGCTTTTCACACCTGCACACAAAGAACAGCATCCTTATGGCCCTCAAATTTATAAACGGGAGACCCAACTCCATTAGAAGTGAGGTTCCTTCTATCAAACATATGAACAGTATTATCTGCCGACCTGCAAAATCAACAGAAGGCAAACAGGAGTTTTTACCCATCCTTGTAAAACATGGACATCATTTGAAGACTAAAACATACCCAGTGAGGATAAGATTATCGTCATGGGGGTTCCAATCAACACAATGAAGATCAGCATCATGTGCCTTTTCAACCTGTCAACAAGAAACCTACAGTTAGCTTATCTCATCAAAAGCATCAGCGTATTATAAATTACATATGAGCAAATATTAACAAGATTATAAAGAGAAACGTGAATATTCGGTCAATTCACCCAAGAGGAACTCGTGAGTAGAGAAAGAAGCTAACAGTAGGTTTCAGGTATCAAATTGCATCCTTTCAACAAGCTCATGCAAAGGATTTGAGGTGTCATAAATTACAGCCTTACCCATATAAACAGGAAAAGGAAGGTACAAAAATGATGCTACTTTTTCATCGGTTCAAATCATAAACATCATCCTCTTAACCATAAAACAATTTAAAGAATACACTCAGAAGCCAAGTCGGATTCGAATTAACAAGTGCAAAGATCAAAATCACTGCTGAAGATTCTTATTATTCAGCTTATATCTGGTCTTTAAACTTTCCATGAAAAGATTTATTTTTTCATCCGAAGTAACAGAAATGAGAAAGCAAGGAAATGAAGGGGGAAAAGGGTACTACTATATATATTTACCTTGACAGTAGGGCTAGTGCCAACTCGTGCATCCCATAATATGAGGCAGGAATCATCACCTACACTACAAAACTCCTGTGGACTTCATCCAATATATATAAAAAAAATGTCAGATATTAATATTAGAGGCCATATGAACAACATCAAAAGCCATTATACAGTGGAAGAGAAATTAACGTCAAAAGTTTATGACATGAAATAAAGAAGAATAAACATAAAAAATTTGTGTGCATTCAGATCTTTTCCCAAGAGAAAGCAGTTACCTGGATGGACAGAATGCAACGTCCTCAACTGTATCCTCATGCCCACAGAAGATACCACGAGGACCTACAGAAGGCCCATCGTCAGCTTTATCATTACCTTCCCCAGGCTTTTTGATGATCGATCCACCAGATGATGATGTCATGTGGTCCTCAATGCTCCACAAAACCACCAATTTATCCTTCCCTGTCATAAATCCTCTCATTTAGAAGAAAATCCCACTACATGAAACGAGTTTCAGTTTTCTTGAGCCAATTTTAATAAAAAAAATATCATAATACTCCCCTTCAGGACTTGAAAAACCTGTTATAGGGGCATGACCTCAAAGTAAAGTCATGCACCAGAAAAGAGTAAGAGAAACCGTAGAGCGCATCTGGTAAACAATAACTTCCTAAATGACAATGAAGCTATTTCAAACATAACATAGCTTTTATTGGCATATTTAGATCACAAAGTAAATCATTTTAACTTCAATAACACTATTTAATAAGAAGATAATGGATTCACAGCATCTCACATATCATTTCAAAGGATCAGAACTAAATATATCACCAAAAGCATCAATTTTAAGCAATTAAACAGTTAACTGAAAGATGAAACTTCCAAACCTCCAGAGAGTACATATGGTTCAGCAGGACACATGGCAAGAGCAAATTCTGCATTATCTTGATGTCCAGTCAAAATCTGCAGGAAAAAAATATTTATAAAAGTGAAAAATAACTCATTCACCCCCTCCCGGCTGCAAAGAACACACAATTAGTATACATATAGCTTATGTCAAGCATATAACTAAAATTTCGAAACAATATACCAAATCTGGGCGAGAATTCGTTGCTCCAAGAACAGCATGACGGTTAGGTTGAGCTTCAACATCCCAGATAAGAACCTAAATTTCATCAAGCCACATGTCAGGCAGAATTTAACCTCTATCCTATGAAAACACAGCAGAAATAATGACTCCATAGATTTAACAAAAAACCAAGAGTCTTACATCTGGACTATCAGTGTGAGTGGCCACAATCTTAGAGTTCTGTGGAAGTTCCCTGATTCTGTTCACCTGCAAGATAAAGTTAGTTGGTCATACCAAAAAATTATACATATCATTGGAAAAACAAAAGGATAAAATATATATTTTTATAATTTAAGGTGATATGTGTAAAAAAGGAATTTAAGTGAGCAGAATATTTAATGCAGTTGAAGTAATACATCAAAGCATGGGTTATATTTTAATGCCACATCTCAAAAGGATTAAAGGAATAATCAGTTGTCCAATACATAGTCGAATTCCAACAACAGTGATGATGGATAAGTCAGAACTCAAGTTCACATAAGCACATTTATTTTTCTAGCATGCACAAGATCCATACCTCTCCCGGATGTATTATGGTCTTGTACTTTTTCACAAACGGTGAACGTGCTTCTTCATTAAACTGAAAGGTATAAAAGCATTCGTGTGAATGAAGAGAAGAAAGCCGCACGCATAAGTATTGAAGTGCAGAACAAGGAAATATGAAAATGGGCTACCTGAGATATGTGCTCAGAGGCAGCGACCCTAGGTTTGACAACTTCGCAATTCGCGATCACAAGCGTATTTGGAACGGTACCATCAGTCTGGCATTATAACATAAGATAATAATCAAAACAAAGGTACCATCATGCTTTGGCATTATTGTACCAAGTTTTCTAGTAAATTCCATCTACTAGAAAGAGTACTAAGCTTGATGCATTGCATCTATTACTGCTAATAAATTAAGACTCCAGAAAAAAGCTTCCTTCCATTCTCTTTGAGATTTATATCCAAGCTGTCTTAAGTACCAAGAAATGACCCCTAAGAAGGAAACAAACTTGCCTGTTCAGATAGGTACAGACGCTGGCGGTTCTTGTAAGTAGCTTGCTCGAGCTGAGGTCCCCAGCTGCTCAAAACCAAATCAAACAATCATCAAGAAATATGGCAACTTTCTAACACAAAATTGAAAACCCAAGATGAACAGCAGCTGAATAAGGGTCCACTAGTGTTTATGACAAAGAATTTAAGATTTTTAGAAGCAAAAACAACAACCCAAAAAGAAACCGACATTAAATCAAAAGTAACATATTGTACAGCGACAGAGCATAAAACAGAAGAAATACCGGCAAGAGAGAGAAGGCCAAACGAGATTGTGATTAGCAAGCCAGTCATAAAGAACAGGGACCAAAGACTTCCACTGAGTGTACTTGTCATCAACGCTGGGGTGTTGCTGGGATTTCTTTCCTCCTTTCATTTGAGCAGGGCTTTGATGTTCTTTCTCGTCCTTTGGCTTTGGCTTTCGGCCTCTCTTCTTTGCGTGTTGCTGTTGTTGAGATTGGGGAGACTCCATTTCTGAGACTGTGATGCTTTAAGAGCAAAGGAACTATTGGCTTCACCTTCAAGGGACCCCTACTGCCTACTGGGACTGTGATGGAATGGAAGAGAATGGGAAAAATAAATGCCAAAGTAAAAAGGTTTAGGGAAAACTACACCGGTGGTCCCCAAACTATTACCGTTTTCCTATTTTGGTCCCTAAACTATGTTTTTCGGCAAAACCGTCCCTTCTGTTACATAGTTCTCCTGTTTTGGTCTCCGACGTTAAATAGCTAACTGTTTTGCTGACGTGGCATTTTTTAAATATTTTTTAATTATTTCTCTCCCCTCTTAAAAAATGCCACGTCAGCAAAATCGTTAGCTATTTAACGCTGGGGACCAAAATAGGAGAACTATGTAACAGAAGGGACGATTTTGCCGAAAAACATAGTTTGGAGACCAAAATAAGAAAATGGTAATAATTTGGGGACCAACGGTGTAGTTTTCCCAAAGGTTTAACTCACGATCACGTGCTCAAACTATATATTTTTCATTTGAGATAAATGCTCTTTGAAATAAGTATCTAATATTTTATGGATTAATAACATATACACTGTTGGGGGAGACTGAAAGTTTCCACAAGCACCTTAGTTTTAGGGTATAGGGAGTTAGTTTAGGGTATAGGGTTTAGGGGTTTAGGTGTAGTAGTTTAGAATTAAGGATAATTGTTTCAATTTAAGGTTTAGGGTTATAATTTAGCGTTTATAGGTTAGGGTTTAGTTTCTAGGGTAATATAGTGAGGATTTAGATTTTAACTTATAAACCCTAAATTATAACCCTAAACCTTAAATTGAAACAACTATCCCTAAATTCTAACCCCTACACCTAAACTCATATACCCTAAACTAACTCCCTATAACCTAAAACTAAAGCGCTTGTGGAAACGCATGTGTATAGAATATTTATCTCTATTTTATTTGGTTAATATTTTAACGTGGAAAGAAATTCTATTATTTAACTAGAATTTAACGTGTATCTTTATTTTTTAATAAAAAAATTAAAAATTTAATTTTAAAAAATCTTAAAAAATGTATCAAATTCTAAATATTTCAAACCTTAAAATCTCAAAACTGACGTCACTACCACCGATAATCGATAGCTTTGTCGGATCTCGTCACTTGAGGCTAACGCCTATTTTTCTCAACCACCTATCGTCGTTAATTGATAAGAGGCATGTCAATCGAACGCCGAACGACTAGAGCTTTTCGCTTTCGCCGTTCGACGTCCAATTGACACCACTCCCGCCGCTTATCGACGATGGGTGATTAGGAAAAATAGACGATGGTCTCAGGCAACGGTCATAGCAGGTCGGGCGAGGTTATCAATGGAGGTAGTGGCATTAATTTTGAATTTAAGGTTTTAGAGTTTTAGAGATTTTGAGATTATTTTGTGATTTTTAAAAATTTTGGGTATTATTTATTTTATTTTGTTTTCAATTTATTAAAAAAATAAAAAAGTTACATGTTAATTTATTATTGGGTAATAAATTTTTTAAATAGTATTACCTTACAACACAAATTAAATAAAATTTTAAACATCTACTTTAATCAAAAAAATATATTAAATATTTATCTAAAAAAATCAGCACCTATTTTTAAATTGAACCAAATAAAAATGGGCGGTGATGATGACTTTTCTGGGTAACGCTCTTTACAAGAGAGTGGTTTACAGGCTTCAATTTGGTAGAACCTGTCTGAACGAGTTTGTTGGATCTCGTTTTTTAACTGTGAAATGAGTGTTTAAACTTATTATTTTTGTTGTTGGTTAAATTACACATATCATATTTTTTTTATTCCTATTTTAGTTACTCAACTTTTAAAATTTTAATTTAATAACTGGACTTTATACATTGAACGTTTTTATCACTTTAAAATATTTTATTATTATTTTAATTTTTAAAATATTATTAAATATAAAATAAATAATAAAATTATATTTTATTTGTTATTAAATTAAAAATATATATAAAAGGAATTATCGCTGCTTGTCGGTCATCGGCAACTACAGAAATGGCGGTTGTTTGATCTCAAATTGCATCAGGCACTCGCTTTGACACACTGAGTCTAAATTTGGTGGTTGTTTCACCGAAAAATATTCTGAAACACGTGAATCTTGACAAAAAAATTTCAGTTCCTCACTTTTGATCTTTTTTCGTAGACTTCAAAATATTTTTCGGTAAAATAGGAGTCAAATTTAGACTCAGAAAGCCGAGACGAAGCGACCGATAAAATTTAAGACCGAAATACCACCATCTACAACCGTCTATAGTGGCATCCGACGGTTGCGCACGGTGGACGGCGTGGTAGAGATGGCCGATGAGGCCGATGACCAGGGGTTCGGATTTACTTTATATTCTTTATTTTAATTCATTTTTATATTTAATAATTAATATTAAAAATGATATGGTATAAGAAAATAGTAATAAAATATTCAAGGCTGACCAAAAAAAGCTTAATGTATAAATTTCAGATATTAAATTGAATTATTTTAAAATTTAATGACTAAAATAAGAGTGAAAGGGTAGTTTTGAGTGATAAACTGTGTATTTTATCTTTTTCATGTTTTATGCAAGTTTTATTAGGGATGGCAAAAATACTCGGCCCCGATCCGACCCGAGGTGCTTCGACCCGACTTGATCGGGTATTTTTTCTAAAATTTCGGGGATCGAGGCGGGGCGGGGCGGGAAAAGCATGAAGTCGGGGCGGGCGGGTTCAGGTATTTGCTAGAAATTCCCCGCCCCGGTACATTTTTATATATACTTTTATTATATTTATAAAAAATATCATTATATTTAAACACTTTTATGAGTTTTAAGCTATTTTTTGTTTTTATTTTGGTTCGTACTTATTGTAAAATTTTGTTAGATGTTGTTCAAGTTTTAATATATTCGATTCTAACGGTCAATGATTCAAGTTTATTCTTTTAAATATGTAGTTTAACACGTGGATAATTTAAAATTGGTTTTATTTTATTTTTTTATATAAGTTTGAAGTCCCTTGAAACCATAATTTGTGATTGTGGTGGAAGATTGGTCGAATCTATCATTTACCGTCGACGAAGATTAAATTTTTTTAAATTTTTCGAGGCGAGTCGGGCGAGAACGGGTTTAAGGGTTATTGTATCGGGGCGGGTCGAGACGAGTAAATTAATATTTTAATTCGAGACAGGGCGGGGTCGAGTATAATATCTTATAGGTTAGGACGGGTTCGGGGCGGCCAAAAACCCGCCCCGCCCATTGCCATCCCTAAATTTTATAGGACATTTATTTTTAACGGTTCATTTTGTATTATTTTAAAGTTAAACCGTCAACATCCATAAAAAATTGTCACCCAATTATTATTAGCTATGTGATTTGATTTAAATTTTTATATTTTTTAAAAAATAAAATACTTCAAATTTTAAAAATATCTCAAGAAATTCATAATTTTTAATAAATCCTTATATTTTCTCATAATTTTAAAAATAAAATTTTATTTTAAAAAAACAAAATTTAAAAACATATTGTGCGACACGTTTTAATTGGATAATAAATTTTTTTAACATCTGTCAACCTTAAAATCGTTACTAAACAAAACTTTAACGAAAAAAAACATTCATTTTATAGTTAAACCTTTTTCTTAATTCAACAATAAACATCAAAGTATACGATTTTTAACTTTTTTGGTCGAACAAGTTTCTAGATTTCATTCTTGTCTTCTTCTTCTTCTTTTTTAAATCCTATTCTACTTCTACTTAAAGGGGAGGGAAAATCTAGGTAAAAGCAACGCTCCTGAGGGATTTTAAATTCAAAACCTAAGAGGAAGGGAGTGAAGCAAGTGAACGTGCTCTGACCACTGGGCCATCCTCGCATGCTCCGCTAGATCTCTTTTTTTTATTATTAACAATAAGCCCTTCAATTATACCTTTTCAACTTTTTTGGTCAAACAAGTTTGCTATATATCATTCTTTTATTTTTTTTTTGAAAGGTATTTTGATTGATTAAAAAATACCAACCATACATAGAGCACAGATATGAGCCTCGTTAAAAAACCTCCCTAAACCTAGTTGGAGGAAAAAGAGTGCATCATATCTGGCTAAATACATACACTGGAAAGAAGTAAATCATGACCACAATCATAAGGTCCCGCCAATACATTACATTTACCCTCCAATAACATCAGCACTCTAGCCGAGAATAAAAGACGCTCTGCGGTGCTGAAAACCCCAGCCAGGGCAGCAATCCTTTGCTCCGGAAGGGCCGCTGCAAGAGTCAACAAGGAACTGCAAAAAACCTGCAAACAACTACTGGACAAAACGGGTGATCATAAATCATCAATAAAATAATCCATAATCGAAGCCTCAGGCCCTACCTCGATCTCCAAGCCAGCTAACCTATACCATTTTTAGCTAACTTATCAGCCTCGATATTGCACGATCTTGGAACCCAACGGAAGCACATTCCTCTAGACCGTGCTAAAGCCACAAGATTCGACACCCTATCTCGGATATGAATGGGGGGCGCTTTAACGAGGCACCAGTCGACCGCTAGTTGGCAATCCGATTCAACTATTAGCCTATGGTTGTTTGACCACTGCGAAGAGAGGAATAAACTAATACCCCTATTCATCGCTTCAAATTCCAAAATCGCTGGCGGCGCACAATTAATGGAGTCAGAGAACTCAAGTAGAGTCTCGCCAATCGAATTCCTGACAAGGCCCCCGATTCCACCTACCTCCTAGATACGATGGCAGCGTCCGAGTTTAGTTTCAGAAACCCAGAAGGGGGTGGGCTCCAACTGCCAGGGGGGTCGGGATATGGGATCGGGCAAAGGATGATTCCACCAAGGAGAAGTCCATCAAAAGATCGGCCAGGGCCAAAGTGCATTCTGGAAATTTCGCCTTAAACCACGAGGCGAGCCGAAATTTGACCAGGAAATCCAATTGGAGCCAATCCACCTCCTTTTTCCGGAAAACTATCTCATTTCGGAATAACCAGACGGACCACACCATGGCGAAGGGTACCAGCTTTAGCCAGGTGCATTTGCCAACCCTCCCCATGCCTTCCCATGCTTCGAAGAATTTGGGAATGTCGCCCGGCAGAGCAGTCAATATTCCGGCCATATTACAGAACCGCATCCAAATGCGCCAAACCCCTGGACACGAAACAAAGAGATGTGCACACGATTCCGGGAAGGCCTTACAGAGAGGGCATAAAATGCTGTCCAAATTCCTCACCCCCCCCCGCTTAACGAGTTCCACTTTCACAGGGATGCGTCCCCAAAGGAGTCTCCAGATAAGGATTTCAACTTTAGGGGGAGCGAACCCAAGCCAGACTTGATTTTTCCAGATAGGGTTCGAGGTGTCGCAGGAAGCCATAGTATCCCTGAAAGACTTAGAGGAGAAGGAGCCATCACTTGAGCCCCCCAAACAAACCCAGTCCCTTCCCATGGAGGAAGGTCTAAGGGCACCAAGGCAATTCAGGAATAGATCCCAAATGGGTACTTCCCAATCAAGACAGGGGCGTCTCAGGGGGATAGACCAACACCACCCCGAATCCAATTTGACTCCAAATTCCGAGATGGTGCCAGATTTCTGAACAGAGAGAGCAAAAATGCGAGGAAACTTTTCTTTAAGGGAAAAATCCTCAATCCAATGATCAGACCAAAAAAGGATAGCCCTACTGTCACCAACCTGTAGGGAGATATTTTCCTTGATCCTGGAACACATGGGATCATTTCCCAATGAGGAGTTCGCTATCCCTCTCCAAATCCACGAAGCTTGTTTAGGCTTCGGAATCGGTGGGAGGAGAGGGGAATCCAGTTTTGGAATCTTTACGTCGATCACCCGCATCCATAGACTATCCGATTCGTTGCCGAATCTGATAATCCACTTACACAGCATCCCTCTATTTAGCACCTCCAGGTTCGTCACCCCCAAACCACCAGCTAATTTTGGTTTGCAGATCTGGGCCCAGTTGACCCAATGAATGCATGATTTGTCCTCATTTCCCCCCCAAAGAAAACGGGCCAACAAACTATTGAGCCTGTTGCTTACTGAAGACGGTAAACGGAACAGGGATAGAAAGTAAGTGGGAAGGCTGCATAGGATGGATTTCAATAAGGTAAGACGACCACCGATAGATAAGGATTTGGATTTCCAATTATTTAGCTTGGTCGTGACTTTGCTAAGAATCGGGTCCCATAGCGCAGCAGAGTTTCGACTGGATCCAAGAGGTAAACCCAAATATTCCGTAGGGAGTTTGTCAAAGGAGCACCCTATATCCAAAGCCCAGCTCCTGACCGTTTCCTCACAAATGTTAATCCCAAAGACTCGGCTTTTCTTTAGATTGAGTTTCAGCCCCGAAGCTAATTCGAAGATTCGCAAGATTCGTTTAACACTGCGGATTTGGTTTTCCTCACCCTCACAGAAAATCAGGAGGTCATCCGCAAACTGTAGGTGGGATATTTCTATGAGAGAACTATCTCGACCAACCCTGCACCCTGCAAATAGATTTAGGCGCACCGCCTTCCTAAATAGCAGGTTGAGGGCTTCCCCAACGAGATTGAAAAGGAGGGGGAAAAGGGAACAACCCTGCCTAAGGCCACGTGAGATCTTAAAAGCTTCAGTGGGTGAGCCATTGACCAAGACTGAGATTGAGGCTGAGGAGATGCACCTATTGATCCATCCGCACCATCTATCACCAAAATTACACTCCCTCATAACTCGGGTTAAGAAATCCCAACTCACCGTGTCGTAGGCTTTCTGGAAATCGATTTTGAAAGCGATACCCTTACTACCCGACTTAGACATTGAGTCAATAACCTCATTTGCAATCAGTGAACAATCTAGGATTTGACGACCCGGGATGAATGCGAATTGTTGCTCACCAATGATGTCACCCAGCACCGCACTTAGACGTTTGGCCAGAACCTTAGAAAGAAGTTTGTACATACCACCTACCAGACTTATCGGCCTGAATTCGTCTAGTGAATTTGGATTTTTTACCTTGGGAATTAGGGTGATGAACGAGTGGTTAATTCCTTCATCCCAAGGGCGACCCCAGTAGAAATCATCGAAAAATTGCATTATCTCACCCTTAAGGTTATTCCAGAATTTCTTAAAGAAACCCAGGTTAAAGCCATCAGGACCGGGGGCACGATTACTGTCTGAAGAGAACAAGACTGCCCAAACTTCATCTTCTCTAAACCTATCTTGAAGGGCGGAGGATTGAGTTTCGTTCAACTTGCAAAAGCCCAACTTTAGGTCCTCCACTTCTAGGGCAGTGATGGTATTGTACGAATCAAAGAAATGATCTCTGACCATCTTTTTTACTAACACTGGATTGCTAATTTCCACCCCATCCCTCGTCAACTGGGTTAGCTGATTGACTCTTCTTCTTTCCATGGCTGTTAGGTGAAAGAAACGGGTGTTTCGGTCACCCTCCGAGAACCAACGGAGACGAGACTTTTGGAGCCACTCACTCTCTTCCTTCCGGTAGGCCGCCCACAATTGAGATCTTAGGGTCCTGAGAGTGTCATATGAACCAGGAATCGATAGGCCTTGCTGTAATTGGGTTTCCAGAAGGTCAATTTCCTTTGCAATTGCTGCTGAATTCCTGCCATTGTTCTTTATAACATCCCCGGACCACGTCTTCACAGCCAATTTCGTAACTTTTAGGATGCCACCAATTCCGGGTATTGAGCTTTTGATCCTCTGATCCTCTATTGTTTTCGTCACCACATCTTCAAAACCCTTCATCTCCAACCAATAGTTGAAGCATCTGAATGGTTTCGGACCCCAGTTAGAATGTTCGGACGCTAACTGTATTACATTGTGATCCGATAGAGATCTCGGGAGGAGTTTCTGAATGAGACCCGGCAGCACCAAACTAAGGTCTGATGAGATCAAGAACCTATCTAGGCGCACAAAGGTAGGTGGATCGCGGTTGTTACACCAGGTAAATTTTCCACCCGCCAAAGGTAGATCCATTAGCTCAGCTTCAGAGACAAAGTTCCTAAAGGCATCGATGAGCTGGATATTCATTGTCAGCCCCAACTTCTCCTCTTGGTCCAGAAAGAGGTTAAAATCACCACCCAAGCACCAAGGAACATCCTTCGATTTTAGGAAGCCCAGTAACTCGGCAAGGAATGTAGGTTTTTCCGAATCGACGGATGGACCGTATACGTTAACTAAACCACAACGAATGCCTATGCTTTTAATTGCTCCAACTAGTACCGAGAACCTTTGGAAGCTAAGCTTCTCGTCAATTTGGAAGAAATCGGTATCCCATATACATAGAAGCCCCCCAGCTGAAACCGTAGCGGGAGAGAAAGAAAAATCTACTTCCCCTAGGTTCCAAATAGCTTTGATATCCCTAATGGATATGTCTTCTAATTTAGTCTCTTGGAGAAAAACAAGGTTAGGCCGGATCCTACTGATAACCTCTCTAAGAGCTTTTTTTTCTTTCTACGTCTAAAGCCCCTAATGTTCCAAGTTATAGCATTAAAATTCATATTAAAATATTGAAAAACAAACGAAGGGAAACATACCTTGGCCAGGCCGAATTATACCCTGCTCCTCGATTCCATCTCCAAGCTATACACCCTCCTGATAACCGCCTCTCTACCACCCTTGAAAGAAATTTCCAATAAGTTGCACATTTCCCAAACAGATTCAGCTTCCAGACCGGCAGCTGAATCTTCGAATTCCAAGTTGGCAATGTGGTCATCAGTGGAGGTCAACAGAGGGACATCATCAAGGGAGTCTCTAACCAGACGTCTAACCAATCTCCTGGTTTTAGCCCGAAAAAAGCTTTTGTGACCAATCATGGGGGATAAGTCAAACTGGTTTTGACCATTCGGAAAAGACAAACCGGGAGGAATTTTATCGCCCGCTTCAAAACTGTCCGGGACAATTTCCCCAAACCAAGAGTGGGATTTCGGCAATGAGTTCGAAACTGGAGTAGGAATCAAGGTGGGCCAATTTATCGATGTTGAGGAAGGTTGTTTCCCCAACCTTGGGCTAACCACACGTGCAGGCCCAATGTTTAGGCCCGGGATGAGAGTATTAAGCAAGGGGAGACTTGAATTATAAGAGGAGGGCCCCACACGGTCATCCAACTCCTGCCGCCTAGGAGGAGAATCAACTCAATTCTCCACGTGCGCTATATCCGGATTAATAACCTCCCTGGGAACATTCCCTAATGGCTCATTGGTACAGGAGCCAACATTCATTGAGACCCCAGCAATCAAGGGCCCCTGCTCACGAGGCGACGCAGCATTAACTTCGCCCTGCTCACGAGGCGACGCAGCGTGAATTTCGCCGTGACTACTCCGGTCGCCACCCACCGGAGACGAAGGACGCCCGGCCGTCACTTTAGCGCCCGTTTCTGAAACATCATCCTCGTCCAGGAGGTTCCATTCCTCATCGGAGCCATCCCCATTCACCCCCGGGTCAATATCGGACGATTTCCCACTGATATCTCCGATGGAAATCATAATTCGAAAAGGAAATCCCATTGAAGAAACGGTGATTCGGTTTGGTATCACGGCTGTGCTAACCACCCTGATGCAAATTCTTGCAACGTCCAGCCTCTCTTTGTTTTGGGTGGCTGAATCAACATCCACGAATATACCCCATCGATTACCCAGGTCTTCAAAGAATTTTGTGTGCCAGCAACATAACGGCACACCGTGCAGCCCCAGATCAACGAAATAGTGGGGGGAACCTTGAATCATCAGTGGACCAATCCGGGAGAACCAAAATGAGAGCTCGTCGCGTTTACCGTTCCATATCGCATCCATGTAATCCGTCGAACTGAACAGTAAGATATATGAACCATTGTCGACTCCCCACTTGGATACCCTCACTTCTATGTCGTCGTTTAACAGGGCCCGTTGAACAAAATCTTGGCCAAAGCCATCTTTCAAAACTCCGACCAAGCAACGGTTCAGCCACTCCAAGTCCTTCGCCGGGACTTGAAAGTTAATTTTTTCCCAATCTGGACACCCCATACCACTGCCCGAAGCCCCAAAGACATTTGCATTGTCATTCTCGGTCGGCTTCCCAAAAGAAGCCCTATGCTCATGACCGCCAGGCTGAAAATCAGCATCTCCAGATTTGTTCTGGGCGTGCGACACATTCTCATTACCAACCGTCTTTGCCTCCTTCATCAAAGTATCATGATACGAGCGGGAAGGGACACTCGGACGAACCCCCGAGGGTTGTTGCTTAGGCTTTCTATTTTCCGGTGGATTAGCCCGGGTTCTGGCAGCCGAAACCCTGATGAAACGCCTGTCTATTTTGAAACCATCTAAGTGACCAATTGCCCTCTGCTGTTCCTCTTTCGAACTAAAAGCGATAAAGGCATATGTAAATTCAGAAAATTTCAGTCTGGGATTCCGGAGGGGGATGTAAACTCTCCTAACCTTCCTATAAGATTCAAATAACTCTTTTACAGTCGATCGGGGGACCCTTTTACTCAAATTATAAACAAAAACTGTCCATTCCGCCGGTTTCAGATGCACCCTCCTTGGTGAATCACGCCTGTCCGAGCGGTTCCTTCTTCTATTGACCACCGTCCAAGTTCCCTCATCTGAAACGGGTTCTTTGTTCTTCCCAGAGTCGCGTGCAAGAAGAATAGGTGCAGTAGGAATGTTTACCTGTCTATCGGGAATGGTTTGGCTGCCGGAAGGATCCTGTCTGACGGGAGAGCTGCGGCCGCCAAGAGACGCCATTAGAGTTATATCTCATTCTTTTATTACCAATAAGCCCTTAAATTATACCTTTTCAACTTTTTTGGTCGAACAAGTTTGCTTGATCTCGTTTTTTATTAACAATAAGGCCTTAAATCATACATTTCTCTGAGTTTAGTTTTTAATTTTTTTTGTCAAATCATGTATCCTAAATGGTTACAAAATTATAGTTTATGTATTTGATTCGAAAAAAAAACAAATATTTAAGATGTTCAGTTTAAAAGTTTACCGTTGAATTAAGATTTTTTTTAAACTATGTACTTAGGCACCCAACTTTTATTGTGGTGTTGTTTTGATCACCTAATTTTTTACCACCCAACTTTTAAAAAAATCACCCAGTTGTTAAACATTGCATTTTGTTTTGGGCAATTTTATTCATGAAATTAATTTAATATTTTACAATTTATTTTCATGGTGGTCATCTTTTTCCATTGTCGTTTCACCGTCTTCCGTTGTCATTACAACGTAGTTGGTACCAAAACGCTTTTCCCCTTTTCTTCATTTCAGTCTAATTTTTTTTCAAAATTGATAAAATTCTAATCAAAATTTTGATATTATCTTGATCCTATCTACGATCTCTATCGCCTGACCGTCATAGGTTTAAGGTATATTATTTTCTAGATGTTTTTCTCAATGTGTTTCTCTCTCATCAAATTATAAATACAGTTTATAGTATTTATATTTTTATTTTCATGACATTTTAATACATATAATACAATAAAAAAAATCACTTAATTTTGTATCATACTTTATAATAATTATTCAAGTCTCGAATCGAGCCTCTATCACAGAGGTTTACAGTCAGCAATTGAAGATTCTTGGTAACTAAAGGGATACCCCAAGCATCTTATTGGAAATCTGCAACTTCCTTCTTGTTATCCCTGATGAATAAAATTAAAACTTTGCAGCATTAAATTGCAACACTGAGAAATCATAGAATTGCTGCACATATCTTTTTTTTTTCTTTAGCTTTCATTAGCTTTTTCTTTAGTTGCGTAAGATGCAACATTAAAATATAACAATTTTATTTATATTTAATTTAATTTTTATTAGATATCAACATTTAAATAAAATAATATTTCCAATAATAACACATACTAGACTAAATTATAAAGTTTAGAATATGGGTCAAATTAATGCACAAATAAACTTTTCAAGGACTAAACTGAAAAAAAAATCGAGATACTCAATTTAATTATTTTTTATTTAACATTTCATAATAATTTTTTATTTAATAAAATACCATGTTTTTACCGATTCACATTTTTTAACGTGAAAAAACAGAGGGTTTTACTAAATACAATACTAAATATAATAAATTTATTTGTATTTAATTTAATTTTATTAAATACAAACTTTTAAATAAAATAATATTATCAATAATAACAAATATAAGATTAATTTATAGAATTTAGAAACAAATATAGGTCAATTTTAGACACAAATAGAGTTGTTTAGGGACTAAACTAAAAAAAATAGAGACTTAACATATCATTTATCATTTTATTAAAATCAGAGAGTTGATCTAGCCAAAAAAATGCTGACATGCTGCAATTTTATTGGTCGAAAGTTTTTTTAACAAATCTCAGCTGTAAGGGCAATAGGGCTAACAAGTGAAAATGTTATAAGCATTAATGACAAAAAAGTATTAAATACCATGTTGGAAAAACATGTAAACGTTAAATGACAATTTATTTATTAAGTCCTTTTGTTATCATCTCATTATAATTAATAATTAATAAAATATTTTTTAAAATTTTAAACTAAAAAATAAAATAAATATTAGAGTTTATCTTTTTATAATTTGTATCTATTAATAATAATATAATAAAATATTTTTCAAATGTTTACATTTTTTGAATCATAAAGAAGTAGAGAACTTAAATAAAATTAAGTATACAAAATTTTATAATATCATTTTAATATTTGAAATTTAAAAAATTATTTTTAAGAGACATACATTATCTTTTATTGAAATATACAAATTATAATATCTAAACTATTCATAATCCACTGTGATTACAATACCTAAATTATCCATAATCCATTATAATTACAAGACCTAAATGATCTCTAGTCCATTATAATTGCATTTAACGTACTCGAATATACAATCTTTAGATGTTGTAATAACAACAATATTAGTAAATTAATACTTAACCAATTAATATGTAAAAATTCTATGATAAAAATTTTAAGGTCGTTGTGATATAAATTACTCACTATATTTGTGTTAAAATAAAATTATCTTTTACCAGCCTTAAGCTGATTGTCGACCATCAATCATCCTTTTTTTATTTATTTGTTTCGTTCTTTTGTTTTCAATCATTTTAATTCAATAAATATGTCTTTATGACACGTTTTCTTTACCTTTTGGTACGTTTTTTTTGCTTCTTATCATATTTTTTTTTGCCTCTTATCACACTTTTATGTTCTTTGTTTTTTTGTCAAGGTTGAATTTGACGTCGCCACGACTGATCAAGATGACGCTCTTTTGATTATCCTATTGATCTCTTTGTTTTGGACCCTCGATTTGAATCTCGATGCAAGTTTCGTCAATGTTCTTGTTCGCGATTGAGTTGTGGTAATAAACTTGTTGTCAACGTGCCCCAATTCTGTAATATGTATTTTTTTTAATGTCGTTTGTTAATGGTTTTTACCTTTATCGTCGAGCTTTGGTGATATTTATCTACTTTTTCAAGTCTTTGATTTAGGTTTTATTTTTTTTCTTGGGTCCTATTTATGATCTAGAGATGTTAGTTTTCGTACTTTTAGGATTATGTTCCCGCAGTGTAAACTTTCATCAATTTTTCTTTTATTAATAAAACTTATTAAAAAAGTAATGATAAAATTATCTTTTCACAATATATTGTTATGCGTACTTCATAAAGTATATACAAAGTTTGTTTAAAATAATCAATAGTTTATTTATATTGTTTTTTTATTATCGCATAATAATAATAATATAATAAAAATATTTTTTAATGTTTAAAATTTAAAATAAAATATTTTTCTATATTCAATTTAGTAAAATAACGGAAAATTGAGAATTATGCCTATCAGTACAATAAGTGGCTGATAAAAAAATTTAAAAATGATGGATCAAAATATTTTTTTTTCTTAAATGAGTATGTAGAATTTTATTTTTATAATTTTATACTAAATTGATTTTTTTTAGAAAAATTTTAACACTAAATTAATTTTTTACCCTAAAATGAGGGTGTAAATGCTCCCATCTACAACCATTTGTATCCGCCAATGAGTACAACAATCCTCTCAAAGTTTTAGAGTGTGGTTAAAAGACGACAAGTTTCGATACTTGTCTAAAAATTTAAAATATTAAAATTTTTAATAACACTTTAGATTGGTTTTTTCGTATTTTTTGACAAGTATCGAAACATATTTTGTAAGTATTAATACTTCTCTAAAATCTTAAAACGTTATAAAAAAATTAAGCACTAAAACTTATTTTGTAAATATCGAAACTTGTCAAAAAAACACTAAAATTCAATCTAAAATGTTAACAAAAAAGTTAACATTTTATGTTCTTGAAAAAATTTCGAAACTTACCGTCTTTTAACCACACCCAGACCTACCCATACTTTTTAAATGTTATAGATATAAATAAAAGTACATAACTAAAAAGTACATAACTAATTCTAGTAATATTAATTTATTTTTTATCATTAGTACTATCCAACCCATTAATCAATTAAATTGAAAAAAGTACAACGAAGATTATCGTGGAGATGACCTTCCTAATTTAATTTTTTTCATTTATAATATAAAAATTAAATATTTAACTTTGTTTAAGGATCCAACGACCCATTCTATTAGATCAACTAATAGTTAGTATAATATTAATTTAATTAGATTGTCAAGTAAGTTTTATTATTAAATTGGTGTGTGATTATTTCAATATTAGTATAGGTTCTACCAACAAGTGTTTTGGTACAATGATAAGACACATTACACTCTTAAGGAGATATCTCAAACTCGAACTTTATATTATTAGAAAAGAGAGTCACAAATCCCAATTATAAATATAAAATGCACATATACTAAACATAAAATATTTTCTTAAAAAAATTCCTTACACATGCTATTTTTAATATATATATATATATATGGAGTAATTAATTTAATTTGTCAAACAATGATTGCATTTCCCTAAACAGAAAATACATAGGACGTAGGCAGAGATGCAAAAGAAACGTGCCATTATATATATACACACACATTTCAGCTTGGAACACTGTGAATTTCCTCTCCATTAATTCCTTTGAAAACCTCTCAGAACATACAGATTCCTTCACATGAAGCAATGAAAATGGAGGTGCCTGACAGTGGAGGTGAAGAAGCTTTTGGTCTGAGCGACATGACTTCGTTTTCGCAGAAAGTGGGAGACGATGAACCGGAGAACGAGATTCAAACCGAGTCGAATGCAAGTGCTGTCGTCAAGGAAGAACCTGAGGCGGCTGCGGCGGGGATAGAGAGTAGCGGAGTCGCTATTCGCGGCGGAGGTGACGATCAGAAAGCTCTGTTAAGAGCAGAGCCAATGGAAAGGTTGAACGAGCTGGGTCCACCGAAATTCTTGACTAAAACGTTTGAAATGGTGGAGGATCCGGAAACCGACCCGATTGTTTCATGGAGTATCCACCGGAATAGCTTCATCGTTTGGGATTCTCATGAATTCTCTGCAAATCTCCTTCCCAAATACTTCAAGCACAATAATTTTTCCAGCTTTATCCGCCAACTCAACTTTTATGTAAGTAAAATTTTCCCTTTCCCCCCTCATTTTTCGCTGCGATTGATAATTTCTTTGCCTTATAACATTTAAGATTTCTGGGTTTTTTTTCAGGGGTTTAGGAAGATTGATTGCGATAGATGGGAATTTGCAAATGAAGGGTTCCAAGGAGGAAATAAGCATTTGCTGAAAAGCATTAAGAGTAAGATAAAAAGTAAAAATAATTTAACAAATAATCTTGGGTTGGAAGCTGAGATTGGGATTTTGAAGAAAAATCAGAGTGATTTGCAGATGGAAGTTATGAAACTAAGACAAAAGAATGAAGAATCAAATGATAAACTGTGTGTCTATGAAGATCGGATTCGATTCGCTGAGTGTAGGCAACAACAAATGTTCAATTTCTTAGCTAGATTAGTTAAATTCCCCAGTTTGTTTCAGCAATTGATTCAGAACAAGCAGCAGCAAAAGGAGGAGCTTAATGAAGATGAATTTAGTAGCAAGAAGAGGAAATTTCTTGAGACACAAGTCACAAAGAGCTTGCCTGATCCTATGGAGACTGATCAAAGTGTCCCAAAGAGCTTGCCTGATCCTATGGAGACTGATCAAAGTGTCCCAAAGAGTGGGGCTAAGCCGATGGGGACTGACCAAAGTTCCAAAAGGAGTTGGCCTGAGCCTTTGGGGACTGACGAAAGTGTCACAAAGAGCTTGTCTGAGCCTATGGGGACCGACGAAAGTGTCACAAAGAGCTTGCCTGAGCCTAAGGAGACCGACGAAAGTGTCATCAACTGTATAAGCCAAATTTATCAGGAGGGATTGGAATCAATGCTATCTGATAATTTCGAAAAGTTTTTGCATAATTGTGTGGAGAAAGAGCTTGGAGCATGTATGGGGGATCAAAAGAACATCAGTGCACCAGAAATGTCTTCTGTTTATTATGTCTTGGCAGAAATTCTACTAGGGGAAAGTTCAAGTGAAGAAAATGCAACAATTGAAGAAGGGTTAGCAGTGAATGGTTCCGAGATTTATCTTGAGCTCAAGGATTTGCTCAATTCGAAGCCCTCTAGCTTGAGTGGATTTGCCGGTGATCAGCTGGTGGAGCAAACTGGCTCTGTCTGACCCATATCTCAGGTATAGGAGTCAGATATATAACTATATATATCCGACATGGTTTGTTCTATTTCATGTATTTGAATGATATTTGGATCATCATATCTCGTATCCGTATCCGTATACGAACCGGACAAGGATATCAGATTTTAGTGGCAGTGACAATTATTCATGGTTTCTTAATGCAGATGCCATTGGTTGCAGGAAGTTAACTGCTTGAGTACTGAGAGCTAAAAGAACAATTGACAGTTCCATGAATTTCTTGATGATAACAACCACAAAGGTTCACACTCCATAGCTTTCTATACTTCTTATTTTCTCTTCTAAAATTACTGCTTTCCCTTAGATTGTGAAAACTTTGAATCATTATATAACAGCACATATACGGCAGTATCTGGTCCCTTATATATATATAGAGAGAGAAAGACCTATCAAATTCTGCTATTTGAAGGTTGAAAATTAAAACCATAGTGTGTTGCATATTTGATGCTTGGCTTACAAGTTACAAGCGATTAAAGCATTTTGTGTATTTTGTAGTATTACATACTCCCTGTTCCTTTGTTCATGCCTTTCTTTATTATTCTTGTGATTAGTTTGATGATAGTTCTTTTCATTTTAAAACCAATTTGGCTAGTGATTCTTAAGGGGTGAACGTTCGATCGAGTCGAGTAAAAAAAATTTGAGTTATTCGAGTTCACGCATCACATTTTACAACTCAAACTTTATTTGAATTTTTTTTGATCCGAGTCGAGTTTTCAAGTTCCTATACAAATTTATTTGTAATTATTTATCATGTTATAGTACAGTTTGATTTCAATTTAAACGACATTCTCTCTCTCTATATATATATTCATATTTTTTCATATGTGACATATATTTCTTCAGAAAGATTTGAGGGATTCGACTTGAACTTAAAAATCAATTCAGTAATTATTAAAAATTTTGAGTTATTCGAGTTTCCATTTCACAACTCAAACTTTATTTAAATTTTTTCCGAGCTGAGTCGAGTTTATAAAATTTTGAGTCGAGTTTCGTTCATCCATAGCTTCCTTTGTATTTTTGCATGCATAGGATATTTATAAAATTTGAACTTAAAAGTCCAACTTAATTTAATTATACCATTACCCTTAAACAATTAACAGTTCATATCCAAAATTAAAATTTATTATTTATTTATGAAGATAATTTTCAGTTAAAAATATTATTGCAAATAAATAATATGAGCTTTTAAAATTGTCCAAACTTGCCCGCTCCAAATTGTCCAAATAATAATAATGTCTGCGTGGGATACGTATGAGAGAGTGTAATTTTGCAAGTATATGAATTATATCGTTTCAATGTGTTGGCCAAAGTGATGGTCATGGCTAAAGCTATCACAATCATTCATTTAATTCTTCTCTAACACCTTAGGAAAAATACCTTACTTTTGCCTAATGCCCAATTGGCTTTTGATTCCTCGACAAATCACAAAAATAAGCAAAGGGACTAAAATATATTGGGAGGTTCTGCGGTACGGCGCCTAATATGCGGCTAATATACGGCGTAATCGGCTAGGGAGTTGACTGGTTAAAGATCATGTTTCCGGTAAAAGTTACCGATTATGTTGATCCGAATATCAATATAGTCGGTAGCGCCGAATTTGTTGTTAAGTTGGAGCTGATGGGGACTCGGACATTTGGACTATAACAAAACCGGTAAAATTACCGGTTATGTTGATCCGAATTTCAATATATTCGGTAGCGCCTAATTTGTTGTTTATTTCGAAAGTATCCATACTTTATAAATCATTATCGAAACTTTTTGAACAACAATGTAACCGCGGTTGGAAAAAAATATCGAAAATATCGATATTTTTTTAAGAGCGTGCGCAAAAGAATCGGTACAATTAAAGATCATGTTTCCGGTAAAAGTTACCGATTATGTTGATCCGAATATCAATATATTCGGTAGCGCCGAATTTGTTGTTAAGTTGGAGCTGATGGGGACTCGGACATTTGGACTATAACAAAACCGGTAAAATGACCGGTTATGTTGATCCGAATTTCAATATATTCGGTAGCGCCTAATTTGTTGTTTATTTCGAAAGTATCCATACTTTATAAATCATTATCGAAACTTTTTGAACAACAATGTAACCGCGGTTGGAAAAAAATATCGAAAATATCGATATTTTTTTAAGACCGTGCGCAAAAGAATCGGTACAATTAAAGATCATGTTTCCGGTAAAAGTTACCGATTATGTTGATCCGAATATCAATATATTCGGTAGCGCCGAATTTGTTGTTAAGTTGGAGCTGATGGGGACTCGGACATTTGGACTATAACAAAACCGGTAAAATTACCGGTTATGTTGATCCGAATTTCAATATATTCGGTAGCGCCTAATTTGTTGTTTATTTCGAAAGTATCCATACTTTATAAATCATTATCGAAACTTTTTGAACACCAATGTAACCGCGATTGGAAAAAAATATCGAAAATATCGATATTTTTTAAGAGCGTGCGCAAAAGAATCGGTACAATTAAAAAAATTCTACATAACCGGTTACATTATTAATTCATATAATGTAACCGGTAAATCTTTACCGGACTTATTGTTTGGTGTCGAAAGATTGTTTTTTAAATTTTCTGCTTGCTTCAGTGGATTGGTATGGGAAACCAACAGCTTCTCGACCATTTCAGTTCCTATGGTGCTGTTGCCAAGGCTCGCCATTCATACGGTCCACAAGGCCATCGTGGGATGAGCCTTCTGATTTTTGAGAGCACAGCAAGAGGTTATCTAGATGCTCAGCATCTGCATAACCAATTTGCTGCCCAAGGTTTCGGGTTAGATGCTTGGCAACGTCATGCTCCATCCCCTCCTTCCAGCCAGCGCCAACTATATGGTTACATGGCTGAAAAAGAAGACATACACATCTTCAACCGCCATCTCCAAGGTTAGAATTCTCTATCATTTTCTTCTTTTATTAATAACAAGATACACTTCTGCTCATACTTATGCAAAAAAATTTGTTCATTAGGCAACCAAAAGGTCAAGTTTGAGATGCGACCATATGCACAGATGGTTGGACAGCAAGCTGGTGCTGGAACAAGTTCCATGGGTGGCAGGGGGACTTGAAGGGAGGAGTCTTTTTTTTTTCTCAATTTCTTTTTTTCTTTCCGTTGCCGTCTAATTTGTTGTTAATCTTTTGCTTTTGTAATCTTTTTCCTTCATTCTAATTCATATAAACGATTTAATAGAAGTATCCATAATTTTTATAAATTTTCCATACTTTTTCGAAAGTATTCATACCTCTGATAGAAGTATCCAAACATTTGATATAAGTATTCATACTTTGCCTGCAAGTAAAAGAAAGTATACATACTTCTAATAAACGTATCGAAACATTTAATATAACTATCCATATGTTTTATTTAAGTATCCATACTATCGACCCACAATTGAACCAGTTCCAATGTTTTTATTAAAATATCGATAATTTTGTATAAGGTATCGATTCTTATTGGCTACCTATTATGTTATCCTACTACCGGATATATTGATAACAAGTTTCGTTAAACTTTTCAAAAGTATGGATACTTTCGAAATCAACATATCCGGTACCGCTTACCGAATACATTATAACAAATTAGACGCTACCGATTTTTTATGTCTGACCGTTAACTTCAAATTACCGGTTACCATTATTTATTCATTTTTTTACTGTTTTTTACCGGATACATCATTTCATATCAACATATCCGGTACCGCTTTACCGAATACATTATATACCTTATCATGTTTCCGGTAACGCCGTATATTAGCCGTATATTAGGCAGCCGCATGCTAGAAAAATCCAAATATATTAGCATCCATAACAAATCTTAAATATGCTCACAACTTTTATTTCTTTTAAAAATGATGGCACGGAATACATAAAACTTAGCTTAAATCGCACATTGTTTTTCAGAAATCTCGATTTTATAGTTACTTAGAAGTGGCAATAAGGTCGTTCGATTCGGATTCAGTTCAAATTTATCTAGAATCGATTTAGATTCGAACTAGATCGGTTCAAGTCTGGTTCAGATTTAATTCGGGTTTAGGGATGGGCATTTTACTGAATTAAATTTTAGATTTATTTTTGCTTTTAGATTCTTAGATGTTTTTTTTATAAAAGTCGATTGGTTAATGTTAAAAGAAACTAGAAAGCAATTACAAACATGTTCCAAAAAAAACAATAAGGTAAAAATAAGAAAAAGCATCAATTGGACTTCATTTTAGTTTTACAAATATCATACATAATCCATATATTCTGTGTATTCTATATGTAGTTTTTTTTTTAATATATACTGTGTTATTTTATGGCCTTGTTTCGTAATTAGCGAGTAGATGGTTGCATTAGTTGATTTGACTAGTGAATTATGTTAGCTGATTGTATAAAAATGTTGGTAAAATTAACTGATAACGGATAGTTGTTTGATTATTTGAACAAGCAAAATGGTATATAAGGACATGATTATATTTGACACTTGTTTGAATAATTTATTAATTATTAACATTTTGTATCTATTAATGTTAATTAGATTATAAAAAATATTTTTTTGAGTATCATTATTGAGCATATACGAGGATGTACATATTAATTTTTTTATTTGTGAAATTATCTTTTTAATATAATTTTAATAATTATTAAATTTAGATGTATATATTAATTTCTTATCTATGAAATTATATTTTAAATATAATTTTATTAATTATTAAATTTATATGTATTTATTAATTTATATATTAATTTCTTATTTATAAAATTATTATTTTTAATTTTATTAGTTAAATTATGTTATTTAGAGAAATTTTTTATAATTATCAAAGACAAAATGGTCTTTACAAGTCTTTTATCCGAATTTCTAACTCAAAAAGCTCATTTTAAGAATTTTTCAAAATTAGAGGTTTTACCTCAATCCGCTATTACAATCATCTATTTATCAAACATCCAAATTAGCGGATTTGACTAGTCAAACATCTAAAAATACTTTTAATTTTATATGTAAAAATTTGTTTAATGATGTTGTAGATTTAGTTTATTGCTTAAGATTCGCCACTTTAATATTGTGGCTTATTTTTATGAATTTAATTTTTTATTTACTATAAAATTTAATTTTTTATTATATATATTATAATTTATTTTATATTTGTCATACTCCTATCATATACCCTGTAATTTTGAAAAGTGTTGTTTCTCATTCTCGTATCTGTACTTGTATCTGTCCTCGCATTCGTATCAGTGCAACATAAAATCTTACAAATACCCTCTAGCTCTTCCATATCTCCGACGATGATCCATGATGGTTGTCTCTCTAAAAGAAGACTCTTCTAGAGATTGATGTTTTCAGAGCTCTCAGGTTGCCTGAGGATAAGACATGGTCAGACACCTCTGCACGTTTGACACATGCCCAACATGCAAAGCCTAAGTATTTAGAAGTTGGATCTATATATGTTAACTCATCCGTAGGTTATCACTAGTCTGACACTATATTACTACCAACAGTTTCTGAGACTATATATAATCGGGCAAGTGAAGAGAGAAGGCAAGTCAGATATCGAGAGTAGTATTACTCTTCTCCATCATCTCTTTATATCTCTTTTATGGCTCAAATAACTATGCTATATGTGGTTCTCCTCCCCAAGTCTATAAGGATGAATTGTTTGAAAACGCTAACAACCGTTGTGTTCTTCTTCTCCACTTACGTTGTTCGTTGACCCCTCATTTTGACATTAACAATATCTAATAAAATTATATTCACATTTTAAAATATTTTATTAATATTTGTTTAAATAATTTATTAATAAAATTATATTCATATCTAATAATTTTTTTTCACACCCTTTGCTTAATCTAATATTTCACACTACACACGGTGTAATCCATAGAAAGAACATCACCCTCAACGACTCTTTACACTACTAATAATGTGAACCATCAAAACAAACACCCTGTATAATTTTTTATGTAATACTAAGAATTTTATAATTTAAGGGACAATTACCAAAATAAATATATATGTCTGAAAAAGTTAGTAGTGTGAAAACATTAGTCGGTGAGTTCCAATCCACAGTTGACTAAAAACATTGAGTTATGGGAAGTCATGTTTGTTCGTTTTCATGTGGTACAACTGTTAAAAGTCAGCTGCCTTGTTCGTTGACAAACGAGTGAGAATTCAAAGCACTGGTCAACTAAGTCAACTCTGATTTTAAAACAATAATTAATCGCTAA
The DNA here is from genome assembly GCA_030270665.1 of Hibiscus trionum. Classification (NCBI taxonomy): domain Eukaryota; kingdom Viridiplantae; phylum Streptophyta; class Magnoliopsida; order Malvales; family Malvaceae; genus Hibiscus; species Hibiscus trionum. Next base: position 32,632,626 of record BSYR01000022.1, on the reverse strand, counting down.
TAACCATTCATCTATGCTTGTACTTTCTTTTATTTTGTTTTATTTTTTTATCATAATTAAAATCATTATTTTGACTGAATTGAATAGATTTTGCAATTAATTAAAGTTTAACTACACACTTTCAAATTATTTTATTTTGTATTTTTTTTTAAATGCATGGATGTTTTATTTTTTCTGCAAGTAGAAAAGACGGTCACAAGATTAAAAGTAAACGATGGAAATTTACGTCTATTTGGGTCAGTTTAAATTTTGTTATAATTTACTGGATCTTATATAAATATATTTTGATTATTAATTGATTTATTTATATATTAAATAATATTTTAATTTATAAATTAAATTGATTGATTTTAATTATAAGTATAGAAATTTGTATTTTTTTGTAATTATAATAATATCTTTTATAAAATATATATCATAAAAGTAGGGAAAGGTTGTTACCATTAAAGTTATTAATTATTGTACGGCATAATTCAAAACTTTCCGACCTGCATGTACCAAAACATAATCAAATATCCGCTGAAAATACCCTTTGTCTTTCTGAAAGGTGTACTGATGGTAGAATTTTTGGGAGTGTATAACATGCGACATATTACGGTGCGGCACCAATTGAAAATATTATAAAATTTAAAACATATAATTGAAAATGTTACACTGTTTGATAACATTTTTAATTGGTGGTAAGTATCGAAACTTTAACTTTGAGTATCGAAACTTTCATCGCTTCTGATAACATTTTAAAGTTTTGCAAGTCCTGAAAATATTATCAAACAGTGTAATATTTTCAGTTCCATATTTAAAATCTTATAACATTTTCAGTTTGTGTCGCACCGTACCATGACATATCGTAGAATTACCCAAAATTTTTATGGAAGATAATAACCAATCTATGATTGTCTGATATTTTTAAATAAAAAATTAAGTACATTTTACTTTTAGAATTTTTAACTCGTTGATAATTAATAATTTTAATGGTTTAATTTTCTAAGCATGTTTGATGATATAAATTAGATGTATCTCGTTGACTTTTTTTCAATAAAAAGTATTAACGAATTTTTTTAATACTTTTTATTTTTATTTATCAAAAAATTTAATTATATTCAATACTTTATTTTAAACAAAATATCAAATAAATTTATAATTTAAATTTAACACTTATTTTTCCAGTATTTAATTTTTTAAAATTTACGAAGCACGCCAAAATCTCACATCTCTAAAATATGCAATATATCAATAGCAATTGTGAGTTGTGACAAGTACAAAACTTCAAACACAAGATAAATACATGGGTTTTATTTTGATGCACAAGCTGTATAAATTTTTTTTTGCACAAGCTGTGGAAATTTTTTTTACACAATCCTTTTATAAAATTTAAAATCTAAATCACAAACCCTAGCAACGTAAACCCTAAGCCCTAAACCCTAAACTCTAAATTCTAACCATAAACCTTAAATTATATACCCTACACACTAAACCCCTAAACCCTAACATAAAACCCTAAACCCTAAACCCTAAAATTAAAGGGCTTGTGTAAACTAAAGTTTACACAAGCTTGTGCATCAAAGTATTTTCCTAAATACATTAATTGCTAAATCTATAAATTACCTTATGCGAATTAATTATGCAATGGCAATTAATTTTGAGATTAAAATTATGAGTTTTTTTGGGCATAACCACTAATGTTGTCTCATTAGTTGACTAATTTGAAATAAATACTTTACAAGTTTAACATGGAGACTATTTCTCTCTATTCAATCGTTTTATTTAAATATTAGGATTCAAATTCATGACTTTATTTAAGAAATATAAACACCAAATTACAGTTTTTTATATTATATTGTTTATAAGATGTTAATTGAATTAAAACTTCATATATAAATTATATAACCATTTGAGTTTTCTTAAAAAAATAAGAGACCATTATATTGTCATAAAACGCATAACACATATGTGGGTTATATAACCATATATGAGTTTTAAAATTTCTAACTAATTTGATTAACCTAATTAATTTGGTAATTAAATCAATTATTCCTTACCGGGTTACGTAATTTCATTTTACGAACAAAAACAAAATTAAGGGAGACAAAAATCATAATAAAACAAGTAAAGTCAACGTCAAATCTTTCACCCTCTTACCGCGTTCACACCGTCTCTCCCACGCGCTTCCTTAGCCGCATCTCCAACCGCGTTGGCTTATAGGAGTATTATATAGCATAGGTATATATATAATCCCTTCGTTCTCATCAGCAATTTCAAATCATTTTGTGTTCATATTCTGTCAATCAAAAACAAACCAATACACGTTTCATGGAAATTGGGTCTTTCCCATTTCTTTCCCCTGAAGGTTTTTCTAATAACGGCGAAGGCGGCGAATTTTCTTGGTTTCAGGAAATGGAAAATTGGTTCAATGGAAATGGAAAGAAAAAGGGTAGAAAAGATGGTGAAGAATCCTTAGTCAATGAAGAACTGAAGAAGAACGGGTCTAGAGATATAACTTCTTCGATTTTGTTGTTGGATGATGGAGCAAAGCAAGAGCAACATCAATGGTTCACTGATTCTAATCAAGAAAGAGCAGTTTTCGAAGCCAATTACAAGAATGAAGTTCAAGAGATGAATGATTATTTCGACCAGATTCAAAGCCATTATACTGAAATGAATGAATTGGATGATTCCCGAAACAAACGCGCGCGGAAATCCTCTTCACCTGTTGCTAATACTGCTACGGCGGCGTTGGTTTCAGCTGGTAATTCAGACAATGCTGGCCCGTCGCATTCCGGTAGCGGATCGGGACACCAGAGGCGGTTATGGGTAAAAGATCGATCGAAGGACTGGTGGGATAAATGTAATCACCCGGATTTCTCAGACGAGGAGTTCAAACGCGCGTTTCGGATGAGCAAAGCGACGTTCGACATGATCTGCGAGGAGTTGGAACCGGCTGTGATGAAAAAGAACACGATGCTCCGCGACGCGATCCCAGTTCGCCAGCGCGTTGCAGTCTGTATTTGGCGGCTGGCAACCGGCGAGCCGCTTCGGATGGTCTCGAAGCGATTTGGGCTGGGGATTTCAACTTGCCATAAACTGGTATTGGAGGTCTGCGCTGCCATTAAAACCGTCTTGATGCCCAAATTCGTCCAATGGCCCGACGGCACCAAGATGAAGAAAATCAAAGACGAATTCGAATCCGCCACCGGAATCCCAAACGTCGGCGGCTCAATCTACACCACCCACATCCCGATCATCGCACCGAAAGCCAACGCCAGCGCATATTTCAACAAAACACTCACGGAAAGAACCCAAAAAAACTCCTATTCAATCACCCTTCAAGGAATCGTAGACAAAAACTGTGTCTTCACCGACGTCTGCATCGGGTGGCCTGGTTCGATGTCAAACGAACAAATCCTAGAGAAATCGGCGTTTTATCAGAGTGCCACAAAGGGACACCTGAAGGATATTTGGGTGGTGGGGAGCAAAGGGCATCCATTAATGGACTGGGTTTTGGTCCCTTACAGCCATCAGAATCTAACTTGGGCTCAACACGCATTCAATGAGAAAATCGGGGAGATTGAGAAAGTGGGTAAAGGAGCATTCGCCCGATTGAAAGGGAGATGGTCGTGTTTGCAGAAGAGAACCGAAGTTAAGCTGCAAGAATTGCCGGTTGTTCTTGGAGCTTGCTGCGTTTTGCATAATATTTGTGAGATTAGGGGGGAAGGAATGGAAGCAGAGCTTAAATTTGAGGTATTTGACGATGATGTCATCCCGGAGAATAATCTGAGATCCAGGGCCGCCGTCCAAGCTAGGGATCATATCGCCCACAATTTGCTTCACCATGGCCTTGCCGGCACTGGTTTTCTATAGTGTATTTTGTTTAGTTTAGAGATCATTTTGTAGATTTAGACACTGACATTTTTATAGGTATAATAATAGCTTGGTTTTGCTTGTGATTCTATTTAAATTCAAAATAATGATTTTTTATTGACCTTTTAAAAACTATGTTTTTTTTTTTGAATATGCTAGTGTGATGCAAAGGTAGCATCTCTTCAACTTTCTTAGTCTTTTCAAAGACGGCACACACAGCATGTGCATTACTGGTGTTCGAACCCGGGTCCTAAGGGATGATTAACATCTACTTTTATCACCAGGACACAAGGAAATGAGCAAAACTATGGGTTTTTTAGTTTCAGTCAAATATATATGAATGTAAAATTAGGCCAATTCATTTTCAACGTATGTTAGTATGTTACCCCAGTTGAACGAAAGGTTATTACGTGTATATGACTCACCACGTTATTTATGATCTTTACTATAAAAAATAATTAATTAAAAAAAAATTCATGCTATTTGTGGACCAAATTATAAATAACATGGTGAGCTAATTTTATATAATAATTTTTTTCCGTTGAACAGTTGGCCACTGCAGAATTTGGGTTGCGCATGGGTTTTGGACTTTGGTCCTCTTAAAACAGAAAAATGTTTATTATTATTTTTCGAATAATTCCTACCTAAAAAAAGAATTTTTTTACTCTAATAGGTTTAGAATTCTTAACCTAAAAAAATTACCGTTTAAAAAATTATATTTTTATCTTAATATTTGGAAAACCATTGTTTCACCTCTTACCACTTTTAACTTATTTCACGAACCAACCGAGTACTTTTTTTATATATAAAATCAACAATAGTAGTTTGGTTTTATTAGATAAAAAGAAATATAATATATTTATAAGAATATCCTACAAAAAATTAGCGTTGACTATTAAAATAGTTAATAGGATACATAGAAAAATGGCGAAAACTCAACAAATAATTTAATAAAAGTGATAGATACGAACAAATATTACTACTGATAGTAAATGATAAACATCATTAATATTAATATAGAAATACATATAATAATGCAAGACATAGCCAAGATTAGTAGGAGTGATAACATGTCAAGCCTAAATATGCTCGGCTTGAGCTCAAAAATTATACTATTCAACTTGACTTAAGCTCAAAACTTATCAAACTTAAAATTGTAGGCTCAAGCTCGAGCTCAAACAATTCAATTTGTGCTTAGCTTATAGCAACTGCCAAAGTTTGCAAAGGCCCCAACAAAAGGATACTAAGATGGGCCTTCATCATGAAAAACTAAATTCAACTTCGCAAGCACCAATGGCCCACATATATATTGTAAAACCGAGAAATATAACTACTATACTTGAAATTAATCGAGATATTTTAATTTTTATGTTTGGATTGAAAAATACTTTTAAAACGTAATTTTTTTTCTTTCAAAAATCATTTGTTTAGCATTGCTTTTGTATTTAAAAGTACTTTTGACTTTTCGTTAAAAAATGCTTTCGATCCTTGAAGTACTTTCTAAAAACAATGCTAAACGGAAACTATAAAAACTAACGTAAGAAAATAATGAAATTTGGTTTGAATATGGACCTAAATAATAGAAAATCAAAGTGAAAATCAATTCATGTATTAAGGCTAAGCATTATTATTGATATTTAGAGAATTCAATCATCAAAGACGTGATAAAGATGGATCTGTATCATCCGGTTTGCGGTAAAAGGTTTGTGTTGTTTTTGTTTTAACAAACGAAAAGCAGAAAGCTATGAATTATAATTGCCACCACGCTCCATTAATGTCCAAAAGTATTGCCCCACATGTGAGCATTCATTGTGTCTGTATCTGGACTTTAATTTTATCTTTTATCTTTAACCTTTGCAATTTGCATGACATAATCAAATTATTTAAATCCCCCTCCTCAAGTGGGCATTTTTGAATGAATAATCAGTTTTAAATTATTATTTGGGAAAATGGCTCCCAAAAAATATTATTTGGTAAAATGACCCCTAAACTTGCCACGTTGGTGAACCTCGCGTTGTGTAGGAAGCAAGGTTTGATATCGCGTTCTCCACAACGCGAGTTCAGTCTACGTGGCCTTGTTGTTTGTGTTAACGGTTTTATAGGACCTCGCATTCTGCAGAACGCGAGGTCCACGAGAATTTGAAAGGGCGGCTGAATATATCGCACAGACCTCGCGTTCTGCAAGACGCGAGTTCTGTGCAATTATGGGCCGAAGAACAAGGGAAAACAAGTGTGGGTAGGCCTGTTCGAGCCCAATATCGGGTGTGTAAATCATATACTTTTAGCGATCATCGAGTTTGGGGTCGTAGTATTGGAAATTCTCTATCGTATGATACCAACATGGTTAATTTTCGTCCATTCTACAATGGTTTAAAATGGCTTCCAAAACCCTATGTTATCATCCTTTTTTGAATGAAGTTGCATTTGAACAAATGTCGAATTTCAGTTTAGTAATCCCATAAAATTTATTAAAAACTGAAATTAAATAAACATTTTAAAGTTTAATTATAATAGGTAAACAAAATTATAATACGGCATTATAAAAATCAAATGTGTGGAATATAAATATTAAAAACATAAGTACAAATCAGTAAAAAAAAGAGACTAAAAATGACTATGTCCACCCGTTCCGCAGTCGGGTGGACGACGATCACGATCTGGATACCTCCGACCATCGTGTGGTGGTCACTGGTCCCCATCATACTGACCATCGTGTGCGATATGCGGATCTCTGCTGGGCCCAGGCGGGGAGTAAAACAAGCTACCCACTGGCGTATTATCCACAATGCCAAAGTCATACTGAGATGGCAACTGTGGATAATCGATAAGCTGAAGGTTAGTCGTCGGCGTATGGGGACGATAGGCATCGGAGGAGCCGAACTGGGGTGGAGGCATCATCTGCTGGAAACTCGATGGACCGCTATAAGTATGAAATGTTGCGCCAGAAGATGAGGCCCTTGCAGTGTCATGTCGTGGTCTCGGACCGCGCTGCGTCGACTGCCTTTGGCTCTGGCTCTGGGTGGCTCGACGGGTGCCGCGTGGGCGGTTTTGGGGTTGCTGGGGAAGCCCCGCATCGCGCTCGGCCTGAGTAAGGATATGCGGCATCCCATTGAGCGCATACCACTGGCGGTAATTAAAAGCGACCGAATCGGCCCCTTCCATAATTTGTTAGAGAAGGGGTGGGCGTTGGGCAAATCGATTAGCCCAAACCGCTATCCAGGCAGCGTGGTACTCGGACCAGTCAACCTCCGTCTTCCCCTAGCGCGTAAGATTGTGGAATCGGTCCATATTTTGCGGAACGGTTGGAATATTTTGGAAGAACATGAACTGTCGAAGAACCCTATCCGTAGCATGCCACACGACAATTTCGTAGTTGAGCAGCGGCACAACAGAAATCCAGAGCTGTTGGTCACGCAGAATATCCGGTGGAGTAATCTGCTGAATCTCCTCTGAAGCGTAGGGCCTCCACATAAACTAAAAAAAATGAAAACGTTTGTAACGGTTATATGAAATATTATTGGAAAAAATAGTATGAAAAAATTCAAATTAATTTTCAAATTACCTGGTCGTCCGTTAAGCTATCGAAAGCATGCCTGAATTCTTTTTGGGACTTCGGCAGGCCGATGTGGGTCAGTGTGTCGCTCCACCTATAAATAATGAAAAAAAATTCGTTAAATAAAATAATTTAAAAATAAAAAAATATAGTAGATTACGTAGTACCTCCGTAGAAGCGGAAATAATATAGCGGTGGGCTGTCTAAGCTGTGGTCTCAAAATAGGCATCCGAAACCAAACCCATGACTGTAGGAGTAAACAACATCCTCCCATCGATGATTTTGAGGCGTCAACGTTTTTACAGGGCTCTCTGTAAAGAAACGCCAAAACAGCTGATCCCCAAGATTTTCCTCTAGAGTGATTTAAATTTGTAAGATGACGAAGCCACATCACGTGCACCTTTGTGCGGGATTTTTCTGGCATTAATATCCCTCCGATAATGCGCAAGATGTGGGCACGTGCACTCCGCTGTGAAAATAAAGATTTAATAAAGACATTCTAATTTAAAAAAAATTAACTTGATCCTAAATTTAATAAAGACATCCAAAAAAATTAATAAAAGCATACTAATTTGCAAATTTTAACTTCATCCTAAATTTAATAAAGGCATCCTAATTTGCAAAAAAAAATTAATAAAGGCATCCTAATTTGCAAATAAATATTCAATAAAGGCATCCTAAATATTTAATAAAGACATCATAATTTTCAAGTAAATATTTGTAAATTAATCCTAAATTTATTAAAAGCATCCTAAATATTTAATCAAGGCATCCTAAATATTTCATAAAGCATCCTAATGTTGAAATAAATATTTGTAATTTCATCATAAATTTAATAAAAGCATCCTAAATATTTAATAATGGCATCATGTTTTTTAAATAAATGAAATATATTAAAAATATATAAAATAGTGAAAAAATCGAAAAAATACATGAAGTGTAACTTCATCCGCATTGGGGGAGGGGTTCCAAATTGAGCCTCCAAATATGACATATCGATTTTTCCACCGTCCCACACTTCCTTAGGGGGCATCACGACCATTTCTTCAGCAAATAGAGTTGGCCAATGGGCCAACGCTACACCCATAATAACGTTGCCGTCTGTAGGCAACCCCAGATGGTAGGCAACATCCTCCAGCGTGATGGTTGCCTCGCCAATCGGAAGATGAAACGTGTGCGTCTCGGGCCTCCACCGTTCTATCAGCGCGCTGATCAACGATGGGTTTGTAACACCCGTGTTTTGGGGCTAGAAGTTAGTCGGGTTAGTTGGTTCGAGTCGGTAAAATTTATTTTAATCAAATTGACCTTAGTGTGAGCAAATCGAGTTTAGAAAGAAAGGGAGGGATCATTTTGGTAATTTAACCAAAATAAAAATAATGACAACCTTATCATAAGATAAAGCTATCATCTTTCTCATTTCCTCCCCTCCCCACCGTGTAAAACATCCCAAACTCTCCCAAACCCAAATTTGATAATTCATCAAATTTCTTCATCAATTCAAGGGGTTTTTGAAAGGTAATTATGTTTTCTTAATCTCCTCTTTATCCTATATCTATCTATAGTCTTAGATTTCAAAGTTATGGAGTTTTGAAAATTAGGGTTCATATCAAAGTTTGGGTTTTTAAGGGGTTTTTCATCTTGTTTTGATAAATTGAGTTAGAGCTTTGTTTAATCATGTTAAAATATACATAATATGTTAAAATGAGTAATTTTGGGTAAAAATCCGAAATTGGGTTTTGGTGGATTTTTAGGAAGGTTTTTAGATGAGTTTGGGTATGATTAATGTTGGAATTTGAGGGTTGATGTTAGAGTAATAGTTGTGGGTTGTTTTGGAAGTGTTTGAATGTGTTAAAAATGTTGAAATCACAAGTTTTGGACTGTTTTTCATGGCTGCTCGGATTTGGTGATTTTGGGGATTGTTCATGGCTTAAATTATGTGTTTAATGTTCGAAATTGGGGGTTGATGGTTATACTATAGTTGGACAGTGTTTTGAACATGTTTAAGAGTGTTTTGGATTACTACAATTCTGATTTTTGACGGGTTTTTGTGGAAGTACGAAAATGAGAAATTGAAGAATGAACTTGGCTTTGAATTGTGAGAATTGAAGTTGATTTGTGTGTTGATGTTAAACTTTGGGTTTGTGACTGATTTTGAGGTTAATATATTGTTTTTGAATGGTTAGAAGCAAGAGAAATCAATGGTGAAGCTTCGGGCTCGAATCCAGAAACTTGGATGCTTGGTAGGCTTGTCGGCTTGTGCTAATGAAGTAGTCGATAAATAGCTTGTGGGTGGCAATAGAAAGGAAAGGTCTTCAAGTGTTGCTTTGGTGAGCTCAATGTATGATTTATAAATTGAAAGATTGTAATAGTAAAGCAATGGGATAAGTGTTGTGTGTCTTGATACTTTGATGTGTGTTGATTTGGTTTGGCACTTAGATGCCTTGTTTGATTTGTAAATGTCACTTATGATGCATGCCTTGAGGAATGCTTGAGTGATGTATGTTGGTAGATATTTAAATTGCTTATCATGTGTGTTGGACATATGTCTTGTGAGGATGCCTAAGTGTATGGATGTTGAAGCATGAGACCTTATGTGCTTGCTTGCTTTCTTTTGATTGAATGCATGATTTTCCTTAGTTGATTAAGGTATGCTCATGTTGAGTATCATGTATGAAAGGTTCTTAATGTATAATTTACCATGTATGTATTATGGTTCATAATCATGCTTCGAATATGTTGAAGTTGGGAGTCTTGCAAAACAGGGCGTATTGATACACTAAAGTGCTGTATCAATACACTCTTGCATAAATGGCAGATTTTTGGTCAGGCGTATCGATACACTAGGGTGTATCGATACGGGCGTATCGATACACTAGAGTGTATCGATACGGTCCCAACTCTCTGTTTTTTTTAGGAGTGGTGGAGTGTGGGTCGTATCGATACGGTGACTAAGCGTATCGATACGGTTTGACCTAGTTGACCAATAGCTGTATTGATACACTCGAGAGTGTATTGATACACTATAGCTGTATTGATACACTAGAGAGTGTATCGATACACTATAGCTGTATTGATACACTAGAGAGTGTATTGATACACTATATCTGTATTGATACACTAGAGAGTGTATCGATACACTATAGCTGTATTGATACACTAGAGAGTGTATCGATACACTATAGCTGTATTGATACACTAGAGAGTGTATCGATACACTATAGCTGTATTGATACACTAGAGAGCTGTATTGATACGGTATGCTTAGAAAGGATAAATGGGTTGTTTTAATATGCAGATTTGGTGGGTCGTTGATATATCGTTCGTGTTTCCGCTGTCGTGCTTCACTTAGGACTTAATAATGCATTTAGACAAGATTAATTAAAAAGAAAAAAAATAGGGTTGCTAACCGAGGGGGAACCTTAACGGGTTTCGCTTCGGTTTTCCCCGTGTGACCCACTTGGACCGGTCATTCGGCTAGACCGGGATGAGGGGGTTACAGGGTTTACCTTCACCCCCTATATACCGTGCTATGTGGCCAAAACCGGCGCGCTCAATCCACTCCATAACAGCATCAATGGGTGGGGTGTTGATATGGTTAAGGTAACATTGTAAATTACGTTCGTATCCCTTCAAAAAAATAGTTAGTAAAATAAAAAAAATTAATAAAATAAAAAATTTAAAAAAATAATAGGGAAAAGTAATACCGCTGGATCTCTTCTCCAATATTGATTGTAGTGATTCGCCTCGTTGCGTAGTAAAATTTTCATTATATCGAATGAAATATAAGAATTGCCAATAATTTGTTGTAAAAAAACTGAAGAACTCACGTTCTGTGGTTGATATAGGGGTAGGGCCTCCAATTTATAGAAGATCCCGCGCCCTTTGGGATGCGATGTTAATGAACCTCGCGTCCTATAGAACGCGATGTTCATTGAAAAGGTGCGTCACGGAACAGACGCGTGAACTGAACGGTCAGAAGTGACCTCGCGTCTTATAGAACGTGAGTTTCTAAAGACCTCGCGTTCTACAGGACGCGAGGTCGTGGGGTTTTTTAAAAGATGACTTCCCAGGCGGGAAAATTATTTAATAATAATAATAATAATAATAATAATCATAGTAATAATAATAATAATTATAATTATAATAACAATAATAATCATAATAATAATAATAATAATAATAATAATAATAATAATAATAATAATAACAGTAATCATAAAACTAATAATAATAAAAAGCAGAATCAAATACACGTTATGTTGCCATTAGTAGCTGCAATCGAAAACTGCTTACGTGAATATGATGACGTATATACGCAACTACAAATAACGACATAGCGCAATAATCGAGAAATTAGTTTGAAATAAACTTCCCAATTACGCGCTATGTTGCCATTAGTAGCTGCGATTGTAAATTTTTAGACATGATTTCTGCGGGTGCTCCTTGCCTACTCAAGAGTTTGCTATTTATAGAGGGAGGTGAATCTGCTGACGTGGCAATCTCGCGTTCTGTAGGACGCGAGGTCCTTTGAACCTCGCGTTGTACAGGACGCGAGGTCATTTTGATGTTGGTATATATATATGCACGAAATATTGTTCGTAACCAGTGAAGTTTTTCTCAGTTGAATATGAGTTTGTGTCATGCTGTGTTTTTTGCAGTTGAAATTTTTTTGTCCGAAATATTGTTCCTTTATGATAGTTGGATTTCACTTAAAGATTTGTGTTCCTCGGGGTACATACCCCCGCATGATACGTTCATTGAATAATATTTACCAACATATCGCAATAATCGGGAGGTTGTCGGCGGCTGCATCCCCTTCAATGGAAGCTTCTGTAGCCGCCGTCGAGAGGATCCGCGGCTACAGTTTTGAAACGAAACGACTTTTAGGAAGTGTCTGGAAAGTTTCATGTAAAACGTTCGAGGCACTTCTTGGGGACTCTTTTCTCAAGTACGCAGCTTGCCCGCACAATCTGCAAAAAGTCCAGAGTTAAAGAAGCGATGGCGAATTCAGATCGACCATACTGCCGTGGCAGCCCTACTTTTCAGATGCGACCGGTGTCGATTACATTTGCTAATGTGGATCAAAGCTGTTACCATTTCAGAAGAAATCCTATTATTGCGCTCTGCTTTTTTCACTCGGGACCTCCGATCACATTTGCCCACCGACATATCGCAATATGCGGTGCCGATTATATTTCTCCACCTGGATTTTTTGCATATACTGTTTTGACTTTTTGTAAATATTGTATCCAATTGTCTCAATTTACTTATTAACAAATACTTGTTGCAAGTTGAAAGTTTTGTTAAATGAAATGCGTATTAAAGTTTTGATTCGAGTTAAATTTACTTATGTGGTGTTTTTCCTTTACTATAAATACCCACGAATTCCACACATCATTTACTCATTCCAAATTCTCTCTAAACACCCAATCTTTGCTCCCCTTATGGCAAAATTTCAGGCAACATTTTATTTTCTCGATACTTATTTTGAGTCAACAATCACCGGCAAAATGTCACTGAAAGATTTAATACAGTTGACAACAATCGAGGTTAGTAAACGCACTGACAAACAAATTTCTTCCTTGGAATGTCGAATCCCAACACCGTCAGCAAACGAAATGCACTATGTTATGAATCTTACAAACGAAACAAACGTTCGTAACATGTATGACCGGCTCAATTCTGTTGGAGCTAGAGACGTCGATTTAAATGTTAAGTTTGATGAGGTCAACGCCGACGAAGGTAGTACGTCTGCACTCGTACAACCTGCTCCGAACACTGAACACGCACTGTCTTCACCAGATGTTGATGCGGCTGCCTACGAGCTGCAGCTTTTTATGTACAGGAGTAGACAAAGAAAACAACAGCTGATCGAAAAACTAAACCTAAGTTCAGACGTGTCCACTGACTACGATGATTCGGATTAACCATAAACTTTTGAAATTATCGTCCAATTATGTTTTATGACGTTTTTTTTCATCCTTTATTAATGTTCAAGGGACCTCGCATTATGTAAAACTGCTAGTATTCAATTACATTACTAAACTACAATTGTCTCAGTTATTCAAACATAAAACGAGTACATAGTACGAGTTTAATTAATTCTGACGGAATCTCTGTCTCAATATATATAAAGGGACCTCGCGTTATGCAGCACTTGTAGTATTCAATTACATTACCAGACTACAATTGTCTCAATTATTCAAACATGTTCTCAATTACACAAACAGACAATGAGTACACAGTACGATTATTATAACTTCTGACGGAATATCTGCAACAAAGCAATTAAAGAGACCTCGCGTTCTACAGAACGCGATATTTGTAAGACCTCGCGTTGTGTAGAACGCGAGGTCCTGCTTATCGCGTTCTGTAGAACACGATGTTCGTAAAGCCTGCCTCCCAGGTACTATTATCCCTTACTTGTCCAAAGTTAGGGGACTGCCTCCCGGGTACCATTATCCCTTACTTGTCCATTATTTGCCTGCTTATCGGTTTTAGGAAATGGACAAGTAAAGTTACCTCTCGGTACCATTATTTGCCTTACACAACCGGATTCTCCAGGATTTCAAGTGGCAATAATTTTCCCTTTATATGAAGCAGAACCATAAAACGTAAATATATGTTTCAATTGCCAAAACAATTCCTAAAATTTTTCAAGTATTAAAAATTCAGAAGTCTTTCACAAAATATTCAAATGGCGAGACGAGGCGTTACTACTCTAGTTTACTACGATGGGCAGATATTCGACGATACCGAACTCGGCGTCGTTTTTCACTGCGAAGATCCGGTAACGCTAAAGATTCTGAGGAGATTATCGTTCAAGAAGTTGGTAAAGGAATTAGAGGCAAAATTCCCTCATTTCGATAACAACCGTTTGTCCGACGTGAAGTATCGGGTGCCAACATCTATAGCCCCTTTAAGGTACTCTGTATGCCAAATTGCGGAAAATGCTGATGTGGACATGATGCTGGAAACCCACTTCGACTATTCATTGAGGGACCCCTCGAGCTGTATGAATCGTTCTCCGAGTCTAATCCAATTATCGAAATACCAAGCTGGGTCTGGGCGAATTTCGACTTCGATCCGAATGCCAACGTTGATAGCCCGACCGCAAGTCTACGACGTGATTTTAACCTACTGTGCCAAGACAACGAGTTTGGTGCATCGTCTTATGCTCCTCCAAGGCAGTCGTGCGTAGCTAGTATCGGGTTCGACCTGAACCAACCCCAAAATGATGAATTCGATGCACCAAAAAATACATCGTACAATCCATACAATCCATACAATCCTTATAGTTTTTTGGGGGGGAGGGAACGTCGGCTCCTTACGTTGCGCACGACCATGAAGCATCATATGGCCGACACTCAATGTATGTCCCTGGCACCGACTACAGTCAACCATCTATGGGGAGACATTCTTCTTTTGGAGGTGAGGGAGCGTCGTCTTCTTACGCTATGCACGACCATGATTCCTCATATGGACGACACTCAACATATGTCCCTAGCACGGAGTACGTTCAACCATCTATGGGGGGACATTCTTCTTATGGTGATCTTGATTTTGGTCTTGGAAATGCGGTTCGTGAGCGATCTCGTGAGACGAGCTGGGGCAATTCTATGATGAACCAGAAGACTTGACAGTTCTACCGGAAGACGATACCGTTCCACCACATTATTTCGACGAACAGCCGACTCCCACCAACTTTCCTGTAGACGCAACACCAATTTCTATATTCCAGCCACATCCCACTTCACAACGGTTGATATGGATGCAATGGACGTCCCTGATTTTCCGCATGACGACACAATAGACGGCAGAGTCAACCGTTCTGATGGTAAACTGAGAATTGGTATGACGTTCTTCACAAAGGATATTGCGGTGGCGGCACTTAAGCAGTACAACCTTCGTCATAATGTTGAGACGATAGTGGATAAAACCCAAGCCAAATACTACAAGGCTCAATGCGTCAAAAAAAATTAAGGCTGTCAATGGAAAATCTGTATATCACAATTGAAGAGGGCAGGCGACCGTTGGAAAATAACAAAACTTGAGGGCCCCCATACATGCACCGTTGCTAGCCTCAGCCAGGATCACAAGAACCTGGATGCAAAGTACCTCGCCGACATCTTTTCGACACTAGTGAAAACAAATCTCACTGTGTCGGTCCCCACATGTCAGGCTGCAGCTCTAGCTGTCACCGGCTACCGTCCTGAATATTACAAAGCATGGTATGCAAGGAAGCGGGCCAAAGAGGAAATGTATGGCCGATGGGAGGAATCTTACAAAGAGTTGCGCCCGTGGCTTAATCTCCTGCAGAAACACATCCCCATAATGGTTGTCAAACTTGATACGGTTCCGACATACGAAAATGATCGTGTCGTCCGTGGTGTTTGTCAATTCCACCGGTTATTTTGGACTTTCCCCCAGTGCATCAACGCATTCAAGCACTGCAAACCGATGGTCCAAATCGACGGCACATGGTTGTATGGAAGATATACACATACCTTACTTCTAGCTATTGCACATGACGGCAATCGCAAATGCGTTTCTGTTGCATTCGCAATCGTCCGGAAGGAGGATTTGGAGTCTTGGAAGTTCTTCCTTCGGAACCTACGAAAATATGTCCTTGATCCTGTAATACGATCAAGGGATGGAGAGGTATGTGTTATTTCTAACAGAGGCACAGCGTTGTTGTGGGCGATAGCAAATTTGGGTGACTATTGGAAGCCTCCATACATTCACCACCGTTTTTTCTTGCGGCACATAGCCGCAAACTACTTGCTGCAATTCAAGAACCGTGATGAATGTCAAATGGTGCTCGATATGGGTACGTCCTTTATATCATTTTCATTTACTATATTACTTGTTACTTGCTTTCATTTACGACCTTTTTGCATGTGTTTTTCGCCCATAACTATTCAACTGCCATCCCGTAGGCAACTCGCACTATAAACAAGAGGTGGCTGACCTGCTCGAGGAACTGAGAGCGAGAAACAAACATGGCGCAGAATACCTTGAAAAAATCCCAAAGGAAAAATGGCTTCGATCGTATGACGAGGGTAAACGTTATGGTCAAATGACAACGAACTTGGTTGAGGCAGTTAACTCATCACTGAAGGGAGTGCGGCAGTTGCCTATCACTTCCATTGTCAAAGCGACCTATTATCGTTTGGCTACCCTTTTTGCAACCTTGGGAAGGCAAGCAACTAAGTACACGGCAGGTGGACACAAAGTCCATCCGGATTTCCGCACAAAACTGCATACTCAATTGGGTCAATCAAGACAGATGACTGCAACTCTCTTCTCTCGAGAAGGACACATGTTTCGTGTTGCAGAATTTTCCAAGCGGTTGGAAGGCATTCAACACAATGCGTACGTGGTCAATCTGAGGGGAAAAAACCTGCGAGTGCGGAATTTTACAAACATTCAAATACCCGTGCACACACGCCATTGCTGCTTGCACTAACCAACAGATACAATACATGCATCTGGTTGATCCGGTATACTTACTCGAAACAGTGTTTAAGGTTTACGAAAAAGAGTTTCCTCCAATCGGAATGAGGTTGATCCGAATGCCGTTGACACTAAACCGACCATACGCCCAGATCCAACACTACTAAGAGCCAAAGGACGTCCATGGTCTACAAGAATACACTGTGCCGAGGATATGGTCGAACATCGAGAAAAAACCGGACAAAGGAAGCATTGTACTGTATATAAAAATCCTAGACACACAGCTCATAAGTGTCCTAATCGCTCAGCCCCTCGTCTTAATTAATTATTTTTAATTTGTATATGCGAGTTCGCCCATGACAATCGAATCAATAAAGTCAGTTTACTTCGATTTATACAGTAGGTCATCTTATATTTTCAATCATTCAAAAAAATATGTTATGATAGCGTCTTCGAACCGACTTTAAGTTAGTCTAGAATGGACGGAAATTGACCGTGTCGGTGTCATACGATAGAGAATTTACAGTACTACGACCCCAAACTCGATGTTAGCTAAAAATTTACAATTTCTACTTATGAAATTCTGCTCGAACATGCCTATCGACATTTGTTCAAAGGCAACTTCATTCAAAAAAGAATGATTGCATAAGGTTTTGGAAGCCATTTTAAACCAGTGTAGAATGGACGGAAATTAACCATATTGGCGTCATACGATAGAGGATTTCCAGTACTAAGACCCCATACTCGATGTTCGATAAAAATATACGATTTACACGCCCGAAATTGGGCTCGAACAAGCCTACCCACACTTGTTTTCCAGCCCAGAGTCGCACAGAACTCGCGTCCTGCAGAACGCGAGGTCTGTGCGATAAATTCAGCCGCCCTTTCAAATTCTCGTGGACCTCGCGTTCTGCAGAACGCGAGGTACTGTAAAACCGTTAACACAAACAACAAGGCCAGGTAGACTGAAATCGCGTTATGCAGAACGCGATATTAAACCTCGCTTCCTACACAACGCGAGGTTCACCGACGTGACAAGTTTAGAGGTCATTTTGCCAAATAATATTTTTTGTGAGCTATTTTCTCAAATAAATTATTTAAAACTGATTATTCATTCAAAAATGCCCGTCAAGTGACTTCCAAAGGACAAACTCTTCCAAAACCAACACATTCCAACTTTTAATTTTAATTATTAAATAATAATATGTCAGACAGTAAGAAATCTATATTTTGTCATTTGTTGTTCCTCTGTTACATGTCATTGTAACGCTGTTTAATCAGAAATATATATAAAATAAACATATCTCGTAGAATTTGACATTAGAAATGATTCAAAATTTAAATTATTAAGTACAGCGGGAGCGCATTGATGTTTAAAAATTAATTTCTTTTAATTCCAATACATTAAATAGTCAAATAAATATGCTCGAAAATGATAGCCAAAAAATTACAATTATTGGTCCGTTAAATATATATTTTAAAAATATTAAAATTAAAATCGTTTTTAAATACTCCATTATTATATATTTTTAAAAAAATCCATTATTTTTATTTCATTTCTTATGGTAACGGATAATATCTCTTCCTCTAAAGCCAAGCTTCTTGTTTATAAAATCTTTATAGCTTCACAACAAAACTCAAAACCTTGCCCCTTTCCCCCCATGGAAATAACCGGAGAGCCGCCGCCGTTATGGCCACAACTGGCCACCACCTCAATGCATCCCCGCCGTCGTCGTTCGCCATCATCGCTTTTCACCCCACCAGTTCTCATCATTCTCTTACCAACCATCGCATTGCTTATCTTGTTCTTCGCCGTCCCTCCTTTTCTGTCGACCATCGCCGGTCAGATTTTTAGACCCACTGGCGTCAAGAAAAACTCCGACTCTTTCAACATTTTTCTGGTCTTTTTCGCCATTCTTTGCGGTGTTTTCGCTAGAAGAAACGACGGGGACGTGGAGGACAACAGCAGTATAAGGAATGAATACGATGTTAGTAATAAAAACAAGCAAAGCCATCTCGTTTCGCAACGATGGTTTGACCAATATCCGGAAAGGAAGATCTACGATGATCATCCTCCAGTGAACGCGGCGGCAATGGCGGCGGAAGCAACCGGCGTGAGGAGGTTGAAGAGAAGCAGTAGCTCGTACCCAGATCTGAGGCAGGATTCTTTGTGGGAAAATTGTGAAGATCGGTCTCGTTTTTTTGATGATTTTGAGATAAACAGATACCGATCTACAACAAATAATTATAACGATCAAGCTCATGGGCTTCGCCGGAGCTGGAGAAATGATCATTTCGAAGAATCTGAACCCAAGGTTATTCCTTGCGACACCTTTGTGTTTCGTTCTTCGCCTTCGTCACCTCTTCCGTCAATGTCTCCAGCTCCTTCAACACCGCCACCTCCACCGCCGCCTCCGCCTCCAGCAGCTGCTTACCATAGACCAAGGCGAACTTACCAAGCTGTTGGACAGAAAGAGAAGGTGAAGAAGCGTCATATGGAATTCGACGAAAGTGAGTCTCCGTCTCCGAATCCAGTAACACCGCCTCCGCCGCCACCTCCTCCTCCTCGACGACCACCATCACCGCTAGTTCAAACTGGAAATAGGTCAGAACTAAGGTACGCGAAATTGGAACGTAGAAGAAGTAATGCAACCAAAGAAATAAAGATGGTTTTTGCTTCTTTAAGGAAGAGGAAGAAGAAGAAGGCTAAGGATCATAATCATGATCCACAACACGACTATCCTCTGCATTCTCAAAGTGAACCACCTCCTCACTATTCCACCACCATTCCGCCGCCGTCACCACCACCACCACCTCCACCGCCACTGCCTCCGCCACCATCCTCCGTCTTTCAAAAGTACAATCTCTTCAGATCAAAGGCCAGCAAGAGCAAAAAAGTCCATTCAGCTCCTCCACCACCACCACCGCCACCACCATTCTCCCTTTCAAAATTTATGCAAAGCACTCAAACCCCACCAACGACACCACCACCTGCACCATCAACACCCCCGCCCGAACCTTCAAGAAGGCGAACTACGGCCAAGGCCAACAGGTGCAGACCACCATTGCCGACAAAAGCAAACACTAGCAGTTATTATGACGAGAATGTGAACAGCGGCGGACAGTCACCATTAATCCCGAAGCCTCCACCTCCACCGCCGTTTAAAATGTCGGAGCTTAAATTCGTGTTTAGTGGGGATTTTGTTAAGATACGAAGCAGTCCTAGTTCTCGGTGTAGCTCTCCGGACATTGAGGAAGTCAATGTTCCGTCAAGCAAAGATGATGAGGAGACGGTGAGCATGATGGACGGTGATGATGGGGGTGGAGTGGGAGGGGTCCCAGTCCCAGTGGTTTGTCCCAGTCCTGATGTAAATGCAAAAGCCGAGACCTTTATTGCCAGACTCAGAGATGGGTGGAAATTAGAGAAAATAAACTCCATGAAAGAGAAGCAAAGGATATAAGATCCATTAAAATTGAAGAAAACAAGTTCAGACATTGCTCAACCTTTTTTGTTTTCTGGTTGAATTTGATTTCCTCAGTCAACTGAATATTATTATAACAGGGTATATATATATATATATATATTGAGGAGGTTTCATGGGGGTTAAGGTTTTTGTTCACTTTCATGAAGCTCCTTGTAAGTTTGATTGTGTTTTTTCTTCTCTTTTTTTTGGTTGTTGTGTTCATGGTTGGAGCTTTGAAGTTGTGTCTGGTTTTGATGTCAAACTAGAAGAACTATGTTTTAATTTGCAGATGTATTGACAATGGGGCTCTGATTGTGTTTTTTGTTCATCTATTGGAGCCCTGTTTTCTCACTCTCTTTGTACCAGCCAGCTATGTTTGTGGTTTTGCAATTGTTATGAAGATCACTTGTTCATGCATAAAAGCCAAAAGGTAGCATTGAGATTTAAGTAAGAATTAATGGTATAGAAACAAAAAAAATATATAAATATTGTTATAACGGGTTGGTCTAAGTGACAAGTAGTTTGATATTGTTTAAGCATGTTTTAAGTTCGAGATCTTGTGTATGTGAGAAACACGGTTGGAGCACACACCCACTAAAACTATGTGTATGATGTTCGTCAATTCAGATTAGTTAGGGTAAAACCTTAAGAAATCGACAGGGTAGCCAAAAATGATTTAAATTTATAATTATAGAATCAAAGATTCAAATGCTCTTTGATTGAATAGTCATTTTAGCCCATTTTTTAAGCTCATTAATTCACTACGTTTCATTTTATACCAAAATAGTCCTTTTGTGGATATAAATTGTTAGTCAATTAAAAGTAAATTGCTTTAAATAACGTGACATACCTACATGGCGTGCATGCTGATTTAGCAATGTCATATAAACAAAAGTGTTGTTAACTTGACAAAATTACACATCACTGACATGTCAATCTATCAAGTCATTTTAAGTTGTAGGGGTCATTTTGACCTAAAATAAAATGATAAGGGTTAAAGTAAAACGTTAGAGGCATTTTTTGACACTATACCTTTTATTTTTATACGGTATCAAAATGGATATTTACATCTAACATATAAAGTATCGAAATTTGATATTTTACATCTAACATATATTTGTACAAACGTGATCCTCTAACATATATTTGTACAAAAATAGTCCTCTAAAAGTGTAAAAGATACTTAATTTGAGAATGGAGCAAACTAGGGAGAATAGCTGTTAAAGTGGAGATTAATCAAATAGAGAAGGGGTGGAAAGCAACAAGTGAGGGAGAAATGTGTGTTTTGTTGGTCCCATTCCATATTCATTGCTTACAAAAGTGAACACTTAACTTTAAACTTTCCATTTCCTAATCCCTTTTATTCCAGCCATGGACCATTTCATGATTGAAATTTTGAAATTCATAGAATCTCACCCACCAAATTGGCTGTTTCCTCATCCCTTCACCCTGCCCTTTAACTTCTCTTGTCTATATACTTTAGGGTGTGTATGAATACATGTCATATACGTATATTTTAAGAAAAATAAATAATTTGCAACCATAAATTAATAGAATGTTTATATCTGAAGATTTGAGCCAATTGCCCCCCTAGGCCCCTACCATTGAAGGAGCCTGGCATTTCATAACGTGGGATGCAATTTTCATACACCATGATTCGGTGCTGTTTTGATTCTACAACTGAACGGGTAGTACAACATTTGTGAGGGCAAAGGACCTCAAACCCTATTTTCTTGAACTTAATCAACATGCCGGTTGCCAACGAAGACGACCACTGCTACCAACGGATAGATCGGTGTCATCACTGAAAGAATGAGTGCAAGAAGGCTAACAATGACTTAAAACAGATCATAAAACAGACAAGCAGCAATGAAGAGATACTCAATATTAGAGATAATCTCGCTTTTGCTTAATCGATCCGATTCTCGGAATGATTATGCAGAAGAACATATTAGCACATCAGATTAATTTGTTACACATAAGTCTGTTTTCTAATGCAGTGTACAAACTTGTGACAAGCTCTAGCTTTCTTAAAGTGGTCAAGTGTTCTCCATATTTACTTCTCATTTTGCTTAATCGAGTTCCTCTATTAAACTAGCTTGAATCTGAAGAAACAGCCTCATACTTGGTAAATATTAAGTTGGAGCAGATATTTCATTCAATGTACAGATTCAGCTTTAGTTTTTGAGTGTTTACCTCCTGAGTTTGGAATCTAGAGTTGTAAGTTGATCCTTTCAGACCATTTAAATATATCGGTATAAACACGATCTCCACCGAGGTCTTCACCAGAAGCCCCTGCTGCAACTCGGAGAACATCCTCGATCACAGCGAAGTTCCCCAACAAATCAACATGAGAACCACTTTGGGTGCCTCGGCCTTCTAGAAGATTAGCCGGAGGGGCATGATTGTACTCCCGTATGTAAGTACGAATTCCCGAAGGATTGAACCTGGTTTTACCCCGCCAGCCTTTTGCGCACATGAAACCTGCACTTATAACAGGAACTGTTTCGTCTCCGTCACCAGAGAAAACACCACCTTTTAGACATGAATCTTCACTATCACCGTCTACCGAGGTGTCTATCTGAAACGGGATATGGCAATCACTGGGAGTAGCTACTTTGTAGATGTAACCTCTTTCGGTGGAAAGTCCAACTCCATACAATGAGTAAATTTCCATGTCTGGAGCATTTGGTAGCCTGCAAAATCATCCGGTATTCGTCAAGAAAACAGTTTAGATTTAATCCAGAGTACTAAAAAAGCCAATTACTGCATCTCAAAGAAAATATCAAAAACCAATTAGAATAACCGATAAGTTGAAGAAACTCACTTTGTTTCTAAGGGGTTTGACCAATACTTGTAATGTTCATACTTTGGATCATCCAAATTATCGGCTATCCCATACGAAAAATGAGAAGCTCCCCGCGCCATCAACTTGGGAGCAACATAATGAAGCAGACCCAAAACCGATGCAGCGGTGTAAACTTTGTGATCCGCAACTGCTTTGATCGCTTTTTTGCCCATTTCATGATACTCTAACCATATGTCACAGTTGCTTGAGTTGGCAATCTCATCAGCCTTTGCAACATTCTGCTGAGCAACATTAATCAGATATAAACTCCAAATTCAGAGTAAGGAACTAATTATCTCCTAGCATGCAAACCAAATAGCACAATTTATGGTAGCCATCCTGTCATAATTTGGACATTACCTTGAAATCAGCCCTCTCAAATTTCGAAGAATGTGTCTCAGCCCACTCTTTCCTGAATGAAATAAGTCTCCCATAATTCACACCTTTCGTATTACACACATAGCTCTTTGTGTTTTGACCGGTGTTACGAGTGCTATTGTTCTTCCCCTTTTTCACACTATCATCAAAGCTATCGATTTCAGGTGACCAATCAAGACCACCCCAGATTGTTTCCCCACCTTTCGGTACCATCGAAAAGGTGGCATCCCAAGTTCGGAACATTCGCATTAAATGCTTAAAAGTTTGAAGACCAAATACATCTTTGTCCAGAAAACCTGGTGCTTGAGCCCTGTTTTAACAATGAACATTTCATCAAGCTCCAGAAACAAACTAGAAATGCAACTCACCATGTCTGAAAAACTATTTTCAGTTCACCAAGAACAAGAGCAAACATGTTGATAGTTTAATGTGCAAAGCCATGCTTGATGACATGAGTGCGCCAATTTTGATAATCATATAATTAAGAAGTTAAAACTTTCTAATGTTTATATCAAAATATACAACCAAAACTGACTATTAAATTGTTTTAAAAATTGATTAATATTGCAAATTATAATGATTCCTACACTACACTAACTGCAGTAGAAGTATGTCGATTCACACACCAAGGCAAGAAGAATCGAGTCTTTAATCACGAAAAGAAAAAGTACCTGAGATTTGCTATGTCCCTGACTTCAATAGAGAAATGCAGTGCAATCGATTTTGGACTGCCTAAAAAAGGCGCACCGATGTTCATTACAGCCTTTATGTGCCTTGCACACCAATCCGACCCACCTCCACCTCCCCTAGGAGCTGGTGTTTCAACCCATTTCATGAAGTGCAGAAAGTACTGGACTCCCATCGAATGCGGAACAACTACTACCTTTTTCCCACCATGTGTAACTACCAAGAGTTCAATGTTACTTTTTATTCTGCTTAAAGATTGGTCCCTGACCTGATTTGTTCAAATAGATTAACACTAATAAGATAATCTCAAGGAGTAGTAAGCATGACACTAGTTTAAAACCATAAGTAACGAAGAATAACTAAATATAAACATTTGTATTATATGTATGTGAATAAGCACAGATTTATTTGGTCGAATCAATCCGAAAGATTTCTGAAATTTCAAATTAAGAGCATACCTCAGTGTTCTGAAAAGATAACCTCCAATCATAAGCAGCCATATACAATGATTTTTCCTCATAGCCAATATGTGCCAAATTAGCAATTGTGACAGCCCAAACAAAATAACCTCTTGCAAAATAATCAGCTGCCGCAAGTCCAGATACAGGTCTTACCCTTATACCGGGAGGGTCAAATCCGGTTTCATTATCAAGTGATATGTGTTCAAGCCAGCATAATGGTCTGCAATGAAATTGGGAGAACAGTGGGGGTATAAACTTCATGGACAACTTTAACTTTTACTTACAGTTTGAAGATAAACGCAAAGTTTTCCATTCTAATTAATGTCTTTTTCATTTTGTAACCAAAAGTTACAAATTGCAATGACACCCTAAGGCCTAAACCAAAGAGAAATCCGAATTGGCGAAACAAATCGAGAGGGGTCTATGGAGAGTTTACACACAGTTTTGATGGTTTTAACTTCAGTCTACATCAATCCATGAGGCCAACACTGCAACAACTAATATAGGCAAAGAAAGAAAAGGGGATGTATAGGGATAATAGTTTTGGCAATTGAAGCCAAAATATGTAAGGTTTACTCAACTAGCTTTCCAGTTCAAGAACAACAAAATAAAATGAAGCCTGCAATCTTACAGAAACCTGGTGAACAACTTTGCAAGCTTACGTAAAGTAACCAAGTTCTCAACCCTTGTGGAAAGCTTCAACTATTACAGAACAGAGTAAACAACATATGATCCAACAGAGTACAACTACAACTTTTCATTGACAGGGATCAAGTTGCAGTAAGAGTAGCCAAAGTTGACTTTCTAATATCACATAAACAAACATAAAAGAAAAGGAAGAAG
This sequence comes from Hibiscus trionum, assembly GCA_030270665.1. Lineage (NCBI taxonomy): Eukaryota > Viridiplantae > Streptophyta > Magnoliopsida > Malvales > Malvaceae > Hibiscus > Hibiscus trionum. The sequence continues at coordinate 32,607,078 of BSYR01000022.1, read as the reverse complement.
CTTTTGCAGCAATTAAAAAGTTTTAATTTTTTTTTAATTTAAAAAACATCACAAAAGAACTTTAAACATACGCTTTCCTGACACATATATCTGCTGAGAAAGCAAAACCCAGAATGAAAAAGAACAAAAAAAAAAACGATACCTTTTATAAAATTCTCCGAACGAGCCACCCCAAAGGCGTTTCCCAACCAACCCTTTAGCACACTGACGCCCTTCCCAAAGCTCGAGCCCACCGGTTACAATCCCAGGCACGAGCACCACAGGGTGGTTCGCCGTCAAGCCCTCTTTCCTCAGCTTGACACCAGGCGGGTCCGGCAATGGTCCCGTTATAGCCATCGCCAAGTATTGCGGGATCGAATCGGGCATTGCGTTGTATAATAACAGCAAGAACCACCACACCGAACTTATGGCGCCAATGAACCAACAACAATTGTCCCAGCAGGACCATTTTTTAGAGCTATAACTTCGTCCTTGGGGGCTCTTGTACTGGTCCTTCTTGTCATCTTTTTCGAAGCTGAGATTGGAGATTCGCGACTTTGAGGAATCGGTCGCCTTCCTCCGCCGCAATAACGACATTGTTTTAGACCCCAAATAGGACCTATAAAAACTAAGCGGTTTGCTGCTCATTTCTGGGAAGTGATCAGGAGATAAAGACCCTTTTGACGGTACTCTTCACGCCGGTCACCGGCGGAGTTTTTAGTGGGAGAAAGCACGACTGCACGAGAGTGGCCGCTATTTATGGTCGAAAAAATCTTTTTTTTTTCTAGTTTCAGATTTCTCTGACACTGGCGAATATGGATAATCGATGAGCAATGAATGAGGATGTCCCCAGTCCCTTAACTCTCGACCTTACCATTCGTTAGGTCGTCGGGGGCCGCCGTATTGACGGCGGTGACCTAATCGGAGGGAGTTGATCAATGGTAGAGATGGGTTGAAAGTCACACTGAGTTCATGCGAAGACTTAGAGTAGTAGTACGTTACTTTGTTTCTTTCTCCCGCAAATATAGCCGGAAAGAAGCAGGCTTTGTTTCTGTTTTGCAGTTTTTAACTTTAAAAGGCCACCAGGCTCACTACGGTCCCAATTATGCGTTGTAATGAATACGATCGGTCAACCTGACAAGTGTTTTACAATTCAAAAACAAAACGTGACAAGTGTTTTCTTTTTTTAAACCATCGTTTTTTAGGTCATTTATTAGAGAAATTATATTATAGATCCGTCTCGCCACGTTATTTATGGTCCTAACTAATAAAAAATGTTTATTTTATTAAATTTATCATGTTATTTTTTTATCAAGTGAATTTTTACTCATATTTATTTTAAATTAAATTAAAAAGTACATTTTACCAATTGTAGATTCACTTAATAAAAAATAACATGAAACAAATTAATGAAACTGATATTTTTTATTGGTTGGGACAATAGATGACGTGACGAGTCGGGTCTATGATATAATTTCTCTATTTGTTGACTAATTCAGATCAAGTGATGAAGATTTGGGAGATCTATTATGGGACGACCCTCCTAATCTAATTGTTCCATTTCAACATTAGTATTTGAACCCTCGACATTACTTATAGTGTCTCACCCCACCGTACTATTAATTTAGATAGAATATTATAAAATTTATTATATAAAATTTTTTAAAATCTAATTTATTTTATTCACAATGTCAATATTTTTAAGCTTTAACCTATTAATTAAAAGCGTTTGATTGACTAATTTAAATTATATAAAATCCAAAAAATAAATATTATAAATTTATAATAGAGTTTAAAAATATTTTTTTTCTAACTCTATTATTATTAATTTAGAAAATTACAAATTAGTGTGGTCAATATAATTAGTAACTTAAATATAATAAAATATTGATTAGTGCGAAAAGAATTGACAAGCTTTTGTCATTTTTTTCTGTAAGCACAAAATTGTTAACCATGAACGTAGAATGAGGGGGCATATTATAGATTTTAAGATTTTATTATTCGATTTAACAGAAAGTTTTATTTGGAAAAAATATGAAAAATCTACAAAAATCCCAGTTTCAAGCCTTTAACTTTGGTAATAAAAAATATAATTAAAAGTTAAAATATAGATCTTAAACTTGGAAGCTAAAAAGTTATTAATTTGAATAGCATTTAAAAGTTTATTAATATAATGTCATAAAAAATATATTTAAAATTTTAAAATAAATAATATAAATCATTTATAAAAATTTAATTTGATTATTCAAACCATGTTTTAAATAATTGTATACCAAATATAAATATTATAATATATATATAGTGTTTGTGATTTAATTTTATATCCGATGTAAATAAACATAATAATTTTATAATGTTACAACAAAATTAACTCCTCGAAAATTTAAACACTTAAATCCAGTATTTTTAATAAACCGTCGCTTATTTTACAATAAATATTTTTTCTTAGGAAAAAGATCATAAAATATCTAGTTTTTTATTTTTAATATATATAATCACTTATATTTAATTAAATTAACTACTATTCAAGTTGAATGTTGCAGAAAATTATTATAAAAATGATTCTTTCAATTTATTTTAATTTTATCTATCGTTTTCAATTTAAAAATATATCTATCGCCTTATAATTTAAATTTTTAATTTTATTTGAGATATTTAATATCTTATTTTACAAAGCAACGAATAATTAATTTAAAATAAAATAGGTCTTTTTAAGTCAATTGACAATTGGTAAATGCTGATGGAGTATGGTCCACTATTTTTATTGCTTATAGAAATAAAATTCCTCCATTACCGTTTTTTTCCTTTCCAATCAAAAGCGCGGGTAGGCTGGACAAGTCTACACGGATATTTGATAATGATTTTATTTTTATGGTCAATCTAACTACCGTCCAAAAAATATTTTAAAAAATAACCTCGTGTGAAATAATAAAATAATTATTTATACTATATATTCTGTGTTAAATTCTTAATTATTGATATGTTATACCCTGGTATATATTTTCGGATTGGAAGCCTTCGTAAAGCTCATTTTTCGAATTCATGATATTCGAATTTTGTAAGTATATGCTACAACACTTTTGGTATTTTTAGTCTCCACACCACACTTTAACAAGGCATCATGGCCTTCGGAGCTCTCATTTTACGGATCGCTCTTTATATTCAAATGTCGCACTTTCACATAATAGATGCGGTCCATTTAACCCAACATATTATCTTATTATTTAACAACTGAATCTATTCTGTCAGGCCATCAATAGCCATCACAACGTTAGGCCTGGCACTAAGAATGGGCACGAATCGGGTCGGGTCTGGTTTTTGATCGACCCGACCCGAAAAACACTTACCTCAACCTGAACCTAACCCAATTCGATCTATAAAAAATTAATTTTAGGAATCTAATTGTAAAAAATAATTAATTTTAAGAATCTAATTGTAAACAAATTAAATTTGAGGACATAATTATAAAATATATATAAAGAGAGTGTATTATTACAAAATATCCTTAAAATATATGGAAAAATAACACTACTAGTCCCGGGTCGGGTGGTGTTTTTTCACATTAAACCCGAACCCGACACAAACTCAATCTTAATTAAAAAAACCGACCCAATACTTTCACACACAAAAATCCGACCTGATCAGGCCAGGTTTTATCAATACACATTGAGTATAGGTGAAATGTCCATCCCTACTTGACACCTCCACTGATCAGATTTCACTACCCATAATAAATACACCTATATCATCAAATAATTAGGGGGTCTGACACTAGGGTGTTCATTGTTAACCGTTATAGTATTTTGGTTAACCATAATGAGATGAACACATTATTTTTTACACATTATCATCTAATTACACATATAACAAAATCTACAGATTAACTATTATAATATGTTTAGTAAACCCTCAGCATAATGAGAGAAGACAATAACAAAAATATCCCTCTGTTACTTTATTCTCCTTCTTCTACTTTTAATTACTATATTGTCTGTAATTATTCGTTTCTAATCGGTTAGAGTGAACCGTCTAAAATCGCCTTCAACCACTGTGGTGTTTTTTTCTACTTATCTTGTTTAGTGTCTACACATTTTAGACATCAACATGATAAAAATATTATTATTTCTTTTTTTTTTGGAAATTAATTTCTTTCTTAGATTTTATTAAATCGATACCATTATACTAACTCACCCACCAAGACATTTAAACAGAAAAAATATTTAAGTTTTGCTTAAATATATATCTAAAAAGTTAAAGATTATACTATTAAAATATTTAAAGATTATAGTCCCAACCCATCAATCAAGTTTTTCTTAAAAAATAGTTACTATATAATAAGTTTAACACTTAACGCTACATTTTTTGTCCTTTTGGTTCTTATTTTTTAAAACTAATTTGGCATTCAATTTGTTTTTTTAAATTAATTCACTCCAACCTTAACATAAAATATGATTAAATAGTTATAACAGTTTACGCGTATCACGTTATTCACGTGATAACTGATAATCTATTTGACAGTCTGTGTGTACTTCGTTATCGACGTGATAATTCACATAATATTTTATATGTGTTTTTTTGTTGAAGTGACACTTTATATTCTAAATAAATAATTTTGAAATTATAAAAAATATATTTTTAAAATTAATTAATCAAATATGGTATAAAATAATACAAGTTCTCATGTAAAAAACAGTGCACATTATTAATGAAATATACATGGATTATCACGTCAATGAAACACAAATTTTAATTGTCTAATCATTATTTTCGTTAAAATAGTAGTAATTTGACTAAGAAGGATTGATAGTCAGTTTTAACTTAAAAGATTATAATTACCAAATTAACATAAATGTATAAACATTAATGATTAAATTTGTTTTTAACTTTATGTTAATCAATTTATTTTATAAATTAATATAATTCTTTAGCTCGTAAAGGCTTGAGATTTTATAAATTTTTTTAATAATTGAGATTTCACAACTGTACTTTTTTTTTCACTCTCGGTTCTTATAATTTTGTCTTAATTAATCCAAATTGACTCGTGTCACATTTCTGATTTTGATGAATGAGTCTTCGAGTGAAAATTTTCTACATATATAAGACCTCAAATTCGAGACTTATTTAAATGATACCAAGCTATTTACCACTTCGACCAATGAAAGTGCAGGTGAATTAATGAAAGAGTTATATTTTGATACACAAGTTGTGTAAAAAAATTATACAACCCTTCTATAAAATTTAAAACATAAATCTCAAACTCTAGCACTCTAAACCCTAAACTCTAACTTCTAACTATAAATCTTAAATTTTACATCTTTTACACTAAACCCTAAACCTTAAAATTGAAAGTCTTTTATAAACTAAAAATTACATAAGCTTATGTATGAAAAGTATATTAATTAATGAAACCAACCAGCATTAATTGACGATCACAATATCCCCATATAAATAATCATAATAACTGACTACTGAGGGATTATCTCGAGGAGTTTTGGTTTTAGGGATTGGCAATTATTTTATTTTTTACATTTCAAAATATTAATTTAATTATTATTATTGTTATCATAATTTTAGAGTGTCACGGGTTCAATTGTATTTAAACATATAATTATTTTTAGATTATATAATATTTGTTATTATAAGTCTAATATTTATTATTAGATGTCTAGTTTTTTTAATACTTATAATTTGAGGCACAATTTTTTCAATATTTATTATAAAAGACTTTATTTTCCCCAATATTTATTATTAGGAGTTTATTCTTAAAATTTAATTTTTCAGTATTTGTTATTAAAAAGCTTACTATTAATTTTTTTTAATACTTATTATTAAAAATTTACTCTTAAGATTTATTTCATTAATATTGTTTTTAAAAGCCTACTCTTAAAATTCAACTTTTTAATATTTATTATAAAACCGGCTCTTAAAATTTAATTTTTTAATACTTATTATTATAAACCTAGTTTTCAAGTTCAGCACGGGGCACTAAAATCTCAGTGTGAGGCCTGCCCAAAAAGATCTTTAATGTGAAGACATGAAGGTTTGAGCAATATAAACCACTCATTTATTATAGTGCTTTGTTTTTCTACAAACAAACATCAATTATTTGGACTCAATAATTGTTTGCACGCAATTTAATCTTATTTCGTTTGAAATACCAAGCATACACGTAAATGTTCACAGAATGTTACAAATATGAAATATTTTTTTGGTTACTCTCCGGTTTCCGGGGCTTAACTCTGACTAATCCGGACTAACATGCGTCGCACACTTAGTTTTTGTGGGTGAATCTCTCAACGGGAATTTTCTGTATACACAACGTCTCAAACCAAGACATGCTTAAGCGATACCAAGCTGCTTACCACTTGGACCGACTCCTGTTAGTTACAAATATAAAATATTATTGTATCTGTTAATGTTATTCAAATTTGCACATTTAAGTTGTGTGGACGAAATAGATTTCCTAATTAAATAAGTATCTGCAATATACTTGTACTCGTTTGTACACCCGTGTGGTACACAGGTTAGTTGTATGTAGAGGGGTGACAAAAATAAACGCGAAAATGTCTTAAATCTATAAACCTTTCCCCCTTTTGCTAGTAGTAGGTGAGCTAGCTTTAAAAGTTCACACTCTTTTTCTTGCCTATTTTTTAGTTTTGTGTTGATTGTCAATTATTAGTGTTTCATTTTTTGTATATCTTTTTTATCTCGCATTGAATTTTATGTTTCTTATACACTTCTTGCTTTTCTCTTTCTTTATGGTATATCTTTTTTATGTATTTATGTCATGTCTTTGTCTTATGACACATTTTTTTGGATACATTTATAGTCGTTTGACGCTCGTGTAGAGATCCTCACGATGTTTGTTTTTGATTTAGGCTCGTCAATGGTTATGGGTAATTTGATTCCCTTCTGTGGTTGTTTGTCGATGTAATCAGAACTGTGTAGTGGATCGGAGTCTATGGAACCGACGTGAAATGTATTTGCAGTTTTCTAGTGAGGATTTCATCTAGTTCATGTTTTGACAACTCATAATAGACTCATCCTAAAATAGACCTCAAAGAATTGTTGTGGTACAAAGAGGAAGTGTTGTTCTAATCGGAGCAGTTATTTAATTTTTTTGGGATTTGTCGTTTTTTTTAATTTTAAATGTTTAAAACTTTTGGAAGGTTATGTTTTTAGTTTACTTTTGTTTATTAGTAATCTGGTTTAAAGTTTAAAATATCTTAAATATGCTCATTCCCTTGTGTCTTGATGGTAAAGGTAGATGTTTATCATCTTTTGGGATCCGGGTTCGAGCACCAGTAATGCATGATGTGTGTGTCGTCTTTGAAAAGACTAAAACGTTGAACAAATACTACCATTGCATCACACCAGCATATATTCAAAAAAATATCTTAAATCTAAAAAATTCAAATTTATAAAGTTTGGACTAAAACAATCAGAACCTTAAATGGACACAAATCTAAATTTAATTCTAAAAAACAATTTATAATTACAGATATCGTAAAACTTTTCTTATTAATCTTATTTTGACAAATTATATATATGTATATATATTTTAAAATGAAATAGTAGTTTTTAAGGAACTAAGATCATTGTTGTCACACATGCACACAAACGCCGTATGGAGAGGCTTAACTTAAAATATATGTATATATATTTTATGTTGTCACATAACTAATAATAAAATCGTTATAAAAAGTATAAAATGACGGATGGGTTTAAAATTTGCGTTTTAATTAAGTTCATTTTTAGATATTTACTTTTTACGAGTTTTAAAACGTGTTCGATATAATTCCCAAAGAGATTTTGTTTCTCGGAGAAACATTTCGAATACCAAAACTTGCTATATGAATAATATTAAACCGTTTCGAAACTCAAACTCGTTAAAAAATTGAAACGTGTACATTTGCATGTTATTTTATATTTAAAATGAATAAATAGTAGTGTCTGGGGTTACTAAATATGGAGAGGCTTAGATATTATTTATAAATAATAAATGCGAACGTGGCTTTAAATTGACTGATATTATACGATTTATTTACATTAAGACAAAACACAACTCCGTCTTGAAACTATCAAATTCAGATTCGAATACAATATGGAGAAATATACTTCAGCTGCATAAAATAATAGTTGGCAGGAGCCAATCGTCCATGCAATCTATTATTTTATTTTAGGGCATTTAATACACACATATATATAGATAAATAAATAAATAACCAAATATCATTTTTCTCATAGTTACTATCAATCCCTTTTGATGAATGTTCACATGGCAGGGGACAGTGACATCTTTTTCATCTAAAATAATGCTAGGGATCTTATATCTGTTATTTAAGGCACATGCGGTTAAAATTCACACCTACACAAATTTTTATTATTTTGGTAAGAATTTATGTAAAAATAGGTAATAATTTAGGTAGAACCGAAATTCTTACTACCTGAGTAAGAATTTGTGTAGCTACATAATTTCTTATCAACTGAGTAAGAATTTGTGTAGATTTTACCTTATGTAATAAGTTGTTTAATTACACAAATTCTTATATTATAACCTAACATTTGGATAAAAATTTGTATAAATTGTAAGAATTTGCGTAGTTACAATCGGTAAGAATTTATATAGAGCTGCCTCATTGTAGTCACACCTTAAGGGTGCTCACGGTAGAACTTCCCATTATTTAAGAGTTTAAAAATTTTATGACATATATAGAGCGCTTCTTAAATGTGTTAATATGCCGAGTCTGGTTGTAGTTTGATTGTTCTCTTATTTAAGTTTAATTTTGATTAAATTTAAAACAGATTAAAAAATATAGATGTTCAAAATTTTAAAGATATAATGCAAAATTTTAAAATCATTTATATTATTAGTTTATGTATTTATAGTTAAATTTAAAATTCTTATCTTGTTTTTAAGTAATAATTTGAATAGAATACGGTTCGATTTACTTAATTGGTTAAAAATGTAAACAAATTCTATATGTATTGATACAATACCTAAATTTAAATAATCTATAATGTATTTAATTGAATATTAGTTTAACTGATTATTTTTGTTACATTCAGAAAAATTATCAGTTTAAATGTAAATATTTTTATCTAAAATTATATTTAATTTAGACATTATAATTTTTATAAAAAGAATTATCCATAATCTTTCAAATTCCTAAACCAAAGGGAATTACAGTTGAACGCATGTAAACTCTCATTGAAACTGAGTTCAACTAAATATCTGCTTATCAGATTTGTAAATATTTCAAGATCAACACCGAGTAATCAAAGATATTTATCTTATCTTTTTTATAAATTTAAATTAAATTATTTATTTTAAAAATATAAATATTTCTCAACTTAAGAAAAAATATTTAAATATTTCACCCTTAATGTTTGTTTGTAGATATTAGAATTAAATTATTTTAAAATGACAAATTACATCTCATCTCGGAACTATCAGTTAAGGTAGGAATACACTATACATTAATTGCATAAAATAAATATGGTAGGGAAAAGTAAACGGTGCATTTAAACTATCATCATATTCAATGAAATACATATAATTCTTAATTTTTGAGCAGTCTTGGAAATCCATAATTTCTCTAGAATATTTTTGCTGTAAATATTGATGCTAGAGTATTCCATATTAATGAATGTTGTTCAGATGGGACAGTGATATCTTTTTCTCTTTTCTTTTATCTAATATAGTTGGGATATGGTATTTGATTATTTAAATTAAGAGTTTACAATTTAAATATTAATTGTCATAATTGTGACCCTGCTGAGTAATGTTTTGTGCTTATTTTGGACTCTATTTCTTGTTGATGAACAAAGCCTTCTCAAATACATCATTTCTGGTCTATAACCCCAAATTTGTTTCCTTGGACAGTTGGTATGTTTTGCTTCTTAACTATATGTTCTTTTAAAATTATAACTTTAAAGAATAGAGTCTCAATCGGATGTCAAATATTTAAATATAATCTTAGATTTTATATTTGGTTTTAAAATTAGGCCTTCGATTTTGAAATCTAATGTATAGTTTCGATATCAAAAAGTTAGTTTTGAGATCCTTAAACCTTATGAAATCTTTTTTTGAAACTAAATTATATTCAATGGTGAAAGAATTACAAATGAATCACATCGTAAACAATAAAAGTTCAGTGCAAAATAAAAAATACTGAAAAATCTATCGATGTGAAGGACGTTAAAAAATCAAATCTAACACCTTCAGAAGAAACTTCTGAAATGAAATCCAGAAAGCTATTACTTTGCCTTGGGTGCTCTTTGAAGACAGCATAATTCTTTCACTACTCGTTCTTGGCATATCAGCACACCCACAAAAAGGAAATCATAACATGAAGTGTCCGGCCTTCCGTAACAAAAAGTTCGATAATACTCGTCACCCGAACTCTAAACTATCAAAAGATAGACTGAAACTGCCATAAAAGCATACAAAGGAACTGCCATACAAGCAGACAAAAGAACTGTCATAGAGGCAGACGAAAGAACTGCCAAAGAAACAGATATGGTAGAAACCTAACAAAGTAAAAAGAAAACAAAAAAACATGAAACTAGAAAATTCATCGGCAACGATGAATATTATTTATATACATAACCAGCGGAACGCCCAATGGCCGTCGCGGGCGAAAGAAAAAAAAATAAAGATGAACTTTGAAACTTACAAAATTTGTAACATCCTCAGAGAAAATAAAAGAGGTGAAAAAGAGGGAAGTTTTTCCTAAATTAGTTAGTTATTAATATTTTTTATTGATGTGTTTGCGTAAACCTTATGGAATCTTAGTTTCGAAATCAGGACTTAAATTTCAAACCCAATGTGCATAAATGCATAAAAGTCACTATTTTAAACTTCCAAAGTTGTCCAAACCATATTTATTCAATTTGAACATGTCAATACCATGAAAAGATAGGTAGGAACTTGATCCAAACATTTGATCCATAAAAATTTAATCCAAACATGAAAGTCACTTGTAATCAATTATTTAACTCTTTAAATTCTTAAAAAGCAATTTTTAACCATTCTCAAAAATAAAATCATATAATTTTAGGAAAATTCTAAAACGGGCGTCGAACACTGTTGAACACTATTAAATTGATTAATAAAAATTAAAAATTTCAATGACTCAGCATATAATAAATAATTATTTAAAATAAAATTTCGATTAAATAATTTTCCGTATATATTATATATTTTTAATCTTTATTTTTAAATAATTGGATCAAATACCAATCATAGTCAACCCCTAAATTAAAAAACCCTAATCCAAAAAAATAACCATCACCATTTACATATTATTTCAATTTGACCCTATTTTTAATTCAAAATTATTTAATCCTAAACCTAAAACTCTAAAACCTAAACTCAAAACACTAAAGCAAAAGCAAAAACAGAGCAACGAATATGTGTTGAAGGATTTAAATGGTTGAAAGATTGATTTCACTAAAAAAAAAACTTAAGAAACAGAGCACGTTTGATGTATGACTGCCATAAACTTAAGCCAAACAGAGCACGTTTGATGTATGACTGCCATAAACTTAAGCCAAACAGAGCACACGGTTAAGACTTAAGAGACGTTTTCATGTTAAAAGCCAAACAGAGCAACGAATTCACGTTAAAAGCCAATTTATTTAGTCATTCTTAAATCATTTTTTTTTTCAATCATTTTTGTCATTGTTAAAACAATTGTGCTGAAAACAGAGGCGGGGATGTTCAGATTTCGATCTGATTTTATTTTTATTTTAAAGTTTTGAGTTTAGGTTTTGGGGTTTAAGATTAAATAATTTTTAGTTAAAAATATGGTCAAATTAAAATAATGTGTAAATTATGAGTGTTAATCTTTTTCCTAAATTAGGATTTTTAAATTTAGGGATTGACTATGATTGATGTTTGATTTAATTAGTTAAAAAAAGATTAAAAATATAATATATGTGAAAAATAATTTAATTGAAATTTTATTTTAAATAATTATTAATTGTATGTTATGTCCTTTAGATTTTTAATCTTTATTAATTAATTTAATAATATTCAGCGATGTTCAGCGTTAGTGGTGTTATCGATGTTCGACGCACGTAATAGACTCATCCATAATTTTGTTACTCAATTTGAAAATTACTTATCGTAACGTTAATTATTCTTTACTTTGATTAGTGTTGTTGTTAACGTTTAGAAAACCTAATTTTTTCTCTCTTTCCTCATAGGCGTCGCTATGCTTTTTCATATTCTTTTTGTTTATCAACGGCAACACTAATTTTAGTGTTGGTTGCCGATCACCGTTGTTCATTATTTTCTTTGCTTTTTTATATTTTTTTTGTTTTTAATTTTCTTATTTTTTTTCAATTTTTAATAAGAAATTATGCTCTTGTGACACACGTTTCCTCTGCTTTTGTAGTTCGTTTCATCTGTCGTTTGACATTATTTCAGCATACCTTAGCGATAGTTTGGTGCTCGTATAGAGATCCTCACGGCGCTAGTTTTCTGATTTGATTCTGTCAGTGGTCATAGAAAATATTGATCCCCACTCGTTTGATGGTTTGTTAGCTGATGTAATCAGAACTTTGTAACGGAGCAATCTGCCTGATAGTTTGGTTTGCTCACCACTCTTTTTTCATCTCGTGAAGCGTCTCGTTTGGCTAGAGACAAAGAGATTCATGGAGGTTTCTGAGTTTTGGTGGTATGCTAATATCAATAAAAGTGCTTGCTTTTCTTTACAAATTTGTATGAGATTTTTGGTGGACTTGTCCTCTTTTTTTATTCTCTTTTTTATGCATTGTATTTATAATATCTTTTATAGGGATAAAATTCATCTGCCCCTTTTCGGTGCCCCTACATATGCCTCAACACTAAAAAACACTACAAAATTAAATTCTAAGCTCTAACCCTAAATTTTAAATCCTAAACCCTACACCCTATACCCTAAAAAATACACCCTACCCTAAATTCCCTAAACCCTAACCATAACCCCTAAGCTAAAATCCTAAAGTTAATTTTGAGCATGGGGGCATATGTAGGGGCACCGAAAAGGGGTAGAGGATTTCCATCCCTTTTATAGTGGTTAATAAAATTCAAATGTCATTGTTAAAAAAAAAAAATTAACCATTCTCAACTTAAAAGGTTTATTTCTCTCTTCAAAAACATATTTTATCATATAATTTCATATCATATAACATGCTTTTCAAATACTTATAACTCATACCTTAGCAAGTTCATTCTTCATGAATCGACCTTAGCATAACAATCATAACAAAAGGCTATTCACAAAGCCCTAAATCAAATTTAGTATGCTAAATAATTAAAAATGGTACTCAGCCTAGCAAAAAATTACAAAATTATACCAAACGTGAATTCAATCTTCACTTCACTCCACTGTCTTATTTTTTCCTCTAGTCTTTGAAGAACTTACCTTCGGAAGCAGCAATGGACCGAGGGGGTGCTGGTGGAGGCAACTGCTCCTCTAAAATTTTGAAAATCATATATGCTTTAGAAAAATTTTAGAATTTTTCTATGTATTTTCTATTAAAAATCTTTTACTCCCCCTAAACTTTTATAAGTTCGCCCCCCTAGAAATTTATAGGTTCGCCCTCCCTAACCTAGAGTCATAGGCTCGTCCTTGTTCGGAAGCTTCATCAAAATACATATGATTTATGTTATTTGATATTAACCTGTAAACTTAACTTCCAAATGCACATACAAAAGCAAAATATAATTTATGTTAGATGATTTAGAGAATTTTTCATACTCTTCCAAATCCCAAACCCAAATCATTCTTGATTTTTTAATTAAAAGAAAGAAAAAACTTTAATACACAGACAATGTAAACTTTAATTTACAATGTGTTTTTTAGTTTTAGGGGTTAGGGTTTAAAGTTTAGAAATTTAGGTTAGGTTTAGAATTTAAGGTTAGTGTTTAAAATTTTGAGTATATGATTTAAAGTTTAGAGTTTAGTTTTTTAGGATTAGGGTTCACTACAAAAAAATGTACATATACCAATGCTTATTTATACCGACGGACAAAAGTCGTCGGTATATACCCTATATACCGACGGAGAAAGAAATTGTCGGTACACGTTTTGATTTTTACCGACGGTTACAATATTTGTCGGTGTAGACACTAGATATACCGACGGATGACAAGAAACCGTCGGTAAAGATATAGTTTATAACTACAGTGGATTTTAGTGTGTCAGTATATATTTAATTTATACCGACGGTTAAATCTGTCCGTCGGTATAGGTGAAAGATATACTGATGGTTGAGTTAGTTTGTCGGTATATATATTATGTATACCGACGATTTTTATAATTACCGTCGGTATAGGTGTTCTATGTACTGACGGATTTTTATGTCTGTCGGTATATATATATTTTTAATATTTTTTTATTAATTTATTAAAACTCACCGTTTTAACCCCTCTCTCTCTCACTCAAACTCTCAGTCGATCTCAAACCAAACTTACAATCCCTAATTGCTCTGAATCGCCTCTCACTCTGTACACCGATCGGACAACTCGTCGGCGATATTCCGGTGCAGTGCTGCCCCCCTCTCCGTTGCGATATTCCGACGGGGAGCATTCAAATGTTGAACGGAACGGGAGGGGGTTCGAGCTTTATTATGACGACGGAAGTGGGTCAGGCTACGGTAATTGCAGACCCTCGTTTTTCCCGAGTCAATTCAGTAGAAACCCGGACCATTTCTTGTTAAGACCCTTCACTGTTCCCGTCTTCACAAGAAGTTCAACACCTAGACTTCGCGTTTCTTCTACTGCCTTTGTTGAAACCCAGCCTACGGTAAATATTCTTCTTTTTGCCAAAGTTATATACGATTCATTGTTCTTTCTTACAATTGTTTATTCTCCTTTTTGCTTGGTAAATATTGTAGGGACCTGTTGTGGAGGGGAAAGAGGAAAGTAGGGGTGCTAACGTTTTAGCTTGTCCTATTTGTTATGATCCATTAACCCGGACCGGTGACTCCCCTTTGTGCGTGTGAGTTCATGCTGGTTTTCCCTTTACAAATGATGTGTTTTTTTTTCAATTTCAATTGATTTATATGTTTTTGAATGGAACAGTGGATCGACATCTGGGTCTAAACTGCAATGTAACACTTGCAAAAAGGTTTATTTCGGTAACGAAACGCATCTTGATCTCGTTGCTTCTAGCGGTTCCAAGCAGTATGATGAATCCATGCCACTGGCTACTGAAATTTTCAGGTCTGTTTCTATTGAAAAATGAGAGCTTTACTCGTTTTGATTAATCTAGCGAGTCTTTGTTCTGTTTACAAGTTAGGAATGTTGGGGTTCCTTTCTCTGATTATAGAAATTGTAATGGCCATGAAGTAGTGATCACAAAAAGTTATTGTTCTGTTTTTAAAGTGTACCCTGTGGACCATTTTCAATGTTGTTCTCATGCTGAATGCTGATGCCTTATATTAATCAGTCCATGTGCTTGATGCTATGTCCAAGGTTTGTTTTGCTATTAACTTACACATTTTCTTAAGCAGGACTCCAGTGGTTTCATTTCTCTATGAGAGGGGTTGGCGTCAAAACTTTATTTTTGGTGGCTTTCCAGGTCCTGAGAAAGATGCAAGATGAAAGTTTATATTTCTGTGTCCATCAGTAAGAATTACGATGTTATGTCGGAATATTCATCGAAACATACCTATGTCCAAAACATCAATTTGGCATCAGTAAAAAATTCGAAAAGCTCAAAGCTGTGGTTTTTCTGCTGCAATTGCTTACGATGATAAAGATATGGGCAATTTAGTATACAGTAAGTTAATTTGCTTTATGTTTTGTCATTCTTGATAGAATTAAGTATTATTAGTACAATTTAGAGAATTATTCAATAGCGTAGTAACTGAGGTATGTTTTGTTTGAAGTGATGGTGAACCCTAAAGGAATCGAAGTTTTGGCGGTTTTTGTTTCTAAATTTGCTGGTGAATTTTTGAAAGATCATGCTAAAGGAGAAAAAGAGGAATGCTGCATTTATTTGGGGCCAAATGTGAATCCATTGACAGTTTTTGCCATATGCTTCCTATCACTTGTCGTTCTAGCAGTTTTCCTGGTGATACCCTTGATTCCTCCCAGAATTTTCTGGATTTGGCGAAGAAAACATTTAGTAAAAAGCGTGGATAATAAGATAGTTGAAGCTCTTCCTCGTGTTACGTTTAGTTCTTCTCGTTTGAGTCACTGCCATACTGGAGAAACTTGTGCAATTTGCCTTGAGGATTATAAGGATGGGGAAGTTCTTAAATTTCTCCCTTGTCAACACGGTAGGATTTGCTCATGTGGATAATAAGATTTGCACAGAATTAAAAATGTTAGAAAGAATGATGTAGAGGAAACATTTAAATCCATAGAGCTATAGACCATTGGTTGTATCAAGGCATGCATTGTCGTTTCAATTTCAATTGATTTATATGTTTGCTAAAGCTTGAATGGTTTGTAAACAGATGAATATATCACATTCTAATCTTGTTTCATCTATCATTTTTATTTGAGTTCTTGTTTCCATGCTTTAGCATTATATTCCGGATATTAGCTAATCAACATGATAGTTGCTTGCAGATTTTTATTCAAGCTGTGTGGAGTCATGGCTGACTAAATGGGGGACATTTTGCCCTGTATGCAAACTCGATGTGATAAGCAAAACCGCATTTTCTGAGGTTAGTGAGAGAAGGACTTAGTTGTATGTATGCGGCTTTGATTTTGCTCATTGAGTTTTCACATTGTAGAGTTAGATACTCTTTATCAGGCATGCCTATATTTTTCATTGTATACTATTTTTTCCCTTTTAAATCTGAATTTTAAGCTATTGTAAATATGAAATCATATATAATTATGAATTCACTGAAAGAAATTATAGTGGCTGCTGTAATTGCCCCTTGTTGATCATGTAAAATCTGCCATTTTGCACGTGCCATCATGTTTGTCATGATATTAAGATTGGATGGTTGGTAACTTTTAATGCTGGACATTGCTTATTCTGTCTAATTTTGTGGTCATACTAAGTACACACATAGAAGTTGCTTATGAAGGTTGCAAATACCTTTAGGTTAGGGGCATAGTTAAAGTATATGTAAAGGTAGTTGCAAAAATCTAGATAGCTTATTTTACTTGTTACATTTCATTTGGCATATGTATTATGGTTCTTTTAGCTCTGGATATGAGTGACATGCTAGTTTATTCAACGTTTTTGACTAGGGTGTTCAAAGTATGTCCGCTATGGGGAATAAATGCTGTTCAAGTTCATTGGATTTCTTTGTTTGATTACATAATATGATTATTTTCTTGTTGACAGAACAAATCAATTGGTGAGAAATCATGGTATAAAAAGAATTTGGTAAGTCTGAAATATGAATATGTTTTAATTCATATACTTTGAATCAGTCTTGTATAAGAATAGATTCACTAGAAATTGAAGTCCAGCTTGATAGGTCAGCTTGATATGTTGGCTTTGCTTCGTATGGTTGATACAGAGGTATACAAAATATTTTACTTTCTTATTACTCCATCCATTTTTTATTTAATGTCATTATTGTCATTGCTTTTAATAGGCAACACCTGATGCTACTAGTGCTTCAGCAACAATTAATTGTACCAGTCGATCCTTACCTTCAACAAATCAAGAGAATGTAAATGAAAATGATCCAAGCACACAATAGAGGAGGATCTTCAAATTATTTTTAGCTTTTATTATGTATGTTAAATATTTGCTTGCACACTTCTTTTTATTGTAATATGCTCGTACATATTTTATTGATTATCTTTACATACTTTTTATTCGAAGATTAAATTAGATATTTTTCTCTTTACAAAATTAGTCAAATTTGGTTATAATAGTACTAGTAATTTTAATATTTAAAATAAAAAATAATATTAAATAAAAAAATTGTTAATATTTTAAAAATAAAAAATGCCAATTAAATCTATACTGACGGACAAAACCGTCGGTAAAGATGAAGGCTATAGCGACGGATACATCGTCGGTAACGATAAAGTCTATAGCGACGGACAAACCGTCGGTATAGATACACTTTTTTGTCGGGGTAGTCCATACCTATACCGACGGATACCGCCGTTGGTATAGGGTCCCAACATCTATACCGACGGTTGTTACCGTCACTATAGATTTATACCGACAAGCATATTACCGACGGCACTTTATCTGTCGGAATATCCCTTTTGGCCGTCGGTAAAGGGTTTTAGAGTCCATACCGACGGATTTTTGGTGTTTTACCGACAGTTTAGCGTCCGTCGCTATATGTCATTTTTTTTTGTAGTGGTTAGAAATTTAGGATTTGGGTTTTATAGTATAAATATGTAAGCTTGTGTAAATTTAGTTTTAACACAGCCCGTGTATCAAAATTTTACTCTTAAAAAAAGTCAAATTTAAAATCTACTAATTTGTAACACCCGGGTTTAGGGGTTGAGTGAAAATAATATTTTAATATTATTTGGGCTCGGGTTTATAATTAAAATGATTCTTTAAAATTTCGGGTTTCAAAACAAATATTTGAAATGTGACCAAATTGATTTACTTGCAAGTTGAAGAGCTATTTAAAGAACAAGGGAATAGCCATTCATTAATGGCCTTTTGGTAATTTACCCATCATCAAATTTTAAAACCCCCTTTATATTAAAATAAGCCTTGTCTTCATCTTCCTTATCCCCCCTTCTTCATTTTGACGACATGAAAGCCCCCCCTCCCACTTTCACCATTTCATCTCCTCCATCCTTCATCCTTGATGATTTTTAAAAGAGGCAAGGATTTGCGTTGGTAAAGCTTTGGGATCGAATCCGGAAGTGAGGAGGCTTGAGTCGGCTTTGCTTGATTTGCTTAAGGAAGTAAGGTGAGTGGTTAATGTTTTAAATTAATTTCAAAGGTTGGTTCAAGCATGTGGATGTGGAAATGTTTTCAAGTATTGTTTTGGTTCAAAGATGATTTTGAGAGTGGTTTATATTTGGGCTTGAAAGTAATTTAAACTCAAAGAGTAAGTGATGTGAAATGCCTCTTTAAATTTCCCCGCATACAGGGGCGGAGCCAGAAATTTTTCTAAGGGGTGTCATTTTTTTTAACGTTATTTAAGAGGGGTTAATTATTTATAAAGAGGTGTCATTTTATTTATTAAGGGTGTCATTTTATTTATGAATGGGTGTCAATTATATAATTTTTAATTTTTTTATATAAAAATTATATAGAAAAATACGATTTTCAAATAATTCTGGGGTGTCATTGGACACCCCAAAACCCTTAGTGGCTCCGCCCATGCCCGCATACCATTGTTTTTCATTGCTTGAAATGACCTTTTGATATACATGAAACCCCAATACTTTGGGAGGAAGCATGTGGCTATTTATTAAATCGTTGATTATGTATGATGGTAATAATGGTGACATTGTTACACCTTGTGAAATGTGTGTAAGTTGGTGCAGGTTGTGCACGAAAATGGTGAGTAAGACCATTTGTGATTGGTAAGATTGTAATGTAGTAAGTGATGCATAATGGTGGGTTTTGTTACAACTTGTTTTGGTTGTGCATGATACAGTGAGTACATGTTGCATGATAGTGATTGTATATCGTGTTGCATGGTTGGTGTCGAACCTCACGTGATGGTTGTCTTTGCTCCGGTGATGTGTAGTCCCGCCGGTAGCGAGTGGTATAAGACTCCGGTGATGTGTAGTCCCGCCGGTAGTGACTAGTAGAAGAGTACTTTGATGTGTAGTCCCATTGGAAAACTACTAGTCGAAACGGTGATGTGTAGTCCCACCGTGTGTGTTTGTTATGGTTATGCTTGTGCATGCTATGTATTGTTCATGTTGTACCTCACTATATCATACTCTTTTATGGTTTTGCTTTAATCTAGGATTATATCCTCATGTATACCATGAAGTGAAATGCTATGATAAATGTTTATATTGTTGACCTTTGGTTGAACTTGTATGCTAGTAGAAGGATTAGGTCGTTGGATGATTTGTATGCGTTGACCCTTATTTTAAAGGAAGCTTTGAACCCTGCATTGTCGTTGTTACATTTTAGAGCTCCGTTCACAAAGCTTTATGCTTACGCTCTCCTTTTTCCGACAATGCAGATCTTTAGCTTGGAGTTAGCAAGGAGCAAGAAAAGGGACGTCCAAGCGTGTGGTAATTGCTCAAGTATGGTTTATTAAATAATGTAGTAGTTTAGCAATGAGAAATGCTACGTGTTTTAGGAGCGTGTATCTAGACTCATTTGTGTTGGCTTTTTGTGTTGATGCCTATGTGTTTGTTTGGAAACCATGTCTTTTGGATGCTTATGTTTGTAGTGAAGACATGTAAAACTTGTTATGCTATGATGTATGCTTGCGTGTGGTGGCATGTCTTTGGATGTTTAGGTTGCCTTGTTATGGTGCAAACCTCTTTGGTGTTATCTTGTGCCTTTTAAGGCCTTTGAGCACCATGTATGACCTTAAATGTTGAAATGCCTTTTGTTGGAATGCTATGCTTGAAAGCTTATGTTGCTTGTATGGTTTGTGTATCATCTAGCGTTGGATTGTGCCTTTGATTTCAAGTTAAAGCATGCTTTTATGTTTGATTTGCCTTAGAATTGATGTTAGTGTGTTGGTTGGGGTTTTAGAGGGATTTAAGGGCCTCTTTGTGCCTTAAATCAGCTCAAACCTGCAAGTTCGTGGCA
Source organism: Hibiscus trionum (assembly GCA_030270665.1). Lineage (NCBI taxonomy): Eukaryota > Viridiplantae > Streptophyta > Magnoliopsida > Malvales > Malvaceae > Hibiscus > Hibiscus trionum. The sequence continues at coordinate 32,586,421 of BSYR01000022.1, read as the reverse complement.
GGGGTATCGATACGGTTGGTACGGTATCGATACCACCTTCTTGTTTCAGGCCTCGTGTATCGATACACTTGTGAGGTGTATCGATACCATTTTGGTCACTGGAGCTACTGTCCATTTCGGTATCGATACCGGCCTCTGGTGTATCGATACCGTCATCTTAGCGTTGACCGTGGGAAGTCAACCGTTGGGGAGGGTATCGATACACTCCTTGGGTGTATCGATACGGTCTCTACGGGTTAACTTTGACCAGTTGACCTAGTCAAGGGGGTATCGATACACCCCATTAAGGGTATCGATACCGCCTGCAGTTAAAGCTTAAACCAAGTCAAGGGGTATCGATACACCCCTTAAGGGTATCGATACCGCCTGTAGTTAAAGCTTAAAATTGGGCTGTAAGATGTTGGGCTGAGTTCGTTTGTTTGCCTCGTGAATGTTGTTCCGCTGTATGATCACATAGGATTAAATACTCATCTAGACAAGATTTAAAATGAAAAAAATAGGGTTGCTAACCGAGAGGGAATTCCTTAGGGAGTTTTCACTCGGTTTTCCCCGTGTAGCTTACTCGGACCGGTCATCCGGCCAGACCGGGACGAGGGGGTTACATTTGTTGGTATCAGAGCCTAAGGTTTTCGAGACTTCGGGTAGGTAAGTGAGGTAAGTTTGATGTGTTATGTTGTTGTTATGTCTCGGTGAATGTTTTGCCATGTACGCTTGATGTTTGCTTGTTAGTACGGTGTTTGAAAGCATGTGTTGGCATGATGGTTGTGTTGAAGCGTAGCGTCGAGTTCCCATTGCTACTATTACTTATTTGAAAGGATTTTTGTTAAGGAATATACTTGAGCACCTTGGACCCTTGCTCTTGCTAACCCTAAATATTCTTTCTTGTGTGTTTTGTTTATTGTTGTATTGTTGTCTTTGTTGAGTTGGAGGCCGAGGTGTGGGCTGGAGTTGGTAATCATGAATCTGAGGTTTTAGAGGATGTGAGTGATGAGAGAGTCCATCGCTTTAGTTCAGGGTAGTATGACCGTTCCAGAGTTAGAGTGCAGTTTGTCTGTTTGGGTCAACATGCATATGAGCAGGTTTCTGTTGAGAGAGAACAAAGTGACCGATCTTGACATGAGATGGTAAGAGAAGTGATGAATTAAGGGTTGGCTTCGGAAGGATGTCGATGTAGCAAGTAATTCCTCGATATAGTCATTGGGCTTGTTTTTCTAATTAATTCTGGATCTACGTGCCCGTGTAATTGGAGTGAGCATGCGAAGTTGTTGAATCTACCTTGTGAGGTACTAGAGGTAGGTGTTAGTGTTGCTAGCTCCTTCGGGGATACAGTGGTGGTCAGAAAGTTGTACAAGGGGTGTTCGTTGACGGTTCAGTGGCCCGTGTTTCCATGTAGATGCGATGGATTTGCTTTTTACGGTTTTGACGTGAAGCTGTGCATGGATTGGCTTGTAGGACATAGAGTTAGGACAAACTTTGAGACAATGGAAGTTTTCTTAGAGCTTGCGGATGACTATGAGATTGTAATGGTAGATAGGAATGTGGATTTCGTATCGAATGTTGATCCAGCTTTAGAGGACAATGATTGATTGAGTTTGGTTAACAGGCTTGCCTAGCAAAATGTGATGGATTTAATTTTTGAGTGAGGATTAGACCGCAGAATGTTAGAATAGTTTGTGTTTTCCTAAAGGTGTTGGCAAGAATTACCCGGTTTGTCTCTTGTTAGGGAAGAAGAGTTTGTTATTGATATCGTCTCCGAGATTGCTCCTGTTTTGTTTGCTCTGTACCTTATGATTCTCGACCGACTTGAGAGTGTTGAAGAATCCACTACGAATTTGTTAGACCTTAGATTCATTTGGCTTAGTACATCATCTTAGAGTGTGACAGTGTAACTTGTGAAGAGGAGAGATGACAATACAAGAATATGTTTAGATTTCAGATAGTGAGACAATTGACAGTGAAGAAGTAGTATCCGTTTCCGAGCATCAGTGGTTTGTTGATTAGTTGAGGGGTGCTTCAGTCTTTTCAAGATTAATTTGAGACTCGATTACTACCAGCTGAAAGTGAGAGAAGTTGATGTACCGAAGACAGCTTTCGGGGCAAGATGTGACCGCTTGAGTCTGAGATATGCCGCTTTGTTTGACTAGTGTGTCAGTTACTTTTGTAAGAGATGTTGAGCAGAATAATTTCCTGAGTTCCTTGATCAGTTGTAAGTAGTCCTCATAGATGATACATGAGTGTATTCACATACTGAAGAAGATTTTGACAAGCTATAGAGTTAGTGATGTAGATCCTATTAGAGAATTAGTTGTATGCCAAGTGGTGTAACGTGAACTCCGAGTCTATGAAGATGTTCTCCTAGGACATGTAGATTAGCCGAGCGTATTAGGGTAAATCCCAAGTAGTCAGAAGAAGATGTGAGTTGGAAGAAATTGAAGGCTGTGACAGGTATCTATAGTTCCTAGGTCTAGCATTGTTACTATCGAAGGTTTGTAAATGATCCTTTGAAGATAGCTGCTCCTTGACAGATTGTTACAGAAGAATGTTCAGTTTGTGTGGTTAGATGCGAGACAATGAGCCCTTGAGAAACTTAAGGAAACTTTGACGAACGCTTCGACCTTGATCCAGTCATGTCAGAGAAAGAATTTGCAAACTATAGTGACGCGTTACGTGTAGAGTTAGGTTGTGTACTTATGCAAGATAGAATAATTGTGGTCTATTCATCGAGACAATAGAAAGTACATGAAAAGAATTATCCGACACGAGACATAGAATTAATTGCAGTTGAATTGCTTCGAAGACTTAGAGACAAGGCTTGGATAGTAAGAAATGCACAGTGTATGTGTACGTATCGTCAGAACTTGAAATATTTGAAGACTTAGGAAAGGTTGAAACTTGAATAGCATAAGTGTTAGAGCTGCTTGAAGACTGTAAAAAAATCAAGATTGAGTACCATCCGAAGAGAGTTGACGTAGTAACCGATGCTTCGAGTTATATTGTTGCTAGATTAGTAGTTGAGATGCGAGTTGTATTTGCCGGATTCAGTTTATCTAATGGTAGTAGTTTTGTGGCCGAGTTTCATGTCAAACCTACATTGAGTCAAAACGCTTAAAGAGAAACAGTTGCAAGACAGATTCTTGGCACCTCACGTTCAAGACATGGCAGAAAGAAGACCTTCAGAATACAATTCAGAGATGATATAATTTGTATTGTTAGAGACAGAATTGTTGTACCGATTGACATAGTGTTTTGAGACGTATTGTGTTGGCCGAAGCATACATCAGTTCACTGGTATTGCATCAGAGTAGTGTGAAAACATATTGTGGGTTGAAGATGAGTACTTCCGGATTGAGTTGATGGATAATGTGGTTCAGTATGAGAGTAAGTGTGTAAATTGCCAGCGTGTCAAGGCAGAACATCAGCTTCTTCTAGTTTATTACATCAGTGGAAGATTCCGAATGAGATTGGGAAATAGATTTGAGGGACTTTGTGTCTGGATCGCCTTTGATTTCTTACGAGAGAGTTTAGCCGAGTAAGCAATGATAGTTACATAGAGTGTGCTCATTTTATACATGTTCAAGCTACTTGTACAGTGGGTAAGATGGCGGAGTTGTGCCTTAGCAAGATTATGAGTTGTACAGTGTCTTGAGATCGATAGTGGCCGATAGAGATTCGAGTTCTGACTAGATCTTTAAAGACGCCTACAATAGTGTTTGGTTATCTGTTGGAGTCAGATGATCAGTCAGAGGAAGTTATGAGTCGAGTGTTCAAACAATGCCGTATGAGTTTGTGAATCGGGCTAGTCCTATTGTTTGTTTGTTGCAGTTACCACCATAGTTAGAGGGAGGTATGTAATGTGTTCTGTGTATCTATGATTCAGAAGTGTGAGTCAGATTTGTCCCGTGTTATGTTGTTGAAGAGATTGAGTTGAGTTTGAAATGGTCATGCATTGAAGGACCCGTTGAGATCTTGACATCAGATAGCTAATGTTGTGTGGTGGGTCTACCGAGTTGGAGAATATGTTGTGGTAAGAGAGAAAGTGTGGAGGAGCAAGTGTCAGTGACTCTTCCTGTCTAATAAATTTCGGGGACGAAATTCCTTAAGTGGGGGAGAGTTGTAACACCCAGGTTTAGGGGTTGGGTGAAAATAATATTTTAATATTATTTGGGCTCGGGTTTATAATTAAAATGATTCTTTAAAATTTCGGGTTTCAAAACAAATATTTGAAATGTGACCAAATTGATTTACTTGCAAGTTGAAGAGCTATTTAAAGAACAAGGGAATAACCATTCATTAATGGCCTTTTGGTAATTTACCCATCATCAAATTTTAAAACCCCCTTTATATTAAAATAAGCCTTGTCTTCATCTTCCTTATCCCCCTTTCTTCATTTTGACGACATGGAAGCCCCCCTCCCACTTTCACCATTTCATCTCCTCCATCCTTCATCCTTGATGATTTTTAAAAGAGGCAAGAATTTGCGTTGGTAAAGCTTTGGGATCGAATACGGATGTGAGGAGGCTTGAGTCGGCTTTGCTTGATTTGCTTAAGGAAGTAAGGTGAGTGGTTAATGTTTTAAATTAATTCCAAAGGTTGGTTCAAGCATGTGGATGTGGAAATGTTTTCAAGTATTGTTTTGGTTCAAAGATGATTTTGAGAGTGGTTTATATTTGGGCTTGAAAGTAATTTAAACTCAAAGAGTAAGTGATGTGAAATGCCTCTTTAAATTTCCCCTCATACCATTGTTTTTCATTGCTTGAAATGACCTTTTGATATACATGAAACCCCAATACTTTGGGAGGAAGCATGTGGCTATTTATTAAATCGTTGATTATGTATGATGGTAATAATGGTGACATTGTTACACCTTGTGAAATGTGTGTAAGTTGGTGCAGGTTGTGCACGAAAATGGTGAGTAAGACCATTTGTGATTGGTAAGATTGTAATGTAGTAAGTGATGCCTAATGGTGGGTTTTGTTACAACTTGTTTTGGTTGTGCATGATATAGTGAGTACATGTTGCATGATAGTGATTGTATATCGTGTTGCATGGTTGGTGTCGAACCTCACGTGATGGTTGTCTTTGCTCCGGTGATGTGTAGTCCCGCCGGTAGCGAGTGGTATAAGACTCCGGTGATGTGTAGTCCCGCCGGTAGTGACTAGTAGAAGAGTACTTTGATGTGTAGTCCCATTGGAAAACTACTAGTCGAAACGGTGATGTGTAGTCCCACCGTGTGTGTTTGTTATGGTTATGCTTGTGCATGCTATGTATTGTTCATGTTGTACCTCACTATATCATACTCTTTTATGGTTTTGCTTTAATCTAGGATTATATCCTCATGTATACCATGAAGTGAAATGCTATGATAAATGTTTATATTGTTGACCTTTGGTTGAACTTGTATGCTAGTAGAAGGATTAGGTCGTTGGATGATTTGTATGCGTTGACCCTTATTTTAAAGGAAGCTTTGAACCCTGCATTGTCGTTGTTACATTTTAGAGCTCCGTTCACTAAGCTTTATGCTTACGCTCTCCTTTTTCCGACAATGCAGATCTTTAGCTTGGAGTTAGCAAAGAGCAAGAAAAGGGACGTCCAAGCGTGTGGTAATTGCTCAAGTATGGTTTATTAAATAATGTAGTAGTTTAGCAATGGGAAATGCTACGTGTTTTAGGAGCGTGTATCTAGACTCATTTGTGTTGGCTTTTTGTGTTGATGCCTATGTGTTTGTTTGGAAACCATGTCTTTTGGATGCTTATGTTTGTAGTGAAGACATGTAAAACTTGTTATGCTATGATGTATGCTTGCGTGTGGTGGCATGTCTTTGGATGTTTAGGTTGCCTTGTTATGGTGCAAACCTCTTTGGTGTTATCTTGTGCCTTTTAAGGCCTTTGAGCACCATGTATGACCTTAAATGTTGAAATGCCTTTTGTTGGAATGCTATGCTTGAAAGCTTATGTTGCTTGTATGGTTTGTGTATCATCTAGCGTTGGATTGTGCCTTTGATTTCAAGTTAAAGCATGCTTTTATGTTTGATTTGCCTTAGAATTGATGTTAGTGTGTTGGTTGGGGTTTTAGAGGGATTTAAGGGCCTCCTTGTGCCTTAAATCAGCTCAAACCTGCAAGTTCGTGGCAAGGGTATCGATACGGTTGGTACGGTATCGATACCACCTTCTTGTTTCAGGCCTCGTGTATCGATACACTTGGGAGGTGTATCGATACCATTTTGGTCACTGGAGCTACTGTCCATTTCGGTATCGATACCGGCCTCTGGTGTATCGATATTGTCATCTTAGCGTTGACCGTGGGAAGTCAACCGTTGGGGAGGGTATCGATACACTCCTTGGGTGTATCGATACGGTCTCTACGGGTTGACTTTGACCAGTTGACCTAGTCAAGGGGGTATCGATACACCCCATTAAGGGTATCGATACCGCCTGCAGTTAAAGCTTAAACCAAGTCAAGGGGTATCGATACACCCCTTAAGGGTATCGATACCGCCTGTAGTTAAAGCTTAAAATTGGGTTGTAAGATGTTGGGCTGAGTTCGTTTGTTTGCCTCGTGAATGTTGTTCCGCTGTATGATCACATAGGATTAAATACTCATCTAGACAAGATTTAAAATGAAAAAAATAGGGTTGCTAACCGAGGGGGAATTCCTTAGGGAGTTTTCACTCGGTTTTCCCCGTGTAGCTTACTCGGACCGGTCATCCGGCCAGACCGGGACGAGGGGGTTACATAATTCATCTAGTGGCTAAAGATGATCATATTACCTTATTTTATATGAATTCAAATCCCAACATAAAAAGCATAAAAATGTAATACCCTCTATTTAATAAAAAAAATCAAATTTCAAATAGTCCCCAAATAATAGGAACACTTGAAACCATATCTCCCATCACTTCTATAGTTTTATTTTCTCTCTCTTGCTCTTGTGTAATACTAAACTAAATAATAATAAATATTCAATTTGTCATTTGTACTAGTTTTCACTTAGTATAAATATTCAATTTGTTCTTTTACTTTCTCTTTTGAAGTTCTGGATTGTATTGTGAACGTTTTAGTTGATAATGTCATTTTTGACAGTTAATGAAATCTAAGTTTATATTTTAAAAAAAAGTTTGGACCTACTAATAGCACGCTCTTCTTTTTTCCAGAATTTTTCTTTTTCTCCCCTTTAGATAATATTAAGATCAGATATAATTTGTAAAAACAAAACAAAAACTTTATTCGTAATATTTAAAAGAAAAAAATGTTAAAATTTAATGATTAAAATTTGTCAAAAAATTATATTTTTAATATATTGGTTCAAGTAGTTAATTGATTTAATTTTTCGAACAAACCGGGTGTAACAAAAACACAAAAGATTAAATTTTGAAAAAAAGTTTAGACGCTTAAGATACTGATGAACTGAGAACAATATACATATTTATAAAGTTATAATAGTAACTCAATTTTATTTGTATTAATTAAAAATGACCGGGAGGTTCGATGATTGAGGTTGAATAGTTTTTGATCCAAAGTTTAGACGTTTAAGATACTGATTTGGGCAGCTGGTGCTGGGTGGGTCTAGGGATGGGTACGGGTCGGGTAGGGTCGGTTTTTGGCTCATTCGGATCCGACCCGAAAATAAATACTCTGAACTTGCATTCGACCCGACAATATTTTTTTTAAAAACTCGACCCGACCCGAAAATAAATATATTAAATTCGATCCCGATCCGACCTATATAAAATAAATTAATTTTAAGGACCTAATTGTAAAAAAATAATTTAAAGGGACTTAATTGTAAAAAATAAATTAAAGGACTAAATTATAAATAAATTTCAATTTTAAGGACTTAATTATAAAATATATATAAAAAAGAGTATTATTATAAATATCTCTAAAAATTTAGGAAAAAATTACACTATTAGTCCTGAATCGAGTCGGATATTATCCACCCTAAACTCAAACCCGAGTATACCTTTAACAAAACCCCGACCCGACCCGACCCGACCTCAATTTTTTCATTAAAAAATCCAATTCGATTAGGCCAGGTCGGATCCTAGCCCGTCGGATCCTGGTAAAATGCCCATCCCTATGTGGGTCAGTATAATATTGCGACTGATGCTACTCGTTGGCTCGTTGCTTTTATTAAGGAATTGCATACCATAGATTATCATGTATCTATAGTAGGAAGATCTTAATCATAAGAAATGAGTTCGAGAAGTTTTGTTCGTAAGATATATATATATATATATATATATATATATATATATATATATATATATATTATTAAAGGGTTAAAAATTATAAATAAGTATTAATTTATAATCACTTTAATATTTTTTTTATAAAAAATCATCTTGATATTATTTAAAGAAAAAATTGTTTGGCGTGATGGAATAGTGGCGCGGAGTGTGGACATGGTGATTTTGGGTTTTGGTTATCGAGGTTTTAGGGTTTATGGCATGTTCATATTGATATGAAGCTGGGCCAATAACGAATTTTGAAAGGAATGTAACATTGTCTTAAATACGCGAAAAATTATTAAATGGACTCGACTCATCATTTGTGATTTCAGATAATAAGATCCACTCATTTTATTTTTTAAGGTAGATTTTTATATTTTTCCTACATATAAATAGGGAATCAACGTTTACTTAGAAGTTACTTTGAAATGGACACAGATAAGGAGGAAAGCCAACTGCCCACCTAATAAATTCCCCAAATACAAGCTTCTAATGAATGCTTGGTTCATTCACCAACTTATAGGGTTGTGCTTTCGATCGATTCGTTTATCGAATCGAGTCGAGTTGATGAATTTCGATTCGAATTTTTAAGTTTCTATATAAATTTAATTGTAATTATATATAATATTATAAGACATATTAATTCCAATTTAAATAGATAGCTATATCCATATATTATATACATATACATTTATTAATATTTTCACATGTGATATACATTATATATCATGCTGAATTGAGAAATTCGACTCGAACTTAAAAATAATCGACTAATTACTAAAAATTTTGAGTTATTCGAGTTACTAAATTTCCAATTTATAACTCAAGCTTTATTTGAAATTTTTTCGAGTATAATTTATGAAATTACGAATTGAGTCAAACCGAGTCAAATTTTTTCGCATCGAATCGAGTCAAACAATTCAATTTTTCAAGCAGATTCAAATTTTGTCCGCCCTACCAATTTCATATTTTGTGATCACTCGTCTCTCTTTGTTTGTTGGTGTCTCATAGTACTGTTCTGACACGTGTAGAGTCTCATGCCTAATCTGATATGTGGACATAGCCCTTGGTATGCATTTTACTTTGGTGATTTTCATCACCTCGTTAAAATGTTTTCTTTCTTTTTTGTAATTTGCTTTCATGGGCTTTATTTTAATAATATTTCATGTATTTCTTGCAATTTTTTATGTAATAATTATCATGTGTACTCTTTTTCTTTATTTAGGTGTATGAAAAATTTTAATGAGACACATAATAGTAACCACATTCTATCTAAAAAATAAATATATATATATAAACATTCTTCTTTATCATTCCGTCAATTAAAATACCTAAACACTTTTCATCAATCTAATATACAACATTTGGTTCAAATTTATTACGTTGAATAGTTCTAATTCAAGAGAACTTTAAGGCTAAACACTTTTCATTAATTTAATAATACGACATTGGATAAAACATAGTGAAATATTACTTAATATATATTATATATATATAATAAGAAATTTGTTATATAACATTTTAATTTTTATTTGAACCTATTCGAAGAAATTATTACATTTATTTAATAATTTGAATAGTTTGACTCCTATTTAACTACATTTAAAAACATTAAATCCTAATTTAATTATATTTCGTAAGATACAACCTTATGTTATGCAAGCAAGTCCCCAAAGATTTTGCACAAATTTGAGTATTTAGCTTTAAAAGTTATGAATAAATAGTTCTAATTCTTAAGTTTTAACTTTTAAGTTGTCCACTGTTTTTAAATTTTTAAGTTGATTATATATAAATAGATATTTTTTATGCTTCATGTGTTTTCTTTGATTTTATGTACTTTATTCATAAGAAACTATACTTTTTATGTTTTTATGTTAATTTTTTCGTTTATTTTTATGACAGTTTCTTCATCTGTTTTTTATAGTAGTTTTAGTTTGTTCGTGTGACACGTTGTCTGTTTTTATAACAGTTTTTTTATATAAAATTACTGGTGGACACTTTAAATTTTAATATCCTTTTATAATTGTTAATCAATGACTCAAGATTTTACAAATAAAAGTATTGTATAATTATCGGACCGTTCTTGTTGATGTTTATGATTACTAGATTTTATTTACCTTGGATGCTTTAAACTTTTAATTCAACATTAAAAATTTCACTTTTTTTGTTCAATTTGTTTTAAACTTTTGAGTATTATCACGCAACATTCGTTAAAAGTGAACGCGCCTCACGCGCCAACACCAATTTTCCCCTCCAGAAGATTAACCTAGGCTTAATCTAAGGTGTTTAGTGAAGCCGCTCGGCAGTTGATCGGAGAGACGCCGGGAGTTTCTTGAGCTCGTCGGCGGTCTGGCTCTTCGACGGTGACGAAGCCAAGCTCTCTTCCCCCTCAGATTAGTGGTTTCCCAGGGGCTTTTTGTGGTTGGTTTGGGAAGACGGTGTTAGGTGCGAGGTCGGCGCTAGCATCTCCTTTGCGACGGCGGTGGAATATTCGGTTAGATTCGCGATGGCCCCTCTTCCAGGAGACGACTCTCCGCTCCTCCCCCTCTCAGGAGAAACTCCCGTTTTCTGGTTTGCTTCCCCCCCCTTCGCCGAATTGCCCCAATTTCTGGTGACTCAATCCCTTCTTTACTGTTTTCTGAACTGAAGTCTGGTCGGTTTTGTTATGATTTTGGTTGTTCTATTGCTTTGACTGAATGCTGGTTGATTCATGCTTGTGGTTGGTTTTCTCTTACTTTGACTTGCTGGTGCTCTGTATTCTCTCTGGTTTTGTTGAGCTTGAGTGAATAATCGAGCCTCTTGGTCCTGAATCTTCTCTCTGGCCAATTGGAACCTGCTCGTAATGACCTTGCTGCATTTCAATTGATACCCACAAACTAAGGGTTTATCGGTTTTACTGTGAGTTATTCGGTTCCTGACGGCTGCTTTCCCTTTTCTTTCGAAAGAAGAAGTTGCTGGGGTGTTCTGGTTTCTTTCGCTTTCCCTTTTCTAGGTTGCCGCTGTGAGCCTTCATATACAGTCTGAATCGGGGTTTTAATTCGCTCCACCGGATTTATGACAACTCTTGCATAGAATGTGCGAGGCTTAGGAGGCCAGGGTACGGTTAGAGCCCTCCGCAACTCGGTTGCTAAGCACAAACCGGATATTGTATTCCTCAGTGAAACAAAACAAAAAATTCGGTACTTGGAAAAGATAAGAATGAAGATGAAATTTTGTTCGTCCTTCTATGTTGAACCAAGGGGCATAGCGGGTGGATAAGCCCTATGGTGGAATGATGAGGTATCCATTTCTGTTCTTGAGCATACATTGAATTTCATTGATACAAAGGTGGTCTTCCAAAGCGGAGACGAATGGTTTGGAACTTTCATTTATGGACCTCCTTACAGAGATGAAAAGCAATCTTTCTGGGAGAATTTAGCAAATCTCAGAGACTCCAGTACATGCAAATGGCTTATCATAGGGGACTCCAATGTGGTACTGAGACAAGAAGAGAAAGCGGGTGGTAAACCTGTTAATCCAGAGGAGGCGAGGTGTGTTAACGAGTTGGTGAACTCTATGGGCCTAATTGAGCTGCCCATAAAAGGTGGTATCTACACTTGGTTCAACCAGAGATTCGGGGAGAACTCCATTCTTGAGAAATTAGACCGTATTATGTGCTCTGCTGAATGGAGTCTTAGCTTCCCTAAAGCTCTGGGAATAATGGAGGTAGTCATTGCCTCGGACCATGCTCCCCTTATTCTTCTCACCAAAGGACTCACCAGAAAATATAAGAAAGATTTTAAATTCGAGTCGAAGTGGCTCCTTGAAGAGAATTGTTCCCGAACTGTAACAGAAGGATGGGGTATTTCGCCTGGGGAGAATGTCATCTCTAGGTTTGGTAGGAAAATACGCAACACCAGATCCGTCCTTATCAAGTGGAGCAAAAATAATGCGAAAAAGAGGAATGAGAAGAAACAGAGACTCTAAGCGTCAATCAAGGAAATGCAGGAGGAGAAGACTATCAGAAGCTGAACTTGAACAATACAAAACTCTGAAGAAGGATCTGGATGCTGAATGGGAAAGTGGGGAAAGATATTGGCATCAGAGATCCAAAGTTAGCTGGTTGAAATGGGGAGATAAAAATACCAAGTTCTTCCACGCCACAACCATTCAACGTCGCAGAACAAATGCAATAGTTAAGTTGAAAGGCGAAGATGGGTCATGGATTGAGGATCTGGAACATATAGCTCTGCATCTCCAGCACCACTTCCAAAAGGTTTTCAAAAAAGACCAATCTGTTGACTTTCATAGCCTTCGGGATTACATCCCGAACTTGATATCAGAGGCAATGAATAAAGAGCTCACAAAGGAGATTACAGCAGAAGAGGTTAGGAAAGCTGTTTTCACTATGGGAGCAACAAAAGCCCCAGGACCTGATGGTTTCCCCGGTTGCTTCTACCAATCCTTCTGGGAAACGGTGAAGGATGATCTGACTGAGATGGTTCTCGCTTTCTTCAAGGTAGGAGATATGGGACCAGGGCTTAACAAAACAAACATTGTTTTCATCCCAAAGATTTCAAATCCTACAGAAGTCTCACATTTTAGACCAATAAGCCACTGCAATTTTTCCCTCAAAGTCATCACAAAGATTCTCTCAACAAGGTTGAAAGCCATACTCCCGGACATTATTCCCCCATCTCAATCAGCCTTTGTGCATGGTCGATCAATCCAAGACAACATCATACTTGCCAACGAGGCTTTTCATGCCATAAAGCGAGCAAGGAAAGGGAACAGGAGAATTATGGCTCTGAAGATTGATCTTGAAAAAGCTTATGATAAGGTTGATTGGGAATTGCTTCGCTTTGTGATGAGCAGGATGGGTTTTGATGAATGGTGGATCAATAGAGTTATGAACTGTGTCACAACGGTCTCCTTCTCCTTGGTGGCTAATGGGGAACGATTCGGGGAAATTCCAGCTGAGAGGGGACTTAGACAGGGAGATCCATTATCACCCTTTCTCTTCATCTTCATTTCCAGTATCCTAACTTGGATCATCGAAAAGGAGTCAAAAAAGAATCAGTTTTCGGGCCTAAGAATCAAGAGAAGATGCCCAGAACTAAGTCATTTGCTCTTCGCCGATGATTGCCTTTTGTTCTCACAGGCAAACAAAGAAAGTTGTGAGGCTGTCTTACGGATTCTCCAGCTTTTTCAATCTTCCACAGGTCAATCTGTAAATGTTCAGAAATCATCTGTGTTTTTCTCTCCCAATATAAGCAATACCCTTAAAGCTCAGTTGATTAACATATTGGGTTTCAAACCTATGGAGGAAGATGCTAGATACTTGGGACTACCATCTATATGGGGACGAAACAAGAAAGAAGCCTTGGGGTTCATAAGAGAGCGTGTGCAAAACAAACTGAAAGGATGGAAAGCGAAATTCCTGAATCTAGCGGGCAAAGAAGTTCTCATCAAAGCAGTTACACAGGCTATTCCTTCCTACATTATGCAGTGTTTTCTCCTTCCTGTTACCTTCTGTGACGAGCTGAGCTCAATGGTTGCTAAATTCTGGTGGAATAATTGCTCAGGAAAGGACAAGAACATTCATTGGATGTGCTGGAAAGATCTTTGCAAACCGAAGGATCAAGGCGGAATGAGGTTCAGGAATCTTAGAATTTTTAATAGAGCTCTCATTGCAAAGGTTGCCTGGAAAGTGATGAAGAACCCGTAATCACTTCTTGCTCAGACTCTTAGGGGAATCTACTTCCCAAGCGAAAACATTTTTAATGCCCCAAAGGGCACAAACCCATCTTGGGCTTGGGCAGGGATTAGGGAAGGAGTGAGGATCTTGAAGGAAGGAGCTTTATGGAGAGTTGGTAATGGTAGGTATATTGCTACTTGGAAGGATAACTGGATTCCTGATTTACCCACTCTCAGAATTTCTACTCCTATCCCGCCAAACAACCCTTCCCCAACTGTTAGCAGTCTCATGAACCCGGATGGCCGGTCATGGAACGAGTCAATGATCCAGAAGCTTTTTAGCCCGATCGAAGCTAAGGCAATTCTCTCCATACCGATTGGCGGACCCCAGATCCATGATTCTTTCATGTGGTCTGGGACGAAAAATGGGGACTATACAGTCCGTTCGGGATATAGGTTTATTGAGGCTTCCTCCAAGAACCATGACAACCCTTCTCCAAGTGAGAATCCAAGCGATAATAAGAAGTTCTGGAATTCCATCTGGAGTTTAGGAGTCCCTGCAAAGATTCGATCCTTTCTATGGAAAATTTGTCATAACATTGTTCCGACAAAGGGTAATCTAGCAGCGCGGTTCCATGGAAATTTTAAAGACTCTGACTGCTGTCCACGGTGTGGAGAACATGGAGAATCGGTAGAACACCTTCTTTTCTTCTGCCCTTTTGCACAAAGAGTGTGGAAGGCTTCAGGCTTCAGCTATTCTCCTTCTATTATTGGCTTTCCTGGTTTTCCGAGATGGTGGTGCAAAATCAACGGATTGCGGCAGATGGGAATGTTCGAAGATGGCTGCGCACTGATAGCTTTCCTTCTTTGGTCTCTTTAGAAGTCTAGGAACGCGCTGGTCCATGAGAATCTGAGGGATCAACCCTGGGATGTATGGTTGAGAGCGGAACAAGCTTTTTCTGAATTCCACAACATCCCTTCTCCTTGCCAACCAAGGACCTCTCATCTTGATCAGGAACCAAAATGTTGGACACCACCACCTATGGGTGCAATCAAGATCAATTGCGATGCCGCGTTCGACCATCTTACTGGGGCTGTGTCAGCTGCGGCCATTGCTCGAAACAGCTCCGGGTCCTTCCTTCATGGTCTCTCCAACTCTTTTGTTGCTTCCTGCGCCGCTTCTGCGAAAGCGATGGCCTTAAGGCTTGGCATCTCATTGGCTATCAATTGTGGCTTCGATAATATCATTGTGGAAACGGATTGTAAAGCGGTGATTGATAGGATCAATAAGGGAACTCTGACTGATTGGACCACAGCTGCTGTGGAGGAGGACATAAGACTGACCTCTCTTTCCTTCTCTTCTTGTACTTTTTCCTTTGTCCCTAGGGTTTGTAATCAGGCGGCCGACCGGCTTGCCAAGTTGACTAAGAATTTTCGGGGACTTAAGATATGGGATCTTGGGTTCATCCCGTCTTGTTTTTTCTCCTTTTCTTGTGTTACCCTTCCTTGAGTTATGAATGAAAGTTATCCATTGAACAAAAAAAAAAATTTGTTTTAAACTTTTAATTAACCCGAAGCCGGTTTATATAACAGTTAACACCATAGGTTTATAAAACCAAAACCTAAATACCCGAGCCCCATATTCTATTTGTTTTTCCTGCATCTTCCTCTGCAATCGAAAACCTCTCGTCCTTTTTCCTTACGTTCCGATTTGTGGCCATGGCTACTCTTGATTCCGATGTGCCTATGGTCCCCGCCGGCGAAGCTTCTGGCAGCTCCGCCCCTTCTTCCTCCACAAAGAAGCCCAAGCGCTTCGAGATCAAAAAGTGGAGTGCCGTTGCCCTCTGGGCCTGGGGTACTAATCCCTAACGCTGACCTAATTTACTTCCTCTGTTTAATTTATTTATGTTAGAATGAATGTTTTATTGACGTTGGTTTGGTTAATGGATGCAGATATTGTCGTGGATAATTGTGCAATTTGCCGGAATCACATTATGGATCTCTGTGCGTCTTTCTCTTTTGATTTTATTTTTCAAAAAATTTGTTCGTTCGATGTAGTGAATTGTTTTTGTTTTCCCCTGGGTTATTGATTTCAATTTGGCTGTTCAGGTATTGAGTGCCAAGCCAACCAAGCCAGCGCTACCAGTGAGGAATGCACTGTTGCGTGGGGTATGTTATCTGTTTTCCACACCCCGAAAACTTAGGCTTTCTGAACTATACTGCATCATATTGTGTTAGGCTTGTTTCATTCTTGTAATTATTCAATTGAGTTTGCCATGTATCTGCTTGATAGTCATACATCGTGTTTGATCCGGGATACTCGAAAGGTCTTTTAGGTTTACTAAACAAGTACTGTTGAACATATATTAGATGTTGTTTTGGAATTTGCAAGCATTGTTTAACTTGGGGAGTGGTGCTAAGTTTTGTGGTTTTGGTGTTCATTATACCAAACATTAGGGGTGTTCGCGGTTAACCAAAATACTATAACGGTTAACCTATAAGTTATGTTCTTAGTGCAAAAGTTATATGTTCTTAATGTAATTAGAGGAAAAATGCATAAAGAATGTATCTAAAAATGCATAGAAAACTAGGGACTCATTCTTAATGGTTAACCAACGGTTAACCATGAACACCCCTACCAAACATAAGGTTTGGGGAGATTTTAAGATGTGGAGGCTTGTCGGGTGCGAAAGAGAACAGAGTAAAACTTTTGAAGGAATTATGATATGTTTTATGTTCCATTAAGAACATATCCAATAATTGTAGGCTATAGCCTTTAATATGCTGATGCTAAATCAGTCGAGCACTATTAATACATGTTGGGGATGTGTTCTTTATTGTGTAAGCATTGTTTCCTTTGTGAGTAGTACTAGGTTGTTTGATTTTGGCGTTCATTATGCCAAGCACAAGGTTTGAGATATGCTGTTTAGTTCATAATGTGGAGGCTTGTTGGGTGCCAATGATAAATAAGTTAAACTTTTCAAGGAATTATGATTATGTGTTTTGTGTCCTTTTAAGAACATATCCAATAATATTTAGGCTATATAGCCCCTTCAATATGGTGCTGATATTTGATTCAGTTGAACACTGGTAATTGTTTACTTTGGGAAGTAGTGCTAGGTTGTTTGGTTTCACTGTATTTTGTACCAAACACAAGGTTTGAGATTTGTGGTCAATTTTGTTAAGCGTTTTGGGTGCAAAAGAGCACAGATTAGATATAATCTGTATTATGGTTTATTAAGAACATGTCCTATAGCTATACCTTTTAATATGCTAATGGATACGAATCAAATCATGCAGATGAGGGCCTTTCTGATCTTTTTGACTTGTATGGTGGTTTGCTTAATCGTCTGCGTTTGATGTCTGTGTACATTTAGCACTAGATTATTATTCTCTCAAAAACTTTCTGGTTATTTTCTCACTTTCTGACTGTTGAAACTGAATGGGATTCCCTTCCTTTGGTTGTCGTATATACTATATAGTTATGCCAAAATCGTTAAACCCAACATATCACTAGGCATTTAATGTGAATAAAAAATTCGACAACTGAATTGTTGAAGACATTAGTGGCTCATCTTTCATATAAACGTGTATGTATGAAAAGAAAAATGTCTTCATCTCATCAATGATTTCTTTTTCCTCTAATGAAAACACAAACTATTGTCTCTCTCACGTTATCTTCAACATGCTTGATCAATATGTAGTTGATTTTTTTTTCTTTGTGCATGTAGGGGTTTGCAACCATGCGTTCCACTTCCATTGCATCAGCCGATGGCTCAAGACTCGTCAAGTGTGCCCATTGGGTATGCTTTTTACCTCCCACTGAATATCTCGGTCGGATATTTTGTCCCATAGCATTAATGTCTAAGTTGTATTTACTTTTGCAGATAATAGTGAGTGGGAATTCCAGAAGTATGGCCACTAGAAAGCTTTTGGGTCGGTATCAGTTGAACGTTCTTGCCTTTCTAGCATGTTGAAAGGAGAGAACACATTTCGTCAGCTTTTATGCTCTGATTCAAACTGTGGTTGCTTTAATATTTTAGAAAAGAGTTTGACAAATATGATGACAGTTGGTCCTAATATTATATGCATCGAGTGTAACATGCTAAATTTGATGAGATTATCCATATTATTGTGTTACATTTCCTTTATGATGAATGTCCTTTTAATGGGAATACCATCCTTGGTAATCAATTTGTGCATGAAATGGACACTTTTCTTTGTTACAAGGCAAGTAGAGCTGTATGTTAAAATCCAAATACAATTACTTAATGATAAGGGTACGAATCAGTTTAACTGAGTTCAAACTTCAGCCTGGTGTGTATATATCGTGCATAGTTGAGAGATTTTACTTGAACTTGAAATTTGATTCACTAATTACTAAAAATGCATAATTGAGAGGCTCAACTCGAACTTGAAAGCTGATGTACTAATTATTAAAATTTGAGTTATTTGAATTTTCATTTTATAATTCAAGTTTTATTTGAAATTTTTTTGAGTCGGGTTTATGAAATTACGAATCAAGATGAGTCGAGTATTTTCGCATGGAGTTAAATAATAGGATTTTTGTATTCGAATCGAGTTTCGCACACCCCTTACTAATAGGGTAGTTAAACACTTTCATAATTTTTTTGTTTAACCACCACTATTTAACTCATTTGCTGACTAATTCGGATTGAGTACTGCAAAGGCTTGTTACGGGGCTACCCTCCCAACTCAATTTTCTCCATTCACAATGTCATAATTGAAATTCTTGACATTGCTTAAGGAATCTATTGCCCCATCTTACTAGACCAAGTGATTATTGGTACTTCTATAAATTATTTAATTTTAGCAATTTGATCTTTGAATTGTATGTTGTATTCATGTAGATTGAAGATATTTTTTTGGTACATTACATGTCCATTTTATGATTTATGGTCGAGATTTTTGGCTCTCCTTTCTAATAATAATGCCTCTAAAGTTTAAATCTAAATTTTCTTTAAAAAAAAAACAATATATCTTGTCATTACATCCCAACTATTTGATTTGTAGTCATAGATAAAAGATATTGAACTCTCATATTATCGGAGTTTGTTTGGAAGGAAATTTATGAGAGAATTTATTTTTATCAAGGATTTTAAATTGTAAAAAAAAAAATTCTTTGTTTGGATAAAAATAATAGGGAGGTTTAAAATATGATATGTTAACATTAAAATAATTTATGTTTAATTTTACAAATATAATGATACCAATAATATTGTTAGTGTAATTAATTTTCTTTTATTTTTAAACTTATAAAATTTTAATAGCTTAAGTTTTTTAAAACAATTATTTATATAAAAAACCATGAAATTTTAAAATGAATAATTTCAAAATATTAATATTTTAAAAATCTCTAAAATATTAAAAAATTACATTCAAACATGATGTCACATCCCAAAAACCGGTCTAGTCGAAATTAAATTCTGGTAACCGAATATTTTTTATCGATTAATTTATTCGATCTTATCTGAACTAATAAATATTATTTGGGGTAATTTATAATAGTTTATTATTATTATTATTATTATTAAAAAAATATATATAATAATGCAAAGAAGAGTGGACGGCAACAAGCCAACCACTCCACAAATGTAAATCAATTAAATACAAAAGTGAAGATAAGAAAGTGATTGTGATTGCCACTACATGTGGCAATAGATTAAAGGGGGAATTGAATTGGAAATGGGGTGGCAAGTGTCAATGTACGTGGCAAGTAAAGAAAAAAAATGGAAACATTCACCTAATTTGTCCACCATGTAGACCAACTTAAGGGCATGATAGTCCAAAATTTGGCAACCACTCCCACAAATGTGAAGATTGGGAAAACTTTGGAGGACGGCATTTTACTATAAATAGGGGGAGGAAGACGAACCAATGCATGAGGAAAAATAAGAAAAATAGTAAGGAAAAATTAGGTGAGAAATAATTATACGATCCTTGATTGGTGGTCCGATATTTTTGATATAGTAATATCGAATCTCTGCCAACGTCGGAGTAAGCTCAAATCTCTAGTAAGTTTAAGTTTCGGTATCGAGTTTGATGAATATTTTTATATATATTCGATACTGTTTTATTGATTAGTTTTTATTAATTATCATGGTACACGAGGTAGATTCGGAACAGCCGTCAAGCCCAAGAAATAAAAATAAAGTACCGGTCTGTCAAGGTGAGTGAAATAAATTAAAGTTGAGATTAGAGTCTCAACTACCTATAATTTGATGTTAGTATTTATATTAAGCATGAAATTGAATTAATTAAAGGTTGGTAAAAGATAAGGGTAGAAAGAATAAAGAAATTCGGATTTGTAAACTGTCCTGTAGAAAACTGCATTTTTGAGCATGTTAGAGTCATTTCTGGAAAAAGTGTTCTTCTACAAAGTTGTAGAGGACAAAATTTTACATGAAATAGAGGTATTATTTGCTCAAAAATGTTAAGTATAGGTCTCTGAATTGTTGTTAGAAGTTGACGGGACTGAAACTGAATGAATCTGGAAACTGCTTAGGTTAAATTGTAATTTTGAAAATGTTTAGGGTTTAATTGATGCCAATAAATTCTGGAAAATTTATTAGAAACAGGGGAGGTATTGTAAGAATGAAAAATAAATAATTTAGTTTGAATTATATATGAATTGATAGTTTAAATATCATTAGAACACATAGAAAATCAAAATGGACTAGTTTGTAAGAATTGATAATTTGAGGACTTATATGCCCTGTTTTCATGGTTTCTGGAACATAATTATTATGTTAATATGTGAATGTAAATGTGGTTAAAATCTCAAGATTAATGGTGTAGTGAAACATAGGTTATAAATACACTAAAGTCATAAATTTAGAATAGGCAGATTAGGTTTCTGAAAATGCCTTATGTTCAAGTAATAAACTGTATTGATGAAGAAATGATAAAATTATGTGCCATACATAGTTATAAAGTTGTGTTTATAAGCTTTCCAGAATGGTAAAGAACTCCTTATTTGGAGTTGTGAGTAAAAAGATATGAATTTTTGAGTAAGTAAAGGTCATAAAAACAGGGTAACAGTTTACCCCTAAATCTGCATCAACATTGACTTTAAAAATTCATTATAAATTGTATAAGAGGAATTAAAAGCTATAATTTATATGGTTTAAAAGGGTATTCAGTCTAGTTTCGTTTGAAACAAACGAAATCAGATTTTGAGTTATAGAACATTTTATATAAATATTTCTTTAAGGACAATGCAAGCTGCCTAATGTAATAAATGATATGTTTCTTTAATGTTTGGTTAGAAAAGATGTAGAAATGAAGGAAACCACAAAGTTGGAGAATAAGGAAAATGTCTCTAAGCTTGGATTGAGGTGAGTGTGGATGCATTTGTCTCGGGTGACGCGGTGTCATTCCGATCATTGTTTTTATGTTCTGATATGTGAGTGTGGATGCATTTGTCTCGGGTGACGCGGTGTCATTCCGATCATTGTTTTTATGTTCTGATATGTGAGTGTAGATGCATTTGTCTCGGGTGACGCGGTGTCATTCCGATCATTGTTTTTATGTTCTGATATGTGAGTGTGGATGCATTTGTCTCGGGTGACGCGGTGTCATTCCGATCATTGTTTTTATGTTCTGATATGTGAGTGTAGATGCATTTGTCTCGGGTGACACGGTGTCATTCCGATATTTATTTTATGTTATGATATGTGAGTGTAGTTTTGTTTAAAGTGTTGGGATTAGTATCCTAACCTTGTTATTTTTTTAGATAACATGAAGAAAGCATGAAATGAATTTAATAATGATTGGTAAAAATTTAAAATGATAAGGAAGAAGGATTAAAGGCAAAAATATTGATCTAAGTGTATATTGCTTGTTAGATAAGCATGCTTAGCATAAATATGATTAGTTGTTATGATGTGTTGATTACTTGAGCTATGTGAAATGTGACTAAATGATAAGCTTTGCTACTGGTTTTTGATGATCATAAAATGAATATGATCTCATGTGCTTGCTGGAATTTTATGTTACCAAGATGCTTGATTGATTATATGTATATGCCTATTGAAATGGTTAAATGCCTTTGAAATTATGAATGATTGACAAGTGAATGATCTTGTTAATAAAGAAAGATAAGTAAAGTCCTTGGTATGATTAGTGTCTATAGGTAGAAGGGCATGCCTTAGAGTCGTTGAGCTTCCCTGATCTTTGTTACAGGATGGTGGTTAGTCACCTATAAACCTGATAAGGTGGTTAGTCACCTTGATAATTGAATGGTGGTAAGTCACCATTGATGCCTATGCATCCCCTGTTATATGTTGAAATGAGAAATGGATACTTTGAGTATCTAATGTTACATGTTACATGAAGACTTGATTACCTATTTCATTAATCATCCAAGGCAAAACATTTAAAAGTTACATGACTTGAAAGATAAGTACTTAAATGATAAGTACCAATGAAATGAAATTGATATGCTTACTTGTTTTGTATATGCTAATGCTTTTAATTGATGCTTGTTGTTGTATATGATAATGTTTTGATCGATACTTGCTGTATGAACATAAAAGTATGATGTTTATGTTGCATTTGTTAAGGGCTCATGTAGAGTAACTATGCTCGAATGGTAAATTTGGTAAGTGCCTTGTATTACTTTGATATGTTCGAATATGACTATAAAATGCTACATGATATGGAGCTACGGCTCAGGGCTACGGCTCATTTATGATTCATGATATGGTGTACAGGGAATCCGCGTATCCAATGGTACCAATATATTATGTATTTGATACGTATGCTATGTTATGCTCATGATATGATATTATGTTTTGTTATGAATATGAAGTATGTCATGTTATTGCATAATTAGCATGACATTCATTTTTGGAAGCATGTTACATAACATAATATGATCATTCATTGTCATTGGCTACCTCACTTAGACTATGTAAGTCTAATGCATTCATTGCATAACATTTCAGGTTAAAGAAAGTAACAGATCGAGATCGAGATTAGTTGGAAGGTTGGCAAGTCACTACGACTAAAGAGTAATGTGTTTTGTCCTTATGAACTCCTAGTATGGTGGCAAAGTAGTTAAAGTAATTAAAGTAGTTATACTAATCTTGTGGGCCTACTATTGTGAAATTTTACCTATGTTTTGTATAAGGTTTTAAAGTTATATTAACTATTGAGTTAGTAATAAAATTGACATAATTGGTAATAAAATATTGATTAAAGGACTCTAAGATTTTTTGTGAGTTGTTAGGCTCATTTAAATATGTAAAGAATTTTAGTAAGATAATTCAAAAAGTAATAGATTTGAATACTTTACAAAATAGTCACTGAACAATACCTAGTCTAATCAGATAGGTAAATGACCTCCGTTAGTAATGATATTTTACAGGCTAATAACTAGTAAGTTTAATTTCAGTATAATATCACGAATTTCAGATAAGGACCCCCAATTTGTAAAAAATTACAAATTAGTCCCTGAGTTTGAAAAAGTTTAAAATTGACCCCAATTCAAATAAGTTGTTAATAAGTTAAGTGTTAAGTCTTAAAAGAGATTAATAAAATATGCCGAAATGATTTTTGAACTTTGGAATAAGTTCTAATCTCTAATATGTTATGTCACTAAAAGATTTATGTCTCCGATCTCCGTTATGTTTTCCGGTAGCACTCTCTGACCCGGTTCTCTACCAGGCCGGGAAGGGGGTGTTACAGTAGTGGTATCAGAGCTAGAGTTTAGTCGGTTCTGGACTAAACTTAAGTATGTTTGTATTGTGTGTTAAGTTACTTTGCCACCTAGGAGTTAATCTGTTAAGTATTGTGACTTGTCAACTGATCCGATCTCTTTTATAATATAGATATGTGTCTCGAACTAAATAACCTGTAATAATGAGTCTGTTGCTATCTCCTCGACTTATGGCGAGTAGGTGCGAGGAGAAAATCCTCCGAATCCTCAGAACCCTCATGTTCGAGGTGTAGAGCCTGAAGCTCCTACAGCTCAGGAAGAATGTTATTAGAACATGGCTGATATGTTTTAGCAATTTATGTGTTAAAGGCTAGTCAAGTCATGCAACCTACGCCACTTGTTGCGTAACCTCTTCGAACCCCAATCGATAAGTTATCGCAATACCGAGCTTACACCTTTACTGGTCGAGACATAGATGATCCCAAAATAGCCGAGTATTGGTTAGACAATACTTTAAGGATTTTTGATAAACAATTAAGATATTCGGATGAACATAAGCTTGAATGCGCTCTTGCGTTGAAGCCTTATAGTGATGGGAGACTACTGTCCTTACCGTCTCTGAGGAAACCGTGAGTTGGGAATTCTTCTTGAAAGAGTTCCATAATAAGTACATAAGTGTCAAATGTTTATCGTAGGGCTTAACGATGAGTTACGACCCATGTTTACAGCGTTATACATTAAAAATTTCCAAGACCTCGTAAATAGAGTCAAAGCCACGGAAATAGCGAAGAGAGCTCAGAAAGTTAGTAAATTTAATAAGTCTGAAAAGAAATCAAGACATGAGAATTACTAAGTGCAATTTTTGTCAACGACGACATGAAGGACAATGTCGTAAAAAAAAATTAGGAAAGGAGAATTCCTCATCTCTAGAAGATTCTAATTCCGAAGAGTGCTCAGATGAACAATCCGAAGCTACAAGTAAGAATTCGAGGACGAATTCTTTTCTAAGGGGGGGAGAGTTGTCACATCCCAAAAACCGGTCTAGTCGAAATTAAATTCTGGTAACCGAATATTTTTTATCGATTAATTTATTCGATCTTATCTGAACTAATAAATATTATTTGGGGTAATTTATAATAGTTTATTATTATTATTATTATTATTATTATTATTATTATTAAAAAAATATATATAATAATGCAAAGAAGAGTTGACGGCAACAAGCCAACCACTCCACAAATGTAAATCAATTAAATACAAAAGTGAAGATAAGAAAGTGATTGTGATTGCCACTACATGTGGCAATAGATTAAAGGGGGAATTGAATTGGAAATGGGGTGGCAAGTGTCAATGTACGTGGCAAGTAAAGAAAAAAAATGGAAACATTCACCTAATTTGTCCACCATGTAGACCAACTTAAGGGCATGATAGTCCAAAATTTGGCAACCACTCCCACAAATGTGAAGATTGGGAAAACTTTGGAGGACGGCATTTTACTATAAATAGGGGGAGGAAGACGAACCAAAGCATGAGGAAAAATAAGAAAAATAGTAAGGAAAAATTAGGTGAGAAATAATTATACGATCCTTGATTGGTGGTCCGATATTTTTGATATAGTAATATCGAATCTCTGCCAACGTCGGAGTAAGCTCAAATCTCTAGTAAGTTTAAGTTTCGGTATCGAGTTTGATGAATATTTTTATATATATTCGATACTGTTTTATTGATTAGTTTTTATTAATTATCATGGTACACGAGGTAGATTCGGAACAGCCGTCAAGCCCAAGAAATAAAAATAAAGTACCGGTCTGTCAAGGTGAGTGAAATAAATTAAAGTTGAGATTAGAGTCTCAACTACCTATAATTTGATGTTAGTATTTATATTAAGCATGAAATTGAATTAATTAAAGGTTGGTAAAAGATAAGGGTAGAAAGAATAAAGAAATTCGGATTTGTAAACTGTCCTGTAGAAAACTGCATTTTTGAGCATGTTAGAGTCATTTCTGGAAAAAGTGTTCTTCTACAAAGTTGTAGAGGACAAAATTTTACATGAAATAGAGGTATTATTTGCTCAAAAATGTTAAGTATAGGTCTCTGAAT
Organism: Hibiscus trionum; assembly: GCA_030270665.1. Taxonomy (NCBI): domain Eukaryota; kingdom Viridiplantae; phylum Streptophyta; class Magnoliopsida; order Malvales; family Malvaceae; genus Hibiscus; species Hibiscus trionum. The sequence continues at coordinate 32,560,736 of BSYR01000022.1, read as the reverse complement.
TGTTGTTAGAAGTTGACGGGACTGAAACTGAATGAATCTGGAAACTGCTTAGGTTAAATTGTAATTTTGAAAATGTTTAGGGTTTAATTGATGCCAATAAATTCTGGAAAATTTATTAGAAACAGGGGAGGTATTGTAAGAATGAAAAATAAATAATTTAGTTTGAATTATATATGAATTGATAGTTTAAATATCATTAGAACACATAGAAAATCAAAATGGACTAGTTTGTAAGAATTGATAATTTGAGGACTTATATGCCCTGTTTTCATGGTTTCTGGAACATAATTATTATGTTAATATGTGAATGTAAATGTGGTTAAAATCTCAAGATTAATGGTGTAGTGAAACATAGGTTATAAATACACTAAAGTCATAAATTTAGAATAGGCAGATTAGGTTTCTGAAAATGCCTTATGTTCAAGTAATAAACTGTATTGATGAAGAAATGATAAAATTATGTGCCATACATAGTTATAAAGGTGTGTTTATAAGCTTTCCAGAATGGTAAAGAACTCCTTATTTGGAGTTGTGAGTAAAAAGATATGAATTTTTGAGTAAGTAAAGGTCATAAAAACAGGGTAACAGTTTACCCCTAAATCTGCATCAACATTGACTTTAAAAATTCATTATAAATTGTATAAGAGGAATTAAAAGCTATAATTTATATGGTTTAAAAGGGTATTCAGTCTAGTTTCGTTTGAAACAAACGAAATCAGATTTTGAGTTATAGAACATTTTATATAAATATTTCTTTAAGGACAATGCAAGCTGCCTAATGTAATAAATGATATGTTTCTTTAATGTTTGGTTAGAAAAGATGTAGAAATGAAGGAAACCACAAAGTTGGAGAATAAGGAAAATGTCTCTAAGCTTGGATTGAGGTGAGTGTGGATGCATTTGTCTCGGGTGACGCGGTGTCATTCCGATCATTGTTTTTATGTTCTGATATGTGAGTGTGGATGCATTTGTCTCGGGTGACGCGGTGTCATTCCGATCATTGTTTTTATGTTCTGATATGTGAGTGTAGATGCATTTGTCTCGGGTGACGCGGTGTCATTCCGATCATTGTTTTTATGTTCTGATATGTGAGTGTGGATGCATTTGTCTCGGGTGACGCGGTGTCATTCCGATCATTGTTTTTATGTTCTGATATGTGAGTGTAGATGCATTTGTCTCGGGTGACACGGTGTCATTCCGATATTTATTTTATGTTATGATATGTGAGTGTAGTTTTGTTTAAAGTGTTGGGATTAGTATCCTAACCTTGTTATTTTTTTAGATAACATGAAGAAAGCATGAAATGAATTTAATAATGATTGGTAAAAATTTAAAATGATAAGGAAGAAGGATTAAAGGCAAAAATATTGATCTAAGTGTATATTGCTTGTTAGATAAGCATGCTTAGCATAAATATGATTAGTTGCTATGATGTGTTGATTACTTGAGCTATGTGAAATGTGACTAAATGATAAGCTTTGCTACTGGTTTTTGATGATCATAAAATGAATATGATCTCATGTGCTTGCTGGAATTTTATGTTACCAAGATGCTTGATTGATTATATGTATATGCCTATTGAAATGGTTAAATGCCTTTGAAATTATGAATGATTGACAAGTGAATGATCTTGTTAATAAAGAAAGATAAGTAAAGTCCTTGGTATGATTAGTGTCTATAGGTAGAAGGGCATGCCTTAGAGTCGTTGAGCTTCCCTGATCTTTGTTACAGGATGGTGGTTAGTCACCTATAAACCTGATAAGGTGGTTAGTCACCTTGATAATTAAATGGTGGTAAGTCACCATTGATGCCTATGCATCCCCTGTTATATGTTGAAATGAGAAATGGATACTTTGAGTATCTAATGTTACATGTTACATGAAGACTTGATTACCTATTTCATTAATCATCCAAGGCAAAACATTTAAAAGTTACATGACTTGAAAGATAAGTACCAATGAAATGAAATTGATATGCTTACTTGTTTTGTATATGCTAATGCTTTTAATTGATGCTTGTTATTGTATATGATAATGTTTTGATCGATACTTGCTGTATGAACATAAAAGTATGATGTTTATGTTGCATTTGTTAAGGGCTCATGTAGAGTAACTATGCTCGAATGGTAAATTTGGTAAGTGCCTTGTATTACTTTGATATGTTCGAATATGACTATAAAATGCTACATGATATGGAGCTACGGCTCAGGGCTACGGCTCATTTATGATTCATGATATGGTGTACAGGGAATCCGCGTATCCAATGGTACCAATATATTATGTATTTGATACGTATGCTATGTTATGCTCATGATATGATATTATGTTTTGTTATGAATATGAAGTATGTCATGTTATTGCATAATTAGCATGACATTCATTTTTGGAAGCATGTTACATAACATAATATGATCATTCATTGTCATTGGCTACCTCACTTAGACTATGTAAGTCTAATGCATTCATTGCATAACATTTCAGGTTAAAGAAAGTAACAGATCGAGATCGAGATTAGTTGGAAGGTTGGCAAGTCACTACGACTAAAGAGTAATGTGTTTTGTCCTTATGAACTCCTAGTATGGTAGCAAAGTAGTTAAAGTAATTAAAGTAGTTATACTAATCTTGTGGGCCTACTATTGTGAAATTTTACCTATGTTTTGTATAAGGTTTTAAAGTTATATTAACTATTGAGTTAGTAATAAAATTGACATAATTGGTAATAAAATATTGATTAAAGGACTCTAAGATTTTTTGTGAGTTGTTAGGCTCATTTAAATATGTAAAGAATTTTAGTAAGATAATTCAAAAAGTAATAGATTTGAATACTTTACAAAATAGTCACTGAACAATACCTAGTCTAATCAGATAGGTAAATGACCTCCGTTAGTAATGATATTTTACAGGCTAATAACTAGTAAGTTTAATTTCAGTATAATATCACGAATTTCAGATAAGGACCCCCAATTTGTAAAAAATTACAAATTAGTCCCTGAGTTTGAAAAAGTTTAAAATTGACCCCAATTCAAATAAGTTGTTAATAAGTTAAGTGTTAAGTCTTAAAAGATATTAATAAAATATGCCGAAATGATTTTTGAACTTTGGAATAAGTTCTAATCTCTAATATGTTATGTCACTAAAAGATTTATGTCTCCGATCTCCGTTATGTTTTCCGGTAGCACTCTCTGACCCGGTTCTCTACCAGGCCGGGAAGGGGGTGTTACACATGAAAAGTGTTTAAAAATCATTGATACATGGATGCCCTGTCCACACAATACAACACCAACTCATCTCTCCGGGATGCAGCTCAAAAAGCTTTTCTCCGGTATTAATATATGACATCTCCGTAAAACAATACATAGCCTTCTTATGCTCACTTGGTTACACACCATTGTCAACCGTCCTAATGTTACATGTTCCAAAATATGTTTGAAAACACCATGACGCTGAACTTGTTTCTCGAGTTTTCGATCATCAGGTTCGGAACGAAAGTGTTGATCCGACAATCAGAAATGTCTTTAGATGATTATAAAACAAATTATGTTATATTCACGTCCGGAATCAAATAAGTCTCCGCTTCAGTTCTTTGTGAACTCCTCTATCAGGGGCGGAGCTGCCTTGAGCCCAAGGGAACTTGGCCCCTATTTCAAAATTTAATTATTTATTAATTTTGGTTTAATAGCAATTTGGTCACCGTAAAAAATAATTATTTAAATTAAATAATAAAAGTTTATTAAATATATAATCAAGTAAATGTTGAACTTGTGTAAATGAACTAAGTTTGAACAGATAAAGTTTTGTTCGTGTTTGTTTATTTATATTTGGAGGTGTTCATGTTTGGTTAGTTTAAAATTTTAATATCATGTTTGTGTTTATTTATTTAGTTTTGATGATGTTCGTGTTCGTTTGTTTAACGTTCACGAACATGTTCGTTTAAACGTTTGTGAACATATACTTGTAATTTTCGTGAACATGTTCATTTATATATTCACCGCTAGTCTTTAAGCTCATTAGGCTTCATAGTTTGGACTCAAAAGTTCACCACGTGCTCAAGTTAGTCCATACATTCACCAATATTTAAAAGATAAAAAAGAAAAGAGAAACCAAGTAAATGAGCTTATAAACGATCCAATAAACGAGTTTGTTCGTGAACATAAACGAACATAATACACTTTTGTTCGTGTTTGTTAGTTTATTAAACGAAAATAAAAAATTGTTCATAATAGTATATTTAGCTTAATAAACGAACGTTATACGAACGATTCACTAAAGAAGAATGAGCATGTATCATCAATATTTTTGGTCAAATAATAATTTAGGTCCTTATAAATTTAAATGTTAGACAAATTAAGCTTTCCCCCATAAATTTTGAGTTTAAATACGTAATAAACTCTTACACTTTTTAAATTCAATATTTTTACTCCAACTAATATTCGATCCTAACTCCGCCCATGACTCTTATTCTCCACCATAGCCTCCGAAACAAATATCTTGTACCAGGTTCGAAGCACCAATGAGATAAGCAATCCAGAAAAGGGTGTTGAACATAGCATTGATGGCAATTCGTATTCAATATCCATCACCCATTGCCAATCCAACAATTGAAATCAAATCACTCCATACTAATATAGTCGGTCCAAGGATCAATGGTTAGTCCCCAAGAGCACACCTAATGTGACCAACCAAGCAGTGGGAGTTTATAATAAGCGCGATAAAATCGACCGCATAGGGCCTCAAGAGAAAGGGCCTAAAATAAAAACTTAAATTAAATTAAATGTTTGTAAAAATATCTAAATTTATATATAATTATGTGTGTATATATCAATAATCTAAAATTTAAAACATGCAGAAAAATATGATATTTTTTAAGAAAATGTTTAATTTTTATATGTTTATAAATTAATTTTTTGTTATTCAAGAGGACAATCTAATAGTATTTTTTGTATTAAGATAATTAAAAAAACTTATATCTCTTACTGATTATAAATTAAGGGCCCTATTTTAATAAATTGTACATGGCCCCCAAAATCTTTGAACTGCCCATGCAACCAAGCATCATGCTCGTTTGCGATACTATTAAACCAAATACTTAGAAGCTAGGTTAGTTCTGAACATGTGCAACATGTGTGATCGTACAGGGCTCTCGAAAAAGAGAGTCCCAAAATGAGTCCCTATATATATTCTGAAAAATACTATAATATATGTAACAACTTCTCAAAAAAGGGAGTAATTTTTAGAAGAAAGTGATACTAAAAGCGTTGTAGATAATTTTGCTTCAAAACATGCAAGAAGAAAAATATATTTATTTAATAAGCTAAAGTAGTGAATGTAGACTTTAATTGAGAAAATCGAACTACTCTAAATCGATTGTGCACAAATTGTTTTAATTTTCGATCAAGCTTCCACAAAATCAAAATCAATTTAAGACAATTTATCCCCTCTTAGCGCAGTTGATCGTATCAAGCCCAACAATGTAATTTTTAGAAAGTGTACAAATTTTGAGCATTTTAGACCATCGAAAGAAATTCTTGATAGAAAGAAATCCTTCACTCGTAACTGATTTTGAAACCCATTTTAACCATGACGAAATACATAGACCATCGAAATTATTTTTTTCAAACTATACCTTCAGAATTATTTTTAAAATGATAATTTTATAGGTTCAAAACATCGCGTTGAAACCAATAGATTGTTAATAATACTAGAAAAATGTAGATTCGTCGCCCATATAACTGACCATTTTGCATTTACATTCAAACTTATCAACAATAATATTACAGTGAATCTACTTGGGTTTCAAATAGTCCTAATAGATTTTTTTTTTTAAATGAACACGTTTCACATTTCCGAGATTACTTGTCCTAATTAACCTTATACAAAACCATTAAAAAAAAAGGAAAGGATTTTCTTTACTTTCATGAAAAACAACCAAACCAGACCATCAAACAAAATAAAACAACATAAAAAATGACATGCACAACCATCTTCCATGCTTTTTGTTTCTCTCTTGCTTTCCGACAACCACAAATCTTCTTCTTTTTTTTTTGGTTTCCGACAACAAACATGGGCCTGCCACGTGTGACTTGTCTGAATTAAGTAAAAAAATATTTACGGATTCACCTCATGTATCTTGTCAATGGCTTCCTTCAGCTGCAATCGTTGTTCGGGATTACTTTCAGTACAAGCAGCTCCGATTCGGAGGAGTTGAACCATCTGATCGATCGAACTGGAACCGTTTGAAATCTCGGGATCAATCAAATCCGCGACCTGATCATCGGCTATGGCTGTTTGGACCCAGTGAACGATGTCGATCCCACCTTTGCCGTTGGTTAGGTATTGAGACGGGAACTTGCCTGTAATGATCTCGAGGATGAGGATTCCCAGACAATAAACATCGGACTTGGGGGAGAGTTGTTGGGTCTGACGGTATTCTGGGGATTTGTAAGCGAACAATCCTTGGGGGAGGAAGTTGGGGTTTGTCAATGGCTGGAACGCGAAATCGCTCAGCAATGGCTCGTAGTTGTCGTTTAAAAGAACGTTGCTGGATTTAAGGTTTCCATGGGGAACCTCGTACGCTGCGAACTCTGCATGTATGAAACCCATGCCGTCGGCGATTCCTTTTATCACCTTCAAACGTGTCGGCCAGGTTAGATTAGCGTGGATGATTCCTCGATCACCTGATTCAAACCAAGGTTTATCAAGTTAAGGAAATGGAATTTGGAATGCTTCAAAGTATAGGGACTAGGTTAGAAATTAGGGATTTCTCATACCATGCAAGACGTATGAGAGGCTTCCCTTGGGCATGTATTCAGAAACAACGAGCTTCTCCTCTTTTTTAAAATGGCAGGCCAATGGCGTCAATACATTGGGGTGCCTTAATTTCCCGATCCGCTTCATTTCAGCCACGAACGCATCTTTTCCTAGCCGATTCAACTCCTTCATCCTCTTCACCACCACCGCCAACCCATTCCCCATCACCGCCTTATACGCCGACCCCAACCCGCCGTTCCCGAGCACCTCCGCCGCCGCCTTCATCAAATCCTGCATCCCGAATGCACCCTTCTCCTCGTTCAACATCACCAAGTCTGCCATGCCACCCTTGCTCCCATGCGACGACCCTTTCTTCGAGGTAGAACTCCGGCGGCTCGACTCCGGCGGCTTACGCTTGGTGGAGGTTGGTTCGGCTTCCGGCACCTTGACCGGCAGAACCTCCTCTTTTAACGGTTCCTTGCTTAGGACACTGAATTCATCGTCCCTCCTCCGCCGCATTGCCATAACGATGATTATCACCAAAAACATTACAGCAGCAAAGCTCCCGATGGCAATAACGACTAGCTTTGCATTGGAAACGGATCCTTGGTTATTTCCCGCCGGCGTGCTCGAGGCTCCTTTGTTATCCGATTGGTCAATTTTGCTACCCGGTAGTTGGTCATCGACGTCCAAGTGGTCAGATTCGTTGCAATCTTTGGACAAGATTGTCCCACAAAGGCCGTCGTTTCCTTTGAATGAACGGGCGTCGAACTTGGACAAACTGGGTGGGATTTGGCCTTGGAGTTTGTTTCCCGATAGATCAAGGGAAGTAAGCACCTCGGGATTGTTCAATCGTGGGATTTTCCCGGAAAATTGATTCGACTCCAAATGGAGTTCAACGAGATGGGGGAGTTGCATTAACGAGTCGGGGATTCTGCCGCTGAATTTGTTTTCATTCAACCAAACTTTCTTCAAACTTTCCATGGGATAAAAATAATCCTTGGGGATTTCACCGCTGAATTGATTCTGAGACAAATACATAGCCCTCAGAGCAGTGAGGTTATTGAATTCCGGGATGGAACCCGTGAAAGAGTTGTTCATAAAGCTGACGGCTTTCAACCCACGAATCTGATGCAAAGCCTGAATGTCGATTTGACCCGCGAGCTGTAAACCGGTCAAATGGAGGCCGACGACCTCGCCATCAGAACACTGAACACCGATCCATTTCTCCTTGCAAGGACTGGAACCCGGAGCCCAAGAATCGAGATTGCCATGCGTGAAAGATTTCTTGAGCTTGAGGAGGGCTTGTTGATCGGATTCAGATGGAGGGAGACAGAGGGCGGGAAGGAAGGAGAAGAGGAGGAGGAGGAGGAAGCGAACAGCGGCCATTACTGACCGGAAAAGGAGAGAAGCTCCGGGAAGGAACGAGCCGCTGCTGCGAGAGAAGAGAGGGTTGTTGGTGGGGTAGGATGGAATAGGATTGAGGGGAGGCTGGTGTAGCCATTGTTGGATAGGAGTAAGGGGGGAGGCTTTGAGAGGTTGAATTGAATGATGGAGGTGGCGAGGTTACATTTAGATTCTAAGAATAGAATTTGGCAAATTTGGGAGATTGAAAAACCACCAACGCTGCTTTCTAACTTCTTTTTGACTATCTTCCCCCTTCCTATTCTTGGAAATTTCTACCATCTCCCCTCATTAATCATTATCAATTGTCAATAATATAACCTCAATCACCCTATGATAAATATATGTATTAGTTTTTGTCGATGCGAGAATTGATTCTGGATCATCTTGATTTAAGAATTAATTTTGTGTAAAATTAATTTTGTGTAAAATTAATTTTAAAGTAACGTGATTTATGTTTGTGAGTTTCTTTTTCTTAAAAATCAGGATTGTGTAAAAATATTGTGTAAAAATCATGTTTGGTGCCCATAAGTGATTTTGAATTTTTACATCCAAACATGTAGGCACGGCGTTCGAGACATAAAATTCCGATTGAACGGGATTTTGACCCTCCCACCGCGGAAACACACACCTGCGACTTTGATTATGAAAATTGCGTTGGAAGAGTGATTTTAAAAAGTTAGGTTTAGAACAAGCGTTAATGGCCGGTTGGTCAAAGCTGCTCACATGCTCCCTTCCCTTAGGTCTCGGGTTCAAGACTCAGCAAGAGCATTTCTTCCCCTAAAGTATCCCTTCCCCCCTTTAGGTAGAAGTAGAAGTAGTATGGTCCACCATTGCATTCGAAACATTGAATTAATTGGATACGATTTATAAAATGTTACATGATTGATAGAATTGGATAGTTAAATTGAAATTAAATCAGAAATTGTTACTGAGGAATTTATATTTTTTTATCGGCAAAATGCATGATTTTATTCAAGGCAATCATACATATCCACACACAAACACCGGCCTCGTTAAAAATCTCCCTAAACCTAAGTAGAGGAAAATAGTATCGATAAATACGAGAAAGAAGAAACAAACTCCAACAAATAAAATAAAAAGGAACAATCACCATCATCATGTCCTCATACAAACCCACCTGGGTCGATCAACGCCACTCTTCACCAAGGCATCGGCGACACTATTAACTTCCCTAAAAACATTTGTAAAACACACACCCAACAACACATCACAAGCCTCATCAATTTGGTGGAACCAACGCCAAAATCGCCATGGTCGTCGTTCAGTACAAAGAACCCATGACACGGTCACTTTAGAATCTGACTCAATCACCACCGACATCATCCCATTCCAATTAAAGTCAAGGAGCAGCTGAAAAGTATAAGAAATTGTCTGTAATTCTACTTCGTTCGACTCAGCTACACCAATCAGACCCGAGAAAAAAGCCAAAATACGATTGCTCCAATCATGTAAAACACCCTTGCATCCTGCCATACCCTGCTTACCACGAGTCGCTCCATCCACGTTAAATTTTAACACCCCCGACGAAGGAGGCAGCCATTCAATACCCACACGACCGTCCACCATAGCCGACAGTGACGCCTGACACAACTGAGGATTCTCCCACCATGCGTTCAACGAAGATAGCAGAAGTAAACATAGCTCGAGTCCAATAAAGTGAGCGAAGTTGCACCAAGAAAAAAAAAATCCCGACTTGTGGACCTTTTATCATGAAACATAAGTTTATTACGTGCGAGACATAATGACCAAAGAACACTAGCATACCCAACAAGCCACCACAAACGAGTATTGCTCACAAAGAATCTATGGCAGCAATAATAAAGAAACTCCCCAATCAGCTATGGCCTTACAATCGGCAAGTCTTACCACAAGAAAAACAAATTCCACACACTCCACGCAAGGTCACACTGCCACAAAACATGGTCAGCGTTGTCATCCCCCCTCCCACACCATCGACAAACAAGCGATGATTCCGAAAGAAGAAGACCGCTATCGAACAACATCCGCAAAGTAGACAGTCTACCCACCACAAGAAACCAAATAAAACACTGAATTTTCGGCAACAAAGGTAGACGCCACACCACACTAACATCTGATACATCCTGCAGCCCAAATGACGACATCAACTTATGGAGCGCACCAACTGAAAACTTACCAGTCGAATCATGAACCCAAACAAGCTTGCCCGCAACTTGTCTTCTTAGTTTAAAACCAGCAACGCACGATTGTAATTCCCGCAATTGAGTTAATTCAAATGATCTCAATGCACGACGAAAGCATCCTTCCCACTCAACAACCGACAAACTCAAATAATCGCAAACAAACGCCAAATTGTTGGACGCCAATCCAAAAAGCCGCGGAAAAACATCATTCAAAGGCTCGACAAGACACCAACAATCCATCCAAAATAATATACATGAGCCATCGCCCAATATCCAAGAGAATTGAAAAAAATTCAAGAATCGAGCCACATATTCATCATTTTGTACCTCAACAATTTGCTTCCACATTGTCGACATGTGTGCTTTCCCTCTAACATTAATTCGCCAAGACAAGGCATCAACGCCATACTTAGCAACAATGATAGATTTCCACAATGATCCCTCCGTTTGAGCATGTCGCCACACCCGCTTAGCAAGTAACGCCAAATTTCTAGTGTGTAAGTTCACCACACCAAGCCCCTATATCGCTTCGGCCGGCAAGCCACATTCCAATTCACCCGACTCAATTTTGTTCGCTCCTCTTTACCACCCCAAAGGAAATTCTTACGAATACGATCAAGTTTTAGAATGATACGGCGCGAAATTAAGAACACCCCCATGTAATACACGAGTAAAGCCGAGAGCACCGAGTATTAAGTTAACACGAATTTGTTTAACATCCTTTACTCCTGATCCCGGGTGAGGGGTGTTATAGTATTGCTGTCAAAAAGTGTTGTTGGAAAGATAAAAATGTCTATTTAGATATGCTACCAAAAATTATTATTAGAAAAAGTGAAAATTAGATTTAAGAATTAATAATGGTTAAAATTAATATTTTAAATCTAAACGAGACTTTTAACTCCAAAAGCTAAAGAATATAACTTTTGAGTTTAGGTCAATAATCACTTTTCAAAAAGTGACTGTTGTGGTAAAATTTAAGTGTTTTTCATTTATTAAATGGAAAAGAAATTTTGGCCATTCGAACTAGCATTTAGGTTGCATAGTTTAACATTTATGTCTTATTGTTATAATTTAAGTTTTAGATGTTATGGTTTAAAATTTTAAAGTTAGATTTTATAGTTTTATTATTTAAAGGTGAAATTAATCGTGTTTGTGAGAGAGAAAAAAAATCAATGTTAGTGCATAGAATAATAACCCTTAACAAATCTATATATTTGTATACTAATTTTACATTACAAGTGGTCATAGGTAGGGTGATAAAATATATATATTCATATATTGTTTTTGTTAAACATGAATTTAATGGTCCGGGTAAGATTTAAGAACAATTAGGCACATTTTCACATCTAGGCCGAATTCGGATTGAGATTCTGAGCATTGAAGCCATAAAGCAGCTTAGTCCATAAATTAACAACCATCTGCTCAAAGTCTGCCCGTTTAGCCCACGTAGAGCACCCACTATATGTTTTGGGTTTATTTCGTGCCCCATCACCACTGTTTCTTTTTTTTTTTTTTCATTTCTTTGTTCGAAATCTTTTTGTTGTCGATACTCGATAATCACATAAATTTCAATTTATATTCAATTTGAAGTTAACCCTCGGACATTTAAATGAGAGCAAACGTAACATGCACCGTTCTAGAATCTGGAAAAATATTTGAATTGAATAATTTTTGTTAAATGTTGGAGATTCGTATCCTATTAATTTTGGTCCCTTAAATAAATCCGTTATTTTGTTTGGAATTTAATCAATAATTTCTTTTTAAAACTAGATTATATTTAATAGTGAAAGGTTTACAAAAAAATCACACCTTAAACATTGGAAGTTTAGTGCAAAACAAAAATTACAGTAAAATTTAAGGGCGTAAAAAATTAAAATTGCCTTAAAAGCAAATATGGTATAAAACTGTCATAGTAAAATATTGGAAGTTCGGTGTAAAACTTGTTCTTGGCGTACCGGTACAGCCACAAAAAAGAGAATCGTAACATGTATGGCTTGGCTTCTTTCGTTGATAAAAAAGTTCGATGATACTCATCACCCGAACTCTAAACTATTAAAAGATAGACTGAAACTGCCATAAAAACAGACAAAGGAACTACCATACAACCAGACAAAAGAACTGTCATAAAAGCAGATATGGTATAAACCTGACAAAGTAAAACAAAAAAAAAACAAAAAACTAAAATTCATCATGCATTACTGGTGCTCGAACCAGGGTCTTAAGAGATGATAAACATTTACTTTTGCCACCAGGACATTAGGGGATAAGCAAAAGCATATTGTGTATTGATATACAATTATTCAATTTAAATACATCCAACAATAATAATTTGCTCGTTCCCAATGTACATATACATTCAATATAAGTTTGGTCTAGTACACAGTTTACCCCTAAAGTATAATACATTTTACACTTTCCTCATTATTATGTATGTCCCACTTTGCCCTTTAAAGTTAATCTATGTTTTTATGTTGATCCCTTGGAATTAACGGTGAGAGTATTTGATCGACTTAAGTCAATAAATTTTGAGTTAATTAAATTGACGAGTTTTTTTATTAAAAATACTACATCAGTTTTATTAATAAAGGAAAAATTTAATATGAAAGTTTACAAGGCAAGTAAACAAACATGATCCGGACATAATCTTAAAAACATAAAACTAACGTCTTTATGTCATAAACAATATCAAATAAAGAAAAGGTAAAAACCTAATTCAAAGACTCGAAACAAATCAGTTATAAAGCATCACCAAAGCTCGACGATGAAGGTAAAAAAAACATCAGCAAACAACATTAAAAATCATATTGCAGAATTGGGGTACGTTGACTACACGTTTATTACCACAAACTCAATCGCGAACAAGAGCAGTGACTAAACTTGTATCAAGATCCAGTTTGAGGGTCCAGAACAGAAAGATCAACAGGATAATCAATAGAGCTTCATCTTGATCAGTCGCAACGACGTCAAATCCAACCCTGATAGAAAACAAATAACAAAAAAGCGTGCCAATAGGCAGAAAAAGCGTGCTAAAAAGCAGAAAAACGTACTAAACAGTAGAGGAAAACGTGCCATAAAGACAAATTTATTGAATTAAAAGGACTAAAAATTAAAAGAATGAAACAAATAAATGAAAGATGGTGACCAACGGTCGACAAACAGTCCTAAAGTTGTAGCCGTCGTCGGCCTGTATGTTAAACAAGAATGAAAGAGCGGCTGCACTAGAGAGAAAAAGAAAAACTTAAATTGACGAGTCTTATTTTATCATTTTAATTTTATCGAGTTATTTGAGTTTCTGTTCAAACTTAATTGTAAAAAGTAGAAAAACGTACTAAACAGTAGAGGAAAACGTGCCATAAAGACAAATTTATTGAATTAAAAGGATTAAAAATTAAAAAAATGAAACAAATAAATGAAAGATGGTGACCAACGGTCGACAAACAGCCCTAAAGTTGTGCCGTCGTCGACCTGTATGTTAAACAAGAATGAAAGAGCGGCTGCACTAGAGAGAAAAAGAAAAACTTAAATTGATGAGTCTTATTTTATCATTTTAATTTTATCGAGTTATTTGAGTTTCTGTTCAAACTTAATTGTAAAATATTTATAATTTTCATGATATTGATTGGTTACAATTATATGAAGAAATATATATATGTATATCATATATATGATTATAGAAATCCGTTTAAATTGAAACAAATCAATATTATAATATTATAAATATTTATAATTAAATTTAAACATAAACAATAATAACTCGACTTGAATTTCATAAACTTGACACGATTCAACAAATTTCCAAATAAAATTTGAATCATAATATATGATTTGTCAACTAAACTAACGTAACTCGATTAAATGCTCACCCAAAAGATAAATTATTTGTGCCTTTGTTTGTACCTTATCACGACAACTCTTGCACATGCACCATGGGATAATCTACCCAAAGACTATAACATGACAAGAATATTTTGTGACCGAATAAAGATTGTTAACGGCTGAGTGTTTGATTTAGACTTAACTATAAAATAAGTGTCTAGTTTTTTTCAATAGGTGCCTAAAATATTTTTTGGCTGAAATAGATGTTTAAAGTTTCGTTTTTGGCTGAAATAGGTCCTTAAACTATTTTTTGGCTGAAATAAGAGCCTAAAATTTTATTTTTGGTTGAAATAGTTGTCCAAGTATGTGCCAAAATTGACTTTAAAATAAACCTAAAATAAAAGTCTAGACGCATATTTCAACCAAAAAAACATTAGACACCTATTACAAAAACCATAAATTATTTGAACACTTATTTAGCTTTGATTTATTATAAAACTATAACACCAATCACCGTCTTGAAATTTTTGAAATTTTAATAGTAAAATTATTTGCTCATACGCCTAATTTATTTTCTATATACAATCACGAGATGCATGGTTTATAGAAGTGTTTAAACAATTAATTCGATTAATCGACCGAGCTGAATTAGCTAAAATTTGTTAACTGATTTTTTTAAATCGTTAACCGAACTAAAATTAAAAAAATAACCGAACTAAACTTTGGTCAGTTAATTTTCGATTAACTGAAATAACAATGAAAAGTACCTAAAAATATTTTGAATCTGATTATTAAGCATCAAAATAACTCTAAGCATTACATATAAAATAGCTTGTATCTATTATAAATATCACAATAACAATAAACAAAATATAAAATAACAATTAACATCTAATTTAGTTGGGTTAGGCTTAATATATATATATATATATGTGTGTTTAATATATATTGTATTTAATATTTAATATTTTCGGTTAATTAGGTGAGGAAGGGGCAATTGTCCTGGCATACATGGCATGTTTTGGTGTTGAGCGGCGCAAGGGATTGGGCGATTTTGATTGTCGGTCCTTGTTTAGGTGTTGGTGCTTTGGTTGGGCTAGGTGTTTGGTTTCTGCCTCTGGCTCTTTATGTTTATATTCGTGTAGGCACTCTTTTCCTCCGATAGGTTTAAGGAGGTTTTTAATGAAGCCTATACGAATTTTTGCTCTTGTATGATTCTCTTGAAATAAAATCGTACAAGTTTACTGATAAAAAAATCGGTTTCGAACCGAATTAACTGGTAAATAAGTTTTTAAAAAGAAAATTAACCATTAACCGATATAACATTTAATTAATCGGCCGATTAAACGAATTAAATTTTGATTCAATTAGTTAATTCTATTTTAACCGAGCAAATACAATAGTGGTTTTCATGTCTCGATGCAGTTAGATGATTTGCTGTCTTTGGTTGGTGGTTTGCAATAAGAAACATTCAATCATTGTATTTAATTTATTATTTCAGTATAGAATTAAGAAAACATACTCATTAATTAATATCTAATGACATTGATTAACATTTCTCTAATAATAATTGTTTGTAGCCGTGGGATACACATTTTGAAATTGACAAACGAAGTTGCTTAGAACTTAGAAGGAGATCTCTTTTTCTCTCTATAATTAATGGTGGATAAGCCAACTCTGACCAATGTTCACATTTTTTTTAATTCGTAGCTTAAAAAATAATTTATTTATTCCTATCATATAAATTTTAATATGTTCTAAATGAGATCAAATTCATAATACAAATAAAATGATAATGACACAAGTTTTTGATCCATTTGAGTTTTAAAATTACTTGTATCTATCTTAAATTCAAATATTTTTTATTAAATATTGTTTTTGACCCGATTCGATTTCACATATTTTTTAGTTTTCACATTTTTTATCGACATTAAAAATAATTGAATAAAATGCTAATTTACTTAACTTAATAACATAAAATTAAAAAATAATTTAATTTCATAGTTCTTATAATTTATAAATACAAAAAATATTTTCATAATTCTTATAATTTATAAATACATAAAATGTTTACCCTGTATTTTATCAGCTCGCATCCAAAAGTAGTCAACAGCAGTACAGTACTGTTGGCGTAATTCTTTTTTGCAAATTTGATGTTCCGTTAATTGTCAGAAAAACCAGAACCGACGCACCCACCTATATTTTCCCGATATCTCTCCCTTTTCATTTACGATAAAAACAAATTTTGATATTTAATTTGATAAATTTATCGATTTAATCAAAATAATTTTAAAAATTTTATAATTAAATCTTAATGTCAACTAAATATTTTAAAATTTAATTCAAAAAATTAAATTCAGATACCAAAAATTGGGAAATTTGTTGTGATATTACTTTCGAAAAAAAAATATTCTTTTTCAAGTGAAGTGTATCAGAAATTAGTTCACGAAGTAAAAATGTTGCTACAATAAAGAAATAAATTCTTTCAGAAAAGTTTACGAGTTTCGGAAAACGTTTAGAAAAGATAACGAGCAAACTCAAGTTAAAGTCGTCCCGAAATTTTAAAAATCCATTATTTGGTCCTTTAAAATTTCTAAAAATATAATTAAGTCCCTTCAAATATTTAAATGATCCCAAAATTTTGTATCATTTGACTATTTAAATATTTTAAAAATCTTATTGTGCCCTTCAAATATTTAAATATTTTTAATTATTTCAATAATATGTATTTATATATTAAATAAATACAATAAAAAAATTACCGCTGAAATTTTGGTATAAAATATATGATCAATTAGAAAACTTTAATTAACCTCCTCAAAGCCAAATGTACTATAAAAACATCCCTGAACAAATAAATAATTAATTTTACACTCTATTTTAACCATTTTTTAACAACAATATTCAAACAAAAACCCAATATTTCAACAAAATTGCCGCTCACATATTGTTTTTCCTTCTTTTTCACATGATATGAGGATTTAGGAGACAGCCCGATGTCGCCCGTGACTCTTTTCCGGTTTTTCCCGCCCCTAGTATTTATTTTTCGAATAAATTATTATTATTATTATACACGATTTATTACTCGTGTATAAACGTGGGGGCCACTTATTAAAAGAAAGGCGGCAATTCTAAAGTCACCACTGCAAGAAAAATGTTGCTCTCTCACAATCATTCTGATTACAGCCACCTGTGTCTTTAAGATTGTGGGGTGACCTGCGGTGATTTGTTCACGGTTCACCCGCCCTCAACCCTATCTTTTCTCTCTCCGCGTTTCCCACACGAGATTGACTTACATTCTCTTTTATTTATTTATTTATTTATCTAAAAAAACGAGCTAATTCAAATGTGTTAATATTTAATTGATTTATTTATTGGTGATACCAGTTTTTTTAAGAATAAAAATAAAAGAAGAATGAGGACAATAATATTTAATTAATTTATTTATGCTAATCAAGTTGTAACAAGGTATTTACACGTTTCGGAACATTATTGGATGAGGGTTGGTTGGAAGGGAGGAGAAGAAAACGATGTTTTGGTTTTGTAGCTTCATTTTTTTTTTCTTTTGTTTTGATTCATTTAAACTGATTCACGACGTTTATCTAATTTTGATAGATAAATTTCTCAATAATTTTTTTTTATATACACAATATCTCAAACTCGAAATATACTTAAACGATACTAAACTACTCACCCCTTCCACTAACCACAATTGATTTTGTAGCTTCACTTATAGTCATACCTAACATTGCAAGACGGCGTCTATAAAAAACATTTTTTATTGTAAATTTTATATATTTTAAAACGGAATATAGTTTAAAGATACAAAATAACCTAATATTTTAAAACTATTTATACCATTATTGAAATATTAAACATTTTTAATTTAATCAATCTTTTTATACTTTACTCACATATACGAAAGCTACCTAATGAGGGAAAGAGGTTGCAGCCCCGAAATTTTTTGAGTCAAATTATTATTTAGATTCATCAATCATCATATTTTTTAAATTAAAAAATTAAGTATTGTCTCTGAATTTTTGGGTCCAATTATATTTAAGGTCCTTCTTAGTTTTGAAGATAGAAATATGAAATCTTGTACACATTTTTTAGGGTAAACTACAACGGAGTTCACTCAATTATGAGTAAGGTTATATTTTGGTCACTCAATTATTAAAAATAACATTCGAGTCACTCAATTATGGGTAAGGTTACATTTGGGTCACCTAATTATTAAAGGTTACATTTGGATCACTCATTATGAGTAAGATTACATTTGGGTCACCCTTCATATTTTAAAAAAATGTATATCATTGTGTGTATTAGATTGATTAATGATTTCAAATGAAGTATTCTAATGTTAACGAGGGTATACAAGTGATTTGGAAGAAAAATGACTAAATTGATGTACTTTTTTAAATACGAAGGGTGACCCTAACGTAACCTTACCCATAATTAAGTGACCCAAATGTAACATTTAATAATTGGGTGATCCAAATGTAACCTTACCCATAATTGAGTGACTCGAATATAACTTTTAATAATTAAGTGACCTAAAAGTAAACTTACCTATAATTGAGTGACCTCCGTTGTAGTTTACCCTTTTTTATTTAAATACTTTTTAGATATCAATTTATTTTCAAATTAAGAAAATTAAGTTTAGCTCATGTTTTTTATTTAAATAATACTAACAGATCCTTGTCAATTTCAAATTTAGGCAAATAGATCTTGACTATTTAATTATAAAATTTTATATTGATAACTTAAAAATTAAACATTGGTTTCATTTTATTATCATTTGTATTTATAAATATTAGTTGGCACGTACATTATAGTTAAAAAAATTAATGAAAATCAAACCCAACAAGTGTTTCAGTGGAAAAGCAGATGATGTTCATCTTAAAAAATACGAGTTCAAATCGCTTTGTCTACGAGGTGTGTGTGCATTAACATACTAGCAAGACATGTTTTTGCAATGGCTGTTAGATCGAAAAAAATTTAGGTGTCAAATTCGTAAAATAATATTAAGAAACAAGATATTTGGGTAAGAAAGCTGAAATCCTTGAACTTTTGAAGAAGAAAAATGAAGTTCTTGAATTTTTGTTGTACTCAATTAAAACTTTGAACCAATAAATTGAGTCAATTAACCACATTGACCAAAAAAAATAAGGCTTAAGGGTGCTTTAATCCCTTGAACTATTGGAGAAAAAATTCAATTAAGTCTTGGACTTTTTTGTACCCACTAAGCCCCCGAACCAATAAATTTAATCAATTAAGTCCTTTGACCGTCGATTTTTAATGATTTTTTTCTTGAGATATTACTGTCACGTGATATTTATAATTTTTTTTCAGAAAAATATTTTTTATAAGTTTTTTATACTTTTTTATAAGTTTTTAAAGAAAATAAAAAATTCTGAAAACGTCAAATGGTAACACAGTAACACGACACGTCACACCAATTGATCTAAAAAACCTGTTAAATTTAACTGTTAACATTAATTAAATAGATAAATTAATAAAATTTTAAAGTACAAAAGCTTAATTAAATGCAAAAAAAAAAAAAAAGCTTAATTCATTTTCCCCTAAAAGTTTAAGGCCTTATGAATTATGATAACCTTGAAAAAAAAATTAAGCCTATCTATGACTATGAGGGATACACTAGTAAATTCACAACAAGCATTAAAGTTATCTTAAAATATCGAACACCCTGTTTTAAAAGGGAACATTAAGTGAAAGACATCGACGTTGACGAAAAAAACGAACCAAAAAATAATAATAATTAAGAATCACATGTTTAAAATCCCAATCAAACGAGACAATAAAAATATTGAAAGAACACTCTCGAAAGTTGCAAAAATCAAGCTTTAAAAAATTCCCATTTATTCATCGTGCTTTCAAACCCGCCCTTTAGTTTTCTCGGCTTTCTCAAAGATTTCAAAACCATTTTCTCTTCCTCTCTCTTCTTATCAAGCTTTAAGAATCAGAATTTCTAACACACATCATAAACGTTGTTGCAAGTTCTGGGTATTGAAAACTCAAAAGAGAAAAACTGGGGGTAAATAGTTCGATTGTCTCTTGTATCAACTATGTCGGTTTCACCGGAATTTATGGGTCAGAAAACGGCGAGTTCGCCGGAGAAGCCAAGCTTCACGCAAACTTGTAGCTTGTTGAGTCTGTACTTGAAGGAGAAAGGCAGCTTTGGGGATCTAACTTTGGGAATGACATGCAACGTTGAAGCTAATGGTAAGTTCTTCAATTTCTATTTTTGAGTTTTGGGTTGAGGAGGAATTGTTGAATTATAATTTCGGTTGTGTTTTCTTATTTATTTATGATTAAAACCAGATGGAGAAATGAAGCTTAGTTCGTTTGCCCCCTTTTTTCTATAATTTAATTTCCCGTTTTGAAGTTCAAATCCTGAGGCGGTTTACTTGAATTTAGCTTCAAAATTATTGTATTTTATTTTAATTTCCAGATCCACAAAATCCGATTTGTATGTGGACATATTCATATTTGCAATGGCTTAAACAGTCAAAAAACATGCCCTTTAATCTCTCGGTCTCCCCCTAAAAACACTCAATTTTGAGAAACGGAACTTGTTTAGAGGAATTAAACCATGTGCGTGATTCCAAGGTTTCTGAGTAATGATAGGGATTTAAATCATGTGTACATGTTTTTTAGCACAAAATTCTGTTCAGATCCCAACAGAATCATAGGATGTTTCTTTATATATAGCCTCTACCTGTTCGGTTCTTGAAACATGAATCTTTGAACTTTAAAGGTATTCAAGGTATTGATTTGAAAAAACAGTATGATGCGTCGACAATTCATTTATGGATATGGATATGTTGCAGGGGTGCCGGAGATTGTTCGTCCGACCATGAGTTTATTCCCTATGGATCAGATGTCTAGTGGGAATGTTGGAGGTCCGAGGAGCTTGAAATCCATGGATTTGTTCCCCCAACAAGCTGGTTTTTCCGTGCCGGCTCCTCCGGACGATGCTCTGAAAAGGGTTGATTCTATTGTTAATAGCTCGAACAAGTGTGCTGCGACGGAGCCTCAAATTGCACCGATGACTATCTTTTACGGTGGACAAATGATTGTGTTCAATGATTTTCCAGCTGAGAAAGCCAAGGAAATCATGCTTTTGGCTACCAAGTGCAGCTCCCAAAACAACCGCTTCAACCCGAATCCGGAAGCAAACACACCGTTCACTCCTAGCATGCCTGGAAGTCCAAACGAATCCGGCATCAGAGTTCCTCCGACCTCGAATGATGTTCCTAATCTCGGGAACAATGTAACAAGTCACAAAAGCATTCAACCAGCTCAGCAGCGACCCATTCCTGGCGGTATTCCTCATTCTCTGATTCCGTTTTTGATAATCGAGTAGTCATTGAAGATGAAATTATGCTTTGTAATACATAGTTTCTTATCAGTTTTCATCTATTGCAGATCTACCAATTGCTAGAAGGGCTTCCCTCCATCGATTCCTCGAGAAGAGAAAGGATAGGTAAGCATCTAGAGACGGAATTTCAACGATTGTCTAAAACTTTATACAATTCCAAGTCTCTCTCAGAGTTGATTTATTGATGTTAATGTCAATATGTTTGTTTTTGCAGGATCACCTCAAAGGGTCCATACCAGCCAAGTAACTCGGCCGTCGGATCGCCATCGAAGCCCGGAAACAGCAAGCCATGGTTGGGTTTAGCTGTTGAATCATTGCAGTAGTTTAGGAATGTAGGAGATATCAAATTTTAAGGCTTCTTAGAATCTGCTATCCTTTGATTTTTGTTTTTTTTTTCAGCAGGTCCACCATTTATGCCTGCTGGGTTTAATTTTTGGTTCCTAGTTGTTAGTTGTAATGAATCCTTGGTAGATCCCAACTCTCCTTCAAAACCTGATTAGTATTAGTTTCTTTGTAATTATTTTTTGAAGGAAATTTTTTTAGTTATTGCAAAATGAACCATGAACTTGTTGAAATATAAAACATAGGACATCATGAAACTGGAGTTGTTCCAATTTCAAACATGTATGTAAGCTCTTAGTCTAAAAAGAATCCAACCGAAGTTTGTGTTTGGTTCAAGTGGTAATTAGTTTTGTATCATTTAAACAAATTGATTTTGATTAATAAAGATAAAGTCTTGAAACAATGGAGCTGCCTCAGCATCTTGTGAATGCTGGCCTTCTTTTATCGTTTGTTGGTTTCTCCCGATACTTAAGGTTGGTGGGTTTGTTTATTATGTTCTGTCTTGTTCACTACCCTTGCATGGGGTTTGTTTTACCGTTGTATGTGTCGGACTTTTTTCCCGTTTTTAATTTAACTTAGGTTATTCTTGATAAAAAAAAATAAAGTCTTGAAACGGGAGGACAGAAAAAAGACATCTTGCCATTAAAAAAAAATCACAACAAACACGCGTGTTAAAAGTGACTTTTGAGCACGCCAATGACACAATTATAATTAAATAAATCATTATAATGATAATAAATTCGTAATCAACGATTCAACGGAAGGGGTCTATTTTATTTTTAATATTTAAAGCTCACATACGGAAGTCAAGCTGGAAAAGAAAACACTAATATCATGAAGATATATTTTATAAAAAAATTAAAATTATGTCGGTCTATGTGTATGTGCTACGACATTTTCATTTGGTAGATGAGTCTTGAAATTAAATTTTTAATTACTTATTTAGTTTGATACTTTAACGCAAACAAATAGAAATTAATTTCTTGACATGACCCCTAAATTTAACTATAAATATAATTATTTAAAAGTACACTAAAATAAAATTCTTCACGTTATCACCACACACCAAGTCACTATCACCATATAGTAAAATATTAATGTTTATATAATTTATATTCCTCTGGTCTCATATTATATTAATTTTCATATTTATTTATTGTCACGCGTTTTGCTTTGGTTGATACTTTCTTCAATCACACATAAAACAGAGTCAAGTATTCCATCTTGGCGGGTTATGTATGTATATATTATGATGCACAGAATTAGGTGAAGGTGATTTTCTTAAATATATTTTAGTTTTTTTTCTTTTTAAAATTGATTTTGTGTTATTATTTTAGTTGACGGTGTTTAGTTATATATATATATATATATATATATATATATATATATATATATATAGGGATGTGATCAAATTACACTGTGTAAAACTCTTTAAGTTTTACACCTTTTTTGGATCGTTGGATGAGTGAAACGGATGGATGAGATTAACAGTAAAATATGTGAAGATTATCACTTGGGAATTAAAAACACGGAGTTAATCTCAACCATCCATTAATCCAAAAAAGGTGTAAAACTTAAAGAGTTTTACACAGTGTAAGTTGATCCTAACCCATATATATATATATATATATATATATTTTGATGAATTTAGTGAAATTCCAGTAAGTTGATTTATTGTCTTATTAAAATGTTTTATTTCGAAAAACTATTTCAGTTGGAAAGTTATTTATTATTAGGTTAGAGTGTTTTGGTAGTTATTGTCCGCTATGGGTGTTCAATCGGTCGGTTCGGTTAAGCGACCGAACCAAACTACTCAAAATTTTTTAACCGAAATTGTTTTCCTTTTAACCGTTAACTGAATCGAAAAGTTTTCGAAATTTTTAAGCATAACCGGAAAAAAAGTTCGGTTAATAAGGTTATAAACTTTTGGGTGAATTACACAAATGGTCACTAAACTATGTTAAAATATTTTTTAGCCACTAAACTTTCAGAAGTTATAAAACAATCATTAAACTTATCGAACTATTACAAAATAGTCATTGCACGTTATAAATTAGTGATAAATATTTAAAAGTTTAATGACAAATTTGTAATAATTCAATAAAGTTAATGACTATTTTGTGCTAATCCGATTAAGCTTAATGATCATTTTATAATTTTTAAAAGTTCAATGACTAAGAATAAATATATGTAATATATATATATTCGGTTGATTAATTGATTTCGAGCCGAATTAATCGATAATCGAAGTTTCAAAAAATTATTAATTGTTAACCGATCGAACCTAAAATTAACTTATCGATTAACCGGAAAAAAATTCGGTGTTAAAATCAAACTTTAAACACCCGTATTGTCTGCTTGTATAGTGTAGATTCTTCGCAAAGGCTTAAGTTTGGGTGTGTTTATTAAACCCTTTGGCTTGGGAGTAGCAATCATTTGAAATTTCGATTCTTATGCAATTAGATTTTTTTATTATGAACGAAGTTCAAAATTTTAAATGATGAGTATGTTAGTTTTATTAATAAAGAAAAAAATTTAAGATTAAAGTTTACAATGTAGGTAAATAAACATCATCCGAGCATAATTCTAAAAGGACAAAAATTAACGTCTCTAGATCGTAAACATGAACTAAGAAAGAAAAGGTAAAACCTAAATGAAAGACTCGAAAAAGTAGATAAACATCACCAAAGCTCGACGATGAAGGTAAAGACCATCAACAAACGTCATTAAAAAATACATATTACATAATTGGGGCACGTTGGCAACACGTTTATCACAACAACTCAATCGCGAACAATAACGATGACGAAATTTGCATCGAGATCCAAATCAAGGGTCTAAAACAGGGAGATCAACAAGATAATTAAATGAGCGCCATCTTAATCAGTCGTGAATGGCGACGTCAAATTCAACCATAATAAAAAATAAAAAATAAAAAAGCGTGCCAAGAGACAGAAAAACATACTAAGAAGATGAAAAAACGTACCAAAAGATATAAAAAAGCGTGTCATAAAGACATATTTATTGAATGATAAAGACTAAAAACAAAAAAAAAACGAAACAAACAAATATAAAAAATTAAACAAGAAAAAAGTGAAGGCGTCACTGAATTTGAGAGGAAATTAACCCTTAAATAACACTCATTCTAAATTGATTTTTAAAATTTTAAATTATATAATTTTATTTTTAAATTGTGACCTTCAATTTAAACTGGTCACTAAATTTTTAAATGTTTTTATTTTAATTATTTCAATCTTATTATGACTCAAACATTAAAGAACAATTACATGGTTAAAATTCGAATATCAAACAAATGGAACAAAGCTCAAGCTCAGACGCTATCGGTTATATAAATTTAGCTGCTTTCGTAGAACGGTTGGCCGGTGGCTTTTCTAAAAAAAGAAAATTAATTTGTCGAATTCAAATATGAGCCTCTAGGCTCTATTACTGGTCAAAGTTAGGTGATAAAATCAAAAGTGACACGTAGGATTGATTATGAGTTGATTTGATGAGATGATGACTTAAATTTTTTAAGTAAGGTTAAAGGTTAAATCATAACATTATGAATATGAATAATAATGGGAAGAGTCGAACGAGATGGTCAAGTTTTCAAGTTCCGATTGTTATGATTACATGACATCAACAAAAAAAAACTTACGCATTTTACTGATTTTACTCTAATTTAAAATGATTTAATAAATTTAACTCCTTGTATTTAATTATTTTTATCAATTTAATCTTTTTACGACACCCTTAAAGTAAGTGAGCCCATTGAATCAAAGTAATAGTTGGATAATTACATTATGTCGTAAAGTAAGAATTAATTTATGTTAAAATGTACCAAAAAATAATATAACATTTATAGGAGAAGAGTAGAGACTAGAACGATAAAAAATGAAATATAAGATTAAATTTATTAAATTGTTTCAATTTAAGACCAATTAATAGATTGTATGTGTTTTAAGGAATAAAATGGTTATCATTGTGCCATGTCACTATTCTCATGTAATTAGGGATGGACATGGGCCGGGTTGGTTTTTGGTCGATTCGCACCCGACCTGAAAATTTAACACCTCCACCTAAACTCGACCCGACCTGATATTTTTATGATGTCCCACCGACCCAAACCTGAACTCAAATTCTAGAATGAAAACCTGAATCTAACCCGACCCGACGTAAATAAAAATGATCATTTTTTTTATTATTTCATTTTTATTATTACTATTATATATATATTGTAGCAACTATACCTAAATATTTAGAATAAAAGTAAACTATTATTTCTGGTCGGGTCGGGTAGAGTATTTTTCACCTTAAACCCAAACCTGACCGGCCTTATCTTCAAAAACTCAAATCCAAACCGAAATTTTCTTTAAAATACCCGATCCTATAAGATCAGGTCGGGTCGAAACTCATCGAATACGAGTCAAATGGCCATCCCTGCATCTAGGGATGTAAAAAGCTGACCCGACCTGAAAACCCGACTGAAACCTGCTCGAGTCAGAACCTGATTTGACCTGAAAATTTAATGACCCGAACCCGATCTGTAACCGACTGTTGTTGACCCGAACCTGAATTCGACATGTTACTGTAGTGACCGAACCCGACCTGCGTCCGACTGAAAACGACCTGAACCCGAATTGGACCTGTTACTGTGGACCTGAAACTCGACCTGCGCCCAACTGAAACGAACCCGAAGCCGACCTGGCAGATAACCGATTTTACCCGACTGAATTGACCCGAGATCCAATATTACCCGACATGTTTTGAACCCGACCTGTTAATTGACCCGACCTGCTTTGAACCCGACCTATTTTTAACTTGAATGATATTGATCTGACTTGATATTTACCTAATATATAGTTGAAGAAGTCTACGATTTGATAAATTTAAAGTGTTGATAAACGTAAAGTATTAATTTATTAAATTAATTTAATACTAACTCGTTCAATATAAATTATTTGTGAAGTTTAATAAGAATTAACATACTTAAATTTATTTTATTAAAAATATTCAATGTAACGCCCCGGTTTCGGGCTCAGAAGTTTTGGGCGTTGACCGGTTCGGTCAAAGTGCTGATCGAATATATAAAGGTGAAATTAGGAAAGCCTAGTTCGGGTTGCATTAAAAATATGGAAAAATGTTCTAAAATCATCTTTTAATATATAAAAGTGAACTGTGAAATCAATTTTGGAAAATGAGGTTCGGAAGGGTGACATTTTGGCTAGTGACCAAAATGTAATTTTTGAAAGTTGCGTGACCGTTTTATAAAGGGTTGAAACTTTGAATCTTTAAGGAGCTATTTACCCAATGGGAGTTTCTCCAGATTTTCTAAATATATTAAATGATTAATTAAAAGGTTTTTAAATATAAACAAAGTGGAGGGAAGATATTTTAGTTTTAACTAACTTTTCTCTCAACTATTTTCTCTCATCTTTTCTCTCAACCCAAACACTTTCTCTCCAGAGATTTACTTCTGATTTTGTCACTCAAATCTTCCTTTTCAATTCTCTTTGGATTCCTAATCATCTCTACAACAAAACCTCACCATTTGCAAGTTGTTTCATCAAGCTTTTTGGTTCCAAAAAGGGAGAAACTCAAGTTTGGAGGTAAGAACGTCTTTCTCCTCTGAACTTCAAGTTCTTTACTGAAATTCCCAAGTTCTCAATCCTTGATTTGTGATTTATTAAAGGTTTTGCAATTGTAATCTTGATTTTGGCTTTAAAATGCAAGATTTGCTTGATTTTGGTGAAATTTTCGTATGATCTGTTTGGGCAGTGTGTTGAGGTGTTAAATTGATGTTAATTGAATGTTAAATTGATGAATAATTGAGGTTTAATTAATGCAATCCCGGATAGGTTGAATTTCCTAAGTTTTGCTTGAGTTTTTGGTTGTTTTTGGAGTGATCTTGGTGATCTGTTATACCTGGAGGTATAAGGACGTGTTTGTGATCATTTTGGATGTTAATTGATGTTTAATAATGGTTAGAAGTGATGGATCTTGGCTGGGTGAAGTTTTGGAAGTGTTTGGAGGTGATTTCGGTTGTGTTTGGTAGCCGAATTGTTGGTTTTGTGATGAGCAGCGAGTTGTGTTGTGTTGCTGGTGTTTTTAATGCATAGTGATGCATTAATCTTCTGTTGTTGTGTGCTTGAAACAGGGGAGTTTGATCCGTGAGCTTTAGAGGTGTTGCGGAAGGTTTCGGATGCTTGGAAGGCTTGTTGGCTAGCCTTGTTTTGTGTAACGGTGAGTGAAGTTGGGTTTTTAGCTTTTAAACCAAGGTTTGGAGGTTTTGGGAGCTTAGTTTAAGTCTAAACAACTTTGCTAAGCTCAAGAGTAAGTATATGGATTTTCGCTCTTGGTTTGTGTTGTGAATTGGCTTTAAAAGCAATTGTGTTTGGTGGTTGCAATGCATGTGATTTGCATGGTTTATATTCTGTTTTGAAAGCATATTTTAAGCATGGTTTAATGCTGGTTTTGAAAGCCATATGTGAAGGATGCTCAAGGTAAGAGATCCTTAGTTTTATACATTGAAAATGTGGTTTTGATGCATGGTGTTGCATGTTGTTCAATGGCTTTGTGTAATGCTTTAAAACAGTGGATTGATGATGGTAAATGATGGTTTTTGCATTATGATTATGCATGTGAATCATTGGACTATTGTGGTAAGTTGGTTATATTGGCAAGTGATGTAAATGGTTCTTGGTTTCTTTGATCGGATATAGTTAGCCAGCTATAGAATTGGGTGCACCGTGAATAAAGTCGCCTTGGAGGTGGAGTGGTTAAGAGTGAACCGGTAAACTCCCTTCAAGTATCCTAACAAGATGGTTAAGGTCATAATGGAGGTTGAATGCCCATTCGAGGACCTTGGTTAAGCAAAGGTTATATGGTGGTTAAAAGTCCATATATGGGAACCTTGTGCTTGTTAAGATCACAATGGTGGTGTAAAGTCCATGTGTGGATCTTGTGTTGGGTGTCCCGGATCTCGTTAGTGATGTTATACAACTACCAATCGGTGATGCTAAGGTTGTGTGGTGTTTAAAAGTCCATACATGGGAACCTTGTGCATGTTAAGGTTATATGGTGTTTAAAAGTCCATATATGGGAACCTTGTGTAAGCTAAGGTTGTATGGTGTTTAAAAGTCCATACATGGGAACCTTAGGAAAGTTAAGGTTGTATGGTGTTTGAAAGTCCATACATGGGAACCTTGTGAAAAGTTAAGGTTGTATGGTGTTTGAAAGTCCATACATGGGAACCTTGTGAATGTTGAGGTCAAATGGTGTTTAAAAGTCCATTTGGGGACCTTGGATTGGTAGTGTGTATGAAGCGTGGGGACAACGCTTGTGATCCGCGTATCCGATTGGATGTTGAGTTGAAAAGTGGATGTGGTTGATCACTTGGGAGCCAATATAATGTTCTTGATTATGATTAAGCATGAGATGCTTGAAAAGATGCATGGTTGCATGAAAAGTATTTAATGCTTGTGAATGCATGTTTACTTGTTAAGTTGAACAAGTGTTGATTATCATTTGGTAAATGATGCATGTGTGCATGAAATCTCTTTAATGCATTGGAGTCATGTTAAGACTTGTTTTTAAAGTCATGTGAGGATGATGTTGTGGTTCATAAGTTGCCTTTGTTTAATGCATGTGTTGGATTGATTGAGTAAATGGTTTTAAAGGGTTTCTTGCTTGGAATGATTTTCAAGTATAAGAAAGGTATGTTATGAAATGGAAGTGTTTTCCAAGGTATGATTTAACTATGCATATGGTGTTTATGCATGGAATGGTTAAATGGATGATTTTGCAAATTATGCTTTAAAAAGGTTTTCTTAGCTTGCTAAGCTAAGGGTTGGTTTTCATGTTTGAGCAATGCATGGTTTAAGCATGTTGTTGAAAAGGGGTTTTCAAACTTTGCTTGGTAAACAAATCGAGTTGCTTTTCAAAGAGGTTTTATGACTCGCTGCATTGATGGTGTTTTGGTTTTGAGCATTCCTCACTAAGCATTATGTGCTTACGCTCTTTTTTGTCCATCAATGCAGATTCTTGAAGTTTGGACAGCGAGAAGCAAGGGATTCAAGGAGGACTCCATTTGAGATGTATGTCTCGATGAATAGCTATAGTTAATAAAGGCATTGGGGTAGAATCTCTTGGGTTGATGTTTATGTGTTCGTATATGTTCGGACAAGGATGGTTTTTTGTTGTTGTTAATGTTGTTGGATCATGTTTTGGCTTATATGAGATGGATTTGGAGATTTTGTGTTTAAATGGTTGCTTGTGTAGGAAGCATGCCTATAGAATTGGGGCTTTACGTATATGATGATGATATGTTGAATTGTTGATGCAAGTATGTCTCTTATATGTTGAATTGCATGATGGTAAAGTTTGGTGGCTTTTGGAGCATGTTCGGATGGTCAATTGCGTGTTTAAGCATGTCTTTTTCTGCATTATGTGCAGGGCGTTTCGGAACAGGGACTACCGTTTCGGAACGGATGCCCTGAATCAGCCCAGGCGTCCGAAACGGTAGACACCGTTTCGAAACGGAAATCATTCTGCCAGCCACCTGTTTCGGTACGCGTTGCGGAACGGCCCCGCGTTTCGAAACGGGCTCTGCCTGTTTCGGAACACGTGACCGTTGGGGGCTGACAGTGGCAGTTAAATGTTTTGGAATGTTTGCATTTTGGTCCTGAAACTTGTTTGTGCAATTGTATGAGTTTGGGATGTCCGTTTAAGCTGCAATTTGGCAGAGAAGCATGAAACTTGATTAATTTTAAGTTGGTAACTTAAAATCTGGTTAAGTCCTTAAAGTTTTCAGAATTTACAGTTTGGTCCCTAAAGTTGTTAATTGTTCAATTGGGTCTCTGTTTGATCTCTGATGTTTATGATCTTCGAGTATGTTGTTGTGAGATCACATCTAAGGTTAACGTGCATTTAGACAAGATTAAAAAGAAAAAAAAGGGTCGTTAATCAAAGTTGACTTTCGGGTTGACTTTGGTTTTCCCCGTGTGACTTTCTTAATTCGGGTCAACCGTCTGGGCCGGGTTAAGGGGGTTACATTCAAAATTTAAAAGTTTTATTAAATTAATAAGTTGTGATGGATAAATTTAAATCAATTTATTAATTGTCATCATTAAATTTAAGAAATATTTTATTAAAAAATTTAATTATAACATTAAAATAATAATAAAAATATTTTTTAGTTTAGGGGAAGTTTTTTTGATTGATAGGAAATTATGTGGGAATTTTGGCACCATATTAAATAAAATGAGGGAGATTTTGACACCATATCAAACAAAAATAAAATCGGTGGGGGGAGGGTTGCCGCCAGTCAAACAAAATGGGGGTGGGGGGAAATTTTGCCGCCGTTTCAAATATATTGAGAGTGGAAGTGGTTATTTAGAGATTAATTATTCTTTAGGTCCTTCTTTAATTAGATGGTTAGTGTTTAGGTTTTAATTTATTTTTTTAGTCTTAACTTTTGGTTTAGTTTCTTTAAATTTTATTTAATTAGGCCATACTTCATAAATTAATTAATTATTAAACTTTTTGGTTTGCTTTAAATTTGATTTGGTCCTCGTATAAAGATTTGGTAAGTAATTAAGTTTAATAATTTTATTCATTTGTGATTTGGGCTCTAATTAATAATTTAGTTTTAATTTATTTTTAGATTTGTCCTTTTTATGTTTCAATTTATTTTGTTTGTTAGATTTATGAGTTTATGTTTAGGGTTTAAGGGTAAGTGTGTCAAGTTGATTGTTTGGGACTATGAGATTAGTTTAGGGATTATGTGATTAGGCTTGCACTCCAATTATTAGTGAATAGTGTCTGTAAGATTTAGACATTAATGTTTGGGGTTTAGGGGTAAATGTGTCAACTTAATTATTTGGGGTTATGAGATTAGTTTAAGGATTAAGGGATTAGGCTTGTACTCTAATTATTAGTGATTATAAGATTTAAGGGTTGAGGTTTATGGGTATTGTTTAGGGGTATACATATATACATACAAATATGTATGTTCTAGTATATATATATATATATATATATATATATATATATATATATATATATATATATATATATATATATATATATATATATAATTATAACACTATATATATATATATATATACTAAAACTTAAATACATGCATATATATAGGGCTGTAAATGAACCGAACGTTCAGCGAACCGTTCGTGAACCGTTCGGCGGGAAGTTCGTTTATTTCGTTTATTTATTAAACGAACGAACATGAACAAGATTTTTTGTTCGTCTAATTAAATGAACGATCACGAACAAAAGGCTTGTTCGTTCATTTATGTTCGTGAACGTTCGGTAATCCGTTCGTTTATGCTCGTTCATTTATGTTCATTTATGTTCGTTCGTTTATGTTCATTTATGTTCGTTCGTTTATGTTCGTTCAATTATGTTCGTTTATGTTCATTTAAATTTATTTACATAAGTCTAGAGGTGTTCATTATTCGGTTAAACTGAACTTACCGACCGAACCAAAACAAAATTGGTTAATCTATTAGATAATTTTAGGTTTCGACTAATAATTAAGAGTTTTTTCAAATTTTAATTATCGATTAATTCGGTTTAAAAATCAGTTAATTAACTGAATTAATCGAACTAACCAACAACATTAAATATTTAACAAATTATATATGTTCGTTCATGTTCGTTTATGTTCGTTTACCATTTAAACGAACGAACATGAACAAGCTACATTCCTTAATGAACGAACGCGAACAAGAAATTTTGTGTTCGTTTATGTTCGTGTTCATTCATTTGTTCGGTTAAAGTTAAACGAACGAACATGAACACACCCTCGTTCGTGTCCGTTCGGTTCGTTTACAGCCCTACATATATATGTGTTTTAGTATGTATGTATACATGTGTGTTTTAGTATTTTCTTCATTCTAGTCCCTTAACTTTATTTTAATTTGTCCACATTTATTATTCCAAATTGACCCACATTTATTTTTTTAATTTGTCCAATATTTTATTATTTTAATTTGATATTTTCTTCATTCTAGTCCCTTAACTTTATTTTAATTCCATATTGACCCCTATATATATTTTAATTCATCATGTTTATAATTATAATTTGAAAATTTGTTCATTCTAGACCCTAAAACTTTATTTTTATTCTAAATTGACATCTACTTATTGTTTTTTTAATTACACTAATTTTTATACTTTTAATTTGATATTTTTGTTCATTACAGTCCCCAAAATTTTATTTTTATTCCAAATTGACCCTTTTTCATTATTTTCTTTTAAATTTGTCTAATGTTTTATAATTTTAATTTGATATTTTTGTTCATTATAATCCGTGAAACTTTATTTTTAATCCAAATTGACCTATTTTCAGTCCAAATTGACGCCTTTTCATTATTTTTTAATTACTCCAATGTTTTATAATTTTAATTTGATATGACTTTAAATAATTAACTCCAAATCAATGACGATTGACGAAGGCCAACCTAAAGTCTATCGACTACTTATACGGTTGTACCGAACTCAAACTCAATACGAATTTCAATCCTAAAAATAACCTGACCTGAATTACCCGACCCGAAACTACCCGACCTAAAATTACCCGACCTGAAATGCACCCGACCTGAAATGCAACCGACCTGAAATGAACCCGACCTGAAATGGACCCGACCTGAAATGGACCCGACCTGAAACGGACCCGACCTGAAACAGACCCGACCTGAAATGGACCCGACCTGAAATGGGCCCGACCTTAAGTGTATCCGAACCCGAATTAACCTGTCAATTATCTGCTTCGGACCCGACCCGTTTTGACCCGACCTGAAATGGACCCGTGCCCGACCCGAGTCGAGTTAAAATAGGAAAATTACATGTACCCGATTTTACCCGACCTGACAGTACCCGACCTGAAACTCATCCGATTACCTATTTTTACATCCCTACCTGCATCTAACATTTAACATTCAATGACTTATTTATAAAAATATTTTAAGTGTATGACTTGTTTACAATTTTTAGAGAAAAAAATAATTTGTTTATCACCACATTTATAATTAAATGACTTGCAGTGCAGTTTACAAGTTTTTTTAATTGTATTGATTGAGGTTATGTAAATTTGCTATTGTCGTTGTTCAACTTCCAATTGGACTTACGTCGTTTAGCCCAAGTTGCTAACAAATAAAGATCCCATTATTATGTTTTTGATTAGTTAGGGATCGAAATGGGCCTTTGAAACAAGTAAACATCACCCCTTTTTTTCTTCCGAAATCGTAATGTTTCGTGGACAAATTTTATTTATTTTGAAGTAATTTAACTCTTTAACGTTTTATTTTGGGTCAAAATAGTTTATCTGTGAATAAAATTTATTAATTAGTTAATAATAAATGATTTAAAATGACAAACCTACATGATAGTGCAAGCTGACATAACCGTGTCATATAAATAATTGTGTTGACTTGAAAAAAAATGTTATATCAGTGAAAAAATAATTATATAAAATATAAAATTATTTTTTCTACTAATATGTCATATTGTTAAGTCATTTTAAATTATTTACCGTTAGTTGAGTAATAATTTTCATTCGTACAAAGTAACTTTTAACAAAAAAAATTAAACGTAGAAATTTAAATTATTTAAAAAAAAGAAGACGAAATTAACTATCCAATTACACGTGGAAGCATTTTTTGACATGATGTCAAACAAATAAATACCTCATCTCAAACTTTTCTCTTTGAAACAAGAGCAAGAGAATGAAAACGATAAAAAAAAAAAAGAAAAAAAAGAGATTCACTTGAGATTTTCCATTACAACACATGCCCGAATCCCACCAAAATCCCCTTCTTATAATTGGGTTTCTTTTTGTTTTCTGAACTAATATAAGGAAATTAAAGTTTTCTTTTATTAATCCTATGGTCCTATAGACATAATTAAGTATATTATTATATGCAATTTCGATTTTTTTTATCTGAATATTCATAAAAACCCGAAATTAGGATTAAAAGAAAAGTAAATCAAAAGTTCAGACTAAATTGCGAGAATCCCAGTTGAGAAAATTTGATCTGCATTATTATACGGTGAGGTTGAAAATTTTGCAGAACTTGAAGCTTTTGATCTGTAATGTTCTTTTCTCTCATCCATCATTATTTGCCTCGACCTACACTCTGCGCTGCAGAAACCTGTTTCCCCTCTGAAAAAAAATAATTATGTTATTCGAATTCGGGTGTAATTAATTTTTAAAAAAGAATTATGTATTTAAAGAAAAGCTGAACTCAAAAGCGAAATGCAATAGTGGAACTGTGGAAGTGAAAGGGTTGTTTAACCTATACATGTATATGTCTTTGCCATGCAGATTTTTCCGACAAAGATGACAAAAGCTGAGAAAATCTGAAGTTGAGTACACGACATCGTCTTCGGAAAATCTTGTTTCTGGGTTAAAATTATCGGATCCGTTGTTGTTCTTCCTTTGTTCATCTCCGTTGTAATAAACCTTGGTCGATGGATTCAAGTTTGAGCTGCAAATCGCACGGTTGCAACAACCGGTGAAAGTAGACTTCTCGAGTGCGGCGACAATCCCTAACCCGACCCCACATATATCGTATCTCTTGGAAGTTTTGGGCAAATCTGATGGGATTCTGGGGTTGAAAAAACTGGGTTTGTTTCTGGGAATCAATAAATCGGAGAATTTTCCGACGACCGGACGAGATTTCTTCCCTAGCATGACTGGGAAAATGAAATAAATGGAAAGGAAAACGATGTTTTGTTTAGAGGCGAGGGATTTAGGAGAAACTGAGGGTTGTTTTTATTGTTAAAAAACCATCGTCTCCACTAAAGCTTAAAGTGTTGAGGTAGAGATTTATGGAGATGGTGGAATGGGTGGTAGACTTAGCACATGCTCTTGTTTTTCAAATTATTATGAGTGATGAATGATGATCGACACTTTATTACTATAAAAAAGAAGAGTAAGATTATCAAATTCGATACATACATTTGTTTTTCATTAAAATAGAACCATTACATTTAGCCGGCTGGTTAAACTGTTCATTTTTATTTTTTATATTATTTTAGGTTATAAATTCTAAACTTACCATAAGTATTCTCCTTCAAATAGAATTAAAATTTAACAAAAAATAATAATAAACATATAAATAGTAATAAATAAGTAAAGTGATAAGATTTACTGTACTTCTAATAAGAAAATTCATGTTCCTATATGAAACCACCACAAATTTTAAATATGAATATAAAATAGAATAAAAAAAGCACATATACAAACAGTCATTGAATGTGTTTGAAATTGTTATTTTTAAAGAAAGAAAGTTTTGACAATTATATAAAGGAGTTTAAGAAAATGATGGCGAGAAAGAATTTTAAAAAGCGGCTGAAAGATTAAAATGAATAAAACGTAAAATTGAGGGGTTAAATTGAAAAAAGTAAAAAATTTTGTTAAAAATATGAATTGAAGTTAAATAAATATTCTATAGTGATAATGGAGCATGCGGTTCAAATTTGGTCAAAATAGACTTAAAATGAATAATAAATTGAAGAAATGAAAAATTCATACAAAGTTGAGCGACTTAATTACATAAGAGTTAAATAAATACTCTACGGTAGTAATGGAGCATATGGTTCGAATTTGGGCAAAATAGACTTAAAATGAACTAGAAATTGAAAGAAATGAAAAAATTATACAAAGTTGAGAGACTAATTTACAAAAGATAAATTGAAACTACATAGGTACTCTAAAGTGGTTTACGAGCATGTAGTTCAAATTTGGATAAATAAACTTAAAATAAGAAAGAACCGAAAAAATAAGAAAATCAAAAATTAAAAAACAAAATAATAAAATTTGATTTTTGATTTTACAAAATTTAAACTTGACTCAAAATCGAAAATTGATTCGTTAATTAAAATTCACTCGAACAATTAATAGAAAATATAAATCAAATCGAGTCATGGTCCCTCCCAAAGTTTTTAGGTCCTATTGTTTTACAAGTCCTTTTAATTTTCATATTAGATAAGTTTAATTGTCGAACTTCTTCCGGTGGAGCTTAAAACACTCTTAAACTCGGTGGCAATCTGAACGCCTTAAAGGCTAAGCCACTCTCAAAGCAACATCTGATTAACAGCCTGCAAAATATGATTAATGTAAAATTAGTTGAAAATTAACTGACAAATCAATCTATTTTATTAATAAATAATATTACAATTATTTATTTATAAATAAAATAATTTAACTCTTTTAAATAAGATATTTATTTTTAAGTAAAAACCATGTTCATCTATTAAAAATATATTGTTATTTTAAAATAATCATACAAAAAATACATATTATTGTTTTAATTTTGTAAGTATGACCTATACAATTAATGATTTAATTTGATATGAGGAGTCAAAAAATTCAATCAAAACTACTTTGATAAAAATAAAAGTGTAAGTGTTATGAGTATGACTTCCTACCGAAAATAATAGTATTTTATTTGATAATTAGTTGACATATTAAATAAAAAAATTATAAATTGTTATATGAATATTATAAGCATGCTCGACGCTCGTAATAAATTTAAGAATTAAAAAATAATTTAATTAAACAACCACCACCTTTTTAATGCTGTTTGTGATTTTTTTTTGGAAAATAGTAAAAGATGTTAGGTTTACATATATGTCAAAAAATTTAATGTTTATATGTATCATAAGCTCTTGAGTTATTAAAAAAAATCAAATAAGTTTTTAATTTTTTTGCACCAAATTAATTTTTTATATTCTATAATTTTATCAATTCACCCTTTTGACCAATATTGACTGTTAAATTTAATATTTTTTAGACCAGTTGGTGTAATGTATCATGTTAGGGTGTTGTCACTTGATATTTCAATTTTTTGTTTTAATTAAAAAATCTTTAAAAATTCTAAAAAACTAAAAAAAAAATCATAAAATAGGTTTCTAAAAAATCTGTAAATGTCACATGATAAAATTATAGCGTGTCATGTGACAATAATGCCTCAAGAAAAAAATGTTAAAAATTAATAGTCAAAATTAATCAAATAACTTAATCGATTATATTTATTAATTTAGAACTTAATTAGGTATAAAAAACTCATGATTTTTTTTTTTAAAAGCTCGAGCGAAAACTTTAATATAATATATGTTATTATAATAGACGGCAAGTAAATGATGAAGGGTTATTATCGTATATGATAAATTCGGTTAAAGTTTATTAAAAGTTGATTAATTTTATCTATTCAAAAAAAAAGTCTTTGACTTTTAACGAGGCCCCATACCTTTCAAAAAAAAAAGTCTTTGACAATATATAAAGTTTTATTTTTAACCCTTCTATTATATAAAAGATTTTTTTTGATTTATTGTATTAATCTAAAGATTTATTTTAGCTCTACTATACTACAAGCAAAAATTTATGATAGTGAGTAAATAAGAAGAATTTATGATGACGCTGACTTTTTTCATCAGACAAATATATATATACACAAATGTGATTGAATATTTTTTTTAAATATAATAAAGTTAAAATTGTGTGCAATGTTATAACATTTTTTCTTCATAATTTTACAATTTTGAAATTTAATGAAATTTTAAACATTTTTGTGATTTGTGCTTCATCTTCTTCAATTAAATCTTTACTCTCTCCAAATCTAAATGTTTTAAGAAAAATTAACTTCCACTTTTTTCGATCAATCATTTTAAATGTATTTATGTCTTGACGTACAATTATAATGTAATTGGCCAGGGTGTTTCGCATCCATATCGGATTTTCTATCCCATCCGAATATAGTGTCTGAGGTAAGGAAAAGGAGCTCAACTGTGTCGAGTGAGGCATGGACGGCCCCTCGGCCGGGTTCGAGTAAATTTAATGTTGCTGCAGGTGTTCAAGGAAGCTTTGGAAATGCGGGAATCGGTGGCATACTACGTGATCATGAAGGCTGCGTCCTAGCGAAATTTTCGAAATCTATCGGATTAGCGGATGCAACAAGTGCTGACCTTAAAGCTATATTGGAAGCGGGAAACGTATTGGTTGCGAAAAAGTTTGCTGTTC
This sequence comes from Hibiscus trionum, assembly GCA_030270665.1. Taxonomy (NCBI): domain Eukaryota; kingdom Viridiplantae; phylum Streptophyta; class Magnoliopsida; order Malvales; family Malvaceae; genus Hibiscus; species Hibiscus trionum. The sequence goes on along the minus strand of BSYR01000022.1, from coordinate 32,521,796 downwards.
GAGAAGAAGTGGTAATAAAATCTGAGTGTGAACTTGCCATAAAATGGATAAAAGATGAAACTGTGACCCCTAGAATTTTTGCTAATCTTGTCGAACAGTGCAGACAAGTTCTGTGCAATTTGAAATGCTCACTGTCGCTTGTAGTCAGGGAAGGGAATGTGGAGGCACATAAGTTAGCACAACAGGGAATGAAATGTGAGTCAAGTCTGGTGTGGGTGCGTGAGGGGCTGGGGTAATGTTGCAGAGGGTGTGCGAGAGGGGGAGTGCAGGGCTTTACAGGGGTTTGGAAAATAGGGAAGGGGTGGTGTGATGTAATGAGCTAAAGTCGTGTTTGGTTATCCAATTCAGCAATAAAATTTACCGGGCACTCTTTTCCCCCTATTAGGATTAGAGGGGGTTTTTAACGAGGCCCAATTTTCTTTTCAAAAAAAATAATGTAATTGTAAGTGAAAGACGACATAGTTTAAAGTTGGAATATAAATTGATTAGCTCTTAAATTTATCATACTCGGTGGCAGTTTTTTTAGAGGTCCTCCTTTCGTTCGTCTAATTTCTTTGTCATGGGCGGTGGTCTTCGACCGTTTAGAGGTTTTTCGTGAATATATATATTTTTTATTTTTTTTCAAGTTTAATTTTTTGTTTTATGTTTTGCTTTGACATAATTAATAACACATATGGTTTTATGTTTGTTATTTTATTTGTTTTTAGAACAATTTCTTTGTATGCTTTTATTTAGAGGTGACAATCGGGTCATTCGGTTCGGGTTCGGTTCGGGTCATTTCGGGTCTATTTAGAATCAGTTTAAATTCGGTTCGAGTCGGTTCGGTTCGGGTTCGGGTCTAATTCGGGTCTGTGATGAGTCGGATTCGGTTCGGGTATTGGATCGGGTCAAAATCGGATCGGTTGTTTTCGGGTCGGGTCAATATCGGATCGATCACTTTCGGTTTGGGTCAAAATCGGGTCGTTCGGGTCGCTTTCGGTTCGGGTTAAAATCGAGTCAATTTCGGGTCGGGTCAACATTTAAATTTTCGGGTCAATTCGATTTGAGTTGGTTAAAGGTTTGAGGTTTAGTATTTATGGTTTAGTTTAGAGTTATTGGTGTATGAGATTAATTCTGATTCAACTTGTTAATCTATGCATTTGAATTTGATTAAATATTTAAATCAAAGCTTCATGTATCCATATAATTTTTTTTATAATTATATTAAATCAAAGTTTATAATAATAATAATAATAATAATAATAATAATGTCTGAAATGAATTAATTTATTAAATTTAGGATCTAATTGAACTAACTAAAATCTAAAAGCATAAATCACGGACATAATTAAAATAATTTTAAAACTAAATGTGAAATTTCAATTAAATTAATCTAAATTGAAACTCAATTAAATTAAGAAAAAGAGAAAGACAATCGGTAAAAATAGAGAGGGAAAAAACAAAATTTTGGATGGAAATAAGCCACTAATTTTTTAAGCTAGATTAAAAAAAAAGAAGAAAAAGACAATTGGAAAAAATAGAGAGAGAAAAGACAAAATTTTGGAGGGAAATAAGCCACCAATTTTTTAAGCTAGAGATTAATTATTTTTTAGGTCATGTTGTATTTAAAATGTTACATTTTAGTCAACTTTAAGTTTTAGTTTAATTTAATTTAGTCACAAGTATTCCCACGGTTTAGACTTCGGATATAGAAATCCCCTCTCCGTAGTGATATTTAGTCTCTAAAAATTTACTTTTAGTTGAAATTAACTAATATTTGTAATTTAGTCTATTAATTTAATATATTGATATTTTCGTTCATTTTAATTTCAAAGATTTAATTTTTAGCCAAAATTGACCCCTATTTATTTATATGGTATAATTACAAAATTGGTCATTGGACTCTCAAATTTCTCCACTTCCAATTTGTCAATTTAGTCTACAATTTTAATTTTATGCTATATTTTATGATGAAATTATAAAATTGGTCACCAAGATCTCAAATTTCTATACTTCATTTTATTATTTATTATATTGTTAAAAATAGATATTCGGGTTAAAATCGGGTTAAAATCTGGTCGATATTCGGTTCAGCTTTCGGTTCAGCTTTCGGTTCGGGTAGCATTCGGTTCGGGTCCATTCGGTTCGGGTCTATTTCGGTTCGGGTCCATTTCAGTTCAACAAAAATTTTCGGTTCGGTTCGGTTCGGTTTGGTTCGGGTTTCGAGTCAACTTCGAATCATCATGTTCGGGTCAAAATTGGGTTTCGGTTCGGGTCAAGTTTACCGGGTCTACTTTTATTACAGTTTTAGCTTGTCTTTGTGATTGTATTTTCTAACACTTTAACATTTGTGTGATGAGTACCAACAAGTATTTTGTCAGTAAAGGCCGCGGTCTATTATGTTTATGATATTTTTTTATATTTCTTACCAATATGCCAAGAACTAACAACCAAACGTTTTGTATAATTCATAGAGTATTCTTATCAAATTACATTGTTCTTAAAATTTCAATTAAAAGAAGATGCATTTTTTTCTAAAAAGCTGTGTGTCACTGTCATATTTTTCCTATCTTCCACGCCCTTTGGGATTTAATGTATTTTTTTTTATCACAACCAGCATTCAATGTTTTGGGCTGTATTGTATTTTGTAACTCCTTTCGTTTTTGATACAAACTAAAATCTTGTTTTTTTAAAAAAGTTACGTGTTTACAAATTTTATGTAAAAATAAAAAAATATTAAAAAAATAATTTATCAGAGTTCAAAATTGAAAGAGTGTTTAAACTAAATTAATTAAACTAAAACTAACTTTTTTTAAATCACTTTTTTATATTAAAAACTAAAATAAATATTTTAACCTAACTAAAATAATTTTTTAAATATACCAATAAGTATTGAGTACATTGATAATACACATTGCACTCTCACAAAAAGAATAAGAGTTAAAATTTAAAAAACGACATTATCGAGAGGGATAAACTCACACCTCAAATACGAGCCATAAGACGGGCATGTATATTAAAAAAATATTTTTTATATTACAGCGACTCTATTAGAGTTGAACTATAAAATTCTGAACAAAAAGTAGATCGATGATATAGTAATTTCCTAAAATGATTTTGGAAAAATTACAACTTTCGAAGTGGGGACCAATCTTTGAATTTTTATAATGTAAATTGTCGTATGATGGAGACGTGATCTAGAGGGCTATGACCCACTTTCGGCCACTGCACTTACTCACAAATAGATTCCGTAGACCCCTATCAGCTATCACCGTTTAAGCCACATACGTGGCGGAAATCAGTGGTTGATGCCGATCGGCAAATACTGCTCAAAGCACCAAGTTTTACTTTAGGCTGGGCCCGCTTTCCCTCTCAGCTGATAACTTCTGGACCCCACCTTCAAGGTTTTATTCCCCAATGAAATTACTAAGCCACACATTGAACGATTTCATCTATAATCGGTATAAAAACACAAGTTTGATGAATATTATATTATATTACTGACTGTTACTTTTATTTTGATTTCATATTTTTAAATTTTATTATTTAATGTTTGATACTTTTATTATTATTTAATAATTAATAGTACTTATTCTACATAATTTGGATTGTTCTTAGCGTTTTTAGTTTGTTTTTGAAGTACCCACTTAATATCAATGAGAAGAAAAGATAAACAGTAAAAATATTAAGATATGCTCCAAAAATTTTAAATAAAACCCATAAAAATATTAAAATCAGATTAAAACTATAAAAATATATTTTAAAACAATGTTTAAAAGAAAGGGAAAACGTTTTATTTAATGAAAAGTTTAAAAATTCCTAAAAAATTAAAAATGTTAAAAACGTAAAATTTTCTTTTTAAAATAAAATATTTTTTTAATTTAAATCTGTTAACAAATTTTATTTTTTAATTTTTTAATTTTTTAAACAACTACTGTTTTTATTCAAATAATGAATTCAATGGTGATAGCCCAATAATGGCCTTCAAAGCAAATGCCCAAACTACCCTAAATAATGTAGAAAAGGCGGGTCCCATAGCGACTGTGGTCCACCACGTGTGCATTCCATGTTGCATCTTTTGGGTTGAGGCATCGTGAAGGAGAAATTATATCATGGGTGATTCCCACGACCAACCACTAGAAACCACTAACTTCATCATTTTTTTTCCATATTATTAATTTAATAATAGAATAACTTCCAAAAAACAGTTTTTAAAATGACATGGAAAAACTTTAGTGAAGATTCATTAGTTGGAAAAAATGACATGGAAAAATCATGGTGAAGTGGGTGGTTTCCATTGGTTAGTCCCATGGATGACGTGATGGGAATTACCCATAATATAATTTTTCCTCGTGAAGACAAGTGAGTAAACTAGTTAGATGAGTCCACTCGGTAGGAAAATTAGAGGTGGCAAACATGTCAGGTTTGGTTTGAATTATTTTGATTTGAGTAAGTTTGTATCTGTTTATATTCCGTTTAGATTTTGATCGATTTGATTCGGTTTTAGTTTGGATCTATAATAATTTAAGTCGGGTATCAGGTCAAGTTAATATTAAATTATTTGATTTTGATTCACGTTAATATCGGGTCAGATATTTTTAGGTCAATCGATTTCAAGTCAATAGGAGATCGGTTGATTTTTTTTATTCAAGTCAACTTTTGGATACTCTGGTTGAGTTGAGTATGAGTCCAATCGAAGTATCGGTGGAAGATTTTGGACATGTGTGAGATGAACAACCGCACAGGCCCAAGAAAAGAGTAGTCCCAAATGAGTTGAATTAAATGTTTATACGAGAAAACAAAAAATTTTGATTTAATAAATTATAAGAAAAAAATAAATGATTTTAAAGAGGACCTCACGTTATTTTTTACTAAGATAAAAATACTAAAAGAATACTATTAAAAAAACATTAGGGTAAAATATTTTTTTATAAAAAACCTTTTATATATTTGAGATTATAAATTAAAAGCCTCGTTTTAATAAACTGGACATGTCCTCTAAACTTTTAAACCACCCCTACAACTATATGTAGAATATTGGTATATTTTTGTAAAAAAAAACACTTCTTTCTGTGTTAAAGATCTGCAGTACTTCCACGTCAGCACTGTTGGTGTCACGTCATCACTGTTAACGGCCACTTCAACACTTTAACAATCAACATTAATCAAAGAGCTAAACTAATGCAATTTGTGAGTTCGAGGGACAAATTAGATACTTTTTGCATAGTGACTGGATTGATTGTTTGATACGAACTCATTAATAAAAATACTCTTACACCTTAAAAATTACATGCATTGAAATGGCACTGTTGGACCGAAATAAAAATACGGGAATGTATTTTGTGAAGCCAGAAAAAAATGATTAAAATATAACTGTTTGGTTTTAAAAAATATTTTTTATTTTTATTCTCTATTTTCATTTTAAGAAAAATAATTTTTATTTTAGTTTTTTAAAATTTAGAAAACATACTTGGTTAATATAGATAGAAATTTATTTTAAAAAATGAAAGTAGTAAAAATGTTTTTGGTATCTAGCTTTTCAAAATAGAAATAAAAAATATTTATTAAATAACTAAATTATAATTAGAAAATTTTGTTATGATAAATAAATAAATAAAACATGAGGAAATAATCCAAAGTTTTAAAAATGATATTAGAAGGATTGAACCCGGATTAAAATGAAGTTAATTTTTTTAAAAAAATATTGTTTTCATATTTTCCACTCTCCTAAAACATTATCAATGAAAATATCTTTTTTATGTTTTCAAAATTTTTACTCAATTTTGTTTTCATTTTCTAAAAACCATTTTCTAATTTTACAACCAAACATGTTTCCTTCACCTTCATGAAAATAGACTCCATTTTCTATAATCAAACGCTTAAAATTCAAATTTTAACTAAATGTGTCATTTGTCAAATATTTTAATCAAGTATCGTTTAGAAAAGAAAGATTTTTGATACATAAGTTGTTTAAATAAATTTGTCAAATTTAAGTTTTAGAATTTAGACGTATAGTTGTAGAGTTTATATTTATGATTTAGGGTTAGAATTTAGGGTATAGTCTAAAATTTAATGTTTAAAATTTAGAGAGAATAAATAATTGGGCAAGAAAATTGTGAGTTTTTTTTTTTTTGGTTGTGGATAGGATGAGATCATTTAGTATGGTCGGTGTATTGCTCTTGCAGTTGGCTATTTGAGTGTTGTGTACTGAGCTATGGTGGCAATAGCTTCACATAGTTTGGTGTAGCAAATTGGATAAGGCATTGGTCGTTTGGGTGCACTTATTTTTGAGATTGATTGATGGTCCACATGAAGTGTTACAGTATTTTTTATCGCCGGGCCTTAATATATTTTACAAGGTGAACAGTCTTGCATGCGTTTTAGCGATGGGTTGTGAATCGAAGAACATGGTTTCAAGTATTGGTTTAATGTTGGGTGTGAGTAGGGGTGTGTGTGAGTAGGGGTGTAAATGAATAGAGCGTTCGACAAACCGTTCGTGAACCGTTCGTTTATGTTTGTTTATTAAGCTAAATAAACGAGTATGAACAAAATTTTTATGTTCGTTTAATAAACGAACGAACACGAACAAATGTGTGTTTGGCTCGTTTATGTTCACGAACAAGCTCGTTTATAGGCTCGTTTATGCGCTCATGTATAAGCTCGTTTATAGGCTCGTTTATGCGCTCATGTATAAGCTCATTTATAGGCTCGTTTATAGGCTCGTTTACATGCTTGTTTATAAGCTCGTTTATAGAATGAAATTGTTTGTGGATGCATTTAAATACTACTTTTTGTTGTTGCTAAAGATATTATATTAAGTTCATGTTTAAATGTAAGTTTTAATTTGTTGCTTTTTATTTATTTATTTATTGTTAATTTAGTTAACATTTCTTTAAAATATAAACAAACATGTTCGCGAACGAATAAATGAGCATGTTCGTGAACACTTAACCGAACACGTTCGCGAACACTTAAATGAACTCGTTCGTGAACACTTAAACGAACACGTTCGCGAACACTTAAACGGACATGTTCGCAAACACTTAAACGAACACGTTCGTGAACACTAAACAAACGAACATGAACACCTTCAAAAATAAATAAACGAACACGGATACAATATTAAAAATTTAAACGAACACGAACTGAACACGAACACCTTTAAAATTAAACAAACAAACACGAACAGAGACTTGTTCGTTCAAATTCGGTTCATTTACACCCTAGGTGTGAGAGCGTATTGCACTCCTAGCCGTGTGCGGGTGTGCTCCTAGGTGTTGCGTGTTGTGCTTCTTGGATGCATTTCAATAGTATTTTTTCTTCGTTCGATATCAATTATTACGTGTATTTTTGTAACCCCCTCATCCCGGTCTAGCCGGATGACCGGTCCGAGTGAGTCACACGGGGAAAACCGAAGCGAAACCCGTTAAGGTTCCCCCTCGGTTAGCAACCCTATTTTTTTTTTCATTTTAATCTTGTCATAATCGAGTAATAAATTCAAAGTGATCAAACAGCGGAATATATCACACGAGACAACAGTCAAACCTCAAACCACATTCAAACATCCCAATTTTAATCTTGGCTAATAGCACATTAGTACCTATGTATTTTTCTCTTCAAGAAGGCCTACAAGGGTCAAACAGGGCATTTTTGATTGAAGGTTTCGAAACCTTGCCCAAAGGTTTCGAAACTTTGGCTGGCAGTAGCCCCTGGAATCCAATTTTCACCAAAAGTTTCAAAACCTTGGGAAGGTTTCGAAACCTTTGACCAAAGTTTCGAAACCTTGCCCAAAGGTTTCGAAACTTTGGCTGGCAGTGGCCTCTGGAATCCAAAAATTTGCAAAGGTTTCGAAACTTTACCCCTAGTTTCGAAACCTAGATGCAGGGGAGCATATTTTGCTTCATCCTAATGACTTTCAATGATAAAAACACATTAGAATCATACATATTCATACATATGAGTTTAAAAGAGGCAAAGGCACTCAACACCAGCCACCCAAGCCTAGATGCATACGTCCTAGATTAAACGTACTCCAACATACTCAAAGCATGAATATGAACCATCATACATACATAGTAAATTATACATTAAGAACCTTTCATACATGATACTCAACATGAGCATACCTTAATCAACCAAGGAAAATCATGCATTCGATCAAAAGTAGGCAAACAAGCACATAAGGTCTCATGCTTCAACATCCACACACTTAGGCATCCTCACAAGGCATATGACCAACACACATAATAAGCAATTTAAACATCTACAGACATACATCACTCAAGCATTCATCAAGGCATGCATCATAAGTGATATTTACAAATCAAACAAGGCATCTAAGTGCCAAACCAAATTAACACACATCAAAGCATCAAAAACAACAACACCTATCCCATTGCTTTACTATTACAATCTTTCAATTTTTAAATCATACTTTGAGCTCACCAAAAGCAACACTTGAAGACCTTTCCTTTCCCTTGCCACCCACAAGCTATTTATCTGCATTGTCGAACAAAAGAGAGCGTAAGCATAAAAGCTTAGTGAGGGTAAGCTCATAAAACAAACCTTCGACAATACAGGGTCCAAGCTCGAGCAACTATCATGATGTAAAACATGATTTTACTTTCGATCCACATGAGTCATAAATATAAATGATGCATGAACATATAATCAACATTATGCCATGCTCAACAACTCATAAGCTCAACGTACAATGATACATAACTCAGTGCATTAACCACATCATATATCAATTCATAAAGGGCATCACATTCAGTATCATATAAGCATATACACATGGTCTCATATTGGTATACACATACAACCTCATATTGGCACCTAGCTATGACTCGAATACGCGGATAACCCGTTGGAACTCACATCCAACAACACAACCATTACCTGACGGTGGGATTACACTCATCACCGTTCACGCGGAGGGGATTCCACTCATCCTCACGCCTCATTTCACGCGGAGGGGATTCCACTCATCCTCACGCCCCGTTTCACGCGGAGGGGATTCCACTCATCCTCACGCCCCGTTTCACGCGGAGGGGATTCCACTCATCCTCACGCCCCGTTTCACGCGGAGGGGATTCCACTCATCCTCACGCCCCGTCGATGGGATTCCACTCATCATCGACTAATATAATACAATTTCCTGGCGTACCCGTACTCCTCCTTGGTGACTCAACGCCACCAAGGCCACGCTCGAATTTAGACTCCTGTGTGCACACTAAACATCCTAATGATCGATCATTTGTACCCAAGCATACTAGTGTCATTACTACACATTTCAATAATCTTTCGCAATATCATTTCATAATAACTTCCGTGCTTAGCACGTACTCACCATGACTCACTGTCATACACAAACCACATTTCAATGCCTAGCATGTACTCACCATGATCCTCGAATCATACAATCACCTCATAATATCATTTCACACATCAACACCACATGTACATCATTAACAACCATATCATATCTATCATCAACATGCATATAGCAATGCATCCAACATGCCTCAACACACATGTATACAAGATATACATAATCAACATCATCACAATCTAACACGAGGCATATACAACCATTAAAGAGTGCAACCAAAGTCTCTAATCAAAGCTTGGGATTAGGCTACCACTCTAATCCCAACTCTAGGTGGGATTACCAAGCCCATCCTAGGTTCACATGCTTGAACCAAATACTTAAAACCATTTCAAAAACATTTAACCACTCACCTCTACCTCCAAGCTCAATTACCAAGCAAACATCACCTTCAAATTTCCGGATTCCTTCCCGAAGCTTCTCCAACGCAAATTCTCGCTTCTAAACAACCTCAACACAAGTAAATTAACCTCAAATCAGTCCACAACACAACGTAGTAAACCCGGAATGAAATTCAAACATCAAACACTTGTTTTTCGAACCAAGAACAACCACCAAAAAGCCATTCCTGTAACACCCGGGTTTAGGGGTCGGGTGAAAATAATATTTTAATATTATTTGGGCGCGGTTTTATTACAAAAATGATTCTTTCAAATTTCGGGTTTCGAAGTAAATATTTGAAATGGGACCAAATTGATTTAATTGCAAGTTAAAGAGCTTTTTAGAGAACAATGAAATAGCCATTTATTATGGACCTTTTTGGTAATTTACCCATTTTCTAATTTAAATCCCCTTTATATATATTAAATCACCATTTTTCTCTTCATTATCATCTTCTTCAACGACAATGAAGAGCTCCCTCCCCCTTTCACTATTTCATCTCCTTCCTCCCTCGGTTTTGGCTCGGTTTTGAAAGGTAATTACGTTTTTGACTTGCTCTCAACTTCCTCTCTTCAAAAGTACAAGTAGTTTTCATTTTCATCCATGTTTTAGAAATTTGATTTTTGGGAGATTTGAATAAAAATGGTAGATTTATGGTGTTTAACGTGAGATTTTGATTAAACAATGATAGATATGAAGTTTATGAACCAAAGGGTTCAACATATATGATTTTTAAAGGGTTTTGTTAAGTTTCCCGAATTTGTGTTTTGGAGGGTTTTTAGGAGGGTTTTTAGTTGAGTTTTGGGTGTGGTTTGTGTTGGAAATTGAGGGTTGATGTTAGGGTATTGGTTTGGGGTCGTTTTGGAAGCAATTGGAAGTGTTAAATGTGTTGAAATCACAAGTTTTGGACTGTGTAAAAGGGCTGCTCGGGAATGGCTTTTGGTGGTTGTTCTTGGTTCGAAAAACAAGTGTTTGATGTTTGAATTTCATTTCGGGTTTACTACGTTGTGTTGTTGACTGATTTGAGGTTAATTTACTTGTGTTGAGGTTGTTTAGAAGCGAGAATTTGCGTTGGAGAAGCTTCGGGAAGGAATCCGGAAACTTGAAGGTGATGCTTGCTTGGTAATTGAGCTTGAAGGTAGAGGTGAGTGGTTAAATGTTTTTGAAATGGTTTTGAGTATTTGGTTCAAGCATGTGAACCTAGGATGGGCTTGGTAATCCCACCTAGAGTTGGGATTAGAGTGGTAGCCTAATCCTAAGCTTTGATTAGAGACTTTGGTTGCACTCTTTAATGGTTGTATATGCCTCGTGTTAGATTGTGATGATGTTGATTATGTATATGTTGTATACATGTGTGTTGAGGCATGTTGGATGCATTGCTATATGCATGTTGATGATAGATATGATATGGTTGTTAATGATGTAAATGTGGTTTGTGTATGACAGTGAGTCATGGTGAGTACGTGCTAAGCACGAAAGTTATTACGAAATGGTATTGTGAAAGAGTAATAAAATGTGTAGTATTGGCACTAGTATGCTTGGGTACAAATGATCGATCATTAGGATGTTTAGTGTGCACACGTGAGTCAAAATGCGCGCGTGGTCTTGATGATGGTAGTCATCAAGATAGAGTACGGGTTCGCCCAGAAATCTTCTTATATATTTATATGTCGGTGATGAGTGGAATCCCATCGACGGGCGTGAGGATGAGTGGAATCCCCTCCGCGTGAAATGGGGCGTGAGGATGAGTGGAATCCCCTCCGCGTGAAATGGGGCGTGAGGATGAGTGGAATCCCCTCCGCGTGAAATGGGCCGTGAGGATGAGTGGAATCCCCTCCGCGTGAAATGAGGCGTGAGGATGAGTGGAATCCCCTCCGCGTGAACGGTGATGAGTGTAATCCCACCGTCAGGTAATGGTTGTGTTGTTGGATGTGAGTTCCAACGGTTATCCGCGTATTCGAGTCATAGCTAGGTGTCAATACGGATTGTGGTTTATGTTGCCAATATGATGATTAATGTATATGTTTACGTATGCTATGGATAGAGCCTGTTGAGCATGACATAATATTGTTTATATGTTCATGCATCATGTTCATTTTGGTCTTTGTGGATCGGAGATAAGAGCATGCATTTCATTTTGGAAATTGCTCGTGCTTGGACCCTGTATTGTCGAAGGTTTGTTTTATGAGCTTACCCTCACTAAGCTTTTATGCTTACGCTCTCTTTTGTTCGACAATGCAGATAATTAGCTTGTTGGTGGCAAGGGCAAGGAAAGGTCTCCAAGTGTTGCTTTTGGTGAGCTCGATGTATGATTTATAAATTGAAAGATTGTAATAGTAAAGCAATGGGATAGGTGTTGTTGTTTTTGATGCTTTGATGTGTGTTGATTTGGTTTGGCATTTAGATGCCTTGTTTGATTTGTAAATATCACTTATGATGTATGCCTTGATAAATGCTTGAGTGATGCATGCCTTGAGTATGTTTGAGTATGTTGGAGTATGTTTGATCTAGGATGTATGCCTATAGGTTTGGGTTGTTGGTAATGTGTGCCTTTAGTCCTTTTTAAGCTCAATGTATGATTATATATGATATTGAGGTGTTTTTACCATAGGAAGTCTTTAGAATTAAGCATTATATGCTCCCCTGCATCTAGGTTTCGAAACTAGGGGTAAAGTTTCGAAACCTTTGCAAATTTTTGGATTCCAGAGGTCACTGCCAGCCAAAGTTTCGAAACCTTTGGGCAAGGTTTCGAAACTATGGTCAAAGGTTTCGAAACCTTCCCAAGGTTTCGAAACTTTTGGTGAAAATTGGGTTCCAGGGGTTACTGCCAGCCAAAGTTTCGAAACCTTTGGGGAAGGTTTCGAAACCTTCACTCAAAAATGCCCTGTTTGACCCCTGTAGGCCTTTTTGAAGAGAAAAACACATAGGTATTAATATGCCTTTAGTCAAGATTAAAATTGTGATGTTTGAATGTTTGTCACGTGAGTTACGTTCCGCTGTTTGATCACTTAGAATTTATTACTCGATTATAACAAGATTAAAATTAAAAAAAATAGGGTTGCTAACCGAGGGGGAACCTTAACGGGTTTCGCTTCGGTTTTCCCCGTGTGACTCACTCGGACCGGTCCTCCGGCTAGACCGGGACGAGGGGGTTACAATTCCCGAGCAGCCCCTTTACACAATCCAAAACTTGTGATTTCAACACATTTAACACTTCCAAATGCTTCCAATACGACCCCCAACCAATACCCTAACATCAACCCTCAATTTCCAACACAAACCACACCCAAAATTCAACTAAAAACCCTCCTAAAAACCTATAAAAACACCAATTTGGGAAACTTAACAAAACCCTTTAAAAATCATATATGTTGAACCGTTTGGTTCACAAACTTCATATTTATCACTGTTAAATCAAAATCTCAAGTTAAACACCATAAAACTACCATTTCTATTCAAATCTCCCAAAAATCCAAATTCTAAAACATGGATGAAAATGAAAACTACTTGTACCTTTGAAGAGAGGAAGTTGAGAGCAAGTCAAAAACGTAATTACCTTTCAAAATCGAGCCAAAACGAAGGAGAAAGGAGATGAAAAAGTGGAACGGGGAGAGAGCATCTTCAAACGTTGAAGAAGAAGATGATAATGAAGAGAGAATGGGTATTTTATTATATAAAGAGGATTTAAATTAGATAATGGGTAAATTACCAAAAAGGCCATTAATAAGTGGCTATTTCATTGATCCTTAAAAAGCTCTTCAACTTGCAATTAAATCAATTTGTCCCATTTCAAATATTTATTTTGAAACCCGAAATTTGAAAGAACCATTTTAGTAATAAAACCGAGCCCAAATAATATTAAAATATTATTTTCACCCGACCCCTAAACCCGAGTGTTACAATTTTTTCCGACTAAAATTAGGGTTTTTTAACGAGACTTGGTAATTTTCTTGTATGACTTTTTTATCAATAAAAGCACACTCTATTGAGAGAAAAATCAAATATAATCATTTAAAAAATCCTTTTGAATTAAAAAAAAAGGCTAAACACGTGAATTTATAATGAACAGAACAGTAAATGTTTTGATGAAAAGGACACGTGGGGAATCTGAATTAGGCAACGCTGTTTTGTCAGTGGTCGTGAAATCCATAATTATGCAACCAAAGCACGAATTCTTATTTGATAGTTTCCCCTAGAAGGTCAATTTATTTTGATTTTTTTTTCCTTCAATGTGGAAAAAACTGTTGGATTTTGATGATGGAAAATCAAAACAATTTCTCGTGTGGAAATACAAGGAGCAGCCCTAGGAACAGTATTTTATTGATATGACTTCTTCTACTTATTATTTCCAGACGGGGACACAATACTTGTCCTTTTAGGACACCAAGTCAAACTATGATTTTCATCATCCATACACAATTTTAGGTATAAAAAAAATCAGAGTTTTACAAAAATAAATATCACGCAAATCGACGTTTTGCTTTCCAAAGAGATGAATGATTTAGGGTTACTTTCGCACCCTTTCAACATCTTCCTTTCCTTTTTTTCAAAAAAAAAAAAACATCTTCCTTTCCTAATAATAAGGATTCTCAAAGATTTAGGCTCTAATTTTGGAGCATGCACCTTTTTTAAGGTTTGTGCGTCACATATTTTATATGAACATAAGAAAATTATTAAATATATAGAAATATAATAATGTATTTATTACGTATACATTTTTTATTTAATGATATTTATTGAATTCGTCAAATAATTTCAGTGAAAGATGTGACGACGTGAATTTAAATAATTTAATTTTTTTATTATGCGTCGTATATATGTTATTGTTATGATAAAACTCCAAAAAGAAAAACCAGGAATGAAATTAGGGCCATATGATTTTACAGCGCCGCAACTTTTTTGATGTCTCACTATTTGTCATAAGATCTATGACGATAGTGATTGAATCTAAGTTTGTAGGTATGAAGAAAAAGAAATGTCCACGTGCCAGCTTATTTCATATTCTGGTAATCCATAACTATATTCTGTTTATTAATTAAATTTATGGTAAATTTGAAACAAAAGAACAATTTTTTGTTGGCAGATTTTATTGTGTGGAGTTTATTGTTTAAAGTTTTAAATTAATATAATGATAAAATTACATTTTATTAAAAATATTTATTTTTATAATTTATTGTGTTTAGAATTATAAGATTTTAATTTAATATTGTATTTTGAGCATTTATATTTCTTCAATTTTATTTGACACGGGAGAAAATTATGACATGAACTCTTTGAGTTATATAAAAATAAAACATGTAGTATATCGTATTAATATTAAAAAGGGCTGTGAAATGTAAAAACATAAAACAAATGTGTTCATCATAACATGTGTCCTAAAATTATGATCAAAGTTTAAGGACGGGAGGTAAAATTAATTAGGGTAAAATACACCGTTCCATCACTCAACATTTTCTCACTCATATTTTGGTCACTTAACTTTTAAAATTTTTAATTTGATAACCAAACTTCCGAATCGCTCATGTTTTAGTCACTCTAAATTATTTTATTAATATTTTCCTACAGCATGACATTTTTAATTATTATTTAATATAAAAATAAATTAAAATAATAAAATTAAATCCAAATGTCAGTCACCGGTCATCTCTACACTCGTCTATCGTTCGTTGACGTCAGACGCCACCGTCGACTGTTGTAGATGGTGGTCGTTCGGTTTTAGATTTCACCAATCACTCTGTCTCGGTCTTTGAGTCCGAATTCGACCTCTATTTTACCGAAAAGTGCCCTAAAGTCCACGAATCGAGCAAAAATATTTTGGTTTCTCTCTCACTGATCTCTCTCCTCCACCGTCAGATAGAACCCGTTTCGCAATATGTTGCGTCCCTCATGTCGATAAAATTTTTCACCGTTTAGATCTTGGAGAAGTTTTCCCGTTCACCGGTAAATGACCATGACGTCAAATGGGGTTGTAATTTAGGGTTTGGGTATAAAAATAATATTTTTTAAAATATTTTAAATTTAATACAGATAAAAATGTTTTATTCTAAATTATTTTTATATTCAATAATAATAAAAAATATCATATCATGCCAAAATAATAGTAAATAATCTAAAGTGTAAAAAAACAAAAGCAATTCGAATGTTTAGTTGTTAAATTAAAAATTTTAAAAGTTGAGTGGCCAAAATAAGAGTGTACCTAATTAATTAAATCTCTTTGTTAACAGATTTTGTCATTGATCAAGTTTAACCGTCAAATCACTAATGGATCAATGGAGTAGGGACACAACATACAAAATATCATTAAAAATTATAAACATTATTACAAAGTATAAAAAAACTAAAATTTTATTAATTTGTTAAAAATATTTAAAAATTATATAGTGTTTATATAAATTATACATATATATTTGAATATTATTTAAAATCACAAAAAAAACTTATAAAAATTGCACTGACTTTTTTGTATAACTGTTGGTATATAAGATTTTGGCTAACTAATCGGATCGAGTACTACAAAAGTATATTATGAGACAATGCTCCCAACCTAATTTATTTTATTTATAATGTCCAGATTCGAACATCTAACTTTGTTTAATTTTACTATATCAACTGATTGTTAGTTATATTCCTTTTGATTTAATAATATCTTTTTGATAGAAAATATTAGAAGAATCAATGTCGTTTAGATTAACTGTACTTGACTATTTTTAATTTGATACGAACTGAGTTCAAACCTTATTTTATGACCCAAAATTTTATTTTTCTACTTTTCTCTTAATTTTGTCATTTAAGTTGTCTAATTATAATTTATAATGGGATTAGAATATTCCAGCAACAAAGGAAGAAATTTATTTCTCTTGAGATATTTTAGGTGGCATATCGAGTTCAACTTGTTATTGAAGCTCAAAGGTAAAGGATATATAATCGGAAATAAAAAAAAAAGATTTTTAATTTTAATTACTTTGATATTTTATAATATTTAAGCATTAAAATTTATGTTAAAATAAACATTGAATATAGTTCTTATTTATATCAAATATATGTATTTGATAGAAAAAACTAAACAATTGAAGGTTCAAATTTTATTAAGGCTTAATTATAAAATATGTGCTTAAATTTTATATTTTTTTGCAATGGGTGTTTAAAGTATTTTTTGGCTGAAAAAGATACTTAACGTTTTATTTTTGCTTGTTTTTAAAGTCAAACTGTTAAAAAAATTCATCACCCAATTATAGCTTAACACATAGATTTTACTTTTTATTTTTATTTTCAAAAACAAATTGAAAAATAAAATAAGTTAAAAATATCTCAAAATTTTTTAAAAATTACAAAACAATGTCAGATCCCAAAAAACCCCAAACCCTCAAGTCTCAAATTCTAAAATCGACGCTATTGTCGCCGCTGATAGTCTCGTTGGACTTTAACGCCGCTGTCGTCGGAGTATCCCCCATTTCTCCAACCACTCATCGTTGACAACTGGCAGGAGGCGTGTCAATTGAACGACGAACGCGAAAGACTTCAACCATTCGACGTTCGGTCTCGCCGATTACCGAAGATGGGTGGTTAGGACTTAGGAAAAATGGGCGTGGGACTCCGGCGACGGTGTGGTGGGGTCTGGCGAGACCATCGACGACAACAATGTCGCCAATTTTGAAATTTGAGTTTTGGGATTTTGAGATTTGAGATTTCTTTGAAGATTTTGAGAATTTTTAATTTTTTTAAATATTTTTTTTAATTTTTTAAAATAAATAATTTGTCAAATTTTAATTGGTGATGATTTTTTTAACGACGTTACCTTAAAATAATAACAAAATAAAATTTTAGATTCATATTTCATACAAAAAAACGTTAAACACCCATTTAAGCAAAAAAAAGTTCTTTAGGCACCTATCGTAAAATAGCAACTATGATTGTTTTTTTCTAAATTACATTCAAAATATATTATTTGCAAGTTTATAATTTTTCAATCAGATGAACTGATTTGTACATATTTTTTAAACCACATAAGTTGATGGTTCTTGGTTTAACCAATTTGATTTACAGATTAGTTCGATTGTTTTTTTTAAAGTTCCATGAATCGAAATACGAAGAAGGATCTTTGGTTTCCGCTTTAAAGACGGCGAGGATGAGAACAGCGTCAATTTCGTTGGAATGAAGGATCATCCTAATTTTATAGTATTTTTTATATAATTCATTTATAACATGCATACGTTTTTAAAATAACAATGGTTTAGTATTTTTTATATAATTGTATTGATTTTAATGTTTTTTAGTTGATGACATGTCGTCAACAATCTTTAGAGCAGATAGTTAAAGTTTTCGGTTGACATCCTTCTTTTTTCGTAAGTTGTAGGTTCAAGATCTATAAGAGCAAAATTCTCCCTCTCCCTAAATAAAAATGGATGACATGTCACCTCCAAAATCTTTAAACATCAAAATATTATAATAAAATCATGAAACTAAATACCGTCCAAATTAAAGGAGTTACATGAAAATATTCAAATAAATAGAGCCAATTCTACTGAAGAAGAATTGATATTCTTAATTTTATCTTTCCTTGGTTGTACAAAAAAATACCGTCCAAATCAAATCATTATGTGAATTTAGGATCAACTGTTACGTTAAATACCAATTTAGATATGATGTGTTTATACATATTTATTAATTTATACGTGTTCAAACAATAACCTATGTTAAATCAAAGCAGTTTAAGATTTAATTAAACAATTTTAAAGTTTAGAAACTAATACAGAAATTAGCCATGATTTGGAGACCTTATTGTAATTAACCCAAACAAAATAGATAAAACAGCTGTAGATGAATTTGGGCACGAGTAATACAAGGCGCACGTGGTGGAAATGGCCCCGGGAACCCGCCCGCGTAACAATGTAATAGTAACAGCCGTAGGCCACGTGTCCGCCCTTTAGCGCTTTACGTAATTACGGCTTCTAAAATCCCGGATCAAACACGCCTCACTTTCTTTGACTGATCACTCTCCAGTCAAACTCTCCCTTCTTCCCCAACCTCCGCCACTCCATATATATTAGAGCCGCAAATTCCCATATTTCCTCAAACCAAAACCATCAAATCTCTTGCAGCATATCTTAATAATTCCGAAGATAGAAAAACAAAACAATGGTGAAACAACACGTAAGCCAGAACCCTACGACCGAGACCGAGACCGAGGCCGAGGCCAAGAGTGAGAGAAGCCATTCACGATACAAGGGTGCTCGGAAGCGGAACTGGGGGAAATGGGTGTCCGAGATCAGACTCCCCAACAGTCGGGAAAGGATTTGGTTGGGATCTTACGACAGTGCCGAGAAAGCAGCACGTGCTTTCGACGCTGCTCTTTTCTGCTTACGTGGCCGTTCTGCCAAGTTCAATTTCCCTGATAACCTACCGGAAATAGCCAACGGTCGGTCCTTGACGCCGTCCGAAATCCAAGAAGTGGCCGCACGTTTCGCCAACTCAGAGCCTGGGAGGAGACATTCGGAGCAGTCCAGGTCCGGGTTTCAAACGGAATCCCCTTCGCCGTCGGTTTCGGTGGAGACAGTAGGGTTGGACGGTGAGTTTGGTGAGGAGGGGTCGTTTCTGGATGTTTTGGCAAAGGGTTCGGGTTATGGGATATTCCCGGAATTGGATGATTTTTCAAGTGAGTTTCTGGGATCATCGATTCCGGACGTGGACTGTGAAGAGGATGAGATTTTAGATCCAGGGCCATTTCTATGGAGTTTCTAGTCAGTATCCAGATATTTGGAGGGGACAATTTTTGTACGTCCCGTATACTTTCTGCTAATTGTATTAAAAGTAAAATTGAATAGAAGAAAAAGAATGTAAAGCAAAGCATTATTGTACTAGTGTATCTCCATTTGAAAACCTGTGGCTCTGTAATAGAATATAAGAGATGATGTAGCAAACAAGTCAATATGTTATTGAAAAAATGTATTAAGTTAATCAGCTTTCATTCTACTAGATTTATTCAAAATTAGCTCCATGAGTTTACTTAAGACACTGATGAAGGGAAAGTGTTGATGGCCGGTTGGTTAGAGTTGCTCATTTGCTTCATTCTTCTCCCCTTAGATCTCGGGTTCAATATTTAACAGAAATATTCCTTTTTTTTAGAGTTTTTTTCTTCTTCTCTAGGTAGAAGTATTTTTTCTTCTAAAATTTTTCTCTTCTACTCTAGTTAAAAGTAGAACTAATAGTTGTCAGAAAACACTGAAAAACGAAAACACGGAATTGCACTATGTAAGAGTGGGAAGAAACTATTCAAACTGAGGAGAGTGGATCATGATTTGCAATACCCAACACAAAGCTCTCATTTCTGTAGTATTCAAAGTTAGCTTGGAATGCACATTTGTACCGTTCGGGAAAATAGGAACAATACACAATTTTGTTACGATTTGTTTGTTTCATTAAAAATAAGGGCAAACCACATAAATGGTATCTAAACTTTTAAGACTCTTTCATTTTGGTCACTAGATTTTTAAAACTTGTAATATATAGTCACTTAACTTTTACTTTGTTTTTATTATAATCACTGTTGTTAAAAAATGTGACGTGACACGTTAAATTTTATTCCAGCAGTGGTCATCTTCTTTATCACACTACCCTCCTACTTTTCCTCAGTTCCCCATCGACACTTTTCATCACTGAATAGTGTTCGGATCACCGGTGACATTCTTCCAATTACCGTCGCCATTAAACAACCCAACTGTATTTACAGTTGGTGGAAATGGTTCTTGATTTTCTCACCTAAAGAACTCATCAACTCTCTCCACTCTTCCTGTAGTGTGGAAGTATCTATCTGCAGAAGGTGAAAATCGTGTTGGATGCATTCTCCGATGGAAGCACACAACAACACAAATATATGTTTACAAGCAACAGCACAAAGACGAAAATTGGAATTTTTAAGAAATAAATTGATAGCGGGAAAAAGAACATTTCTCAAACTTGGATACAAAGAGACGCACGATACACTAATTTGATTACATCATTGCTAACTCAATCACCCTGTACATTGTTCTGTAATAAAAGCTTCATTAGTGGAGTCTGGATGAGACCAGTATTCAAACTCTTAGAAAGGAAAAAGTTTGCATCCAAGGCGATTTTCACCTTCTGCAGATAGTTCCACAATACACGAAGAGTGGAGAGAGTTTATGAGTTCTTTAGGTGAGATACCCTAAAACCACTTTCACCTACTGTAAATACTGTTGGATTGTTTAATGGCGACGATAATGGGAAGAACGTCGGACGTTGAAACCTTCAGTGACCCGAGCACTATTCACTGATGAAGAAGATGAATAGTGCTGATGAGGAACTGAAGAAATGTACGAGGGTATTGTGATGAAGAAGATGAATAGTACTGAAATAGGCTTTAATGTGCCTCGTCATATTTCTTTAACGACCGTAACCATAATAAAAAGGAATTAAATATTTAGTGACTTTATTGTAACTTTTAAAAGTTCAGTGACTAAAATAAAAATGATGTAATTTACCCTAAAAATAAATTTCAAAAACGATTTTTCATTTTATCTTTTTAAACAGTTTTCGTAAATCATTTTTGATATTTGAATGACGGTGTATAAAATATTTTCAATGTTTAGTAAATTTTTCAGAAATTACTCATTATACATATCAAATACAATAAATACTTAGTATTATTTTTTATAAAATTAAATAATATTATTTTAAAATATTATAATAATTTATTCGATGTTATTATATCAATATTATTATAATTAAAATTTTATCAATCAATATATTAAGATTAATACTTTTATTAAAATAAGAAATATTATTAATTTTATTACTTATTTATTTAAATAAGATTATTGTGTTTTATAATTAAAATATTAAAAATAAAAATATTTTACTAAATATTACTTAAAAATAATACTAAAATAAGTATATTATTATTATTCTTAAAAAACAAAATAGTATCACTCATTATTGAAATTTAAAATATTATAATAACTAATAAATATTATTTATGTCAATATAATAATTATTAAAACATATTTTTTTATAATTTAATGAAACTAAAATACTCCCTACGTCCTACTGAATATGTCTAGTTTTGATTTTTTTAGTCAATTTTTTTATAACTTTGACTCCTTATTACATTAAATTTATAATTGGTAAAAATATAACGGTCAACTTTTAAAAAATTAATTAAAATATTTAAAATAATAACGGTCAACTTTTAAAAAATTAACACTGAACAAAGGGAGTATAACATATTATATTTATTATTGAATAGTTTTTAAAATAATAAAATAGTATAATATTATATAATATTTTTATGAAAACAATACATAGGTATATCAATAATTTATTATATATTACATTTTTTTGACCAAAAAAACTTTCAGCTTAAGATAAAAACAAGAACGGGCCCCACAACCATGCAAGGGCCATGCATGAGAACAGACAACAACAGCGCGTGAAGGCACCCAACAACAAACAACCAAACACAGCCGCCACAGAAGTGGCCATAAAGACCCACAAAAAGGCCATGCAAGACCATGCACGAAGATTGGAAAAACACCGTCCAATATCGGCAAGAAAAACATAAAAACACAAGGGTAAAAACAGACGAAAACCACCGACCACAACAAAGCGTCCCTCAAAAGGTGACGCAACAACCTTCTTCTTCCTCTGGGGAAAGATAGAAGAACCAACAAAGAGACTCCAATTACATATCGGCAAATGACCAAAACGAGTTCTCGCCGATCTCACCCAAAGGACCTTCGCCGTCATTGCGCCTGAGAGCTCCAAACAGAGACAGGCTTTCGATAAATAATTGATCCTTATCAAGGCGGCGACAGCAACGATCCGATGGAGAGTGGACTGTGAGAAAACAGGGTCATCCTCCTGTAACCAGGGTTCATCCAATCCGAAACAAAGGAGCAACAAAAGATCAACTGAAACATCAAGACAAGACACCGGATCACCAAGGACCCCCCTGGAGACAATGATCCGATGGGAAGGCTTATAGGTCCGCAACACCCAGTCAACCTTCCTAACCCTGGGTGCGGTAAAGAAAACTTTCATTAAGCATTCGGATAACTCACAAAGGAGTTATCCGTAATATCATAAACAGACGAACTCGGGGACAGCGGAGCGGGAGCTTGCGGCGCTGCAGTGTCTTCATCGCTTATGAGGATTTCTTCGTTCAACACAAAATTGTCGTCAATACACAGGGTGGGAGTGTGCGTAATCTTTTTTCCAAAAGGATCAATTCCTAATTCAATAAGCCCTGCTTCATCCACAAGCATTCGAGTATACTCCATGTTGAACTTCCTCCTTGCAGCCTTTTTAATGAGCGTGAGCCGTTTGATGCCGAAGGTTCTTCCTTTTTTTGCACGTTCGACCCTCTGTATGATCTTGGAGGAATTGAAAATCGATTCTGGAAAGAGGGCCGCCATAATAAAATCGTCCTTTGCAGCTTCATTCTTCTCTGAGATGCATCAGTTCTGTTTATCGACTTCAACAATTGTATCAGAAACCTTTTCCCACAGCTCTCTTCTTTTAACCGGGCCGAAAATTTCGAGATTTTCCTCATCCCTTTTCCTCTTTCGTGGGCCTGACACCTGCATATTATCAAGGCCTGAAACGAGAAAATTTCCTCAAGCCGTTCCACCCTGACTTTCCAAGGTCTGGGGAGGAGATTTTTCGCAGATTACAGAACCAATCTTGGTTAGAGTGCCTATGTAGCTATCCTTGGATTTCTCCGAAAGGGTAAGCGAGTCTACTATCCCTATCTTGCTTTCACTTTTCCCAGTTTCCTGGAAGGGAAAACCGGGGTTGACTTCTGCTAGGGATGATATGACATTCCATGCCTCGTCAGCATCTGAAATCTTGTGGAAGATTTTGTTCTCATCACCTCCTTCTGCATTGTGTCCGAGGATAGCCAGCTGTTTGGCTTTTCCTTTGTCGTTTTGCTTGATTTGCCCTTCTTCGACAACCTGTGCATTGGTTCTGGTCTTACCCTGTGTGACGTTCGCCGTGTGTTTCACTTTTCCCCGGAACGGAGCTCGCAGCCACGGCCCAAATTTCCCAGTGAGCTTGAACATAGAAGTGTCGAAACTACAATCCCTTTCAGCATGCCCAAGTCTCCCACAGTAGAAGCAGAACTTAGGTAGACCTTCATATTTGAAGGCCACATCCAACGGTTTGTCTTTCTTTCGATTCAACACGAACCCTGTTTTCAACGGATCCTCCACTCAAATAGCTACCTTGATTCGCAGCGTGTCAACCTACAGGCTTTTCTTATCCTCGTCCAGGTTCGAGCCATAGAAGAAAGGAAAAAACTTACCAATCCTCTGGATATTTTCCGGGTTTCTTAGGCCGATGGGGAGGTGGTGCACTTGCACCCAGAATTCCTCAGTGGAGAAGTCGAGTTCCTCTAAAGCTTTCTCCGGTTGCTAGTCTTTTAGGATTAGTAGAGCATCTTGGACTGACCAAGGTCTAGTCCCCATTATTCGGAGCCTATCTTCCGTTGAATCAAACAAAAACAAATAGAAACTTCTGCCTAGTTCATGGCATTCTAACTTTTCACACTTCCATGCCTTTTTTAGAATGGCAGTTAATGCGAGGATTCGAATGGGGTGTGGGGTAAGGAGCTTACCAACAACAGCAAGATTCTTCAGAACAGCATTTACTTCGCTGTCTTCATTCAATTCCAACTCATCGATGAAATCCTGGTTGACCCCGTTTGCGTCAGCAGGAATCTGTGATGGGTAGTTATTGACTACGCCTGTGCTAAGTGAGTTTGGAGTGTTTTCCATAATGTGGATGATACTGAAGGAGGAAAAACGTACGTCGAGAGGTCGAGAACAGAAAAGATAGATGGACTGGAGCAGCAAAGCAGCAGAAAGAGGAGGAAGACAGTAAAAGAAGCAGAGGCTCCTAACCCAGCTCAACTACCTTACACTCACACCATCAAGTTTGGTTTCTCAGTTGCGGAAGGAAAGCAACGGAGATGAACAGCAAACTGGGGCCGGGCAAAAAGCAAGTTGAGAGGGAGCTTGCTCTATTATGAATCAGAATTTTATTCCCGACATGTCAAACCACTTTGAATTTTCATGCACAAAAATAATTTATTATATATTACATGGTCGGACGATGGATAGTCAAGTAAATAATGCAGGAGGACAAAAGTGAAGAATATGACCTGACCTACCGTCCTATGGTTTCGATTACACATCCTGCGCGTTCAACCAATATTGATCATGGTGCGGCTTCCTGGCAGCCTCCCCCTCTAGGTTGGTTTAAATTAAATTCTGATGGTGCTCGGCGAGGGATTGAAGGTCATGCGACATGTGGATGTGTTATGTGTGATTATACATGTAATTGGATATTTGGTTTCTCAAAAATTTTAGACATTTGTTCAATTTTGGACGCGGAGTTTTGAGATGCGAGTTACTATCAAATTGTATTGAAGCTTGATAGTATGGAGTCTTGCAGAATAACTTGACATACCAAACTGCATCATCTCTCATGTTCTAAGTGGCTGAGCTTCATCGTCGTCCATGGGTTGTTAGCATCCAGCATGTGCTGCATACTGGTAACAGAATAGCGAATGATTTGGCCAATTCCGCTAATTCGATTTCTTTGAATGCCCAAAATTTTATGGTTCCACCGAATGTAATCAGCCTGCTTTTACATCAGGACATTGCAAGTTAGTTATATGATTTCTTGTAATATGTTATCGTTGGCAGTTGATACTCTTTCTCTTCAACTAGATTTAGGAATGCTTTTTAATGAAAACTATGATAGTATTACCATTTTTATAAAAAAATATTATATACTGTTCTAAAAATATATAATATAATATTATATATTATTGTGATTTGTGGGGCGGTTTGCGAAGACATTGATCACGTCCTTCGCCACTGTCCTACAGTCGTTGCTACGTGGGTAAGCTTGATCAAACCTAGTTGTTTGAAGGATTTTATGTAGTTGCCGTTGAGGGTGTGGTTGCTGCGAAATCTCTCACCGAACGCTGGGGTTGCGAGGGATGATACCGACTGGGGTGTGTTGTTTGGAAGTGTCCTATGGACGTTGTGGCGTATCCGTAATGAACGTTTATTTGGAGATGATTGGGAGGTTGACACAGACGTTATTGAACGCAGCCGATGCTTGGCTGCTGGCGCGCAACGGGTGCAGCAGGCTTGCACGAATTCTTCAGGCAGTGGCGTTATGGCACAGCAGAGGCAGGGACGTGTGTGGTGTCCGCCACAAAGGGGTTTTGTAAAGTTAAATGTGGATGGCGCGAGAAATGTTTCGGATGGTGTGGCATCGTGTGGAGGGGTTATTCGTGATTCTCACGGTAATTGGATTACGGGATTTACAAAATTCATAGGGAAGTGCTCGGTGTTTGACGCTGAACTTTGGGCAGTGTTTGAGGGCCTCAAGTGTGCGATGGGGTTGATGGAGCGAGTGTCGTGGTGGAGACGGATAATTTGGATGTGTTTCATACGTTATCCGGCCTATCGCATAGCTCGCAGTCTTCTTCGTTGATTGATTCTATTCGGAACCTTGTGTTGCTTCATGGAAAGGTGGAGTTCCGTCATGTTTGCCGGGATGCTAATGGCGTGGCGGACGCGATGACAAAGCTTACGGATAAGTCAAGCTTTGAGGCTTACGTTTTCAATATTGCTCCGTTTGAAGTGCTTGAGTTTTTGAGGGACGATTGTCCCTAATGTGTTTCGATTCTTTACCATGGTTGTACGGATTGCACATAGGTACTCTTTTCCCTCATTAGGTTAGGACGGTTTTTAACGAGGCCTATGTCGATCCCTCATTATTTATCAAAAAAAAACATTAAAATAGATTATAAAAATATTAATAAATATATTTTTTAATTAATATTTTAAAAATAAAATTAGAATATTATATTGATATTAAATACATGAAATAATATTATTTTAAAATGAAAAACTTTTTCCATAAAACAAATTACAGGAAACAAACAATCCCTTATCCGGCGAACAATTTCGAGGTCCTTCATTTCATTTCTCCTCATCTGGATTTAGTTCTCTATAGTGTGAGGATTTAGCTAGCTAGTTCTCTAGTTTGTTTTCCGAGCATACGAATCAAAATTAAATTAATACAACATATACACGTTAAGAGTTAAATTTATTAGTACGTAAATAAAAAAATATATAAAATATTAAGATCATGATTAATTGTCTATAATCGCTTACTTTCAAGATTGGAAGTACTAATATTTTTAGGGATCAGTTTACCCAAATTTGATATTCAGAGGGAGCTAAGAGGTATTTAAAAAACATTTTAAAACTCTAGGGTTTGTACCCTTTCTTCTCAATACTTATCGAGTTTCAAGCAACCGAGCCAACGCTTATCATTTTCAGTAGCTTCAACCTAATCCCCCAATTTTCTCGAAAGGTATATTCTTTCTCTCTTGTTCAACACATAATTGCTTTTCTTTTCTATTTTTATCAAGAAAATTAGTGTTCGCGATTTGAATGTTGTTTTTTGTTTTGGGAAATATAAATACAGGAATGGCTACATTTCAGCTAGCATCAGCATCAGTGACAGTTTCAGCAAAGAACATGGTTTCGTTTGAAGGGCTAAAGCCAAACACTATGAAATTCTCTTCTTTGGGAAGTTTAAAGCCCGGGGCTTTGACCCACAGGTCCTTTAAGGGTTTGGTTGTGAAAGCGGCTACTGTTGTTGCTCCTAAGGTAATTTCCCCTTTATTGGTTCCATTGCTTTGTTGTGGTTAATGGGTTAAGTTTAAATTTTTCCAGCTTTTGCTTTCATTCATGTTAATTGTGAGTTTGCTCAGAATGTGTTACCATTGTCTTGTGGTTATTGTCAAATGATAAAGCAATGCTGGAATGATTAGATTTTTTAGATTTAAACTAGAGTAGAGCAATAAGCAATTATCTGAAAATTTGAAGCATTATGAATAAAACTATGGGAGTTTTAGTGAGCTGATAGTTTTGATGATCCTTGTGGCATGATCTTATTGCTATATGCAGTACACAGCAATTAAGCCTTTGGGTGATCGAGTTTTGGTGAAGATCAAAGAAGCTGAGCAGAAGACCGAGGGTGGCATTTTGCTTCCGACAACGGCTCAATCAAAGCCTCAAGGAGGTGAGGTGGTTGCTGTTGGTGAAGGGAAGACAGTGGGGAAGACCAAATTGGAAAGCTCTGTCAAGGTGGACTTTGCAATTTGCATAGTAGATAGCTGTCCCGGTTTTTCTATTTGTTGTATGTAACTTACACAATGCTATGTTTGTATAGACGGGTGCCAAGGTCATATATTCTAAGTATGCTGGAACGGAGGTCGAGTTCAATGGTTCAAATCATCTTATCCTGAAGGAGGACGATATCGTTGGGATTCTTGAAACGGACGACATCAAAGATCTCAAACCTTTGAATGAAAGAGTTCTCATTAAGGTTTCTTATCCATCCAAAATCTGTTAGTTTGGTTTGCTTACTATCTATGCTGTGGTTGAATCAGTTACTCTTTAGTACACAAGTGTTTGGACTTTGGGCCTCACTGAGAGGTTTTTATTAGGGTCATCAAGTTACGGGATGCCGCCATGACGGTGCACTGAATTTGAAGGTGCTTAATGTTTTGTGTTTGAATGTTGGCTGCAGGTTGCAGAAGCCGAGGAGAAAACGGCTGGAGGTTTGTTGCTGACAGAGGCAAGCAAGGAGAAACCTTCCATTGGGACTGTAAGTAACAGTTATAATCTTGTGGGGAACAGTATATAGCTTTCCACTATGGTCCTTTATATGTTACAACTTATACCTTTCATTTGAATGAAACAGGTGATTGCTGTCGGACCTGGTTCTTTGGACGAGGAAGGTAACATAAAGCCATTGTCTGTTGCCCCCGGAAACACTGTCCTGTATTCCAAGTACGCAGGCAATGATTTCAAGGGCAATGACGGGACCAATTATATCGCTCTGAGAGTATCGGAGGTAATGGCTGTGCTCGCGTAGTTCTGGTGAAATGTATTTTAGGGTACAACTGATTTTTACGAATTGCCTCAAGGCACAAGGATTTTGTGATCTTTTTCGCCTTCAATATAAATGATTGCATCTTCTTCGTTTTGGGTGAAAAATAAAAGGGTTCAATTCAATGTAATTTGAAGTTTCCTGATGTCTTTGGAGAGTTTTAATAGCAACAATGCAACATCGTACGATTTTATTACATTTGTTGAAGATGATATGAATCTTTATAATTTTTTTTGATAAATAATATGTGAAATTCATCCAACAAAAACATAAAACATGGGTAAAATTCGTGGTTTTAAAAGAGTAACTACAAAAACAGTCGATGTGGGATTTTATGGTGATGGTTTTGTTTGAATCTCCAAGGACTTGAATTTTTTTTTAAATGTCAATTAATATCATTATAAAGTTATTTGTCATTTTATACACTTACATAGAAGTGGGCGGGATGGGTATTTCACTCGGACCCGGGTTCCGACCCGTTCGAGTTGGGTTCGAGTTGGGTTTTTATTAAGGTGAGGTCGGGTCGGGTTTGAATTTAGAGTAAAAAATTCGACCCATGATTAATAGTGTAATTTTTTCTTATATTTTTAGGGATAGTTTGCAACAATACACCTTTTATCTATTTTTTTATTATTAGATCTTTAAAATATATTTTTTTACAATTAGGTTCTTAAAATTAATTAATTTCCCTAAAATTAATTTTTTATATATTAGGTCAGGTTCGGGCTGAGGTATATAATTTTTTGGTCTAGTCGGGCTTTTTTAAAGAATATGATTAGGTTTAGGGTAATTATTTTTTGGTCGGGTTCGGGTTGGCCAAAAACCCGATCCATTCTCATCCCTAGACGTGGCAAACTTGATCCAAGATCCAAATCGATTTATCTGAATCAAGACCTGATATGGACACGAATATGATGGTATAAACATGATCTTAACCCGAAACAAAACGAACTGAACAAAAACTGACCCGAATTTTGGTAAAATTCCAACTCGAATTGAAAATCAACCCGAACTAAAAATTAATCCGAACCGAAAGCAATCCACTTTAATTTGCTCATATATCTATGTTTTATTCTCGTCGGCTTAATAGCCACTAAAGTATACATTTTTTTATACTTAGTTGCCTCCTAAAGAATTTTCTAGGACGTTTTTTCATCTAAACTTTAAATCGTGACACTTGTTGCCCCTACCGTTCACCTCCCGTTAAAAAATTCACGGACCAATCGCAATGCGCCATACGTCACTAATAAGCAAAAAAAAAATTAGTTGACTTTAATAAAAGGAGTAAATTGCACGCTAATTATGTCAAATTTTTATTTTTAATCAATTTAATTTTAAAAATCTTCATTAATTGACCTAATTTTTTTCTAATTTTTATAATTTAGTCTAATATTTTTAATATGATTATTTTTTTGTTCAATTTAATCTTAAAAATTGTTATTTAACCCAAAATTGACCCATATTACTTTATAATTTTTATAATTTAATCCAATATTCTAAATATAATTATATTTACTTTAATTTATTCCTTAAAATTTATATTTAACCCAAAATTTAGCCTTATTTCTTTATAATTTTTATAATTTAGTCGAACATTTTAAATATAATCATATTTTTGTTCAATTTAGTTCTAAAAATTATTATTTAACCCGAAATTAACCCAAATTTCTTTCTAATTTTTATAATTTAGTCCAATAGTTTAAATATAATTATATTTTGTTCAATTTAGTCCTAAAAATCCTTATTTGACCCTAAATTAACCCCATTTATTTTTTAATTTAGTCCAATATTTCAAATATTATTATATTTTTGTTCAATTTAATCCTAAAAATCTTTATTTAACCCACCTATTTCTTTATAACTTTTATAATTTAGTCCAATATTTTAAATACAATTATATTTTTGCATATTTTAGTACTAAAAATCCATATTGAAAACCAAAATTTACCCTTATTTCTTTATAATTTTTATAATTTGATCCAATATTTTAAATACGATTATATTTTTGTTCAGTTTAGTCCTACAAATCTTTATTTAACCCGAAATAAACCCCATCTTCTTTCTAGAATTTATAATTTAATCAAATATTTTAAATATAATTATATTTTTGTTCAATTTAGTCCTAAAAATCTTTACTTAATCCGAAACTAACCCTAATTTCTTTTTAAATTTTCTAATTTAGTCAGGTATTTTAATATAATTATATTTTTGTTCACTTTCCTAAAAATCTTTATTTAACATGAAACCTGCTCCAATTTCTTCCTAATTTTTATAATTTAGTCAATTTTAGTCCTAAAAATCTTTGATAACATATGAAGAAAAAGCAGGCCAGCACTATGCTGGTGCTGGGCAATCGGTCAACAGCAGATTCTGCAACCCTGCTGGTGGCAGATCGAAGCAGCGGCAGTCTAGTGAGCCTCCCCGAGCCAATTTCGCTAACTCATCCGCCACCTTGTTAGCCTCACGGCGGATATGCTGAAAGATCACCACCCAATTCCGTTTCATCAAGCTCCAAATCTGATGCACCAAACCAATCTTTACCATTGACGAACGATTCTCCGACAGCAAGAGGAAAGCCTCTCGACAATCCACCTCCACAATGACCTTCCGAAAGCCATGAAGCCAAGCTTGACAAAGTCCCACACAAACACCCCATAATTCCGCTTCCAATGGAGAGCAAATCCCCACAAACTTCGCAAAACCAAAGCGCCAAGCTCCGTTGTTGTCGCGACCCACACCTCCACATGAAGCAAATCCACTCGACATCTCCCTCGCTCCATCCGTATTGAGTTTCAGCCAACCTATCGGTGGCCTTACCCATTTTGCAGCAACACCCGAAAAACTGGAAGAGGATGACGACACCGCAGCCGAAATTGAGAGAGCTCGCACACTCTCACGCACACACCATCGACTATGTTCAAAGATATTAAACTTTTCCGCAACAGCCGGATCAAATATGCAAAAATTACGGAACTTCCAAATAGACCATAGTATTGCTCCAAATTGCAAATCCCAATCGCGAGAATCGCGCGCAAAATAGCCCGACTTTGAGAGGTTGAGTCGCAACCAATCAAGAATATTCATCGATAAAAATTCAGCAAGCTTCGAGGGATTTATAAGACTAACCCAAATGTTGAACACCACCGGGCATGTGCGAAAAAGATGGTCGATCGACTCCCCGGCATTTCCGCAAATACCACAATACGAGTTGGCTGTCAAATGTCGACGCAGCCGCTCATCATTTGTGAGTAGCTTGCCGCAACCAAGTAGCCAAAGGAAAACTTTGATACGTTGGAGACCCCTGAAGCCATTGATAACCTTCCAAGTTGGTTCCGATGGACTGCTCACGGTACCGGAACGGACTCGATACGTTGGAGTCCTAAAAATCTTTATTTAAATGAACAAAATAAAAGTATATTTAAAATATTTGACTAAATTATAAAAATTAGAAAGAAACGGGAGTCAAATTCGAGTTAAATAAAGATTTTTAGGACTAAAAAGAACAAAACTATCATCATATTAAAATATTGGACTAAATTATAAAAAATAGAAAGAAATATAGGTCAATTTCGGATCAAATAAAGATTTTTAGGACTAAAATGAATAAAAATCTCATCATATTAAAAATATTAGACTAAATTATAAAACTTAGAAATAAATAGGGGTAAATTTTAAGTTAAATAAAGATTTTTAGAACTAAAATAAACAAAAATATAGTTATATTTAAAATATTGGGCTAAATTATAAAAATTAGAAAGAAATATGGGTCAGTTTCGGGTTAAATAAAGACTTTTAGGAATAAAATGAACAAAAATATCATCATATTAAAAATATTTGACTAATTTAAAAGATTAGAAAGAAATTAGGGTCTATTTCGGGTTAAATAAAGATTTTTAGGACTAAAATAAATAAAGTTAAATTTTATTAAAAATATTGTAATAAATTATAAAAAAATAGAAAGGAATAGGGTCAAATTTGGGTTAAATAAATATTTTTAGGACTACAATGAACAAAAATATCATCATATTGAAAATATTGGACTTAATTATAAAAATTAGAAAGAAATCTGGGTTAATTTTTGGGTAAATAAAGATTTTTTGACTAAATTGAACAAAAATATAATTATATTTAAAATTTTAGACTAAATTATAAATATTAGAAAGAAATTGAGATTAACTTTGGTTAAATAAATATTTTAGGATTAAAATAAACAAAAATATAATTTATATTTAAAATATTGGACTAAATTATAATGATTAGAAAGAACTTAGGATTAATTTCGAGTTAAATAAAAAATTTATGACTAAAATGAACAAAATATAATTATATTGAAAATATTGGACTCAAATTCGGGTTAAATAAATATTTTTAGGACTACAATGAACAAAAATATCATCATATTGAAAATATTGGACTTAATTATAAAAATTAGAAAGAAATCTGGGTTAATTTTTGGGTAAATAAAGATTTTTTTTTGACTAAATTGAACAAAAATATAATTATATTTAAAATTTCGGACTAAATTATAAATATTAGAAAGAAATTGAGATTAACTTTGGTTAAATAAATATTTTAGGATTAAAATAAACAAAAATATAATTTATATTTAAAATATTGGACTAAATTATAATGATTAGAAAGAACTTAGGATTAATTTCGAGTTAAATAAAAATTTTATGACTAAAATGAACAAAATATAATTATATTGAAAATATTGGACTAAATTATAAAAATTAGAAAGAAAATGAGGCTAATTTTGAGTTAAATAAAGATTTTTAGGACAAAATTGAACAAAAACATAATTATATTCAAAATATTAGACTAAGTTATAAAAATTATAAGGAATGATGGTCAATTTCGGATTAAATAAATATTTTTAGGACTAAATTGAACAAAAATATCATCATATTAAAAATATTGGATTAAACTAGAAAATTATAAGTAACAAGGGTTAGTTTCAGGTTAAATAAAAAATTTTAGGACTAAATTGAATAAAAATATCATTATATTAATAATATTGGACTAAATTATAAAAATTTGAAAAAATGAGGTCCATTTTGAGTTAAATAAAGATTTTTATGACTAAATTGAACAAGTATAAAAATTTGCTAGACTTAACGTGCAATTTATCCTTTTTAAGTCAGCTTATTTTTTTTAATAAAGTGACATGTGGCTCATTCTGATTGATCCATGAATTTTTTTAACGTGAATTAACGGTAGGAGCAATTTATCACGATTTAAAGTTTAGGGGGCAAATCAATATAAAGTGTATATTTTAGGGGGTCATTGGTGCCATTTAGTCATTCCCATTTTGTATTATATTTCTAATTAACAATCACCTATAGTAGTAATAGTTTAATGGTTTAATATGATTTTTCACCTTTAAAATACCATGTTTATATATTCACTCAAATCGAAAATTCACCGATTTGATATTGACCCAAACTGGAAATCAAATCGACTTGAAAATCAACTAATCGGTATTGATCCGACCTGATACCCGACTTGACACGAAATAATATAGGCATGAACTAAATTCCAATCAGACCCGAATTAAACCTAAATCGAAAACAACTCAAAATTATAATCAACTCGAATCGAAATGACCGAACCTGATCCAGATCCCAATCAGAATGACCCATTGCCACCTCTACATTTACACAATAAATAGTTAAAAATTATTATTATTATTTTGTTAAAAAACCAAACACAAAGTGAATAGATTTATTATTTCAAAAAAATGAATATATTAAAATAAAATATTTTCTAATGCACCCGTAATTAGTTATTCAGTATTTTTTTTACAAATATGGTAAAATTAAACTATTAATGCCTCGTTTGAAAAGTTTAATTATTACATCAATTTTAAATAATGTCGTAACTTAAATAAAAATTAGTGTGAATTTAAATTTAAAATTAAAAAATAATAAAACCACAAGTAAAAAATTATTTTTAAATAGTTTTAAGGTGATTACATGGTAATATATATTTATACATATTCTTTAACTATTTGATAACATATATACACTTTACAAATAAAGCGATTTAAACTGGCGTCTCTTCAAAAATAAACATTATACTCATTCTCTATATTCAAATTAAATCATATAGGTAACTTAAAACGATGAGATGTAAATAAATGTGTATGATTATATATTATAAAGACTTATTTTGTGAAGAAAAAAAATGAAGTTTTGGACAGTTGGTAAGCTATTTGCTGACTTTGGTGCTGGATTTTCTTCACGTCAAAATGCAACTAGTTTCTTTAATAAGTTTGGTCGGCGGCCCAAGGAATTTTACCGTCCAAGCAAATACGCCTGAGTCCATTTATTCTCTCACTCAAATATTCAACTCACGAATCATAATTATATCAGACCAGACGCTGACTTTATTTGGTTTATATCATTTCTATTATAACATTTAAATGATGATAAGTTTAGATATATTTTTTATTCAACCTAACAAGTAGTTTCAGTAAAAAAATGAATGATGTTTATCTTAAAAAATTTGAGTTCAATCGCTTTGTCTATAAGGTGTGTGTCCATTATCAAAGGGTTAAAAATATGTATGAACAAATATTATCTTGTAATCACCTTTAGACTATTCAAAAAATATGTATTTTTTAAATTATTTTAGTGTGATCATATGAAAGTATTCGTTCTTTATTTTTACTCTTTAAAAAAAAGACACATACCGTACAGACAAGTTGCTCAAACTCAGATCTCCTAGAAATATTGTACACATCGTGCATTATCATACGGTTTAGAGACTCAATTTAGGGTTTAGGGTTTATAAGAAATATCATATGGTAGTATTTGTTCTTTATTCTTAGTCTTTTAAAAAGACATATATCGTATAGATAAATTGCTCGAACTCGATTCTCTTAGAAATAACAACGCTTCTGACACCACTCAATGAGTCCAGTTTAAATGTATTTTTAAATGTATAATAACCTCTAATTTAAGAGTATGTAGTTTACAAGTAATTTAAACATGGAAAAATATCTCATGCAATCGCGTAGAAATGAAAAGTTTCCACAATCATTCTTAATTTTACTGTTTATTGACTCAATTTAGGGTTTAGGATTTATGCGTTTAAGTGTATGAGTTTAGAATTTAGGGTTCATGGTTAGATTTATAGTTTAGGATTAAATGTTAGAGTTTAGGTTTAGGGTAATACGGTTAGAGAAATATGTAGCGATTTTAACCTATAAACCCTAAAATTTAAGAATGAACCTTAAATTCTAACCATACACCATAAATTCTAAACCCTTACACTTAAACTCATAAACTCTAAACTAAGTTCTTAAAGCCTAAAGCTATAGACACTTGTGAAAAATTTTCGTTTCTACCGCATGTGCATGAAATAATTACCCCTTAACATTACATACAATAAAATTACGATTTAATACCCAATAATATATTTATTTAACTCACTAACAATATATATTGTATGCAGCATTAGTGAATACAATAACGTCACATTTTTATAAGGATAAAGTTCAAAAACTGAATTTAATTTTAACAATGTGTCATTATCTATTCATTAATGATATAAAATTATAAGTTATTGGTATATCAAATATTAGTTTTATATTTAATTATTGTATCTCACTTTGGTGATACATAAATTTATAGGTGTTAAAATTCAAAATCAATAAAATTAACCAAAACATAAACAAAATAATAATATTTTTATTAAAAAAATTCACTTTATCAAATTTCAACTGTTTTCCCCTCAATTTTTTGTCAGCTTGGATAAATTCTTTAGTTTTTTATTTTGACTTATATGATTTAACTGTTAGATCAACAATTCTCAGTTCAACTAATTGAACCGACTAATCATACCACGTTTTGAATTGATGCTCATCGCTCATGAATAAACTTTCTCACACATAATTTAAAACACAAACAATTTTCTATTTTTAATTAAAATGGATTGGATAGATATTCTAACTCAATATCCAAGTTAACATGTAGATTAATAATTTAAAATTCAGTTTAGACTCAAATGGTAGAAGGAAAATATGACTAATTTATAGAGACTTAAATTGATTAAGTTGAACAATAGTGACTAAATTTACATCTTACTTATAGTAGAATGACTAATAGTATAATTATTTTTTGAACAAAGAAGAGGGGACTGTTCTTGATGGGAACTACATGTTAGTTACGGTGAATATCAAAATTTTAAAATTATAGGATAAAATGACCAAATTAAACTATATAAAAACTAGATTTTTAATATATAATTAATAAATGAGAAAATTTTAAAAATTTCCAGTGTCGATTATGTAACCCCCTCGTCCCGGTCTGGCCGGATGACCGATCCGAGTGGGCCACACGGGGAAAACCGAGTGAAAACCCGTTAAGGTTCCCCCTCGGTTATCAACCCTATTTTTTTATTTTAATCTTGTCTAGAGGAATATTAAGTCTTAAGCGATTCACAGCAGCGGAGAACATTCAAAGGAAGTCACATTCGAACCACGGCCATACACAAACAGTCCAATTTTAAGCTTACAAGGCAGACCGTATCGGTACCCTAACTAGGGGTATCGATACGCCCTAACCAGGTCAACCCAAAGAGTCAACTCCGGGAAGACCGTATCGATACAGCCCTTGAGCGTATCGATACGCCATTCTCGGTCAACTCTTCTTGGTCAACGGAATAGACCCGTATCGATACGCGTGAACCCCGTATCGGTACGCCCTACTCTTCCCAAAACTCACAAATTCCAGTGAGCTCGGAGGGTATCGATACCCTTAGGGTATCGGTACGCCAGGCAAAATTCGTGGCCTTTGGGCAAGGCCGTATCGATACGGCCCTCAGGCGTATCGATACGCCCTGCTCTGCAATTCCACCAATTTCAACTTGGTGACCTCAATCAAGACTCTAAATGCATTTTTAGACTCTCCTATGCATATACAAACATTTAAGCAATCATACTTGAGCCCAAGGAAGCATTCAAACATGAGACAAGGCATCAACCCATGGCATTCATACAAGGGCAACATTTAGGCATTTAAGGTCATACATGAAAAGCTCAAAAGGCCAAAAAGGCACAAGTTAAAGCATTTAAGGTTTGCACTCACTAACATGGCAACCTAAACGTCTAGAAGGCATGCCACCACACTCAAACATTCATCATAGCATTCATGCATTACAAACCATAATCAATCCAAAACATCAACATTTAATTGAGTCATACATAGCTCATACAAAACACCCTTGCCACATTGCTAACTAATACGTAATTAACCACCGTACTTGAGCCACAAACTTGGAAAGCCCTTATTGCCTTGCTCCGAGCTAACGCCACGCTAATGATCTGCATTGTTGAACATTGAGAGCGTAAGCTATAAGCTTAGTGAGGATGCTCTAAAATCGAAAACATCAACAATGCAGGGTTCAAGCATGTATTCCTTAAATCTCATATCTAACATACATAGGCAATTTCACAAGTAGACCTAGCTAGTCTTTCAAGTGGCATAATATGGTTTCTCATATCCTACCAAGCTCAATCATCATATAACAACACCATATATCAACATCATATATCACAACACATGAACAAGTTTAATTGGCCACTATTAATTACCCGGATGTGCGGATTAGACCTCAACAACACATTACCTCGGTGGGATTACACTCATCACCGGACCTTGCATGTGCGGGATTCCACTCATCGCCACATGCCCTACGGATGGGATTCCACTCATCATCCCGTAGAATATATATAAAGCTTTCGGTGGAATATTACATCACCGTACTCCTCCTTGATGACTTAACGCCATCAAGGCCACGTACGTTTTGACTCAATTTGTGTGCACACTAATCCTAATGATCGATCATTTACAACCGGTAATTTATTTAGTGTCAGTTTTCATAACCACATCACATATCATCAACCACATCCCATGCTCATCACATATATACATATCATGATATACATGCACCAATTAACCACATTTCACAAGAGCATAGATAGGCAAACACAATAGCATTTAATGGAATTAAAGGCTAGAATTAACAACTTAAAATCAAGAAATGGCCTACCAAGCACATTCCACACACACACTCTACACATACTCGAACCAAACTTTAAAACAAGATTGAAACCACTCACCGCCCTTCCTTAGCTACCAAAGCAAAACTCCTACGAGCCCGGATTCGGCCCAAATGCTCCTTCGACGTTTCCTCTTGCTTCTAGCCAACCAAAAACACAACCAACAACCTAAATCAATGCTAACATTCAAACACCACATAACATTTGAGTTTAAAACAACTTCACCCAAATTTCCAATTCCAACTAATCCCCAAAAATACCAATTTTCGTGCTCCCTCAAACCCTAGCTGAAATTTCCACTTTCAATCACCCAAATGACCGCCAAAAGGTCCCAAAACATCCTCCTAACCTATATAGACCATCAGCCCTTTAATTTTAACCTAAAACCCACCAAAAATGGAGTTTTTGACATCTCAAAAATGGCTCTAAGAACCCACTTTGGGTTTTCAACATAACTCAACCAAATTGACATATGTTGAACATTTTAACATGAATAAACAAAAACCCAACTCATCATTTCAAAACAAAACGAAAATCACCATAAAAACCCAAACTTTAAACCAAACCCTAATTTTCAAAGGTTCATAGTTTTCAAATCTATGACTATGTATGGATAGGGAATGAAGAGGAGAGTAAGAATATGATTTACCTTTCAAAATGGTCTTGAAATGAGGTTGAAAATCAATGGAATAGTGATTTAGGGTGTTAGGGAGTTTGGGAGCTTTTTAATGTTAGAAAGGGGAGAGGGTGAGAAAGATGACAACTTTTATTTTAAAGTTGTCTTGCTTTAAAATCATTTGGGTAAAATTACCAATTTGGTCCCTCCTTTTTATTAAAACCCAATTAGATCACAATTTATGTTGAATTGATTTAATTTAATTTTATTGACTCGGACTATAAACCCGACTAACTCCTAACCCAAAATACGGGCGTTACAGATTATTCATTGAAAAAATATAGTTTTAGATTTTTTAAATGGTTGATTTAAAAATATGAATCTCTATAATAATATAATTTTAAAAAAATATTTATTAATTTTTATTAAGTTCTTAACACGATTAACTCATCCCATTAAATTAATCAAAAGCTTTATGCAAGTATATATATATAAATGAGAAAATATCTCATGACGGTTGAAACTTTTTATTTTTACGAGTGCCTTAATTTTAGGATTAGATATCTAAGGTTTGAAATTTAAGAATTTATGTGCTTAAAATTTAGAACCTTTGGTTAGAATTTAGGGTTTTAGGGTAA
Organism: Hibiscus trionum; assembly: GCA_030270665.1. Classification (NCBI taxonomy): domain Eukaryota; kingdom Viridiplantae; phylum Streptophyta; class Magnoliopsida; order Malvales; family Malvaceae; genus Hibiscus; species Hibiscus trionum. Next base: position 32,481,723 of record BSYR01000022.1, on the reverse strand, counting down.
TATGTTAAGGAATTAGGCTTTAACCTATAAACTTTAAATTTTAACCATAAACACTAAATTCAAATCACGATCCCTAAATTCTAAGCACATAAACATAAAACCCTAAATGTCCAAGTATAAAACCTAAATTAAATCTCTAACCAATAAAATAAGAGTGCTTGTGAAAACAAAAAAAAATTCACCGTGCATGATATAATTACCCTTAATAAATATATTTTTATTATTCTAAAGTTAAAAATATCATGAAAGTCTAAGCAAAAATTTAATATATATATAATAAATGCTTACGTAGTGGAGTACATGTTTTTTTTGTTCAAAAGTAACTTGCTTCATTAAACAGAAAAGATTACAAACAGGAGGACCCAAGTGGTCCCCCCAACGAAGCCAACACGCACAAACCTGCGAAAATAAAAAACGTGCCATGCAAGGCCACGAAAGCAAGCAAGCATACATCCGAAAAACAACAAGAAACCAGCAACACCAACATCAACAAAACCTAAAAACCTAAAACATCCGAGGCCGAGCTTCAAGTCACCAAAACCTAGCAAAACAAGGGTTCGAACGACCCTAAAAAAACCAGCACTTTCTGAGGCCATCTCAGGATAAGTGTTAACAAACAGATAAAACCTGGACGAAACCTGGAACAACAAAGAAAAGAAATCCTCAGATCCTTCTTAGAGTTTTCGACAACAGCCGTGCCTGAGAGCTCTATCCAGAGGCAGGCTTCCGACGTTAAACCATCGGTCCTTATCAAGACATCATCCATTGCCACCCGAAAAGAAAGATGGGAGTCCATCAAGTTATCCCTCAACCCAGGCTTATCAAAACCACGACCGTCTCCTCCAACAGCAGTGAGGAACCAACGGCAAAACGAGACGTGCTCGAAAGACTTACTCTGATGCCAAAACGTGTCTTCCACGGAGCGTAGACGAACAGCACCACCATTCCTTCGCCTGAGAGCTCTATATCCAGAGGCAGGCTTCCGTTCCATCGGTAACAGTCCTTATCAAGGCAAGCGACATGGTGATTATCATCCAAACACCGATCAGAAAACCAGAACAACAGTTGCTCCCAAAAAGCATCATCCGCCATCACAAACCAAAATAACAAAACGAGCTCAGCAAACCTAAAAGAAAGACTTAAAAAAAACTTAAAGAAAACTATAAAGGGTGGAGGTGAGCCAAGCTTAAGGCACCAAAGCACCTCCCATTCCATGGTGCCACAGCCTGAGGCGATCATGGTGTGATCGGATAACCCTCGCAGGGGTTATTCGAGTCGTACACCCATGCTTGAGCAGCACCTGGGAGTACATGTTTGGGAATATCAATTTCTCAAATTTTAATGTTGAGTCTCGCGTTCGGCGGATATAAGCCCCGACTAAAATACGAACAACTTAAAATATTACTCATTAAAATAAAAAATTTAGAAGGTTATTTACTAATCTAAATGTTATATATATTTTTATAATATTTTAAGTTGGTAATTTATTTTACAAATTTCAAAATTTAATTTTTAATTTTATGACAAGTTTCGAAATTTGTTTTGAAAATCACCAACCTAAAATATTATAAAACAAGTATAACATTTTAAGTCTCATGCTTTTTAACATTTTAAACTAGTCAGTATTTTAGCTGCACCTTAGACCCGCCTAAATTTTAATAACAAAAAAATAAAACTGTACAAAACTGTCTTTTTCTTACCTCACTGAAACAACCTGATTCTACTTTATTATTTAATAATGTTTAAACTTATTACAAAAAAACACAAAGTTCAAAGATTTTTTTTTGATATTTTTTTGAATCCTCTGCGATGGTTGGTTCGATACATTCGAAGTTTCATGTATTTGATCTGACCACTTGTTTTTATTGTTTAGGAATTAGTTTTAGATTTAATATTATTTAATAACTTTTTTTAGATCTTAATCACACATGTGGTGAAAGAGTTAATTATTCTCACATCAAGAATCTTTCTTCCTCCCACCCCATTTCCTCAATCTCTTTTTACATTTCCAGTTTTTCTGTTTTGATGGCTTCTTCATCTTTGGCAAGTCCGCTATGTAACCACCCACACTCTCCACTGCTCTCTTCTTCTTCTTCAAAGAGACCCGGTGGCGGCCATTGGGCTCGCAATAGACGGAAGGCTCTTATTGTTCCATGCAGCGGCGGCTCACCCACCAGCACAGACGGTGGTTCAGTTCCTTCATTTCGTGGATCACGATTTCAAGGCTCCATGACTTCCTGCTTGGCTTTTGAGCCCTGTAATGATTACCATTCCTTTAAAAACGGTAGCCGTTTTGGTCAAAATGGCAGCTCCTCCTCTTTTTTTGAATCAAAACATGTTTCCTTCGACTATAATCGTAAGCACCGGAGGATCAATCCAGGAGCCGCCCGTTCTGGTAAAACTTTAGCATCATTACGAATCTGGGTTCTTTTCTTCTTCTTCTTTTTTAGCTTTTTTTTTATTTGTTTAATATCTGACACAAGTTTAGTCTTCTTTATGCTGCATTTCATCTATTTTGTTGTTTGGATTTGACCCTTTCTCACATAAGTGTGTTTTTGTTTTGTTTTGTTTCTTTATGTATACGCTTAAACACATGCATGCATATATAGACACACACAAATATTTATCCTGTTCAGCTTAATATATATTTACTCCGACCTTAAATCATAATAAGCTGATTAGTTCTATGATGATGGAAGCATGAAAATAATCTTTCTCAAATAATATAAATTCAATGAAAAACAGATACAAGACTTGGTTATGAGTTATGATCCCTGTTACTTGGACTCAGGTGTGAGTATTTGATAGGAATATGTATCCAGTATCCACCATGATTATGTTTAATTTTTTTTCCAATTCTTTCCATGTAATTGAATGGTCATATCCCCCGTCCATGTTCGAAAATGTGTTGAACATGTGAGTTGGACATTCTTACTTAAAGCAAGTTGGTGTAGGCTGATAGTATTTATTTATTGTCTTGTCTTGGTGAGCATCCTAGTATTTGTTTTTTCATTGATTAGCTGCCTCCTTGGTATCTTATAGGAACATATTTGTTAGCTCTTGCTGAATTTCTTGTTTTTTCTATGCGTATGTGATTGTTTGTTTATGTGTGTATATTATCTGGTAAAATGGTGGTGATGGGAACATGAATTTCTTAATGCACAGAATTTTCTATAACTTACCGGTTAAATTATGTGCAACTGTGATTCGCTGGTTAATTCATTTAAAAACATAGGAGAAGCCATGGCTATAGCTGTGCAACCTGCTAGAGAAATCACGACAAAGCAGAAACCTCCTACGAAGCAAAGACGGGTTGTTGTCACTGGGATGGGAGTGGCAACTCCACTTGGTCACGACCCCGATGTCTTCTATAACAATTTGCTCGAGGGTGTCAGTGGTATAAGTGAAATCGAGGCCTTTGACTGCGCTCAGTTTCCGACCGTAAGTTGTGTTTCGGATCTCTCATCTGCTGTTATCTGAACAAGTGCTTGTTCTTAGTTCTCTCATGTTCTTTCTGCAGAGAATTGCTGGAGAGATCAAATCTTTGTCAGCCGACGGATGGATTGCACCAAAACTTTCCAAGAGGATGGATAAGTTCATGCTGTATATGCTTATTGCTGGAAAGAAAGCCTTGGAAAATGGTGGAGTAACTGAAGATGTAATGGAGGAATTAGATAAAGAGAAATGTGGAGTTTTGATTGGTTCAGCAATGGGTGGTATGAAGGTAAATTCTATAGTCTATAGTTCACAACACATCTATTTATCAATGGTATATGGCACCAGCAAGACATCGGCTTGACTGTAAAACGGGATTAAGGAACAACTTCTTTGCAATGTAGTTTTTCTTTGTCTATCCGTTGATTCATATAGGTTGTTTGTGGGATGAACAGGTTTTCAACGATGCAATTGAAGCTTTGCGGATTTCATACAGGAAGATGAATCCATTTTGCATACCATTTGCTACTACAAATATGGGTTCCGCAATGCTAGCAATGGATTTGGTTAGCCTAAAATTTAGATTCTGCAATATAAAAAAATGTATCTCGATGGATGTAAAAGTTTGAACTTGGAGCTTTAAACTGATGATTTTCTTCAGGGATGGATGGGTCCTAACTATTCTATCTCCACTGCATGTGCTACAAGCAACTTTTGCATATTAAATGCAGCAAACCACATGATTAGAGGCGAAGCTGTAAGTTGAGCAAATAAAGAATTCTACTATATCATGATATAATCCGAATGTGCTATATTTGAGGTGTTTGAAACAAATTGTAGGATATGATGCTCTGTGGTGGCTCTGATGCTGCAATTATACCCATTGGTATCTCTTTCTTGCTTTCTTATTTAACACATTTTATAATCTTTCAACTTGGTACAACCAGACACCCTGTTTTATGATCTATTTATTTTTTTAATTCAGGGTTGGGAGGATTTGTCGCATGCAGAGCACTCTCTGAGAGGAATGGTGATCCTACCAAAGCTTCACGTCCATGGGATAGTGTAATGTTTCAATAACTCTTGAGAAACCGGACTTTCATTTTTCCTTTTGCGGTTGGTTTTATCTCCGTGTTGTCGAATAAAAGCAGCAAAACTGACTCTGAGAACCACATTTAAACTAGTGATAAGTGATAACTATTTTATCATTTGAATATGTAAGCAGCCTTGTTATTTTGTTAAGAAAAATGGAGTCTAGGACTGTTCTCATGCCCCATAACTCTTTTAGGTCACAACACTATGAATTAATTTATACATCTGCAAACAGTGCTTTCAACAAATTTATTGTATATTTATCAGGTGTGTGCACATAAATTTTCCGTCCAATTCCTGTGTTATTTACTTTGATAGTGATCCTAATTTTTTTGCATAGAATCGTGATGGATTTGTTATGGGGGAAGGTGCTGGGGTTCTGCTTTTAGAAGAATTGGAGCATGCTAAGGTACACTGCCGTTAACCCTACAAAGCCACTGAACCATGAGTTTTCACCTGCGGTTTGTGGTGAATTTACCGAAATGTAGATTATGATTGTTGTTTGATGGAAGATTTACCAATTTTTGGTTTTCTAATTTTGCAGAGGAGAGGTGCGACCATCTATGCAGAATTCCTAGGTGGGAGCTTCACTTGTGATGCCTATCATATGACCGAGCCACACCCTGATGGTAATAAGCCACAGCCTTTTTATTACAATTCTTTCTTTCTTAATACGTATTGTATTTCTATCTGGTATTCGATCGTAGAGCTTTTGTTTCAGCGATAAATAAGTCTTGCACAACATTTTTATGATAATAATTCTGCATAAGATAGAGTTAAGGTGAACCTTATATTGACATCTTGATCTATTGTTCTCAAATTCATTGCTAGACGACCAGTCATATTTACATTGGTCTGCTAATTCTTTTTGATGGAAGTGCTGCAAAGATAAGACTGGAACATATAATCTACATAAGCGGTAGTCGACTTTAGCCTTTTTTTAGGCACATAGGCATGTCTTTAGTGCCAAGGATGGACCTTTAAACTTAATTTCTCGCTTCTGCGGCAGCACATGCTACTGATATGAAAGATTAAACTAACATTCATCTCGTGAAATCTGAAAATAGGAGTTGGTGTCGTTCGCTGCATAGAAAAGGCCTTGGCTCAGTCCGGAGTATCTAGAGAAGATGTGAATTATATTAATGCTCATGCTACATCTACTCCATCAGGAGACGTTAAAGAGTACCAGGCTCTCCTACACTGCTTTGGCAAGAATCCTGAGGTTTTTTGTCATAATTTTCTCGAATTGTTCGATCTTTGTGTATATAACCTTTTTCCGATATTTCTGCATTGTGATTATAGATAAGATATCTGGTTATGTGCAGTTAAGAGTGAATTCCACAAAGTCAATGATTGGTCACCTACTAGGAGCTGCTGGTGCTGTGGAAGCTGTTGCAGCAGTTCAGGTGTGTGATTTAGAGATTTCTCCTTCCTTTTATGTCGGATTTAGAAAATGATTACGTGGCTGTAATTTTGTTTTTGTAGTTATTACTTTTTGTTGGTTGAGTTCTGTTCTACACCAAGAGTACCGTTGCTTTCAATATATATACTTTTTAATGTCTATGTGGTATGAAGACATCATTTGCATTTACCCATTCTATTTCCTTCTCTCTCTTTTTTCTTCATTTTCGGGATCGGAACATCAGACTAATGTCTATCCCTTGTATAGGCGATAAGGACTGGTTGGGTTCATCCAAATATCAACCTGGAAAACCCGGACAAAGAAGTGGTATGTTGCCCTTTCCCCTCGTACTTTCTTCTATGTTGCTTCCTTTAAAGTTATGCTTTGTAGAAGTTTTGCTTCGTGACATATAAATACAGCTCTAGTTTTCTTTTCTTCTTTATTTGATTCGTTTTCCATAACCCTTCACTTGTCGATCTTTTGTAATCGAACTCTTATCTTTTCGTCTCTTATCCCCTTGATTTACCAATGAGACTTACCTTATGTTTGCCAACAACTCATCTAATGCAGGACACAAATGTGCTTGTTGGACCAAAGAAAGAAAGACTGAATGTTAAGGCAGCATTGTCTAATTCTTTCGGGTTTGGCGGCCACAACTCCTCAATCATATTTGCTCCATACAACATATAGTTCAAGCATCAATTCTCCCGTGCTTTCTCATATTCGGGTTAAGGAAGGTAAGCGAATTCATTATGTCAGCAACAACTGCTGATCTATGCAATTTTCAGCAGCTATTTTGTTGGAAAACTGTTAATATGGAGGTCAGCTACATCATGCAGAGGACTCGGGAAGCCTTGTCCTGTCGACAAACATTGGTCCCGGAAAAGGGTTATCATAGGAAGTGAGGTAAAGGACCTGACTGTATGGATCTAGTTAAGGAGGAAAGATGATGTTTATTGTTCATTGTTGTGTTTTAAGATCTCATGTTTCCCTTAAAATTTAAAAGCTGCAATGGAGGATTTGGTCTTTTCGTTGATATGCGCCATTGAACCACGAGCGTTTTCGTGTTTTTGTCTATGTCTGAAACCAGAAACATTACAATCACGACATGATTTAAAAACAACAAACATTTGTAAACAAGCTAGACCAAAGCCGTTGATTATCATCATCAATTATCAAGGATTCAATTGTAGATTTATTCCAAAAACACAAATGATCAGCTGGTCCAGCCATAGCAAGAACAATATGGGGTAGAACTTCGAATCATACAAAACGAACACTTGTCTAACACCAAGAACACATATGTAAGTACTAGATGGAGGAAAGAACAAAAAAAAAAGAAACATTTAACAGAAGATTTTTACAGACTCTGAAGAATTTTCAAGGTTTCATCGATGTGTTTCTCGGGCTGAAACTGGTTGTTGTAAATGAGTTGAACCACCCCTTTTTTGTCAAGAACATAGGTCTGTCTTCCGGGCAACACTCCGAATAGATCGGCTGGAACTCCCCACTCTTTCCTCACCTTGTTGTCCTCATCACTCAGCAATGTAAATGGTAGTCTGTACTTCTGGGCAAATGACTTATCAATTGAAAAACAAAAAACTGTCAGTTTTCAAGCAATTTGATGACACATTTAACTGTTCACTTCCAGACAATATCCGAATTCGCAAAAAACGGATCGAATATTTGTGAATATCCAAATCCACACTATCCATTTACATCCCTGCATTTGACAGGTAAACCCCAGAATCCTGTGTGAGATGTTGAAGACATGGCCACTTACAGGCAGCAGCCAAGTTGTATGTTGCAGTAATTGTAAATGCAGAAATCTTACAAACAGCCAAGAATTCAATTTGCATAAACCAAATCTAAATCTTTCTATGTAAAATCTATTTTTGTAGCAACAGTTTGTATAGAAATACCTTGTGTGATGCTGTGTTATCAACACTTATTCCAATAACTTCAGCTCCTGCTTTCTTAAACTTCTCATAAGAATCTCTGAAAGCACACGCCTGCCCAAAAATTTTCATTAGTTTCATTAATGTTCTGCATCACTAATTCATCCAAAATTCAACACATTTCATTACTGAAATCAAAGGCAACAATGAGTTCCAAAAAAGATCCAAATGTAACCTGTTTGGTGCAGCTAGGGGATTCATCAGCAGGGTAGAAATAGACAACCACAGGCTTCCCTTTAAACTTGGAAAGGCTCACATTTTTCCCATCTTGATCTTTCAACGTGAAGGATGGGGGAACTGAACCTTTATTCACCTACAAAAAAAACCCAGAAAAATCATAAGCAAATCACTTGGAACAACAAAAACCCAGCAATAGAAAGCAATGTACCTTAGCAGAAATGGAGGTTTTGAAGGAGGAAAAAGAAGGGATGGGAGGAGAAGAAGAATAGGAGAACTTAAGGCCATAGAACTGAGAGTGTGATGATTTGGAGAGAATTGGGGGGCATTTAAAAGCAGAGGAGTGGGTGCTGGGAGTGTGAGAAGGGAGTAGAGAAGCCACAGTGTGGGTTGGGAGACCGAGAGAAGAAGCCATTAAAGGGGTTAAGACAGGAATGGGAAGTGGTAATAAAAATAAGAGAAAGTGGTTTTGAAAAGGAAGATAAGAGATTGTTGGTGGATGGCATTGGCTGTTTTTTTGGGTCATAGCCATAGGGGATATGGCCTATGGGGGTACTGCGTGGACAATTGCTGTCCTTAAGCCTGCCTTCATCCCACTTTCATATTACTATCTATGGAGTGTTACTTAGATGGTAATATGCATTTTCGTCCTACGTTTTATGTTTGGAGTGCGGAACTGTTTTACTCAATAATGTTATCTCTAAAGTTTAAATTCACATTCTTTTAGGAGTGTAAATGTGCAATGTACCTTACCAATACATTCAACCCTTGTTGGTATAAATTTGTACACTTTAATAGTAAAAAAACTTTAAATATTTACGTTATATTATTAACATTTTTTTCATAAACAAACATTTTATTAAGATTAATTTGCTAATAGGAATCTTTTTGTGCTTCTATTTGTGCCAACGTATTAAAAAAATAAATTTAAAGTTTAGGATTAGAGTTTAAAGAACTTGCGTATTGTGTATTTTAAGAGTTTAGGGTTTAAGATTTAGAATTTAATATTTGAGTTTAAAATTTATATTTTTAACGTTGAGACAAAAAAACATCAAAGGAAATAGAAAATTTTTATACTTAATTTACGGTGCGTATATAATAAACCGATTTTATCGGCCAAAAGAGAAGAAGACATGTAGACCGAAATTTCTATAAGAATAACAAAGAAAGGAAGATTTTTACAAACATGATTAAGATAATTTTGATAAAGAAAATGTTGAGTAAGTACATTTGAGTGGTTGACCAAATTGTTATCTTTATTTTTTTTGTATTCATTTATACCATAGGTTTTAGATCTATTAAGAAGACTCTCATTTCCCCTCCTAGAGTTATCACTTGATGCCTTCCGCTCCCCTCTAGATAGAATTAAGATTAAATTTAAAATATGTCAAAAATAAAGAAATTGTTCAACCAATAATTAATTGGTTTATAAGATGAGATATTTTTTAAATAAGATTAGATATTTAAATAATAATATTATACATTGGACTCATTAATTTTTTTAAAAAATCATATTTATAATACTTTACTTGAATTAGGTTTCGTTCGACGCCGTTGCGAGGATCCACGATTGGGTCAAAAATCTGTGTTTGAAGAAAAGTTGAATTTTTTCGCTTCTTCAAACGCAGTTGTTGTGAGCAATCTCGACGAAAAAATAGCGTACGGAGGCCTCAAAAGTAACTCGTTCAGTGGAGCTTCTCCAAAAGCTGATGAAGAAGTTCTGTCGAACGGAGCCCTAGGGTCAGTTTAACATTGCTTTTGAAAAGTGCTTCTCAACTTTTGAGTTTGAGATTTAGGTGTTTATTATTGCTGTCAAAAAATATTTTTAAGAAGATAAATGATCATTTTGGACATAATATTAATATATATATATATAATTCAAATTATTTAATATTATAGTATATAATATATATCAACTTAAATTATCATAAACAGATAAAAATATTTTATTAATAAATACATATTTTTCTAACATTTGTACGTGTTCCATGAAAATATTAATAAATTAAATATGTTTATTTAAAAAAAATTGACATGAATAAATATATATTTTTAAACTAAAAATAATTTATTAATTATATAATTATGCCTTCGTAAGAAACTATAAAGTTATCAATTATAAATAAATACAATAGCAAATGAAGATTAAAATTATAATTTAACTCCTAAAAGTATTTTCTTAACTACAAAAATTAGAAAATTTAACATTTGTATTTAAGTTGAAAAGCACTTTTTTAAAAACAAATTTTCCTCTAAAAATTAGTTGTTTAGCATTGCTTCTATCTACAAAAGTATCTTTAACTCTAAAAACACTTTTAATAAACAATGCTAAACGGGCCTTTAATATACTGATGAGTCGTAACTTACAAACCCATCATTAAACTTGGGCCCAATCCTTTATATAGGGGGGCTGAATGCGTCTATTTGAAATTGCAAATCTGCACTATTAACAACTTAGAGAAAGAGGGGTTTAGGGTTTTCCAACAACAGCAAATGGAGGGATTGCAGAATTTGGTCAGCTCCTTCTCCAAGGACCCAAAATCATCTACTTCTTTCTTTCCGGACCTCCCCTACAACCTTCGTGGCGGAGGCGGAGGCGGAGCAGCTGCCTCTTCTTCCGCCTTAACTTCTTCCGATAGCGCTCGTGTTTTAGTCAACAGGCCTCCCAGGTATCCTTCCTTCATTCCAATCAACTTTACCTCCAATTATTGACAGTAATTGCTGCAATTCTTGTTTCAAATTGCAGGAGAGTTGTCTCGCTATTGACCTGTTCGAAACTCTGTGGAATTTGCTTTGTTGCTGGAATCATCATCGGTTACACTCTCAAACGACGTGTGCGGCGCTGGGCTTCCAAGCTTCTCAAACGATTAAAAGACGATTAGTGACATTATTAACTCTTTTTCGAGCCCTGTTAGATTTCGTTTTATGAAAATGGTACTAGTTTGCGTTTGCAAAGGGCCTTCATTCTTTTTTACTTATTTTCTCCCCTGGAATTTCGAGAAAATGGCACATTATCTGGCCTTTGTTTGATCTTTAATGCTCCGTGCCAAAAAAAAAGGAGTAACAAGTTTGTATTCAATGCCATATACGGTAATTTTCTTCTTATATTTACACCTGAAATTTGCTTTTATCACTTTGAATGTATTCATATCAATTATTGTGTTTATGTTTGTTTAAATTTTTAATATTGTGTTTATGTTTGTTTAAATTTTTAATATTGTGTTTATGTTTGTTTATTTAGCTTTCGCCTACATTTTCACTAATCTGTTCATCAAAATAGTGAAATTACAGTTTGAACTTTAGAATTTACCTTGTGTTTAATTTAGTCTTTATCTTACCAATACTTAAAAAAAATAAAAGGAAAATAAAAATTTAGTAAACGAGTAAATAAACGAGCTTGTAATACTCAATTGATTTACACCCTTTAACTTTGTTGGATTTGGATATGTATGCGATATGCTTAAGACCTAAATTTTAAAACCTAATTGAATTTCTATTTGATTATTTGGGTTAATGTTTTATTTAAGTATCGGACTCTATCTGGAAAAAATACTGTCAATATATTTTTAGTGTGAAGTATGGGTCTGGTTTAAGTAGAGTTTCCATAAGAAGCGAAGCATATGTAAAGAAATGAGGCCAAACTGAGAAAGGAAACATATTGTGAACTCTACAAAGCATGGTATTTGGTGGATAACATAATTTTGATGATATAGAAACTCTAATTTTATGAAAAACAGAAACCAAATTCAGCTTTTGGAATTTAAACTTTCTAATATAAAATTTCAAAAGATTTAATTTTAAAAACGAATGAATCAATAAATTTCAATTGAGTATTGAGTTCGACTCCAAGCTGTTTGCGTTGATCATATAGACAAACCCCCAGAAAGCGGGGAGCACGCGAACTTGAAAGCAAAACTGAAACGACGGCATTTCAAGTATGAGAGACTTAAAAATGCAGGCATAAGTTGGAGATGCGGGGGATCGAACCCCGTGCCTCTCGCATGCAAAGCGAGCGCTCTACCATTTGAGCTACATCCCCCATTTGATTAATATTTTAGGTTATATAAATATATAGTTTTACACGTCAACATAAAAATGAAATTCCCGCCATTATTTTTCCAACTTCAATAAAGATTAGGAACGAACGAAGCAGAACTTTTATTAGGGCTAATATACATTTGCAGGTGTAGATATTTTTTTTATAGTTCATGTCTAGTTTATGGTTCATGTTTTGGATTCGTGACTTTTCCCCAATAATATTATTTTTAAGGTTATAACCTATGTTCTCTATTTAGGAATGTAATGTGCCTTGTCATTGCACCTAACATTTATTGGTAGTGTCAATATTCATTTAAAGTTGTGTTACTCTTCCTTTTAACATATTTTTATATTATATTTATAAAAAAATTTATTTTTTTCTCCAAAATTTTGGGGTGTCATGTGACACTCCTAGTTAAAGGGTGGTTCCAACTTTCGCCTATGTATATGTGGGTACTTGATTTACGCTTAAGATTTAATTTAGTACTTAAGTTTTTTTTTGGTCTAATAAGATACTTGAACTTGTTTTTTTTGTATCAATTTGATACTTAATTTTTTGGTTTAATATGATACATGAGTTTGGCTCGTTGATTGAAATTGGTTAAAATTCAGAAGTACCTATTTGAATCAGAAAGTCATGTTCATGTACTCATTTAAACAAAAAAAAACAACTTCGTATACCCAATTAAACCAAAAGGTTCTGTTACTCTCTTCTTCCCCCTGTTCTTTTCATGTTCTTTGTAGATGTTTGTTTGTGTTTTGAATGCCAGTGGATTTTCATTAAAAAAAACTCATACACCAAATGAAACAATGTTGTGGAGTTCAGTTACCAAATATATATATATATATATATGATCCGTTTACACAGTATAAAATTCTTTAAGTTTTACACGTTTTTTGGACCGTTGGATGAGTGAAACTAGATATATATATATAAATGGGGGTGGGGGGTGATTTTTTCCTTAGACTAATTTATTACTATATAATTTTTCAAAGGACTATAGAATATCTTTCCCATTTTTAAGGACCCAAGGCTACTTCTTAGTTAGCTTTGTCCTTACCCATAAATTGGTCCTAAAGTATATTTTTTTACTACAACTTTTTATTTACTTTTTTGTCCAGATTAGGACCTAAGATTATTATTTTCAATGGTTGACATATAGTACCTAATAGAACGCCATATTACAAATGTTTAATTGAAAAATAAGTCAGAGACAAAAAAAAAATTGAGTTCATGGAGTTTATAAGTTATATTTTATGATTCAAATTTATTTGAATATTTTTTGAATATAGTCGAGTTTTCGAGTTTCTGTACAAATTTAATTGTAATTGTTTATAACCAATTTAAAGGGCTTTTTATATTCATATACGATACACATACACATTTCTTCATATTTTCACATGTGACTTACATAATATATCGGGCAGACTTGAGAGATTCGCCTCGAACTTGAAAATTGATCAACTACTTACTAAAATTTTCGAGTTTCAAGTTATTTAAATTTTCATTTTACAACTCAAACTTTATTTGCAAATTTTTCGAGTCGAGTTTATGAAATTAAATTCGATTCAAAACGAGGCACACTTTTTTTTGCGTTGAGTCAAGTTGAATAATTCGGTTTTCTCGAGTCGAGTCAAGTTTTGCTCACCCCTAACTCAAATAACTCAAAAAGTTTAGTGATTAGTATATCAATTTTCAACTTCGAGTCAAGTCTCTCAATTTTATTTAATATATGTAACACATGAAAAAAAATAGAAAGCAATATATGTGTATTGTATATGGTTATAGAAAATCATTTAAATTAGAACTAATTAGTATCATAACATTATAAATGTTTACAATTAATTTTGAACATAAAGTCAAATAATTCGACTCAAACTTCATAAACTAGACTCGAAAAAAAATTCAAATAAAGTTTAAGTTATAAAAAAAACTCTTAAACTCAATTTTTTTTATTCAACTCAACTAGATCGAATGGCCACCCACCGGTAATAAAAAAACAAAACAAACACTTCATAAATGATGAACCAAATCCCATTTATTTTGTGAATGTGGCGAATGATTACAGACGCCAACCACACCCCATGTGAGAGTTAATTATACTTCTGGTACAATGGTAACCATAATTATTGGTACACAACACATGCACTTGATACTAGTCTATGGATCAAGATTTTATTAAATCCACTTGATATGATTTAATTATTTATTTAAACCCAGCATAAAATTAAAATATATAAATCAATTTTTATTAAGTTTTCTATCGCAACTAATTATTTCATTTTCTATTCCAATTTTCAAACATGATTCGTTACAATGATATATAATGTCTTATTTGACCATCTCCTTTTATATTATTTCCCATCTAAAAAAGAGATTTTAAAAAAAAAAAACAATTAAAAAGAAAGAGAATTTTAATGAAATAAATTATTATTGTTATTATTTTAAAGGCATAATGTCAAATTTTGTTTTAATATTTGATCGAATAATTCATTTTGATTTATATTTTTCTTAACTAATCTGACTCTTAACGTTTTATTTTTGGGACAAAATGACTCATATACGGATAAAAATTATTAACTAACTAACTAACGGTAAATGACTTAAAATGACGTGATATATTTATAAGACAATGCACGCTAACATGTCAGTGTTATATAAACAAATATATTGACTTGAAATAATATATCATTCCATCAAGTTAAATTATATCAAATCAGTACCACATAACTAGTATGCATAGATCTCTTTCTTCTGTTTTTAAGGTTACATTGGGAAATTAACTTATATAATAAAACACGTGTATGATAACACATATAAAGTGTACCAAATTTATTTATAGATATTAATTAGGGAGTGATAAGGTTAGGTTATGAATTATGATTGTTTTGAAGAAAAATCACTTACCCTACTATATTTTGGTATTTTAAAATTCAAATTGATATCAAATCGGATATTAAAAATAATTAAATCGAATCGGATTCATTGATATAGATTAGTTTCCCGTGATTTTTAATTTGTGAAATGAAAATCAAATAAAATGAATGGATTGGTAAAGTCCTACATGAATAAACGACAAAAATTAATATTTTATAAAAAGTTAAAATAAAATTTGTTTTATTTATTTATTTTTATAAAATTAACAAATTGGAAGCTTAGCTCAATGGTAAAGTTGTTAAACTCTATGCAACAACAAAAAATTTGTTAGTTTTTTTTGGCTACTCATAAGGCGGTGATACATGTTACTATCTTATAAGCCAAATAAATTTTAAAAAATAATTATATATGAAGGAGAGAGAAAATAATATTAAAAAATATTTAAAAATGGCACATCATCATTGTGGTTACTTTTTTAATGGTTGATGATCAAAGTGAGAAAAAAACTTAACGTTAGAGATGTTTTAGCTGAAAAAAATAGTTTAATTACCAAAATAAAAATAAAAAACATGGATAATTTGATGACCATCACATAATTTTCTCTATTTAAATTTATGACATTTCTTGAAGAATCTAAAGATTCATCTCGCTAGACTATTAGTTAATATAATACTTTTATTTACATTTGTCATTTGGTGCTAATATTTGGATTCAAGAAAACTACGGACAATGCCAGTAAACTTGTAATGTGATGCTAATTAAATTAATTTATTTTGTTTATAATGTTATATTTTGAACCGATAATTTTATTTAAATATTTAGTATGTGATCTCACTGTACTAATGCAATTTTTAAATCGGAAATAGTTAGCATTTAGCAAAGGGCAAAGAGAGGTAAACGGAAAAAATTCAAAGGTCCGATAGAGTCGGTGAATCCAAAGAAAATTTTGGTGGCACAGACTGACGTTGTTCAATCAAACAGCAAATGTAGTTGTAAATTGTATTCATTTTAAAAACTCTGATATCTTTTGAACGAATATTCAATCTTTTTTGTATCCTCCCCATTCCCAAATTTCCTCTATTCCCCCTCTTTGGCAATGGCTCTTCTTCTTCGCGCTCTCTGCTAAATCCAATCCTCCCCACATTTTCAGGTACCACGCTTCTTCTTCTTCTTGTTTTTTCCATAAAGATTTTGATTTTGGGTAGATTTGACAAGGAATAGATAGCATTTATGTGAAAGAGACAGTTTTGTCCTGATGTTCCATTGTGGACCATGTTTTTTTTTATTTTTTCAAATGGTTTAAGGTTTCTCCGAGATAATGGAATTTGGATTGGACTTTTATAGGGTGGATTTGAAAATTTTAGCAATTGAAAATAAAAAGCTTCACTTTTCTGGTATTTTTCATTGTTAGATATGGCCATTAAAGCTTAAGTTATTGAAAATTAGGCTACCTTTAATTTTGCAGATCTGGACTCTAGAAACTAAATATTGAATTGAAGCTTTATACATATATATATGAACGCAGATTCTTTTTTTTATCGAATGTGCAGATTCAATATGCATAAAAGTTGACAATCTTTTTTTGGGGTGGGTGGGTGTGTTGATATTGTTATGTTAATTTATATGGATTTGTATTTGAGAAAAAAATATCATGAAATGTGATTTCTGGTTTAATTTCTGTATCATATAGTAATTGCAAATGTGTAATTTCTTAGCTTAATTTTTATATTCTGAATGAATATATTGGTTTGATCTAGTTGAAGGAAACGATAAAACTTTTAAAACCCAAATTTTCTTATAAAGGTTGTGATTAATTTGATTTAATCTTGGAAAATTTATGTATATGTAGTGGAGGATCCAAAACCTACAAATTCAATCCTGGGTTTCTTTTAAATATTGCAGCGAATTTAACAATGGATGACCGAGGCGGCGGCAAGGTGACTGGAATCCGGCAGATCGTTAGACTAAAGGAAATCATTCAAAAATGGCAAACTGCCACATTAGGCTCAAGGCCAAGTACTCCTCGCTCCGGAGACTGCCCTGAGAGTGTGTCGAGACCCTTAAACAAAATGCTAACAAACATTATGTATTGTGATTCTGATGAGGAAAGTTGTGCCAGTCCCGAACCACCGCCTGATGTCCCGAAGGGATATTTGGCGGTTTACGTTGGTCTGGAGCTTCGGAGGTTTATCATCCCAACAAGCTACCTTACCCATCCTGTCTTCAAGATTTTGCTGGCAAAAGCAGAGGAGGAATTCGGGTACGATCACAACGGTGGACTCACGCTCCCTTGCGAGATTGAAACCTTCAAGTATCTCCTCAAGTGCATAGAGAACCATCCTAAGGGTTACATTGTCGAGAGCACAGTTTCTGAGCAGGTGCATACTCGTCAATGATCGAGTTCATTGCTTTTCTTGTTTATCAATCAGTTCCCTAACATGAAGATTCTGTGTGTTCTTTTTTGCAGCTGGAGATCCATTAAGTAATTGTTGTGCTGGTCTTAACTGTTATCAGGAACTTTGGGGGTCAAAACAAGGTCACTTTAAATATGTAGATTTTGTTTTGTTATGTCTTTTGTGCTTTCTGTTTAATTTACAAACAATGTGGGAAAAAAATTAGTTAGAATTTTTTCAGATGCACGAAATGAATGCGACGAGGAAGGGACGATGTTTTAACCTCCCTGTCCTTATCGGAATGTGACTGGCATCTAATGTTTGATGGATAATGAAATGTTTTTATTGTTTAGAAAAACCATGAAATACGAAACCGGTGTCCCGAATTCGAGTTTTGGGAAATCCCACCTCGAATTAGGAGACACTGAGTGACCTTTCTGCTTGTATCTGTTTTTTTTTCTTAGTCGTGTTTGATATGTTATGAACAAATATCTTATGTTCTTCCGTCTGCTCGGACTTCGTTTTGCCACCTTCATGCATTTGTTCTAAGCCTTGTGAGTTGTGACCAATGCTGGATGAGATGGAACCGTGTTTCCAGCTCCATGTGCTGTTGCAGGTTTTCGTTCGTCTGGCACATGCTACTATTATAGTGCTTGAATCAGCTTTGTTGAAATGCAAGATATTGTCAATTATAGGGATTTGGTATTGCATGGCCCATTATAGGGACGATTCTTTCGATTCAATTTACTTTATTCACAACGTTAGAAATCGAACTCTGACTTTGCTTAAAGGATTCATCTTCTCATCTTGTTAGGACGACCGATGGTCAAAAACCGACTTTAATAGCAAATATAATGGTGACCAACCTAAAAATATATAGTCTTTACATGGATGACTTCTCTATGCCCTTTACACAATGCAAGCGTTTATATATTATAGTATTTTCATGTGCCATTTTGATAGCCTGCTCCAACAAAATCTTATAATTGAGCTGTCCCACTTCTGGCCTTGTTTGTTAAATCCTACTAACATTATGGCACTAGAAAGTGCTGAAGATTATTTATTGATTCATTTAGCCACCTTTCTTATAATTGCACATGATTTAGTAGATTGCTGCACTAATTCCCAATCAAGATGATTTGTTTTCAGACAGAGCATCAACTTACAAACAAAAATAACAGCCTATACAAGATTCTGTTAACTGGTTTCCCCATTAATCTCAATCAGACTTTGTCCAATTGTCTTTAATGTTCTATACAATGATATGCTCCTGAGAATTCTGTCCTGAAACAGCCTCTGGTTCCTCCAAATCAAATAGACATAGGAATTCCATGCAATGCTTTTTATAGCTGCAGCAGCAAGTTTATGGACAGGATCAATGGTGCAATCGAGTTCGGGTTTGCACCAATGTGCTGATTAGCATGTCTCCCTACCTGGATTATATACAAGGAAACTCATGGAGACCGTCTTCTTCGTGCTGCTCGTGAGCTCGAACCCTCGGTGTCTCTGCCAACTCCTTAATGGCGGTGCTTAGTCACTCGGTGTCAGTACAACGGTGCTTCTTTCTTCTCCTTCCGACTCTCCATCAGGTACAATTTGCAAGAACTAAATGATTAAACAGAGCTCTTAATTAATAACTTGGTAATTATGCTGTAAGATAATTAGCATTAATTAGTTTTACATTAGTTAAAAATATAATAATTTAAAGTATTAGTTTTGCTAAAAATATAATAATCATATAGTTTTCTTTAATGGTTAAATATTGATTTTTTATAGGGTTCATGTTCAATTCACTCACCTTATATGTTAAGGTCGTGACACAATATAACCTTTTTTTTTGAAATATGATACAATATAAGTCTTGACGAAAGTTTGACTAAATATTGGACTCCTATGCAAGAGGTTTGACAAAAATAATTATATTATTATAATAATTACGCTAATACTCGATAAACAAATTTTAAATCTTAATATAAAATTAAAATTTTCTGAATTAATTCAACTGTGTCAACCAAATCACCATAAGTGGAATGGGGAAGAAAATTAAACAATCATTATTGCTGGAATATCTATGACAAATTGTCATGAATATACAAAAATAAAATACATATTGAATTGTGTATGGGAGTAAATTAAAGGAGCTTAAGTGAATAAAAACAAAGTTAAAAACTTGTAATTAGTTGAGAAAAAATGGAATAAAATATTGAAAACAGATAATTATGGGTGTAATCTAAGGAAGGAGATCATCCCCAAAAAGGTAGAGCAGGCGATCAACGGCCCAACTGGGTTGTTCAGAGTTAGACCAAGCCAAGCTTTGAGAAGAAGCCAGTAAAGGAGCTCTGCAAAGTGGACAGGTTTTACGATTATGATCATGGTCGTCAACCCATGTGTCGATGCAATCCTGATGGAAGACGTGGCAGCAGTTGCTGAGTTCCCGGACATGGTCAGCTTGGTTGAGGTCGGACAAGCAGACGGCGCAGGTGTCGGAGACCCAGGGCATCCTTTCCTTGGCTTCTCCGAAGGTTGTGAGAACCAGGTTGTCTGAGGAAACAGAAGGAGAATCGGATGGATGATTAGCAGAGAAGAAGTAAGTGAGGTGTTTGAAATTAAAGGTGAGATTAAGGAGGCATCTCAACACTGCTAAAACAAGAGCAGTTTTGTAAAGAAGATGGGTTGGCTCCTCTAAGAAGAAACACATTGGAAACAGGGGAAAGGAAAGTGATGATTGTTGAGAAGAAAGGGAATGAGAACGGGGGATTTAAAGACTTTATATAAAGGGAGGGGAGGGGACCCCAAACATAGTGGGATGCTTTATTTGGAATAAAAGGAAGATGATTACCTCACTATTCATATGGACGGTGCTTGTGATTTTTTGGGTTCCTTTCTAACTCAATGATACGGAAGGTAGGGACTGTTTTTAGGGTTTAAGATTTAGAATTTAAATTTTGTTTGTTTACCGGCAATAATTTCTTTTATTTGTTCTTTGTTTCTTATTTTTATTTCTTTTTTTATTTTAATTTTTATTTTTTGTCAGTTGTTTGGCCTGCTCTTCATCTGTCGTTATGGCACGTTCTTTGTCTGCCTCTATGGCATGTTGATATTGAAGACATTTACAACCTAATGCATGTTACAATTGAATCTTGCCGCACAATATTGAGTGAGTTAGTTGTTCGTGGAGTTAACCAAGACATGTTCTCTCTTTTTGTTGGTTGGAGCAATTCAATAATCTGCTATCTTCTGGTGAGCACTCTAAGATTTAACTATGGTGTTAGATTTGAAGAACACTGATGAAGATTTTATGAGAAGATTTGAGTTTGCTATTCACGTTTGTATACTTTTTGTGGTTTTACGTTAATTTTTGTATTTGAGAGTACACTTATATGTATATTTCTTTTTATTATTTTAATGAAATTTGGTGTTTGATTTAAAAAAATTATTTTCTACATATTAGAAAGATTGTAGTATTGTGTTTATATTATAATACTGAATACGAATTATGTAGGGAAATATAAAGTAGGTGTTAATTAGCAAAGAGTTTAGAGTATGATTAGGGATGAAACCTGCTTTTCTTGCATGTGCTGTGCTGGGTGCAGCCTGATTCATGCTGTATTTGAAAAGCATTTTTATTAAAATTCAATGTTTAGTCATAAAAAGCGAAAGGAACCCCCCAATCATCACACATTACATACCATCCATTAAATAAATGAGCAGATTCATTATAATATAATTAGAATGTTAGGTGAAACACCAAATTAAGAAATATCAAACATTTCTGATTCCCAAAAAATTAGAAAAATACTATTAATTTTTTTAATCATGATTTAATTCTTTTAAAAAAAATTTACTTAAACCTTCAAAATTTTAAAATAAACCTCAGAAAATGTTGTCAAAATCTCTCGCTAATTCTCTATTATATATATGCAGAATCGCAGAAGATTGCTTTGCTTTTTTCTCAAAATGACACGTTAGAAAATAGAAATGGCCCCATCACACGTTAGTTTCCACAATCCCACTCGGATCCTACACATTAACTGCCGTCAACTCTGTTTCTTTAACGGTTTTTTTTATATAATCTTCGAATTTATTTTATTGAAAGATTAATCTAAATAAGATATTATAAAAATCTCATCAAATTCACTTTCTCAAACTGTTTATCCCTAAACCCTAAACTCTATCGTTTATCTTTATTTTTTCATTTATACAAAAAGAAATTATCTTATTCACAATAACACGATTTAAATATCGACCAAATTAATAGAATATTTGTTTTAACATTGAAAAAAAAAAGAAACGGAGAAAATTACACCGGGTAGCCGAAAAGCTGTGGCATGCAAATCGAAGAATAAGGTGAGCTTGTCATTCTTTTTTTCGCCGCATCCATTAAATGAAGTAAAAGAAATTTAAAAAAAAAAGCCTTATCCATTCTTACAGCACCCAGCAAACATTTTTTGACCCTGTTTTAAGCCGAGGTTGATTCAATCAAAAAAGGCCAAGAAAAAAGAGAGTAGCTTTTGAAAATTTTACATTTATGTCTTTCCACTAAAGTTAATGGCCAAATTCAGTGGATAAATTTGCAAACAAAGGAATATATTTATATTATCAACGTTTATCATAAAGATGAAAAAGCTAAACATATCTTATCTTTACCAACAAGTAAAAGGCAGGTCAATGTTATCGTTTACCAGCTCACAATTTGTTCCCTGAACCTAGTATAAGTTAAAGTTCACAAACAATGAACTGAATTTTTTAAATAAAAAAGTTCAAATAAATCTCAGTTTTGTTAATGTAAAGAACAGAGGCTGATGACACATTTTGACCTTACTAAAACGGCCTAGTTCGTCAATCGAAACACAGTAACATACCGAACGAGTTTGGCTTTTTAATAGCAACTTTTATTGCATCACGACAGCATTCTTATTGTTGATCAGATATAAAGGGGAAAACAACACATATCGATTGAGACACTATGTCCGGAAGTCTGTTTGACAGTTTGTCTACCCGCTACAGTACAAACACTACCAGCACTAAGCTGAAGATGGGATGAAGCATTATATCAATAATTTGGTATGAAGTTGACTGCTCAAGCTCGAGTTTGTCGGTTGTCTTAGTAAAATATGCAGTTGTCTTCAGATTCTATTGTCTAGTTGGTTTCACGCTGCTCGCCCTCTTTCATCTTCGTTTGCATCTTGTATTGCAAAGTGACGGGTGCACAATCCAATGGTGTTTCTCCTGGAATTGATGTGGTTCAGAAGAGAAAAGAATAATCACGGAGACGAAGAGATTCATACATACAAATCTGAGTTGGACATGCTACCAACTAAAATCAGCAATGAAAAGGATGGAGAGTTCTCAATTATTGACTTCTATGAATCCCCACGGCATTCAACAAAGCTATACCATGAGTTACTTCTTTTCTGCTAATTTGTAGATTTTAAATATGTCTATCTACCTTGAGTTACTTCAATTTGTAGATAGACATATTTAAAATCAGGAATGCTACAAAACTCGTAATACATTCAATTACCTTGTGCATTCTTGTAGTCCATGCTTGCTCCATAGTCCATGAGGGCAAATACTATATCAGTTCTATTGAACAATGCCGCCTACACCAAGTTAATACTGTCATCAGCGTAATAAATTTGGAAAGAAATGGAAAAGAAATTATGCATCCAATCAGCCAGCCTTCATGAACACATACAAACGATTGGAGTCACATGCAACGAACTATAAACATGAGAGAGAGAGAGAACAATACCAGATGCAGTAAAGATAATCCTTGCTTGTCACGGTAATTTGCATCTACACCCTGCACATGTAATCATACTTAGAAATTCATTCTATTTGAACTTTGGAATAAAATCATCACATACCTCGCTTAGAAGCTTTTTGGCTGCAGCAGTATCACCATTCTTTATAGCTTCTCTTAAACCCTGAGTACAGTGTGTGCAGAGGAACATAATTCAAAAAAGAGAGAAAAATACTATAAAAATTGAATGCATAGATAATACTTCATTAAAGAGTTCTACTTCTACCTCTCCATTTACACCATAATCCATCTGAGGTTTATCTGCAGCAGTACCATTTGTCACCAGAGAAGGATTGAAAACGGAACTGCAAAGATGTAAACCATATCTAAATATCTAAAAGAGCGGAGTAAAACAGAAAGCAAATTAGCCACCAAAGGAGGCTAGAGACTTAAAAATCAAGATGGCAGGAAAAGTGGAAATACTGAAGGTTCTTCTCACAATTACCCCCCCCCCCCCCCCCACATTAAAATTCATTCTAGTAACTTCTATCAGAAAGTTGAGTACAAACAAAAAAGCAACATCAAGAGAGAAGAAGCTGATTTCAGTGTTCTGTGCCTCAAATCATAAGGCCACAAGTTTACTAGAATCCAGCTTCAGGTTACAAGAATAGGCCAGAAAGTGTTACGATTTCCATGCTCAAATCCCACACAAATAATATATTAAACCATTTGAAATAAAACAGCATGTGATGTTTTATAACCGTAAGTTTTCTAGAGTACTTGGTACTTACCGCCATAACTTTCTTATTGTTTCTTTGAATTAATTAAAACATCTAGAGGTTTTAGAACCCTAAGTTTTCTAGAGTTCCATCTTCTTTCCTATTCGTTTTTCGGTCATAATTCTGTTGTTTTATAGCTGATTTTCTTGTAAATAATATTATGTTTGGAAAGAGTGAAGAACAAAGATTGAATACAAAAACTACAGAATAGCATACCTAGATTTACTGTTTGAAGTGGAGCCTCTGCTCTTGGGAACAGCATCAGCCTTTTTTGGTTTGGGGTTTGACGAAGCCATTGAAGATGGAGGGTTTATCTGCCATGTGAGCAAATATGGGTCCATAAGACAAGCTTGAATCAGCATGAGCTGCTGCTAAAACTACAGAATAATTCATACCTTAAGTGAAGCTCCATCTGTTGTTGGTGCTGGAGCTTCACAAATACACAACGGCATTCCACACTTGCAATTTGGAATACTTGCAACAGGCTGTTGTTTTGCAGTTGCATCAGTTTGTGAACCCACAACTGCATTAATGTCTAATCTAGAGACTTCGTCCGTAACAGAATCAACTCCACCTAAAGGAGGCTGAAGATCAGCTTTTGCAGATCTGCACTCAAATGAATTCACAAGGAAAATAATGTGAAGAAACACAACAAATATTTAGAAACAGTCTCTTAAATTGTGCTCAAATTAATAAGAAGAAAATCTATGAGTATTCAATCAAGAGACAGTTACCCTGAAGATTTATTGAAACAATCTGCACAAACTCGAACAGACGAAAGTATGCCAAATTGCGGTAAAGCCTGAATATGCAGACATGAAAAAAATACGAAAGATTCCTTAGTAAAACCTGACTTATCCAAAATTTTACAATGAGAAACGAATAGTTAACCCTTAAACAGAGGGACCGGCAGCTCGAACCATTTGATTAGATGAATGTTCGTTGCATAATGTCCTTCCACAACATCGGCAATGGTGCTGCAAAATGAAGATGTTTCATGCATTTTTCATAAGGCAATCAGTCCAACATAGAATAGATGCATACCTAATTCAAAGAGAGATTGCACACAGGAAAAGCATGTCCATTTACATTTATATTTCCTTATACCAAGAAATAAAATCACAACATTTTACAGCAACTATTCCATGACGAATAGCATACTAACATCATTTTGATTATAGCCAATATCATAAAAGATCTATAGAATTCGGTAGAACATACAAATTATGATTACACCACTTTAGATCATCATTAGCTGGGCATTGTAGTCTTGCACAACAATCTCCACAACCAGAACCAATTATGCCTTTGATAGCATACATAAAAGCTTCAACCACTTGATTCTGTTTATTGATCCCAAATTCCTCAAGTTTGAAGGAAACAACTAAGTCGCAGTTCACAAATCTGAACTTACATACCAAGATCAGGCATACACCCGATTCAATCATTCAAATTAATATAACAGTAGGTATAGCCATAAACAGGGTTATCAATACTTCCAAAGCACCAATATAACGTATCAAAAATCAAACCATAAAAAATACTTAATAAGATTCATAGAACTTTGAATCAGCAAAATAACGAAAAAGGAAACTCATATTGAGAGCGATAGATAAGTCAAACAGCTAGGATCAAAGCAAAGGAGCGCACTCCAATATAATTTAAACAATTACCTATCTATGACTGGAAATAAACCTAATCGGTAAAATTTACTTCATCGGAGGATATGTTTCACTGTTTTCATCGCATTAAATTAAAATGATCGCTCCTTAATTCGTATAAAAAAGTGAAAATTTTAAAAACAAAGTAAAAGATTTGAGAATAATAATATACCCGGCGCCTGAAAGTGTTGAAGCTACATTTGCAGACTTCGCAGCGTGCTGCTTCCTGGAAAGGCGGGGGCTCCGATGACATTTCCGATCTCTTTCTTTTCTCAGATAAAGATGCTGGGTTTTTTTTCTCCTTTCTTTTTTTGGGTATTGAGGAGATTTTGTTTTTATTTTGTCCTTTTGTTTTCGGCCAGATTTATTTTTGGTCTTTTTTTAATTTTATTTTTTCCGGACTTTATTCGACGATCGGGTTACTTATTTTCGCGAATGGTACCCGAATTTGATCCACTTACCCGCCATGTCAGTCTGTTGGAGGATGAGACCCGGAGAAAAATAAAAGGTTCAATATAAAATTTGGTATCAAATTTGTGGGGTTTTTTTTTATAAATATATATATAATATTAAACTAATTAGATAATTTTGATAATTTTTTAGATTATTATTTAAATATAATAATTTTTACATCTGATGACCTGATATTTCAACGATTAATAAAATTATATCACATAAAATAAATATCACGTTATTTTTTGATAGAAAATTAGAAATATCACGTTATTAAGGAAACCATATGATACACTAGCGTTGGAAATATTTTGTTTCTACAAGTGTCATAATTTCAGGGGTTAGGGATCTAGTTTAAAGTTTATAGTTTAGGGGATTGGGTATAGTAGCTTAGAATTTAGAGTATGTGGTTAGAATTTAGGGTTTATTGTTAGTGTATAGGGTTTGGAGGTTAGGGTTTATGTTTTAGGGTAATATGGTAGTGATTTAAGTTTTTACATATAACCCTAAATTTTAACCATAAACTCTAAATTCAAACCACGTTCCCTAAATGCTAAACACATAAACCTAAACCCCTAAATTATGAATCATAAACTGAATCTCTAACTCTTAAATTAGAGCGCTTGTTGAAATAAAACATTTTCACCGCCAGTGCATGGTATAATTACACGTTATTAAATGTTAAAATGATGATCAAATGTAATTATTATATTGATTCACACAAAAATAAATATGGATAAACCATCTAAACGGTTACTCAATTTTTTTGATGCTAATATTTTAGTCATTCAAGAAAAAATCCTTTTAATTTATCCACCGGAATTAAAGAATTTTATTATTGGTTTAAATATACATTTGATACCTAAACTATATATTTTCTTTCAAGTTTGTACTTAAAGAATTTTTATTACCGAATTAGTACCTGAACTAGATATCTTCTCCCAAGTCGGTACCTAAAAAAATTTTGCTCCCAAATTGGTAATTGAACTAGACATATTCTCCTAAATTGATACCAAAACTTATACATTTTATCAATTTTGTCATAATTCGAAACAAACCAATAAATTCAACCTTCTATATTAAAAATTATATCAATTTACTTTTTTGTTATTCTCCCAAAAATATTATAATACTTAAAATTTTGACAGTGAATTGTTGTTTTTATGATAGAATGTAGTTATTAGGGGTGAGCAAAAAACTCGGTTATTCGGTCCCGGACTCGGTCGGGCCCGATAGTTTTTTTTTTTGAAACTGGTTCCAGTAGATCGGGACTGAATCCAAAATTTAGGTCTCGGTTGCGACCGAGATTGGATTCTGATTTTCTGGACCCGGTACCCGGTGGGTATCCAATGGGACCAAGACCAGTACTGGGTACTAGTATGGTACCAAGTGACGTTGAAGAGGTTGAAAACAATTGAAAGCGCTCATTTATTTCTCCTTATCAAACTTTCTAGTGGTCTTGCTTGCAATAGATAGAGTTTTTTAGTTTTTTTCTCTTTATGTATGAATATTATGAGTATGACTCGTTTTAAGACTTCAACCTTCAAGCCTACAATATTCTGACTTTGTTATTTAATATTATTATTGATGGTTGGAAACTTTTTCCCCTGGTGCTCAAATTTTATTAATAGTAGACCAATTATCTGAGTACCCGCCGGTACTGGTACTGGTTCCCACTAGTAACGGGATCAGTTCCTTGAATCTGGGGCCCAGTCTAACCGGGACTGGTTCCAATTTTCAAGAACTGGTGGCTATCGGGACCGAGATCATTCTGGGCAAATTGGTTGGGGACCCGATCTTGCCCACCCCTAGTAGTTATCCAACTGTTACTTTGATCCGATAGACTCTCTTGGTTTGACAATATCGTAAAAATGACTAGATTGATTATTTTTAAATATAAAAAAGTTAAATTTATTGTTATTATTATTATTTAAAATTAGGACCGAACTCATAGAATGTATAAGTTATGAAGATTAAAATTGTTAACAAAAAGTATCAAAATAGTGAATGAAATTAAAGTTCGGGTACCAACCTGAGAGCAAAAGTTCTTTAGGTACTAAATTGGATGAAAAATGTCTAATTTAAGTACCAAATGCATATTCAAGCCTTTATTATTTTGTATCATCCAAGTGTTAAACCCTTAAAAGATAATTAATGATTTGGTCACCCAACTTTTAAGACATTATTGTTTCTTTTTTTTTTTAATATTTTAGCCACTAAACTATCCAATCTTTTTTAATAAATGCTTACGTGACCAATGACATAATAAAAACTCACTTTGATCAATTAAAGTAAAATTCATTTCGATTGTCTTTGAACTCTCATCAATTAACATTTCATTGCCCTAAAAAAAATAAAATACAATAAATTCTTTAGTGATCCGGATGCTATAATGAGATTGAAATAGGAATAAGCAAAGCAAAGACCACTTAAAAAAGTGCAAAGCCAAAGATTAACTATGATTCAACATGCACCAATAAGAAAAATTGCCATGAAACAACATACATTTTAATCACCATGAATATTTGAAAAGTTTATGAACTTATGGACAACTATGTTAAATAATCACTTTCGAAGACTATATTGTACATAATGAAAATTCAAAAGAAAATAAAAGTCACAAAAATCTCAAAATTATTATCTTTTAAGAGAATCAAACCTTAGTCATCCAACTTTTAACGAATTTAGATATTTGACATATAATTTCAAATTGGATAAAATGCACTATATATTATTTGATTATAGCTTTAGTAATAAACATGTCATTTTTTTATAAAAAAAACAACAATTTAGTCAATCAAAATTTTATTATAAACTTGTCACTATGCCATTAAAAATTAAACATACAATTTTTGGTATAACAATTCTAATCTCGAAAAGTTATACATTCAAATGATTTGATCATAATATAAAATGACAAGTTTGCCTTTAAAAAATTAATTTTATTTTTGTTGAAAAACTTAAAAAGAGATAAAAAATAAATTTAACTTATAAAAGTGGTTTAATTTTTCAAAGTGACAATTTAAATAAGACAATTTTAAAACACAAAAATAATATTTTTTAAGTAATAAAAATAACTAAATATATTTAACAATGCATCAAACAATTACCCTCTTGGATAAGTGGCAGGCGCTCAACCATTACGCCAACTAAGCTTCTTGCGTACGCACCACCAAATTTTATATTTAATTTATACTCTTATCATTACAAAATAAAAGTTTTGCTTGGTATGAACCATGAAGGATGGAAATATGAAAGGATGGAAATTTTGTTAATTAAATAATTAAAATTTAAAGTAAAAAGGTGGTTATGAATCTCCACTATTTGATTAACAATTTTTTCATAATTCTTCACTTTCATCCTTCGTACCAAGCAAAGCCAAAATGTTACTAGAAGGATTCATATTTGAGATTTAATATTTTAATTTTTTGACAAATTCTATTTAAACTTAATCTTATCTAGAGGGTACTTAGAGAGGAGGAGAAGGGGCTCTAGGAGAAGGAACGTAGTGTTTTTAGTGGATCTAAAACTCATTACCTAAGAAAAATTACAGAACAAAGATGAACAGCTTGACTAACTGGTCAAATTTACATGCTCAATTTAATATTTTAATTTAAAAAACTGCTAACATAAATATCAAATTTAAATTATTTCACAACTTTATTTAGGAATAAAAAATAAATCAATATTTATAAAAATTAATATCATGTCATTATAAAATTAAACTTATAATATTTACTTATAATATAATATAAATTACGAATAATATAAATATAAATAAGTTGAGTTCCCCATAGGTAGTATACCCTTACTATTTATATTTTACCCGCAGATTTTTTTATCGAGTTCTTTTTCCTCCATTAACCTTATTCGTTGCCCTTAATATTTTGGTCCGAGTTTACCACACCAATGGGAGAAATCCTTGTTCAAAATAAAAAACAGACATCATACCTCTTTTTTTAATGTCTCTAATGTTCCAATATTAAAAGTTAGTATTTATGGTTCAAAACTTAGGGTTAAAATTTAATATTAAGATTTTATGAGTTAGAATGTAGATTTAAATTTTAGGGTTTAAGTTTAAGATTTAAAATTTAAGGTTATAGCTTAAGTATTTTTATTTTTTCAGTATTGGGACATACCTAATAGCAGATGCAAATACATCCTAGGGCCCTGAATTTTTTATACTTTACATTTTTTACTTCAATCTTCTTATTTTTATGAGTCGGTCCTTAAATTTTTTTCAAAATTTATAAGTTGTACCCACTCCAAAATTTTGAGATTTCATATGTGCCCACCTTAAAAAATGTTTATGGATCCGCCATTGGGCATACCTAAGGGATCAATAGAAATAGTTTGTCCCTTTTTCGGTGTTCCTACTTATGCTCTATAATTAAAAAAACTAAATTTATGGTTTAAGGTTTGAGGTTAAAGTTAGAGTTATGATTTAAAAATTAATTTTTTTAGTGTAGAGGTATAAAAAAACTTTTAACCTCCATAAAAACACCAAAAAGAGGCAAAAAGATTTTTGTTGGCACCGAAGCCCCTGCAAACCATGTAACATGCTCGACCCAGGGACGGAGCCACAACTCCCATGGGAGGGGCTGTGGCCCCCCCGGTAGGGAGATTTTTTTTACCCTTTGATTACTTATATTTTTCTTGAAAAAATTGGGATAATTGTGAATTTGCCCCCCACCTTTCAAAATTTATGTTTTGCCCCCCTTAATTTCAAATCCTGGCTCCGTCCATGGCTCGACCAGTGTCGTGCGTTCATGGTAATATATATATATATATATATACAACACAGTGAAGAAAGTATTGGCAGAAAATTGCACAGTAATGCTAGCTGGTTGAAGCTTTAACTCATGGATAGCCCCATTTCTTGTTTGAATGCATGCAACTAATTTGCAAGCGACTGCCACTGCCACCAACAGGCAACAGCAGGCTCTTATCATGTGCCCAGAATAAAATTCAGTGATAACAAAAATGAAATATTAATGATATGATTAATAGAGAGCACTGCACTTCCCTTTGCCCTTGTATTTTCAGACATTCAGAGAGCCACTGGATTGCTCATGCTGGATTTTTATTGCCTTCAACTTGCCATTCAACACCATAAACCAAAGGTAGCTGGCTGTAATAAAAATGGGGTCCAAAAGTTTTGGTGCTAAGGCTAAGCTCACCCTTCGGGTTCTAGAACAAGAGGGTTTTGTGTGGAGTGCGATGTTGCTGCTGTGGTGGTGGTGGCAGATCTGAAGAAATCGATGGTCCCACCGCCGCCGTCACCACCCACACGGCCACACCCCCCACTTATGGCGGAAAGTGACTATACACTTAAATAGAGAGGGCTGTATTATCTGATCCAAGATGACGACCCACCATGGGCGGAGCCACCCATATTAATGGTTCAGATGACGCCCAAAATTTTTTGAGATAACTTTTTTATATAATTTATATATAAAAAATTTAAGAAATAAATAAATGATATTCATTTATAAATAATTGACACGCTTTAAATACAATTAAAAATAATGACATCTCTTAAATATTTTTTAGCTCCGCCCATGGCCTTACCCTCTCAAAATTAAATATAAGTGACAGGGGAATTCAATATTTTGTCATAATGTGAAGTGGTATATAAATTTCGAAAAATTATGTCACGCTTAACGATCACAGATGAGCACCATTAATTTAATTTAATTTATAAAGATTAAAAATATAAAGGACCCATCATATAATCATAAATTATTTAAAATTTAAAAGGTAAATTAATTAAAATATATTATTTTATTTTTAATTTTCTTTTAAACATAGAACAAAATACCTATTTACTCCTAAATTAAAAAAACCTTAATTTTTGTTCATTTAAAATTTAAGTTATCTCAATATTGAAAAATAAAATATTAGAGATATAAGAGAGAGAGAGAGTATGGTGAGAGAGAGTAGGCAGTTTAGGGGCTTTCAGGTGGAAGACCGGAATATCTCCGAGAAACAACATGGTGGTTATTGGCAGAAGGGTCATCCCCTACATCAAGCGGAGCCGGCAAGAGATGGGGTTTCTGGAAATTGGATAGTGTTCGTGGATAACTTGAGCAAGAGAATAGCTAGAGGTACACTTAGAGAGATTTTTGACTATCATGGCAGGGTTACTAAGGTTTATATCCCGTCACAGAACCGAAAACCTAAGTATAGATTCTGCACCTTCGCATTTGTTCATTTCGCCAATGAAGAAGGAATGAATAGGGCGATCAACAAGGTGCATAACACATGGATTGACGGTCGAGTGGTATCGGTTTCGAAGGCCAGGTTCCCAAAGAGCGAGGGCAAACAGCACCCGGCTGTCAGGCAACCGCCGGTCGGTCAATGGAGAGAAAAATCGAAAAATAATGTCCCTCGTGGTGCAGTAGATCGGGATGCTAGTAAAAATAACAAATGGGATGGGCGTACGTTCAAAGAAGTTCTGACTAACTCGACGAAGAATCAAGAACCGATTCGGCTCGAAAAGAATATCATAGATATTCCTCTCCCTTCAGAGATTTCGGCATGGATTCATAACTCATCAACTGGGGTTGCAAAGTCAAGTTTTGACTTAGAATTCATACAACGTGCGTTAAGGAGTGATGGTATTACAGTCAGAATCGCAAGATGGGGCAGTGCAACAAATGCTTGTTTAATAAGTTTTGGGTCGAGAGCTGAGAAAGAGGAAGTGTGGAGATGTAAAAAAAATGAACTAGGTTTCTGGTTTGACTTTCTTGAAGAAGAGGTATTACTCGACGGAAGTCCTTTTTGTTTTTACGCAATCGAACTTATAGGAGTGCCACTTTTCTGTTGGTATGATGAATTTTTTGTTAAACTGGCAAATAGATGGGGGAAGCTTATTCATATAAATGAAGAAACAAGAGAAAAGACAGATCTTTCAGCAGCAAGGTTCCTTTTACGTGTTCCTAGCATGTACGTAGTGCCGATTGGAGTTAATGGCAGAACGTTCATGGTTGTAGTAAAAATTGGTGGCCGGAACGTAGATACTTCGGATGAGGAATGTTGGGATAGTGAAAGGAACAAGGAGGCGTGTTCGCCGGAGGAATCTCCTCCCTTCAATGAAGCGGGTGACGAGGCACAGGACTTTTCACCTTCCTCCCCGTCGGATGGGTTTTCGGATCAGCCTAGGGCCCAGTGCAATCAGGAGGCTATGATTAATGTCAGTGAATATGCTAGACCCGAACAGTCTGGTACTATGAATGAAGATCTTGAAATTCCCTTGAATGTTAATTTGGCGGTGACATTCGACGACCCTTCGAAGCTGGATGAACAGTCCAAAAGTAATGCTGATTGGCTTGTGGGCCAGGTAAATACAACGGATATTCCCCAGGGGTTCCAACTTTCCGAGTCTGGGCTTAGAGGCTGCAATAATTTGGGCCCAAATATTAGCTCTAATAATATTCCCCCAAGGCCAGTTGTTTCGGTTGGATCATCCCTCGTTTCTGAATCAAATCATTTTCTCAATATTATAGTTCCAGACAGCCTTGGAAATAGCTTATGCTCTGTAACTTGCATGTCGTCTGAAAATTGTGGGTTCGATCGGCAGCAAGGCAAAAACGTCTCGCGCCAACAAATCCTCCCTTTCAATGTTTCGGCGACCATAGTAGGGGTTGAGAATTTTTTCAATACAGATGTTCGAAGGTCCATTCGAAGCAAAGCCAAGGAATCGACAGAAAACATCTTGTCAGGTCAGCCTTCATCTCCCTTTGAATCTTCTCCGAAATCAGATCACATTAGCTATATCGAGGAAGCTATGGCAGTTTGGGGTGTGAGTAACCTTTTGGGTGTGTCTTTCGTTGGGGGAAACATGCTGTAATTGATAAAGTGATACAATTGGAAAAGAGAAGTCAGGACGTTGTCAACGAGGATTAGTTGATTTTCTTTGGTTGGATATCTTGGGTTTCTATGTATGTAATGGATTGGTCAGTTATCACTTGGAACATAAGAAGATTAGGAAGAGCAGAGAAAGTTAGGGCGGTGAGAAATTTGATGAATAGGAAAAAGCCGAAAGTATTATTTTTATAGGAAACCAAGTTGAAGATTTTTAGTCCTTCGTTGTTTCGAAGACTTGGAATTCCTCAGAATTATGAAAGAGTGTTATCTCCGGCAATTGGTTCTTCGGGAGGGTTGCTAAGTGTTTGGGATCAGAATTTTCTAAACGTATCAGTAACAGTCATAAAGCAGAGATTTATTGCTATTATGGGAGGAATTCAGGGAAGTCAGCTTCATTATGGATTTCTTAATGTCTATGGTCCAGCAGTAGAAGCAGAGAGGGCAGCTTTTTCTCAGAAATTCTGGAATTCTTGAATCTTCACCGAGCAGTTTGGTGTATAGGAGGTGACTTCAACGCTTTCTTGGGCTCGGAGGAAAAAATAGGGCTCTCGGACAGTCTATATACGGTTAACCTCTTCAGAAACTTCATTCAGGATACCCAACTAGTCGATCTTCCGATGAGTGGAGGAGTGTTTACATGGTCAAATAATCGGGATCCACCTACGTTCATTAGGTTGGATCGTTTCCTGGTTGATAATCAATTTATCTTGGCCTTCCCGAATATTCTTCAGGTTCTACTGTCTAAATCTATCTCCGACCACAATCCGGTCTGTTTGGAGAATTCGATGAAATTATGTGGATCAAGACCATTTAAATTATTTAATTATCTTATGGAGGAAGATGGGTTTTCACAACTAGTTATCTCGGCTTTCTCCAACAATAAAAGGCGGGGGGACTATTCGAATCGTTGAAGGTTCTTAAAGGTGAAATTAAACAGTGGTCGAAGAATAGAAGGGGTGGTGATAAAGAACAGATTATTAGTCTGGAGGCAAAGATTGAAGCAGAAGAAAGACGTCAACAGCAGGGGATACATAGTCATATAATCCTGGATCTTAAAAAGCAGTTATGGGTGTGTCTTCGTAAAGAAGAAAGTATTTGGTTACAAAACTCACGCCTTAAATGGTTTAATGATGAGGATAGGAACACACACTACTTTTATATGGTTGCATCGAATCGTCGAAGGGCAAATTTTATCAATAACCTTGTGATCGAAGGGAAATATGTTGCAGATCAGGGGAGATTAGAAATATAACACCCCTCACCCGGATTAGGGGCAAAGAGCGTTATATTAACTTATAACAGAATCGTATTATTAGGCAGCGGAAGGGTTTACTAATTCGTGTAATATTTTTTTTGAATACAATATACATACATGGCTATCGTATACTCAACAATACACATGTATAACAACCATATCAATTCTAATCATAATACATTTATTATACCAATTCTCATTTCATAATTCTATCGACTCTAATGTGAGCTCATACTATTCGATTATCAACTTCAATCTATAATCCAAACCAATTAATTTACCATTTGCATACAAGGTAACATGTACATGTGAACCATACATTTAATTTCTAAGATTATTAACTATACTTCATTCGAATGAATTAAGCAAAATAAGCAACAATATTATCAATGCCATGTATCAATCATTCGAATATGCACACAAGGAAACCAAGTAATTCCATTCGAATACATATCACTAAATTAACACTATTCATGATTCAATTATACATACAAGCCATGAAACCTAAATTAACTTTCAAATGTCAAATTATCCCAAGTCAAAATTCATAGCATATTCAAGCATGGAAAAATCACAAACTTTAGCATTTCATTCGAATGCTTCCCTAATCAATTTCATCAATTTACGATCAAATTTCAGATTTCTTTTCTTTAATCGTTCGATTAATCGAATTAGCAAATGCCTTGGATAGTATAGTTTGATAGGTAATCAAGTCACGTATAACAGAGGTTGTGAATCAAATTCACCATGTTAAGGTACCACGTACCAATTCATATCACATGTAACATATCATAATGTCCGCAGACATTAAACAAGTAGGTACACTTACGTACCACAATATCGAGTACACTAACGTACCGATTTTCTTATTGAGCTCAGACTCTAGGCTAGCCGTACTACCTAAACAGACTGTACACACCAAGGGCTTTGCATTTAAATCTTTAATTTAATCAGATACATAATCAATCAGATTTTCAGGAATTCTTAATTAATCATTTTGATTAATTGCTTATAATTCCAATTCCAATAATACATTAACATACACGATCATATAACCGATTACATACTCAATTCGCATATTTCAGATCAGCTTTCATACAATTTCAAGCTCAGATCACAATAATCAAAGTCACATTTCATAGTTCAATACTCAATTGCACATTTCAAGCTTAATCATACATAAAATGATCATCATATAGTCATGTCGCATAATTCAATGTCATGATATTCACACATAATTAATATCACAACAACAAAAGTCAGCATTGCTAAGTTCATACACAGCAACACAATTAACAAGGAACAATTTCAGAATCAAGCATAGCAATTACCAAATTATTTAAATCTTATACACATCAACATCACATAACACAAGCACCAAATCCAATTTCCATTATTCCTTCTTCCCTTTCTAAGGTCAAATAGTTAATTAGTCAAATTTCATGCTTATTATAACTAAAAATCAGAATAAGGTAGTTGAAACTCTAATTCCAACTCTAAAGATTCGTTTCACTCACAATTCGCCGAGCTAATTCGGAATCCGTATGCCTTTCGCCCGATCCGTAGCCGATCCCGGAGCAATTTCTTCTTCGACCCTTTCGCTTCTAGGATCTAAGGCATTCAAGCCAAGCAAATAGCATTTTTTTAGAATTCAATTTATGCAATTAAAGACTGAATTTTGCATTTTTATTTAAAACAGTCCCTAAACTTTTCGGCTCAATTCGACTAGCTTCCATTTTCCTATTTTCTTTAATTAGCCCTTTAATCCTTCAAATTGACCACCAAAATTAATGAATTTCATATCTTACAGTTTATAACTCAATTTAACAATACTTCATATAATCCAATTTTGTCAATTTCATAAATCTCAAATTCAGATTTCTCTTCTTTTCATTTATGCTCATTTCTGACCATCCAGATTGATTCATTTCGTATTCCCTGTATACAGCTCCAAATCAGACACCGTTTGTTCCTAAATTCAGTTTACATACCCAATTTTAACATATCAAAAATTCAGATCAAAACCCTTAGTAGATTAATTTCTACGATTTTTCAAAGTTCACTGTCCAGCTCGAATTATTGCTGGACAGTTTTGCATGTTGCTCAATTTTATGCTTTCAGATTTTAACACAGCCATTAGAACCCTATTTTATCATTTTTATACTATTCTAAACATGTCAAAGTGAAACATATCCAAAATTCAGCATTAGACACTTGTTATAAAATTTTCTATGAATTTTCAAAGATGCATGTCATGAACTTAACAAATCTGCCAACCTAGTTACATGCATGCTCTTAATCCTTTACAACTCTTAATCCTTAAGGATTCTTATGGATTTCTATATTTTTCCAGCAACCACACTTAAGAACATCATCTTTATAATTTTCTAGACACTTCAATACATGTGATCTAATGAACTTTTTACCATAACCGAATTAAGAAGGGAATGATCTACTTACTTCCGATTTTCTTCTTAATTTTCTAGGGAATTTACACCACCATGCAAGCTCTCCTTCTTCTTCACCGAGCTCTCAACTCTCTCTCAAGTTTTCTATGTTGTATTTTTGGTGTGAAAGAGCAAATGAGGTAAGTGAGTTTAGGTTGGGGTAGCCGGCTAAGGAAAGTGGGAATGGGGAACAAATTAAATGAGATATGACCAAGGGGTCATGTCCCAACTAATTCCTCTAATTAACCCTTTAAAAATTCCACTAACTCATATATAAAGTCTTAATTATACAATGATCTCATCTTATTAATAGTGTAAATCCATATATTTTCATTTTAGCATGCAAGCCTTTTGTTTTCTTCCTTGTTTGAATTGGTCACTAGACATTTTGACCAAATTTCTATTGTACATTTATCCATATTTCGATTTGGTCCATATTGAACCAAATTTCAATTCGAAAATTTTGAAAATCAATCTAATTATTCATTTAATCATTTAATTAGACCTCTAATCTTCTAGGCTAATTTTTAGGATGTTACAAGAAATGGGTTTTTTGAGCATTTTCAAAAGGTATATAATACGTCCAACACTATTCCGGTCAAAGAGCTGAATTTAGGCTTCTCGAAGCTTTCAGAGGAACTGAGCCGCGGGCTGAAAAAGCAATTCACCGTTGAAGAGATATGGGCCGCCATCGTCTCAACAGATAGCTCCCGGGCCCCTGGCCCTAACGAATATAACATGGGCTTCTTCAAGAAGTTCTGGCCCAATTTGAAATATGAGTTAGTCAAAGTTTTCAATGATTTCTATGTCCACCGTGAATGGAATTCTGGGATTAACCACTATTTTCTCGCGTTGATACCTAAAAAGCTTGGTCCATCTTGCCCGGAGGACTTCAGGCTAATTAGCCTCGTGGGAGGAATATATAAAATCATCTCAAAAGTACTAGCTAGAAGGCTCAACTGTTGTATGGATTGCGTGGTGAGCAAATCCCAATTCGCGTTTATTCCGGGTCGAAGTATATTGGAATGCTCCCTGATAGCAAATGAAGGGATTGAGTACGTCCGAAAAATGGGATTGAAAGGATCAATTTTCAAAATAGATTTCAAAGGTGCGTATGATTCAGTCGATTGGAGATTTCTTCTCAGAGTTATGAATGAAATGGGCTTTGGAGTTCGGTGGTGTAAGTGGATTCAGATGTGCTTAGAGACGGCGTCGATTTCTGTTTTAGTGAATGGCATTCCGTCCTCACAATTCTCGCTGTCTCGTGGTCTTCGGCAGGGGTGCTCCCTCTCCCCCCTTCTATTCAACTTGGTTGGAGAAGCCTTACACCTCATGATAGAAAAGGCTGTGTCGGTTGGCTTGTTCCAAGGCTTCGCAATTGGCAGAGAAGACAACATGTTTAATTTATCACATTTACAATATGCTGATGATCTAATAATTTTTTGTGGCGCAAGTATTGGGGAAATCAGAAATGTCAAGAGAACGCTGAGGATTTTCGAGTTGGCCGCTGTGCTCCAACTAAATCTTAGTAAAAGTCAATTGTATGGAATTAATGTGAATGATATTACTATGTCTAATTGGGCGTTGCAAATTGGCTGCCGTAGTGAACAACTTCCCTCCCAATATCTGGGCCTCCCCTTGGTGCGAAAAGAAACTCGATGACCTTATGGGAACCAATCGTGGAAAAATTCTTTCGAACTTTAGCCTCCTGGAAAGCCAGCTGTCTTTCGTATAGTGGAAGGTTAGTACTTGTAAAATCAGTCTTGGCTGCTCTCCCAGTTTATTACCTGTCAATATTCAAAATGTCAGCTTCAATTGTTAAGAAAATCAATAGTTTGATGGCAAATTTTCTGTGGGGTTCATCGGATAACCATAATGCTATCCACTGGGTTAAATGGAGTGATGCTTGCCTCCCTCTCAACTACGGTGGGTTAGGTATTCAAAATATAGCTATTCATAATCAAGCTTTACTCGGCAAATGGGTTTGGAATTTCGCTATTAATAAAGAGAGCGAATGGAAAAAACTCATATGTAGCAAGCTAAATTATGATCCTAATGCGATTGCCCCTGGTAACAAAAAAAATACGGTTATGTTCTTGGATGTGGAAGGATATGGTGAACTCGTTCTCGACCAAGAATTTCGTGGGCAGATCGCTTGAAGACCAGCTTATTATGCATGTGGGTGATGGTAAATCGATTGTGTTCTGGATTGATCAGTGGATTGGTGAGGTTCCCTTGCATCTTGCATTCCCAAGGATATTCGCCTTATCAAGCAACAAAGAGGGTAAAGTAGCAGATTTCGGTAAGAAGTCTGAATCAGGATGGGTTTGGAATATCCCAATTCGAAGGAATCTCTTCGACTGGGAGATTGGCCAATGGAATGAACTTATGAACTGCCTTAATTCATTTTCGGATAAAGGAATTATCAAGGATTGTTTCTCATGGAAAGGAGCGAGTGAAGGGGTTTATTCGGCAAAGGCTGGCTACTTTGATATCTTGTCATCTAATCCTACATCTGCTTATTGGAAATCACTAGTCTGGAACATCAAGGTTCCCCCAAGGGTAAGCTTCTTCATCTGGCAAGCTTCCCTTGGAAAAATTCCGGTGCGCTCATTACTGGTAAGTAGAGGGATGGTAGATTTAGATTCTAGATGCCCTTTTTGCTTTGAAACACAGAAAACCCCAGCACGTCGTGGAACCTTTGGGTATATTTCGCTGCCTTCTGGAATATAAACTTGGTTATGCCAAATACCATTTCGGATATATTTCTGAATTGGGGAGAGTTTTTCCCTTCGAAGCATAAATTGTCTATCGGAGCCTTAATACCTGCTGTGGTAGTATGGTCCCTGTGGTTGCATAGAAATGAAATAATTTTTCGAAAAGGGGTGCTGGATCTGCTAAACCTGAAATTCATCACAAAGTTCAGACTGATATCGTGGTTCAAAGCAAGTCATCTTGATGTTAATGATTCTTTCGATAAAATGATGGCTAACCCGGCAATAATGGAAGAGGTGGGTGGTCGAGTTAATACGGCTGTTGTTATCAGGTGGATCCCTCCACCATTGGGTTTTATTAAACTGAATGTAGATGGTGCTTCTTCGTGGGATAGAACTGCTGGAGGGATTGGCGGCCTTGTTCGTAATTCGAAGGGATAAAGGTTACTCTCTTTCTCTGAACCTACAGGTAAAGGTCCCTCGATTCTCAATGAATTATTGGCTATTAAGGTGGGTTTGTCCAAGACCCTCGAATCTGT
The DNA here is from genome assembly GCA_030270665.1 of Hibiscus trionum. Taxonomy (NCBI): domain Eukaryota; kingdom Viridiplantae; phylum Streptophyta; class Magnoliopsida; order Malvales; family Malvaceae; genus Hibiscus; species Hibiscus trionum. The sequence continues at coordinate 32,440,887 of BSYR01000022.1, read as the reverse complement.
GGATTGCAACAATCACAGAATCATAATAGAGAGTGATTCGGAATTAGCTATAAAATGGATTGTGGCCCCCTCTGATTGCCCAGCACCTTTCAAAAGCTTGGTTTTAGAAATTGCAACTTTAGGAAATGCATTTGGGTGTATATTCAGAAAAATTCTTAGGACATGTAACATTGAGGCGGATATTTTAGCAAAATCTGGGATTGGGTAGTGGAAATATATGTTTGTATAGGGGAATAGTGGTCTAGCTCTCTGGTTTCGACCAGTAAGAGTGTTGATTGTAAAGGGTTTTCCCTACCGTTTTATTATTAATAATAGTATATGGGCACTCTTTTCCCCCTTCCGCTACCGTCTACTTCGGTGGATGGCATGATGGGGGTTTTTAACGAGGCCCCAATTCTTATAAAAAAAAAATTTAAGTTATCTCCGTCACCGCTGCCACCGCTGCCTTCTGATGTCGACGTCGTTACCTCCAAGCAATTCAACGAAACATTTTATGTTAAAAGAGAAGGCAACGAACCTGCTTACAGTCTTAAGAAGCGATTCTCTCTTTCCCAAAATCACGTTGCTTTTGTTCTTTGCCATGCTTCTCTTCATGTTCCTGTGATTTACTTTGCTCTCTTGTCGTTAAGGATCATCGTCTCTCTCGCTAACCCGCTCAGTTCGAATTTAAAAATCGCTCATTAGATTCAACTCAGTAAACCAGTTAATACTTTTGCTATTTCACAATCCTCTCATCCTTAAGAGAAAATTTTGTGGCAGCGACGAAATTTCAAATGAATAAAAATAAGGGTTTTTTACTTTAGAGGTAGATAGGTATTTTGATCTATGACTAAAAAAATAAAATTAAAATAATATATTTTGATTAATTTAATTTTAAATAATTTATAATTATACGGCAAGTTCTTTATATTTCTGATCTTTATAAATTGAATTAATTGTGCTCATCGGTGCTCGTCATTAGTGATGTTCGTCGAGCGTGATAGACTCATCCTATAAATTTCACATCAATCGGGTATATTTTAATCATACCAAAAAAGTATATATTAAAAAAATTTACACGAGTTTACGGTAAGAAATAGGTTGTAAATAAGACATTCCTCGTAAGTTTTTTTAGTTTAATTAAAAAATCAACCAATGGGATTTGCAAATATCAAATTAGAGGCTTTGTATATGTGAAAAATTTTTGTTGCGAGATTCACTCACCAAAATTAAATGAGCGATACAAATCAATTCGAATTAATCAAACTAAAATTTCTAGAAACCGAAAAAACAACAAAAAAAAAAAACAAATTCGAATAAGGTTATTTTATAGTTGAGTTTGAGATTCTAGCACTTCGAGTAAGTTACTTGGCTGAAGAATTTGAAGCCTACTTGTTAGCTTTGATTTTATAAGATTGAGTTATTATTTTCACGCGGTAATGGTAATTTTTTTCACAAACATAATTAATTTCACCTTAAAACTAAAATTTTAAACCTTAACTTTTAACCTCTAAAATATAAATTTTAATAATAAACTTTAAATTTTAAACCCTAAAAACTAAATACTTAAACTCTAAATTAAATCCACTTATAAATAAACAAATTTTCCAATGGCAGTGCATAAATTATTCACTTTTGATATAACATCATTTAAGATAAATTCTATACATTTATTCCCAAGTCATTATGTGATAATACTGTTAAAGATTTTATCAGACATTTTTAAAATATTAAACCAACAAATGGTCCTAGTGAAAAAAGGATGATGTTCATTCTAAGAGATCCGAGTTCGAACAGTTTTGTTTGCAAAGTGTATGTATGTTATCCAAAGGTTAAGAATATGAACAGATATTATCGTGTAATCACTTTATATTATTCAAATGTTTTAGTTGATTTCAAAATATTCTTGAAATATGAAATTATATTTTGTCATATTATTATTGAAAATCTTGTGAAACATTTTTCAAAGCTTTAAGAATCTAAAAAATATTCGATAAAAAAATCTAAAAAATAAGTTGATTTACAAGTTTCTAAATATTTTTGAGTTACTTAAAAGTTTTTTTTCAAAGTACTTGGAAAATGAAATTTTATTTGTAAGTCATTTTTGTTGGACATATCTTAAAAAATGGAAGTGTTACAAATGCTCAAAAACATGTTCTAAACTGATTCTTCAATGCAATAAAAGAATAGAAATCTTTTATTTTTGGTGTCTCTATTTATGTCCCCTACTAAAAATTAAGTTTAGGGTTTAAGGTTAAAGTTTATAATTAGAGTTTATGGAATTTTGGTAGAGTGTATTTTAGAGTATAAGGTTTAGGATTCAAAATTTAAATTTATAGCTTACAATTAAATTTTTTTAATGTTGTGACATAAAAAGAGTATCAAAAAGGGACAAAATTTTTTTATCCATAATAAAGTGTTTGAGTTTGAACAAAATGTTTTTAATAAGATTTTAATGAGTTTTTAACATACATTTATTCAGTGGAACAAAGATAGGGGTGAAATTTTTATCCAAGCCTTAGAATATACGTTGTTAAGTTATACATTGTCCTTGACAAATATTTGATTCTTATTAGTGAACTGAAATTTTCTTTAGCGGCAGAGAGTTAAGATAGTGAAGGTAACAATCAAAATGTTGAATTATTATAAATTGATTGTGTTCACATTTCTATTCTTCCTTCTCAATTTAGTTGAAAATGTTAGAACACCAATTTATTGGATCTGCATAATTTAGTGAAGGTAACAATAAAAATGTTGAATTATTATAAAAGTCTAATTAAATTTTTTAAAAATTTGAAGGACTTATAAAAATGTTTTTAAAAATTGAAGGTACAATGTAAAATTTCTTAAACTTTGGGGGTGCCAAAGCTTCCTGGGTCCTTGTTACCATTCACCTACACACCCACACCCACCTACCCGCGTGTGCACACATAAAGACTAGATATACAAATAGTCCCTAAAATATTTCTTATGTTAACTTTAGGTACCTGAAATATTTTCTATTATGAATTATCCGTAAAGTTACTATTATTTCCATTTTCTCACCACAATAAAAAAATTGACTTGACTCGCTCATATAAGACCACGTAACACTATCAAAGAGTGTTGTATAGCAAAATATTCTAAAAATTATAAAAATAAAAATAAAAATAAAAATTAATAAATAGAAAAATATAACTCACTTTTTTTTTGTTTTAAAAACTAAGTATAAAATATTTTTTTAAAATAAAATTATTTTTAATATATATATTTAACTTTTTATAAATATTTTGAATTATTATTATTTTTAAATTACTTACGTTTCTGCCACATGATACTATTCGAATGTCACGTTATCACCTAGGATGGGGAAAACGAGTAGAGTGAAAATAGTAACTATACAATATGTTAGGATACAAATTAAATAAAATACCTTAAAGGGTACTATTAATCTAATTTTTCAACTTCATCAACCCTGAAACCTATATAAACTTAAAAAAAATCAAACATAGAAGAGAGTTTTCTCTCTAGCAGCATAGTCTTCTTCTTCCTTTATGTTTTTTATTGTTTTTTTTTTGTTTGTAGCCAGTAATATTAGTTTTAGTGTTGGTTGCTGACGGTTGGGATTTAATATTTTCTTTGTTTTTTTTTGTTTTTCACCGTTTGTCTTATATATATATATATTTAGTTTTGAATAAATATACTGCCTTTGTGGCACACTTTACTGTATTTTTCAGTATATTTTTCTTTATTTTTTAACACATTTTTTTTCTTTACCGGTCGTTTGATTGTCTTTTCATTTAATTTTTCTATTATAATTGAATTTGACGTCGCCATGACTGATTAAAATGACGCTCTTTTGGTTATCTTATTGATCTCTTTATTTTGGACACTCGAATTGAATTTGAATACACGCTCACAATCACTGTTTCTTGTTCGCGATTGAGTTGTGGTAATGATCGTGTTGTAATATGCGTTTTTGTGTTGTTTGTTGATGGTTTTACCGTTCATTGTCGATCTTTAGTGATATTTGTATCTATCTTTTATTTTGAATATTTGGACTGATTTTTACCTTTTTCTTGTATGACTTTGTTATGATCTCGAGGTGCTGGTTTATTATTTCAATGGTTATAGAAATGTTCGAATTAAGTGTTTTTATTTACCGAGATATAAATGTTTATTATAATTTTAGATACATTCTCGTTGAATAAAAATAACATATTTCAATTTTAAAAAAATAGCTTAAAGGGTAAAAATAAGTAGAAACATAAACGGGATGAATTCACAAGTAAGTCAATCAATTATATAAACTAATTTAATTGAATTAGACAACTAAACTTAAACTTATATAATGACATTTGATCCAGTCCTAACAAATTTTCGAACAACAAATTTATAATTTAACCTCAAACTTTTCATTTATCTAGTTGAAGTTGATAATCTTTTATGAATTATGTTGGAATTTCGTAAAAACATTCCTAATGAACTACTTTTTTTAACAACCGGGAAGAGGATAGGAAAACAGTGGATTGAACCGGGGATGGTGCAGGCTTTTTATCGACGGTGGGCAGCTGCCATGCCAAGTTGTTGTCCCTTTCCGTTCACTCCCACGTGGCAACCTGATTCTGATTGGCTCATCGAAGCTTTTACCACGTGGCGTCCCTTTGTCAGTCGTAAATGGATTTGATTACAGCCGTTGATTATGACCCATCGCATCATGTGCCTCAATCCTTGCAGGCGGTCCCTGCAATTGGTTAATCAATGGACGGTAACAAAACAAAACCCATATAAATATTCATAAATTTATATCAAGTATTTTTTACTAGGATTTATATAAATATACTTTTTTAAACGTGATTATGATGTGATAAATTGAATTAATATTTTAATATATATAACTAAACTTTTACATTAGGCTAATTATACCATGTAGAAATATTTTTTTTACAAATGTTTAGTTTTAGGATTTAATTTAGAGTTTAAAGTGTATGAGTTTAGGTGTAAGAGTTTAGAATTTAGGGTTGTGGTTAGAATTTAGGGTGTATAAGTTAAAACTTAAATCTCTAACATATTACCCTAAACCTTAAACCTTAAATTTTGAACCTTTACACCTAAACTCCTAAAATCTAAACCATAAACTAAATCTCTAAACCTTAAAACTAAGATATTTGTATTTTTTTATTTCTAACACCAATACATGAAATATTTTTCCGAAAATATTATATCTTTGTAATTAACTTAATCGATTGATTGAACATTACCGCGATTAATATTAATATTATATTTAAAAAGTTATAAATTCAGTACATTTAAATTTAATTGTTTTATTTAAGAATTACCAGACTAAGAGTAAAATGATATTTTACTTTTTACTCTAAACTTATTTTTGGATATAATGTAATTACAAGATAGACATAAAATAAAATAAATTTTTTTTATATTTGACTGAATAGTCCATATTCTTTTTTTGAAACACTTTGATTCTCAACGTTTTATTTTGAGTCAGAATGACCCCTCAATAGATGAAAATCGTTAGTTAACTAATGGTAAACACCTTAAAATGACATGATAATCCTACATGACATCATACATTGAGTGATTAAGGTGCATGTGAGCGATATTTCTAATGAAGGCTTGAGTTTGCTCCCTCTCAAGATCAAATTGCAGAATCGTTGTAGATGTGACAATGTTATGTTAGTGTATGATGTTCTGTAGCATTGTCACGCCATATAGAGGTGTTTGCTGTCAGTCAACTAAAGATTTTTATCCATTGAGAAACCACTTTGACTCAAAATGAAATATTGAGAATCAAGTGCTAAAAAAATATTAAAATGACTATTCAGTTAAACTTTAGTGACATTTTTGGCATTATGCCTACAAGATAATATTTTTTTTTATTTTTCTCAACTTTTTTATAACACACCTCTTGCAAACTGCTGAAACAGTCAAACTCAAATTTTCTAGAATAAACATTATCCTCATCCATCGAAACCGCTTGTTGGATTATATATATAATATTTTCAAGTTTTCTAAATTAAATCCCATTTTTATAATATGTTTATGATCATGTTTAAATTTGAGAAAACTATATTGGTGGTCCCCAAACTATTACCGTTTTTCTATTTTGGTCCCTAAATTATGTTTTTCGGCAAAATCGTCCATTCTGCTACATAATTCTCCTGTTTTGGTCCCGACGTTAAATAACTAACGGTTTTGCTGACGTGACATTTTTTAAAATATTTTTTAATCATTTTTCTCTCCTCTTAAAAATGTCACGTCAGCAAAATCGTTAGCTATTTAACGTTGGGGACCAAAACAGGAGAACTATGTAACAGAAGGGACGGTTTTACCGAAAAACATAGTTTGAGGACCAAAATAAAAAACGGTAATAGTTTAGGGACCACCGGTGTAGTTTTCCCTTTAAATTATTATCGTTGGTTAAAAGGTAATACTGATAAAAAGGTGAAAGACACAAGTAATTTAGAGGAGGGAGCAGTGGTAGTGATGTGAATGGAATCTAAAAGGCAGAGATCAGAGACATAAATGGAAGCATATGGGGTGATGGTGGGAGGTGGTGTGCTGTGCAAACCTCATTCGTTGAAACCAATCTTCTTTTCCTCATCAGAAGAAACACAAAGCCCTCTTCAATCTCACAAACCATTCGGCATATGCATCTTTATCCACTTCCCACCTACACCCCTCTGCACCATATTTGTTTGTTTATGTTTACTTACTGAATTTCCCACCAATATTAAGATTGGATTAATGTGAATTATGTTTTCTCTAGGCTTGTTTTTTACTGTTACTGGTGCCGGAAAGCTGTGAAAAAACCAGGGGTTTAGTTCAATGGATTTCATAAAACCCGCAATTTCCTTTTCAATCTGTAATGAGTATGGTATGGGGCATTTTCTGTCTTTAACTTGGTATAGTATTGGCTTTCTAAAAAGGTCCAAATTCTCTGTTTCATGATCATGTCCAACAATTTGCTTAAGCTCAACTTTTGGATTTTTCTCCCTTTGTATGCATGTATATTAGGGAAGGTTATAACAGTAGTGGGGATTCTTCTGTCAGTGTCTTGTGTTAGACTTTTGCTGACGTTTCTCATGAACTGGTCCCATGGTACTTTCAGACAATATCCTAGAATAACCCATCCTTTCATTCTATCCCCTAAATATCACTTCAATTCTCAGTAAATACCAAGAAATTACCATCCAAATCTTACTGGAAATGAAGAAAAACAGTACAGATTTTGAGAATCGAGCAAATCCTTCACTGTGATATACTATTGAAGTTCATCACACATGTATATTCAATTTCTTGTGTCATTTTTAATAATGCAGGAAACACAAGCATAAGAAACCGGTGTATTATTAAGTGAGACTAATCATTCAGGCATATGAATAGCTACAAAAATTGCTTTAAACCGTCAGTGAAGTTGTCTCCTGCATGTGTCTCAGTGAAATTTGTCCAGGTAAATTCAAATATGCTAAACAGACTGGATAAGGGGAGTCTCCTGTTTGAAGTGATTTTTGACAAGTTTCAATATTTACAAAAATAAATTTGGATATTTTTTTAATAACAATTTAAGTTCTTGTACAAAGTATAGAAACTTGTCTAAAATCGCGAAAAAATCAACCTAAAATGATATCAAAAAGTCTAACATTTTAGGTTATTGGACAATTTTTGAAACTTGCTACTTTTTAGCCGCACCCTAGGCTCTCCCGATTGTACAAGCATGAGTAGAAATTCACTAATTAACCAAATTCGTATCGAATATATATTCATATATGACAATTAATTTAAGGACTAAAGCAGGCATGTCATAAAAGGGTAACAAATGGTGAATGCCAAAGCAAGGAAAAATCCAAAAGAAATTAGAAACCCTAGACAGTCCCAAGGTAGTATTTATAACACCACCTTTGAGGCCTATTGTCTCACAAAAATATTTTTGATTGAAAGAAACAAAAGAAAGGAATGGAGATTGATAAAATGAGTGAACTCAAAGAAGAGCCTCATCTCTCCGGTGCTTATATCCGTACCCTTGTTAAACAACTGACCACTTCGAGAACCAAAAGCCCCAAGGACCCTGTCCCTGACACTGCTGGTGCTGGCCGTTCCAATGGCCAAAAAACGACCAAACTTAGCCAAGGCCTTACTGAACCACCGCAGAACCACCGAGGCAATCCACCTCAACAACATAAGAAACAGGTCAGGAGGCGGCTCCACAGCAGCAAGCCTTACCAAGAAAGGATGCTTAACATGGCTGAGGCAAGGAGAGAAATTGTGACTGCTCTCAAGTTCCATCGAGCTGCCATGAAACAAGCCAATGAACAACATCATCTTTCATCTCCACCAAGTTTTGAAGATGAACCAAAGACAAAGTCCAGGATAAATTCTGGGTTTTGCCCCTCTCCTTCAAATCCATGTTCTTGGCCTGTTTCTGCAACTCCTTTCCCATCAACTGACACTTTGGACTTCACCCTACCAAACCAAACCTTAGGCCTAAGCCTAAACTTCCAAGATTTCAACAACATAGAAACCAACCTTTATCATAACAGCAACAACTCATCCTCATCTCCATATGTAACACAACAAGTTCCTTCGGTTACCAGTGGGGAAGGCCATCATCAAGCCATGGAGGACGAGGGAATAACAGGGATGAGATCATTAGGAGAGCAGCATCAAATGGAGTGGAATGACACTGTGGATTTGGTAACATCAGCATGGTGGTTAAACTTCATGAAGACTATGGAGCTTGGGGTGCCTGAACCCAAACCTGAAGAAGATGAACATGGCTTCCAACCGTTTGATCAAATTATGGAATTCCCTGCCTGGTTGAAATCGAATGACACCGGCTTGCAGCACCATTTCAATGATGTTTGCCCGGATGACTACTTCCAGGTTCCTGCACTACCTTGGTAAGAATCCATTTTTTTTCTCTTTCTTTTGTGGCATAAAATTTCAACCAATTTCAGTGCACTGATTTTGTGTCACTGTGATTCAAACAGCATGGACATTGGAGAAATTGAAGGAATGGATGATGTGGAGTGGCTGGCTTGATCCAAGGATTTTGGTTATTGTTTTTAATTTAATCAAATCTCTGGCAATTTTTGCACTTTAATTATGTCCATTTCCCCCTTTATTTTACTAATACTATTTTGGAAATCCTATATATAATCTAATAAAAAGGCTTGCAAATATAGGAATGAGGCAGGCCATTTAGGAATTGAAAATAAACAATATCAAGTAGAGAGGAGTTTGCTTGTTCCTCTACCAGTTTTCCAATATTCAAGCATTTTATTTTGGATATTCTCCCCTTCTAATTTTGATGTTATTTAGGCTCTTATTTTCGGTCTAATTATCTGCACGATACATATTCCTATGGTATGATGATTTAAGTAAATGAAAAATCTTAAAAATTAGGCATTTCACATTAAATGCAAGATGAACATTCGGTTGAGTTGAGTCAAAATTTTTTGAGTTAGTTGAGTTGATGAGGCTTATTTTATAACTCAAACTTTATTTCAATTTTTTTTAAGTCAAGTTTATGAAATGTAAGTCGAGTTGTTTGAGTTTCTGCTCAAATTTAATAGAATCATTTATAATATTATGATACTAATTGGTTTCAATTTAAACAACTTTCTATAACCATATACGATATACATATACATATACACTGATATTTTTTTCATATGTGATATACATATACCAGGCACAATTGAGGTACTCGACTCGAAATTGAAAAATTATCAAATAATTATTAAAATTTTGAGTTATCCGAAATTTCATTTTACAACTAAAACTTTATTTCAAATTTTTTTGAGTCAAGTCGAATTTATGAAATTACCATTCAAGTCGAGTTTTTCTGCGTCAGGTTAAGTCAATAAATTATGTTTTTCGAGTCTAGTTGAGTTTTGCTCACCTCTATTAAAACGATTTGCATCCAAGAAAAAAATATTTCGACTCAAAATTAAAACAAGGTTAGAGTATAAAAAATGAAATCAACATGGAAGGGGATCCCTCCACCATTCGCTTTCCCAACTTTACAAGTTGGAAGTTCAGATATAGAGTGTATAGAATAAATTAGAATTGATCTTATAATTGTAGATCCATTAAGGTGATTGTTGGTTCAATTTAAAGTAATTAAGTTATCTAGTGTGATTGAACTCAACGAGTGATATCAGTGAAAAAGAGTATGTTATTTATTTTAAGAGGCTCGAGTTAAATATATTTTGTTTGAGTTCGATTTGGCTTAAAAGATCACTTGCTCAGAATTATCAAGCTCGAATCAAACTTAAAATAAAAAATTAGAGCTGAAACTTGAGCTCGAAAAGTTAAAAAAAATTAATTCAACTTTTTATTAAAAAACCAGTCCATTAAAGTAAAAAAAATAGAGTGGTGGTTGTTTTTTATATTTTAATTTTGGGTTTTTATAATCCCAATTGTGATATTCATTATTGCTATTTAAAAAAAATAAAAGTAAAGATTATGAATAATATATTTTAAAAAATTAAAAAAATTAATACATTATTTTTTCAGGTAGTTTACGAACTTTTTGAATCGGGTATCAAATAATTTGTCTACGCTCGTTAAAAGCTTGAGGTGAATTCGAGCTTAAATTAAGTTTAATCAAATTAAATATTACCTGAACGTTGATCAAATCAAATTTAAATAACTTGATATCTGTATGTTGACCGCTCTAATTCACACTTTTCTATTTTCCTTTTAGACGTGCATTGACCCAACTTCTAAAAATTAGGTTTCAATATCAATTTATTTCTCATTTTTTAATTACAAAATTGCGTAATGGGCAGGCATTGACTTTTACGGGTTGGTCATTATGGGCCCCCAATCCAATAGTCTAACAAAAGAAATTACCTATATCATTTCCGATTGGTCAATCATAATTTCTCATCAAATTTATTATTGTGAAATTCATATCATTCAAAAGATCTTATGAATTGTGATTTACGTAATATTAATTTTTGATTTGCTTAGTATCAAATTCATAAATTAGTTTATAATTAATATTATAAATGAAAAAGAAATTCCCAACATTTACATAATAGACCAAGGGATTAGGTGTAGAAAGATAACGGGAACAAAACTCATCTGCCCATTCATTTTTAGTGCATTGTATAATTATCCCCCAATATATGTTTCACTTAAAAATAAAATAAGGAGTTAATTTCAGTCATTTATTTCACCCGTCCAACGATTTAAAAAAGTATAAAATTATGAGTTCTACACGTTTTTTGAATCGTTGGATGAGTGAAATGAATGACTGCGATTAACTATTTTTTCCAAGTGATAATCTTCGCATGTCGTATTGTTCACCTTAGTCATACATTTCACTCCTCCAATGATCTAAAAAGGTGTAAAATTTAAAAATTTTATATTGTGTAAAAGGATTATATCCCAAATATATATATGAAATAAGATCCAGTTACACAATGTAAGAGTTTTTAACTTTTACATGTTTTTGGGATCGTTGGATGGATGAAATAAATGACTGAGATTAGCAATGGGTTATGTGAAGATTATCACTTGGAAAAAAGTAAGGAGTTAATATCAACCACCCCTTTCACCCATCCAACGATCCAAAAAACGTGTAAAACTATGAATTTTACATTATATATATGGATAGAATATGTTTACACAATATAAGAATTTTTAAGTTTTACACGTTTTTTAGATTGTTGGCTGGGTGAAATGAATGGTTGAGATTAACAGTAGAATATGTGAAGGTTATCACATGAAAAAATGTATTGAGTTAATCTCAGTCATCCATTTCACCCATCCAACGATAAAAAAACGTGTAAAACTCGTAGTTTTACATTGTGTGTAAGTGGATCCAAACTCATATATATATAGGGTTAGGATCCACTTACACAATGTAAAAGTTTTTAAATTTTACACGTTTTTTGGATCGTTAGATGAAAGAAATGGATGGCTGAGATTAACTCATTATATTTTTTTAAGTGATAATCTTCACATATTCTATTATTAATCTCAGTCATCCATTTCACTTGTCTAACGATCCAAAAAAACATATAAAATTTAAAAACTTGTATACCGTGTAACCAGATCTTATCATATATATATATATATATATATTGGACCACGGGCTTTAGGAACCAAAGACCGACCTATTCCCATTATGGCATGCATTTTAGCTAAAAATGGAGTGGTTAGTTGGGCCGCCCACGTACCGAAGCCGAGGCAGGCAGGCGCCGAACATGACTCGCATGGTAACCTCTTTTAACCCGAGCAAATAACTTCTCAAACGCGTTTTAACGTACACTCTCATTTTTATTGTAAAATAAATAAATCTATTTATTTATTGAAATGCATAAAATCATGGTTTTGTTGTTTTTATTATGTTTAACTTTAAGATTTTCTTTTAAATTAATTTTTTATCTCTATTCTTATAACATTATTAATGAATTCAATTAATTAACATTTTAATTGTTTTGATAAAAAAATTACTTGGATTTTTTAAAAATCTTTTTTCAATTATTATGACAACATGTACTTTCTGTGTTGCATGGACGTTTTTAGAAGGAAAAAAAGAGCTGTGTATGTAAATTAATTGAAATTTAGATTAATTATTTGGATTAATTAATGATTTTATAAAAGAAGTATGAAGAACTATTAATTGCTCTAATAGTTAAAGGTGTTCATGCTATTTTATCTTGTGCATGTTTAAATCTTTACTGACATTTTCAAAAAAAAACTCTTTACTAATATTTTTGAAATGTAAAACCTTTCTATTAAAAAGGTACTGTTAAATGATTGATTTTTATATTGGTATCAATTTTTATAATTAAATGTAAAATAAAAATAAAGATAGACTATAAGTTTGGTCACTTTTGTTTTATTTTTGTTCAGTTTAGATCTATAATCTTAAAAATTTACGCTTCAGTCATTTACGTTACATTATATAGGGGCGGAAGATATAGGGATTAGGGACCATGGCTCCCCTATATTTTGAGAAAATAGAATTTGACCCTTTAAATTTTTTAAAAATTAATATTATGCTTCAAAATTTTAAATATTTTTAATTAAATCCCCTCATCATTTTTAAAAATTCTTATTAAATCTCTTAAAATATTAAATTTTTTATTTAAACCCTTAAATTTTTTGAAACTTTTAGTTTAAGCGTAATTTTTTTATTTTTAACTTGGCCCCAAACTCTTACCTTAAATTCTGCACTAATATTATAGATTTGTTATATTTTGATCATTGAGTAGTTAACTATTGTTGTTTCGATTGTTTTACACGTTAAAAATGTTCATTGAACTGTCGTAAGTTATCGTTCGATGGCTCCGCAACTGATTTAAACACCAATCAAGAGTCATTATTTCTTTGTCCTTTAATTCGATTTAGTTTCCCTAAACACAAATCGAAAAAGAATTTTACATCCCAAACCAAGGAGACAATGAACTGTTTTTCTTCGGCCAGAGTCTTCTCCCTATCTTTCTTCATAAAATGATTCAATCAGGAGAAGGATAATTTGGTAAAGCATTCAATTACAATAAATAGGGTAACTCGAGCGATGTAATCATCTTTGGAATTGTCATTGACCTCACCATTTAAAGGGTCAAAAGTTCACTTAAATAGGACGATAGTGATGGACTTTCAGATGATTCATTCAGAGTGGTCTATTGAGATAACGAGGATGAAGAAGAATAGGAGAGATGAGGTTTACTTGGCCTTTATGTGGCGTTAAGCTTGGGGAAGCTGATAGCTTTCCTCGTATGATATATATATATATATGAGTTAGGACACAATGTAAAATTATTTAAGTTTTACACGATTTCTAGATTGTTAGATGGGGGAATGGATGACTCATATTAACTCCTTACTCTTTTTTTTTCAAGTGATAATCTTCACATATTTACTGTTAATCTCATCCATTCGTTTCACTCATCCAAAAAACGTAAATTTTACACTGTATAAACAGATCCTCTCTTTCTCTATATATATTGGGGATGTCTAATGATAGTATCAAGTCTAGACTTGATGGATGGGACAAAATAGTTATGCTTGTCAGTCGGTAGACTTAGCTGGTGGGTCAATTAACTTTACATCTATCTTGTCGAAGTCAATATAACTTTGAGATGTGATTACTATAGAGGTATTTACTATGTCTTACTACAAAGGCCTCAGTTGACTAGTGACCATTGAATATGACTTGAGAGGTAGTTTCGAAAAATCGTCTTCGAATAACTTAGTAAACAGAGAGACGTAATGTGCAAGGATTATTTGACCGAAATTCTAATAAGTTTAAGTTCATCTTCATACTCATATCCCTTATAAGCACAAAATAACAATATTGCTCCGGGTAAAGATCACACAGCATCTCAAACTATTTTTGTTGTGACTACTTTATTCAGAATAGCGGCAAAAATGGATAAAACACTAACGACATATGTGACAACGCGAATCAAAAGCATTGAAATCGGTATCTTGGGAAAATGGTTATTCTGCTATCGTTTGATTTGTAGAAAAGATTTTTATCGGAATTTGTTTTGAATCAATATTTGTGTTTGGTTAGGAACATTTTTTTAGGTACAAAGTTAAAAATACTCTCAACATTTGATAGAATAGTCACTTTGGTTCCTATTCTTTTTTTAAGTAATTCAACTCTCAACGTTTCATTTTGAGTAGGGGTGTGCAAAATAAACCTAATCGTTAACCGGTATAACCGTTCATTTTACAGGTTAATTAACCTAACCGTTAAGGTTAAACGGTTTTGGTTAATCGAACCTCTAAAAAAGACATGAGTGTACCAACTTTAAGGTTAGATATTTTGATAGTTGTTTGGCCTGTACCTTATCCAGTAAAGTACATATTTCAATTTCTAAATTAAAATGCTACGTAGATTTGTATGTATGAGGAGTATGTGTGTGTGCATATGTAACCAGCATTCATTTAAGGTGTGATTGTTCCTTAGACAATGTAGCCAAGGCCTTGGCTTTGGTGCTGGAGCACAAAACATATTCCAATTTCTAGTAAATATATTTTTGAATGTAGGGGACTCAATAACATTTTAAGAATCCACATTAAGAATTGATGCATAAGCACCCTACCCTACCCTAATCAATCATTTTTATTTATTTATGAACTGTTAGTCTTCACATTTATCATGCATATCCATAAATATTTCTTCTAATGAAGCTATTTTCTTTTAGTGCGACTGTGTGAGGGCAATTGTTGCTTTAAATCTTCAATAGTTAGTCTTCACATTTAAATCGTCACATTTACCAATCATTTATCATTTCAACTTATTGATGTCGGTCTTGTTAAAACAATCACTGGTAATCGTGTTTTTGGCCTTCTCATGGTATAATGGAATCGCTTTTTATATGATGTACATATCTCTTGGTCAAACTTTATTCATTGATATTTACTTTAGTTATTTTGTATAAGTATGATCTTTTCTGGAGGTTAGGTTGTTGATTTCTCGTATTCAGAAAAATAGTTTTGCGTAGTCGAGCTATATAAGTGCTGCAAGAATTATTTTAGTTTTTCTTTTAAAATTTATAATATTTGCTATGTATGTTTCGCTGAAGAAAAGCGTGTCTTATAATTAACTTTCAAAATTTTCACCTATACTCTCTATTCAATTTTGCCATATAATTATTATTTTTATTTTCTTGTAGGGAGTTTTGGATGGAGGAATAGATGTTTCTCACATTGAGAAGAGGTTTGCTGGATTTAACAAAAATGGCAAGCAATTTTATCCTGAAGTTCACCGCAAATACATTTATGGTGGCCATGTTTCTTCATATATAGGGGTAAGATTTAAGAGTTTTAAGTTGTTAGAAGAAAATAATAATGGTGTTGAATTTCTTTAATTTGGTTGTATTTAGTATGTGTGTGCAAGTCTCTAATTTTATCTAGTTAACAGACTTTAATAGAAGATGAGCCAGAGAAGTATCAGTCTTATCATGTAACGCCCGTGTTTTGGGGTTAGGAGTTAGTCGGGTTGTAGTCCGAGTCAATAAAATTAATTAAAATCAATTTAACCTTAAATTGGATCTAATTGTGCTTTAAATAGTAAAGGAGGGACCAATGTTGTAAATTTACCCAAAAGAATTTTAAAGGAAGACAACTTTTAAAGAAAAGTTGTCTTCTCTTTCCCCCAATTCCCCTTCCAACGTTAAAACCCCATTCCAAAACCTCTCAAAGCTTTGTTTACTATTTTATTGTGTATCTCCTTCAATCCAAGGTGTTTTTCAAAGGTAAAAATGTTTTCTAACTCTCCTCTTCATTCTCTATCCATACATAGTCTTAGATTTTAAAGATATGAGATTTTGAAAATTAGGGTTTGATTTAAAGTTTGGGTTTTTATGGGGATTTTCATCTTGTTTTGCAAAATTGAGTTGGGTCTTTGTTTATTCATGTTAAAAGGTGCAACATATGTTAATTTGGTTGGGTTTTGTTGAAAACCCGAAGTGGGTTCTTAGAGCCATTTTTGAGATGTCAAAAACTCCATTTTTGGTGGGTTTTAGGTTGAAAACAAAGGGCTGATGGTTTAGGTATGTTAGGAGGGTGATTTGGGACCTTTTAGGGGTCATTTGGGTGTTTGGATATGGAAATTTCAGCAAGGTTTTAGGGGAGCACGAAAATTAGTATTTTGGGTGATTATGTGGATTGAGAATTTGTGGAAATTGGCTTGTGTTTGTAATGTGAGATGATGATTGAGTTTTGGCATTGAATTGTGAAGTAATGAATGTGTTTTGTTTGGCTAGAAGCAAGAGGAAGCGTTGGAGAGGCATTGGGACCGAATCCGGGTTCGTAGGGGAATTGTTTCGGTTGCTAAGGAAGGGCGGTGAGTGGTTTCAAATTTGTTTTAAAGTTTGGTTCGAGTGTGTGTGTGGAATGTGCTTGGTAGGCCATTTCTTTATTTCAAAATGTTAATTCTAGCTTTTGATTACATTAAATGCTATTGTGTTTGCCTATCTATGCTCTTGTGAAATGTGGTTAAATTGGTGCATGTATATCATGATATGTATATATGTGATGAGCATGGGATGTGGTTGATGATATGTGATGTGGTTATGAAAATCGGCACTAAATAAATTACCGGTTGTAAATGATCGATCATTAGGATTAGTGTGCACACAAATTGAGTC
The DNA here is from genome assembly GCA_030270665.1 of Hibiscus trionum. Lineage (NCBI taxonomy): Eukaryota > Viridiplantae > Streptophyta > Magnoliopsida > Malvales > Malvaceae > Hibiscus > Hibiscus trionum. The sequence continues at coordinate 32,423,785 of BSYR01000022.1, read as the reverse complement.
AAAACGTACGTGGCCTTGATGGCGTTAAGTCATCAAGGAGGAGTACGGTGATGTAATATTCCACCGGAAGCTTTTATATATTTTTACGAGATGATGAGTGGAATCTCATCCGTAGGGCATGTGGCGATGAGTGGAATCCCGCACATGCAAAGTCCGGTGATGAGTGTAATCCCACCGAGGTAATGTGATTGTTGAGGTTTAATCCGCACATCCGGATAATTAATAGTGGCCAATTAGACTTGTTCATGTATTGTGATATATGATGTTAATATGTGGTGTTGTTATATGATGATTGAGCTTGGTAGGATATGAGAAACCATATTATGCCACTTGAAAGACTAGCTAGGTCTACTCGATTACTTTATCAATGTATGATGTATGGGAGATTAGGATTTACATGCTTGAACCCTGCATTTTTGATGTTTTTCGTTTCAGAGCACCCTCACTAAGCTTATAGCTTACTGTCACACCCCGCCAAAGTGCACCAGGACCGACCGAGAAGTGCCCCCTAGATGCACTCGGGCCAACCAAGGCAAAATGAAGAGCCTTGGACGTTTTAAGGCCAAGCATGAACCAAAGAAGGATCTAGAACGGCCTAGAGAGGCCCACAACCCTCTTAAGACGTCCCTACATGAATCTAGAAGGTTCCAGGAGGTCATACACAAGTCTAGAACGATCCGGGAGGCTCTCCAAAGGTCTAGAGACGCCTAGAACGCCCTGAAAGATTCTAGAACACTCTAGAAGGTTCTCAAAGGTTCTAGAACATTCTAGAAGGACCCAGAACATCCTGGAAGCATCTAGAACATTCTAGAAGGATCTAGAATGGTTAAGAAGACCCTGGAAGACTCTGGAATGTTTGGGACTACTCTGGACACCTATGGAACATTCTAGAAGCCTATAGAAAAGTGTAGGGCTATAGGAGTAATCTAGAATACTAGAGATGTATATAGATAAGTATGGAATTCTCTAGAGATATCTAGTCATCTTAGATATTTTAGGAGGCAACATCCTAACCGTTGGATCAAATAAATCTCCACCGTCCATTCGGGAGGTTGGAGGCTATAAATAGGCTTGTATAGCTCATTTGTAAATCACCTAAGTAGCCATTCAAGCTCTCTTGTCAAGTTCTCTTGTAAGCTTCTATTGCTTAATACAAGGTAGTTTCCTTGTAAACTCGTTTGCTCCTTGTGTTTTGCCATAGCGTTACGACATCAAGGCTTACTAGCATTGTGCCGAGAGTGCTAGTGCCGCACGGATTTGAGCCTGAAAGAATAAGTCTGTGACAGTTGGTATCAGAGCAAGTTCCGATCGCTCGGGAGCATGGCCAAGACCAGCAAAACCCAAGTTGCTAGCCCGTCCGAGACCGAGGTCACGCATGACCAAGGTGGGCATGAAGTAAAGGCTGACCTTGCCGAGGGAGGGCCTCGTTCCAAATCCAAGGACATACTCTCTAGCTTGGAGTCACGCTTGACTCGCGTGGAGGAAGGCGTGTCGGGCATGGGTGCCCAAGTGGACGACCTTCAAGAGCGGATCGAAGGCCTAGAGGCGGAGGATGCCGAGATCCACACAGCCGTGAGGGCTATGAAGATCAAGCTAGAGGAGACCATGCGCGCGGAAATGGGCGAAGTACGCGACGCACTCATGGGAGAGCTCACAAAGGTACGTGAGACGTTCCAACATGAACTTATCAACGTGTATGCTCAACTAGAAGCATTGCAAGGTGACCTTGCCTTGTGCAAACGTGCTATGGCAGCCAGGCCAAGCACCACTGTGGAGGCTAGAAGGGTCGAGGTGCCCAAGCCTCAAACTTTTTCGGGGACACGCAACGCCAAAGAAGTAGACAACTTCTTGTATGGCCTGGAGCAATACCTAGAAGTCGTTGGCATCAGGGAGGATGCCTCTAGGATCCAAACTGCGACCTTGTACCTCACCGACACCGCCATGCTTTGGTGGAGGAGAAGGCGTCTCGATGTCGAGAGAGGTACGTGCACCATCTCTACCTTCAATGATTTCAAAAGGGAGCTCAAAAGACAATTCTATCCGGAGAATGCCGAGGATGAGGCAAGAGCTCGCCTTCGAAGGTTGAAGCAGTCGGGGAGCATCCAAGATTACGTGAGGGAGTTCACTAGTTTGGTGCTCGAGATCCCCGATCTGTCCGAGAAAGACTCGCTCTTCTACTTCTTAGATGGTCTCCAAAGTTGGGCCAAGACCGAGTTAAGGCGAAGGGGAGTCCAAACCCTTGCCGATGCAATAGCCGTGGCCGAGAGCCTTATCGACTACTCGAGCCACAAGAAGACCACCCCTAAGTCGAGGGTTGAGAAGGGCAGCCATGCCAAAGGTGGGGGAGACAAGGGTTATCCCAATGAGGGCCATCAGGAAGGCCACTTACCAAGGCACCGAGACTCGTCCCCTTGGAAGAGCAAGGACAAGGGTAAGTCCAAGGAATTCCAAGGTGCGAGGAAGTCACCACCGAGCAATTGCTTCAATTATGAAGAACTAATGTTTTGATATAATAATTGAAAAATGTTTTGGACTTGTAATTAAAACATTTTCAAAATTCAAACAACTTGAAATTATGCTTAGGGAAGTTTTTAAAAGGGTTTTACATGTTTTTCAAAGCCAAATTTTACAAAACTGTCCAGGCGTTTCGAAACACCTTAGGGGCCTTTCGATACGGGGATTCTAGTAGTAAAATCGTTTCGATACTCGTATCGAAACGGGCATTCCCTAGATAGGATTTTTGCCCAGCGTTTCGAAACGAGCTATGACGTTTCGATACGTCCACGTGGCATTGACCAGAACGGTCATAAACCCCATTGTTATTATGTACTATAAAGATTTGAATTATTTTTGATATAACAAAAAGGGGGAGAAATAAGTGAAAAATTAAGGGGGAGCTTTTGTCAAAAACAATTTTTCAAAGAAGTTTTGTTATATCAAAAAGGGGGAGATTGTTGAGAAATATTTTGATATAACAATTATGTGAAAAATGTTTTGGACTTGTTTAAAGATTTCAAAAATAATTCAAAAGTCCTTAAAACTTGATAAAATGTTTTGAAAAAGTTCGACTTAATACCTATATCGAACTATACTTTTAAAAGTCGACAAATGCCCAAAATACATGTTTTTAGAGGAAAGTTTCGAAACCTCAACAAAGGTTTACTTAATTTCATATCCTTAATCTCTTATTCACAATTTTAAAGTTAAAGGGGGAGAATCCCAAACAATTTTTCAAGTTGGTTTTATTATATCAAAAAGGGGGAGATTGAAGAACTAATGTTTTGATATAATAATTGAAAAATGTTTTGGACTTGTAATTAAAATATTTTCAAAATTCAAACAACTTGAAATTACGCTTAGGGATGTTTTTAAAAGGGTTTTACATGTTTTTCAAAGCCAAATTTTACAAAATTGTCCAGGCGTTTCGAAACACCTTAGGGGCGTTTCGATACGGGGATTCTAGTAGTAAAATCGTTTCGATACTCGTATCGAAACGGGCATTCCCTGGATAGGATTTTTGCCCAGCGTTTCGAAACGAGCTATGACGTTTCGATACGTCCACGTGGCATTGACCAGAACGGTCATAAACCCCATTGTTATTATGTACTATAAAGATTTGAATTATTTTTGATATAACAAAAAGGGGGAGAAATAAGTGAAAAATTAAGGGGGAGCTTTTGTCAAAAACAATTTTTCAAAGAAGTTTTGTTATATCAAAAAGGGGGAGATTGTTGAGAAATATTTTGATATAACAATTATGTGAAAAATGTTTTGGACTTGTTTAAAGATTTCAAAAATAATTCAAAAGTCCTTAAAACTTGATAAAATGTTTTGAAAAAGTTCGACTTAATACCTATATGGAACTATACTTTTAAAAGTCGACAAATGCCCAAAATACATGTTTTTAGAGGAAAGTTTCGAAACCTTAAAAAAGGTTTCGAAACCTATCTGGGCAGTAGCTAATGTTTTTGAAACCTTAGCAAAGGTTTCGAAACCTCTATGAAGGTTTCGAAACTTTGGCCCTGTAACGGCTCCAAAACATCCCCAAACGGCTATAAACGGCTAGTTTTTACAAATCCCCTCTTAAGGTTTCGAAACCTCTTTAAAGGTTTCGAAACTATTGTGCAGGTGAGCATTTAAAGCTCAACTTTAATGGCTTCCAACGGCTCCAAAACATCCCCAACGGCCATAAACGGCTAGAAACTCATTCCACACTATATAAACACCACAAGGACACTTGAAGATAAAAAGAGACAACATCCAAGCTTAATGTTCAAGAGAAATCGAGTTTAAGTCTTTATTTTCTTCATTTCTCTTGTAAATATTTGTAGAGAGTGATTTTATTGTTTTTATCCTTCACTCTTTCTTGTGAGCTTAATTCTTGTAAACACCCACCTTGTGAGGTTTATTTGTTTACACAAACACCCTTGTAAAAGGAGAGGTTCTAGTTTAGCCTTGAGAGAAAAACTAGAGTGGTTCTATCTTAGCCATTGAAAAGATAGGGTTGTAAGGTTATCCCTTTGGCCTCAAAAGGAAGAATTCATTGTTGAGTGAATTGGGAAATCCTTAGTGGTGTGCTAAGGTAGTGGATGTAGACTCGGTTGAGTAGTCGAACCACTCTAAAATCATCGTGCAAATTGTCTACCTTTATTTCGGTTTTAGCCAATTCAACCACCAAACATTTACAACCCTCCTTGACGGTTTCGGTGATCGATTCGAGCGTGCCTAAAAACCCAACAATTGGTATCAGAGCCTCGTCTTCATCGAAGGACTAACATCCGGGAGTAAAGATCCAACGCTCGTAGTCCACCGTTCAAGAAAATGGTAAGCGGTTCTACAATGATTTCATTTGAAGAAGGCCGCTCTATCATGTGTCCTCCTCTCTTCAAAGGAGAAGGTTACTTCCAATGGAGCAACATCATGAAATATTTCATCCAAGGATTCAACCTCGACATTTGGATGATTATCAAAGATGGACATTTGGAAGCTCCTAAGAAGAAGAAGAAAATGAGTGCCAAAGACACAAAGAAGGACCATCTCAATGCAAAGGCTATGCACATTCTTCTTTGTGCCCTAAGTGAAGAGATTTCCAAGAAGATCTCCCCATCCAAAAGTGCCAAAGAAATTTGGGAGAAGCTTGAGAAATTATATGGGAAAGAAGAGAAGAAAGATGATGCTTCATCATGTGCAATCCTCCTCTCAACACCAAAGGTGGATGGTGTTTTGGCTCTCGATGAGCCCAAGGTATCTTCCAACTCTAATGATCCAAATGCATATTCATTTGATGAGTTACAAGATGCTTTCAATGAATTATATTTGGAATTTGAGACCATGAATTCCAAATTTAAGAAAATGATTTCTAAACTTGAATTTGAAAATGATTTTCTTTTGAAAACAAAATTAGATTTTGAAAAAGAAAATGAGATTTTGAAAAATGATTTAGAGTTTTCAAAAACAAGCAATGGAATTTTAGAAAAAGAAAATCTTGATTTGAAAGTTAAGCTTGAAAGCTTAGCAAAAGAAAAAGAAATTATTTTTAATAATTCATCTCATCTCATAATGACAAAATGCTCACATTGTCATTATCATGGTCATTCCTTGCATACTTGTCCTATAAAGAAGAAAAAATCTTATAGGATTAGACAAGTATGGGTTCCTAAGGGAACTAGAGACATTGAGATTAATGTTAATGGATCCAAAGCAATTTGGATACCAAAATCCAAGTAAATGTCTCTTGTAGGTGTGTTGGAGCAAAGGCAAGAAAAACAAGAATCTCATATGCTCTAGTCACACATGTGAAGAAGATGGGTAACCTCTAATCTTAATGTATTTGATTTTAAATCATTCGGTTGCCTATGTTGATGATAAATGTTCATGCATCTTTGCTTATTTATATTTATAAGTGCATAACATTTTATGATTCTTTATGCATATGAATCACATTGTTTCATTCATATGTTTGCATAAAGTTTTAAAGTCTTGGATAAATTGAATTTCACGTGTTTTAAATTGATTTGATTCAATGGTGAAATTCAATCTCTTAAGTGTCAAGTTTTGAGCTAAAAATTTAATGTGATGCTTTGAGTAAGGGGGAGCCAATTTTTTTTAAAACCAAAATTTTAAGTGTGTCAATTTTTTTTTGCCTCCTATGTTATTTTGAACTTAATGTTTTAAATTCTTTTTGATATAACAAAAAGGGGGAGAAATGGTTTGAAAAATTGAATTTCCAAATGAAATAGGGGGAGCTTTACTTAATTTCATATCCTTAATCTCTTATTCACAATTTTAAAGTTAAAGGGGGAGAATCCCAAACAATTTTTCAAGTTGGTTTTATTATATCAAAAAAGGGGAGATTGAAGAACTAATGTTTTGATATAATAATTGAAAAATGTTTTGGACTTGTAATTAAAACATTTTCAAAATTCAAACAACTTGAAATTATGCTTAGGGAAGTTTTTAAAAGGGTTTTACATGTTTTTCAAAGCCAAATTTTACAAAACTGTCCAGGCTTTTCGAAACACCTTAGGGGCGTTTTGATACGGGGATTCTAGTAGTAAAATCGTTTCGATACTCGTATCGAAACGGGCATTCCCTGGATAGGATTTTTGCCCAGCGTTTCGAAACGAGCTATGACGTTTCGATACGTCCACGTGGCATTGACCAGAACGGTCATAAACCCCATTGTTATTATGTACTATAAAGATTTGAATTATTTTTGATATAACAAAAAGGGGGAGAAATAAGTGAAAAATTAAGGGGGAGCTTTTGTCAAAAACAATTTTTCAAAGAAGTTTTGTTATATCAAAAATGGGGAGATTGTTGAGAAATATTTTGATATAACAATTATGTGAAAAATGTTTTGGACTTGTTTAAAGATTTCAAAAATAATTCAAAAGTCCTTAAAACTTGATAAAATGTTTTGGAAAAGTTCGACTTAATACCTATATCGAACTATACTTTTAAAAGTCGACAAATGCCCAAAATACATGTTTTTAGAGGAAAGTTTCGAAACCTCAACAAAGGTTTCGAAACCTCAACAAAGGTTTCGAAACCTATCTGGGCAGTAGCTAATGTTTTTGAAACCTTAGCAAAGGTTTCAAAACCTCTATAAAGGTTTCGAAACCTTGGCACAAAGGTTTCGAAACCTCTATGAAGGTTTCGAAACTTTGGCCCTGTAACGGCTCCAAAACATCCCCAAACGGCTATAAACGGCTAGTTTTTAAAAATCCCCTCTTAAGGTTTCGAAACCTCTTCAAAGGTTTCGAAACTATTGTGCAGGTGAGCATTTAAAGCTCAACTTTAATGGCTTCCAACGGCTCCAAAACATCCCCAACGGCCATAAACGGCTAGAAACTCATTCCACACTATATAAACACCACAAGGACACTTGAAGATAAAAAGAGACAACATCCAAGCTTAATGTTCAAGAGAAATCGAGTTTAAGTCTTTATTTTCTTCATTTCTCTTGTAAATATTTGTAGAGAGTGATTTTATTGTTTTTATCCTTCACTCTTTCTTGTGAGCTTAATTCTTGTAAACACCCACCTTGTGAGGTTTATTTGTTTACACAAACACCCTTGTAAAAGGAGAGTTCTAGTTTAGCCTTGAGAGAAAAACTAGAGTGGTTCTATCTTAGCCATTGAAAAGATAGGGTTGTAAGGTTATCCCTTTGGCCTCAAAAGGAAGAATTCATTGTTGAGTGAATTGGGAAATCCTTAGTGGTGTGCTAAGGTAGTGGATGTAGACTCGGTTGAGTAGTCGAACCACTCTAAAATCATCGTGCAAATTGTCTACCTTTATTTCGGTTTTAGCCAATTCAACCACCAAACATTTACAACCCTCCTTGACGGTTTCGGTGATCGATTCGAGCGTGCCTAAAAACCCAACAAATTATGATGGTGACCATTGGACGCGTGAATGCCCATAACGCCAAGCCCTTAACTCACTCCTAGCCAAGCACCGAGAAGGTAGTGACACCGATAGTGGCGACGAGGGTGCACAAATGGGATCCTTGCAACTGATTTCATCACTCCGATCGATTGACGACACCGAGAGGAACGAGGGAAGTTCCACTCATAAGAGGCATTGCGACGAAGGACTTAAGCCAAGGTCAGGGCTCGATGTGGAGCACAAGGGCGACCCATCATCTCCGAAGGCCGAGGGTAAGGCCGAGTCACAGACCAAGCTTGCACGGGGTAAGCGAGGTGGCGTCACTAAGGCTAAGTCCGCACCAAAGGCCAGCACGAGTGTGAAGTGCTACCTATGTGAAGGACCTCATGTGATGAGGTCATGTCCAATACGAAAGCGACTTGTTGCCTACATTAAGAGGGTTGATGGCAAGGCACAACCAGACATGATTACCCAGGATCGAGCTGCCAAGCCGAGGGTGAAGACGAGGGAAGCTAGGAGCCAAGGGAGGCACACCAGCAACACCCCAGCAGCTCGACCGAGACGCGACGAGGGCGTCGCGATATCATGTGGGGGAGGATGTCACACCCCGCCAAATTGCACCAGGACCGACCGAGAAGTGCCCCCTAGGTGCACTCGGGCCAACCAAGGCAAAATAAAGAGCCTTGGACGTTTTAAGGCCAAGCATGAACCAAAGAAGGATCTAGAACGGCCTAGAGAGGCCCATAACCCTCTTAAGACATCCCTACATGAATCTAGAAGGTTCCAGGAGGTCATACACAAGTCTAGAACGATCCGAGAGGCTCTCCAAAGGTCTAGAGACGCCCTGGAAGATTCTTGAACACTCTAGAAGGTTCTCAAAGGTTCTAGAACATTCTAGAAGGACCCGGAACATCTTGGAAGCATCTAGAACATCCTAGAAGCATTTAGAACATTCTAGAAGGATCTAGAATGGTTAAGAAGACCCTAGAAGACTCTGGAATGTTTGGGACTACTCTGGACACCTATGGAACATTCTAGAAGCCTATAGAAAAGTGTAGGGCTATAGGAGTAATCTAGAATACTAGAGATGTATATAGATAAGTATGGAATTCTCTAGAGATATCTAGTCATCTTAGATATTTTAGGAGGCAAGATCCTAACTGTTGGATCAAATAAATCTCCACCGTCCATTCGAGAGGTTGGAGGCTATAAATAGGCTTGTATAGCTCATTTGTAAATCACCTAAGTAGCCATTCAAGCTCTCTTGTCAAGTTCTCTTGTAAGCTTTCGTTGCTTAATACAAGGTAGTTTCCTTGTAAACTCGTTTGCTCCTTGTGTTTTGCCATAGCGTTGCGACATCAAGGCTTACTAGCATTGTGCCGAGAGTGCTAGTGCCGCACGGATTTGAGCCTGAAAGAATAAGTCCGTGACATTACGCTCTCAATGTTCAACAATGCAGATCATTAGCGTGGTGTTAGCTCGGAGCAAGGCAAGAAGGGCTTTCCAAGTTTGTGGCTCAAGTACGGTGGTTAATTTTGTAGTAGTCTAGCAATGTGGCAAGGGTTTTGTATGAGCTATGTATGACTCATTATATGTTGATGTTCTGGATTGATTATGGTTTGTAAAGCATGTGATGCTATGATGAATGTTGGTGTGTGTGGCATGCTTTAGATGTTTAGTTTGCCTTGTGTGAGTGAGTGTAAACCTCATATATGATGACTTGTGCCATTTTGGCCTTTTGAGCCCTTTTTGTATGACCTTAAATGCTAAACTTGCCTTTTGTTGGAATGTCATGTATGGATGCCTTGTTTCATGTTTGAATGCTTCCTTTGGCTCAAGTATGATTGCTTAAATGTTTGTATGTGCATAGGAGAGTCTAAAAGTGCATCTAGAGTCGTGTTTGGGGTCGTTAAGTTGGAAATTGAGGAATTGAAGAGCAGGGCGTATCGGTACGCCTAAGGGCTGTATCGATACGGTCTTGCCTGTAGAGCTCAGTTTTGGCTGGGCGTATCGATACACGGGGGTGTATCGATACGATTTTTGGTCACTGAAATTCTGAGAATTTGGGGAGTTTTTGGCGTATCGATACGGTGTTGGGGCGTATCGGTACGGGTTTATCTCGTTGACCACGAGATGTTGACTGAAGAGGGCGTATCGATACGCTCAAGGGCTGTATCGATACGGTCTTCTTCGAGTTGACCGTTTGGGTTGACCAGGTCAAGGCGTATCGATACCCTTGATTGGTGTATCGATACGGCCTGCCCTATAAGTTGAAAAATGGACTGTTTGTGCATGGCCGTGGTTCGAATGTGACTTCCTTTGATTGTTTTCCGCTGTCGTGATCACTTAGGACTTAACAATCCTCTAGACAAGATTAAAAAAATAAGGTTGCTAACCGAGGGGGAACCTTAACGGGTTTCGCTTCAGTTTTCCCCGTGTGGCCCACTCGGACCGGTCATCCGGCCAGACCGGGACGAGGGGTTACACTTCAGTGATACACAAAGAGAAGTATTGAGGTTGATAGCTTGGAGAGAATATATAAAAAAATTTATGCTGCAATTCGTGCAAATTCAACAACAAAGAAATTTGGAAAATCTAGTAAATGTATACACACATTGAATTTTACAACTCAACATATTTACACTAGTCGATGGTAGTTTTGTTGGTTTTCTTTGTATTTATATGTAAGGAACCATGTTGTACTCCTTTCACATTTTAATTTCTTTTCTTTGGTTATTTAAATAACTTGGTGCAACATTTAATTTAACAACTCTAATAGATTATTATATAATAATAGTATTATTTTATTTAAGTTTTTTTTGGAAGCATGTTGTTATTCGTGACGTTTGTAAAAAGTAAATGCCATTAAAGAACAGTTTTTCGCGACGTTTGTAAAAAATAAATGCTACTAAAGAACAATTATTCACGACGTTTGTAAAAAATAAATGCTACTAAAGAACAGTTTTTCGCGGCGTTTGTAAATACAAACGGCGTTATAGATTTTGACCTTTTATGCATTTTTTACCCAAAAATACCGCGAACTGTAGCGGCGCTGGTTTTAGCGGCACTTCTTGCGACGCTTTTTTAAGTATCGAAAAAGTTTTTAGGATTAAAAAAACGCCACTAAAGTCATCGGCATTTATCTACATATATCATGGTATGATATTTTCTAAGTTCATATTGCCACTGCCATTCTCTTTCTCATGTTGATGGCTGTTGGAATTCTGGTTTTTCTCTCTCGACAATGTCGAATGTTTAAAATGTGATTGTTGTCTCTGGATGCCGAGGGCTATTGAGACAAACTACTTTTTAACTGTATTGCATCATTCTGTTTCATCTCAAGGCATTGCAAGTGGGGACTCAACTGAAACTCCTGACCAAAAGCTGAATGACAATGAAAATATTGTGAAAGTAAAGGGGGGTAGGGTCCCTTGATATTTTGTGGTAGCCAAGCATTGAAAAACCTCGGATTTCTGTAACTAAAACGGAACAGCACATGACTTTTCTTTTTCTTTACCCATGCATGATGCATGTGATGATGATGTAAGCTAATGCGTAGTGTCTGAATGTTTCATTTCTCACAATCTTTGCAACACTTTTGCCTTCAATCATCCAAATAAGCACATGACGAGGTCCCAAATAGTGTAGATTTTACTTATCATTCTCTTTTACATCAGCATGCTCAAGCCGTATCACGAGGATACCGATGATCCGGTCCGTTGGTCCAGCATCCTTATCTTTGTGGATCTTCTTCCTTGATGTATACATCTTCGAGATCTGAAAGATAAGCAAAAGCCGGAAGAGAGAGTCGAGGGAGAAGGAAGTGAAAGAGCCGTGTTTCTAGATCTTACTTTACGAAAATAGGGTCATGTTTGGTGCCATTATTTCTTACAGGGAAAAGTGTTTTAATTCATATTTCCTAAAAAAAACATTCCCTTTTCTAATAAAACGTAACCAAATTAAATTTTTTTTTACCACGAACTAAAATTAATTTGTATAATTACATATTTAATTTTTTATATATATATGCATACAATCAATTTGTATAATTACACTATTAAAGAAATGAGTCTAAAAACACTGGCCGAAGAGGTCTCGAAAGAATGATATCAACACCAATAAATTTTTATATTAAAATTTGTCCCATTGAGGAATTTTTCTTCTTTCTAGTTAAAGGATTTGCTTTGGTTAAGTATAAAACCATCATTGATTACGTAAGAACTAGGGAGTACGCTGACGACTGTTTTGCATTAAGTTCTTTTTTCTAGTTAAAAGTTTTTATATTAAAATTAGGATTAAATTGATTGTATGTATAGATATGAAAGAATAAAAGTATAATTATAGAAATGATTTTTAATTTAGTAGTCAAAATAGGAGTGAAGTAATAGTTTAGTGAATATCTGGTAATTTACCCTTCTTTTTATTGTGCCAAGTCAGCACACCATTAGTTGTCTAACGGCCATTAACACCCGAGTGATCAATTGTTTAAAAAACGAAAATACAAGTAACCACAACATTAATTTTTTTTAATAAAAAAATTGGTGAGCAAGTGAACATTTCAATAGTTTACCCTAAATTTAATTTTAGTAAATAAATAAATCTATTTTAACTTGGTTACTAAATTAAGTTTTGAAAATGAAATTAGAGTCTATATCCGGCTATATGTACGAAGAGAAGAGTTTTCCCATATATTTCCACGTTCTTTTTTACCACTACCGCGTTTCCTTGGTCCTTCGGCGAAAGACGCTGATAGTTTGATCCTTTGACGAAAAACACTATAACATTGCTGTTGGCCGCCGACCACCGTAGCTTATATATACATACATACTCTCAATGAGCAACAAGTTTTATTACCCGAAGCTAACTCAGTGTCACAATCTCAGTCAGGGGCTTAATTTTCTTCCACAACGATGAAGCCAACCTGCACACAATCTCCAACGGATAAAAGTAGTAGTTCTGTTGATATTGGCTTTCATTTCCACCGAAAGCCACCGAAAGGTGGGTGGAAAATATGAGTGGAAAATTAGGTGGAAAAGTGGTATGGGATAATTAATTTTTGGTCCCTAAACTTTAGGCTATTTACAAGTTTAGTCCTTAAAGCTCAACTATAAATAGGCCTAACATTTGTCATTTGAAACCATCCCAACATCCATCTCTCCCATTTGTTTCTCTTCTCTCATATTTGGGAATTCTTAGGAATTCCATTTGTTTGTACCATTTTGGTATTAGTGAAGTTATCATCCGGTGGTGGTGCCCGAGGAGTAGACGACATTTTCGTCGAACCTCGTAAATTCGGTGTGTTCTCTCCATTATTTATTTTGCTTGCTTATTATTGGGTTTTTCCATTGGGTTTCAATATTCAATAGTTGACGGGTTTGTCCGCTGTGCAAATTTCGGTAGTTTCGATCTCGACATTTCAGCTCAGATTTGAAGCTACGTTCGTGTGGGAAATAACCCGGTTTCCCCAACAATTGGCATCAGAGCTTCGGTGAAGGCTATCCCGGTTGCTCGGTTAGAAGTGTGGTGTTGTGACAGTGCATGTCTAGGAAAGTTCTGGCTAGGAAAGACTGGGTATTTAAGCGATCCGTGTGATCCACCTCTCTTTCCTGGGAACTTACCTGGTGCAGTGTTTCAATATCCAGTTCGTGCTGTTGAATATTATTCGTTGCCATGGCAAAAGACGGATCAGATAGGGCATCAAGCTCTTCCTCTATACCGATGAGGAGGATAATGTCAAATGCAAACTTCTCGGTGGAGTTGTTCGATGGATCCGGTCACTTCGGCATGTGGCAAGGCGAGGTTCTAGACTCTTTATTTCAACAAGGTCTAGACATTGCCATTGAGGAAGAAAAACCCGTAGATATGGTGGAGAAAGATTGGAGAACAATCAACCGTATGGCGTGCAGTACGATTCGATCTTGTCTTTCCAGGGAGCAGAAGTATGCCTACAAGAACGAGACTTCTGCAAGCAAACTGTGGAAAGCGTTGGAGGAAAAATTCCTAAAGAAAAGCTCTCAGAATCGTCTTCACATGAAGAAAAGATTGTTCAGATTTGAATATCAACCAGGCACCAATATGAATGAACACATCACTGCCTTCAATGAGTTAGTGGCAGATCTGTTAGGCATGGATGAAACTTTCAAAGATGAAGATTTGGCTTTAATGTTGTTGTCATCTCTTCCAGATGAATTTGAGCACCTTGAAACAACGTTACTTCACGGAAAGGATGAGGTGACCCTTAAAGAAGTAACTGCTGCTCTGTATAGTTACGAGCTCAGAAAGAAAACCAAGATGGAGAGCAAGTACAATGCAGTGGATGCCATGGTGGTAAGAGGTCGCTCGAAAAGCCAAAAGCCAAAAATGAGAGGGAGATCAAAGTCAAAGTCCAGACTTGGGAAAGATGAATGTGCCTTTTGTCATGAGAAAGGTCATTGGAAGAAAGATTGCCCGAAGCTGAAGAAGAAAGGAAAAGCTGCTCCAGATGCATGTGTTGCAGAGCATGATACTAGTGACTCTGAAATATCACTGGTTGCTTCATCGTCATCATTCCGCTCAGACGAGTGGATATTAGATTCGGGTTGTACCTATCATATGTCCCCTAATCGGGAGTGGTTCTTCGATTTAGTAGAACTAAATGGAGGAGTTGTTTATATGGGCAATGACAACGCCTGTAAAACGATTGGGATAGGTTCAATCCGATTGAAGAATCAAGATGGATCAACCAGAGTTTTGACTGATGTCCGATACGTGCCTAGTTTGAAGAAAAATCTCATCTCGTTGGGAGCTTTGGAATCCAAAGGCTCGGTTGTCACTATGAGAGATGGAATTTTGAAAGTCACATCAGGCGCACTCGTGATAATGAAGGGCATCAGGAAAAATAACTTGTATTACTACCAAGGTAGTACAGTTATTGGAGCAGTAGCAGCAGCTTCCGGTGGAGACAAATTGGATTCTTCTCAGTTGTGGCACATGCGGTTGGGACACGCTGGTGAGAAATCCTTGCAAATTTTGGCAAAGCAAGGATTGTTGAAAGGTGCAAAGGCTTGCAAGTTAAATTTTTGTGAGCATTGTGTTCTGGGAAAGCAGAAGAGAGTGAAATTCGGCACCGCTATCCATAATACGAAAGGTATTTTGGATTATGTTCACTCAGATGTGTGGGGTCCTTCCAAAACAACGTCGTTAGGAGGAAAACACTATTTTGTTACTTTTGTTGATGACTTTTCCAGAAGAGTTTGGGTGTATACAATGAAGTCTAAAGATGAAGTGCTCAAGGTTTTCCTGAAGTGGAAAAATATGATTGAGAACCAGACTGGCAAGAAGATCAAACGGCTTAGGACGGACAATGGAGGGGAATATAGAAGTGATCCGCTCTTTGACGTTTGCCAGGAGCATGGTATTATTCGACACTTCACTGTTAGACATACACCACAGCAGAATGGGGTGGCAGAGCGTATGAATCGAACACTACTTGAGAAAGTTCGATGTATGTTGTCCAATGCTGGGTTGGGCAAACCATTTTGGGCTGAGGCTGTGACATATGCTGGCCATCTCATCAATCGTCTACCGTCATCGGCGATTGGAGGAAAAACACCGTTGGAGGTATGGTCTGGAGTACCTGCTACAGATTATGATTCCTTACATGTATTTGGATCCACTGCGTATTATCATGTGAAGGAGTCAAAACTTGATCCTAGAGCAAAGAAGGCTATCTTCATGGGAATCACTCATGGAGTGAAGGGATTTCGACTTTGGTGCTTAGACACAAAGAAGATAATTTGTAGCAGAGATGTTACCTTTGATGAATCTGTCATGTTGAAGAAGGTAACAAATGGAGCTGTTCAGACAAGTAGTACTCCACAACAGGTGGAGTATACTCCAAACCAGGTGGAGTTTCAAGAGACGGTGATTAGTCCAGCAATTGATGTTACTGATTCTCCAACTCCAATGGAGGAATCAGAAGATGAAGAGGTTCAAACCCAAGAACCATTAGAGACACCAGAACCACTTGCAGTTACAAGGCCAAGGAGAGAAATTCGTAGACCTGCTCGATTTACAGATACAGTGGCCTATGCCCTTCCAGTTGTTGATGATGATATCCCTGTCACTTATCAAGAAGCAATGCAAAGCTTAGAAAGTGACAAGTGGAAAAGTGCCATGGATGAAGAAATGCAATCTCTCCAGAAGAACAACACCTGGGATTTGGCATATTTACCAGAAGGTAAAAGGGCAATTGGATGCAAGTGGGTGTTTGCAAAGAAAGACGGATCTCCCAGCAAGAAAGATGTTCGCTACAACGCAAGGTTGGTAGCTAAAGGCTACGCTCAGAAGGAGGGAATCGACTACAATGAAGTATTTTCCCCTGTTGTGAAGCATTCCTCCATTAGAACATTGTTGGCCTTGGTAGCACAGTTGAATTTGGAGCTAGCTCAACTCGATGTAAAGACGGCTTTCTTGCACGGTGATTTGGAAGAGGAGATCTATATGACTCAGCCAGAAGGATATGTAGATGCTGGTGGTAAGAAATGGGTTTGTAAGCTGAACAAATCGCTATATGGATTGAAGCAATCTCCGAGGCAGTGGTACAAGCGATTTGATAGCTTTATGAGGAGGCAGAAGTACACAAGAAGCAAATACGACCATTGCGTGTATTTGCGAAAGCTACAAGATGGATCTTTCATTTATCTTCTCTTGTATGTTGATGATATGCTGATCGCTTCAAAGAGTCAACAAGAGATAGACAAATTGAAGGCTCAGTTGAATCAAGAGTTTGAGATGAAAGATCTAGGTGAGGCCAAGAAGATTCTCGGCATGGAGATAAGTAGAGACAGACGGAGAGGCAAGCTTTGTTTGACTCAGAAGCAATATCTGAAAAAGGTATTACAATGTTTTGGCATGAATGAAAGCACAAAACATGTAAGTACCCCACTTGCTTCTCATTTGAAACTCAGTTCTCAATTATCTCCTAAAACTGATGAAGAGCGAGAATATATGGCAAAAGTTCCATATGCTAATGCAGTAGGGAGCTTGATGTATGCGATGGTGTGTACGAGGCCTGACATTTCACAAGCAGTTGGAGTTGTGAGCAGGTACATGCATGATCCTGGAAAAGGACATTGGCAAGCTGTGAAATGGATTTTACGGTATCTCCAACAAACCGTAGATGTTGGTTTAGTGTTTGAGCAAGATGAAACACTTGGTCAGTTTGTGGTTGGACATGTTGATTCCGACTATGCTGGTGATTTGGATAAGCGTCGGTCTACTACTGGGTATTTGTTTGCTTTAGCAAAAGCCCCAGTTAGTTGGAGGTCTACTTTACAGTCAACGGTGGCTTTGTCAACTACAGAGGCAGAGTACATGGCAGTTGCAGAGGCTGTTAAGGAGGCGATTTGGCTTAACGGATTGTTGGAAGACTTGGGAGTTGTTCAAAGTCACATTAGTCTCTATTGTGACAGTCAGAGTGCTATTCATTTAGCGAAAAATCAAGTCTACCATTCAAGAACCAAGCACATCGACGTGAGGTATCATTTTGTGCGGGAGATCTTTGAAGAAGGAAAGATTCTACTTCAGAAGATTGCGACGACAGAAAATCCTGCAGATATGTTGACCAAGGTGGTAACATCAATCAAGTTCAATCATTGTTTGAACTTGATTAACATCTTGCAAGTTTGAGCACCTTCGGGTGTATGGCGCTTGTGGGCGCAGTTGGAGGCACTAAGAAAGATAACGTTTGGGGAGAAGAAATTTTGCAAAGCTTGGTGAAATTTCAAGCCAAGGTGGAGATTTGTTGATATTGGCTTTCATTTCCACCGAAAGCCACCGAAAGGTGGGTGGAAAATATGAGTGGAAAATTAGGTGGAAAAGTGGTATGGGATAATTAATTTTTGGTCCCTAAACTTTAGGCTATTTACAAGTTTAGTCCTTAAAGCTCAACTATAAATAGGCCTAGCATTTGTCATTTGAAACCATCCCAACATCCATCTCTCCCATTTGTTTCTCTTCTCTCATATTTGGGAATTCTTAGGAATTCCATTTGTTTGTACCATTTTGGTATTAGTGAAGTTATCATCCGGTGGTGGTGCCCGAGGAGTAGACGACATTTTCGTCGAACCTCGTAAATTCGGTGTGTTCTCTCCATTATTTATTTTGCTTGCTTATTATTGGGTTTTTCCATTGGGTTTCAATATTCAATAGTTGACGGGTTTGTCCGCTGTGCAAATTTCGGTAGTTTCGATCTCGACATTTCAGCTCAGATTTGAAGCTACGTTCGTGTGGGAAATAACCCGGTTTCCCCAACAAGTTCCAAGTACAGGGGCGTAAGAAAGAGGAAATGGGGGAAATGGGTGTCGGAAATCCGACTTCCCAACAGCCGTGAGCGTATTTGGTTAGGGTCTTATGACTCGCCCGAGAAAGCAGCCAAGGCGTTTGATGCCGCTCTTTATTGTTTACGCGGCCCTCATGCCAACTTCAATTTCCCTGACAATCCGCCGGAGATCACGGGAGGGAGGTCGCTTAGTCCACCGGAAATTCAAGTTGTGGCGGCTAGGTTTGCTAACCAGGGTGGCGAACAGGAAACCGGTAATGAAACTATACAAACAACAACAACAACAATAATAATAACAATAGTAGTTCAAACAACGACAGTTATGTCCGGACAGAACAATGCCCATCTTCTTCATTGACGGCTATAGAAATAGAGGAGCGTGAAATGGATTGGTCGCCGTTCGTGAACATATCGGATACGAATCAAGGGATGCCCGATTACGGCTTTTATTCGCCGATGAGAAACCACTTTCCCGGTGATCAACTCTATCCTCCTCCGCCTATTGATGATAACGTCGATGATGATCTAAACGGTGACGATGGCTTCTCACAGTCACCGTCATTTCTATGGAACTTCTAAGTTAGGAGTTTCGGAATTTTGGACTGCCATGGTCGCTTGAAGATTGAATTCTTCGGGAGAGGAAATCTAGGGTTTTATTATTGTCATAATTGATACTATCCAAATTAATTGTGGATATAATATATCTTCTTGTCATCAATATTAACTATTGTTCATTAAATTCTAGTTTAGTTAATATTATTTCTATTACAACAATCTAAAAATCATAAGTTCGAGCTCACACCTTGTTGTCTTAGTAGTAAAAAATGACCTAATTCATCTAGGTGACCCATGTTCGAGCACCAGTTCTGCACGATATGTGCTTTATTAAAAAAAGAACTAAGAAATTTGAACAGATGCTATCATTGTATCATATCAACATATTAAAAAAATTAAAAAATTGAATGTATTAAAATTTAAAGATTATATTAAAGATTATAAAATACAATGATATTCTAAAGTTAAATACATTTATCATTATGACAAAGATAATAGATATCACGGTAAATATAGAAATCAAATACATTAGAAAAATGATCAATAAAATATTTTAAATATTAAATACATTTATCACTATGGCAGAAATACAACTAACCGTTACTATAAATATAAAAGCTAATCAAGCTATTGCTATAGTGAAAATAATAGATGCTATAACAATCCATTACTACTATTGATATTGTGTTGCTATTGATTTCAAATAAAAAAAATACAAAATAAAAATTGTTGCTATTACTATTTGAATCTTTTTAAACCCGACATGTTCACACGACCAGTACCCCAACCGAAATAAAATAAACCTGTTAATAGCCATATCTATCTTCACCTTATATTAGTCGAGATCAATTTATTTAGATTAAAAATCTTCCTATATATTTGATAACTGTTTCCCCAGAAACATCAAATGCATGTATCTGAAGAAAAAAAAACATCAAATGCATGTATCTGAAAACCCCAAGAACAGATGCTCATTCATTGAGAAAGGGAATAAAATTCAAAAATCAATGTCATCTTGATCTATATATCTATCTATCTATTTATAGAGTAGAAAGAGGTGTACTCGTGGAGTGATATCAGTGATAAAGGATAATGTATTTCATTCAGGTGACCCGAGTTCGAGCACAATATGTGCACGGTGTGTTAATAAAGGGCTAATAAAATTGAGCAGATACTACCTTGTAATCACACCAGCATATTAAAAAAATTAAATTTTCAAATTCAAAATTATTATAGAGTGACTTTGATTTTTAAGCACTTTTTGTGCCGTTAAAACATGTTATCTTTTTTTATTGAAAAAATATTTTATGAATCTTCATCACCACGTCAGTAATGATTCTAACCAGTAAAAGCTACATATACCACTCATTTTTTTCATATTACTATTTTACATGTGAATTTATACTCTTGTTTTTTTTTTCACACCATTTGAAAAACAATAA
The DNA here is from genome assembly GCA_030270665.1 of Hibiscus trionum. Lineage (NCBI taxonomy): Eukaryota > Viridiplantae > Streptophyta > Magnoliopsida > Malvales > Malvaceae > Hibiscus > Hibiscus trionum. The sequence goes on along the minus strand of BSYR01000022.1, from coordinate 32,403,577 downwards.
TTTGAAAGTTTCAATTTAGTGGACTAATGATAAGGTCGGAAATGGTGATGTAGGTGATTTTTAGTGGTTGGAACCATGTTTGCCGTTATGAGAAAGTACATGGAATAATTTTCTCCAATTGCGCCATACGCTTACCTTTTAAGTGATTTATTTTTTGATCAAATAGAAAGATATTACATTCTCATACCTGAATTTGAAACTTACAAAATAAGATAATATGAGCATCTTTAGCTAATAGACCAATTAGTAAATCTCAAGTGCTTCATTTTTTTTTCGTGTATTTGCTTTTTCTCATTTGACACAATATTTTCTTTTTATTTTCTTAACTTTCAGGTCGAATATTTCAATGAATAAGGTTTTAACTTGGTCATTGGTGTTAGAAAATTAAATTAATCTAACACGTTTATTGAAGAGGGGTCTAATGGATTTGATAAAGATTTGCTCGCGAATATTAGCGATCGTATGGAAGTGTTGGAAGTTATTTTAGATTGTTTCAGTTATAAAAAATTATGTTCAGAGCATTAGTTGCAAAAATGGTGTTTTGGGATGATTAATTAGGGAAAACATTTATATAAGATAATGTGGATTCCTTAAGCAGAGATGAGAAAGAAAACTTGAGATATACTTTGCCACGCGTCATTGTAGATGACACTTTTCATAACACATTTATTTAAAAGAGTTTGATTATGGAGTGTGATACGGCTCCTCCTCCTTCAAGTAATCCAAGGAGGAAATCACGTGTTAAAGGAGTAGGGTCAAGGGTGTTGACCTGAGTCATCCTGTCATTGCTGGGTTTGCAAACTCAACTTTCTCGTACACATGACAGGGAACCTACACCCATTACAATATTACACTCCTAACGTTTTATTTTGAGTCAAAATAATACATTTGCGGATGAAATTTATTAACTAACTGACGATAAATGCTTGAAATGACGTTTAGTAAGTGTAAACACTTCTACTCACTAATTTCAAAAAAAAAAACTAACATTGTTGTCACTTACGTTTTCGTTTTTTGAACATTTGGTCACTTGAGTGTTAATTGTCATTAGACAACTAACGACATGCTGACTAAAATGAAAGGTAAATTACCTAGATAGTCATTAAACTATTACTTCACCTCTATTTTGATCACCAAACTAAAAACAATTCATATAATTATACATTTAATCCTTCATATATACATGTATACAATCAATTTGTATAATTACACTATTAGAGAAATGAGTCTCGAAACACTGATGGAAGCGGTCTCGAAAAAATGATATTAACACCAACAAATTTTTATATTAAAATTTTTCCCATTGAGGAATTTTTCTTCTTTCTAGTTAAAGGTTTTGCTTTAGTTGAGCATAGAACCATCATTGATTCCGTAAGAACTAGGGAGTACACTCGTGGCTGTTTTGCATAAAATTCCTTTTTTTAGTTAAACGTTTTTATATTAAAATTAGGACTAAATTGATTGTATGTATAGATATGGAAGACTAAATATGTTATTATATAAATTATTTTTAATTTAATGGTCAAAATAAGAGTGAAATAATAGTTTAGTGACTATCTAGGTAATTTACCCTTCTTTTTACTATGTCAAGTCAGCACATCATCAAATATTTTAGTTTAGTGACTATCTAGGTAATTTACCCATCTTCATTAAAATTAGGACTAATTTACCCTTTGTTTTCCGACAAACGCTGTTATATCCCAACACATGTACCGATGTTGTGAAAATCAAATGTCGCTAAAAAGTTGTTTTGTTGTAGTGTAGTAATGGTGCAATGTTAAAAAATTTAAATATGAATGGTAAAATTTATTAAATTATTTCGAATTAGGACCAAATTAATAGAATGTATAAGTTTTAGGAACTAAAATTATTATTATACCAAGCTATTGTTTCAATTTTAATGACATAATGACATATTGGTCTCAAAATTCTAATTGAGCCATTAACTTGAAAAGTTTTAAATTCCAGTGACTAAAATCAGAGTAAAAGAAAATTGAGTGATAAAAATGTAATTTACCCTAAATTTTAATTTTTTTTGAATATGCTGGTGTGATACAAGTATAGTATCTATTCAATTTTCTTAGTCTTTTTCAAAAACGTCACACACAACATGGTATTACTGGTGCTCGAACCCGGGTCGAATGATAAACATCTACCTTTGCCACCATGACACAAGGGGATGAGCCTAAATTTTAATATTATTAGTATAGTAGGTTGTCGGAAAATATAAAAGTAGTTGGATAATATTATCAATGTATTATTAGTTTTGAAAATTTTATTTGCGGTAGAAATTCATATTTTTTAAAAAAAAATAATTTACATTTTTTACAAATTTTTAAAACCGTTTAAGTTGTATATACAAAAAATATATTTTGAGGATACCATTTTAATTTAATTTATAATATATATATATATATTAATGTAAAATTTAAACAATTTGAAGTGAATAAAATAATTTTTAAAAAAAATCAAAGGACCTAGTAATAATTTTCTCTAATTTTAAGGTCCATGAACTTCATTCCATGGAGTTATGCCTTTGTTCGGAAAACACAACCAAACAATAAAAAAAAAAATTAATTCTAATGGGTCTTTAACTCACAATCTAGAGAAAAGTGAGGGTGACAATTGAAAGATTTAACCACATACTTTAAATATTGTTAACAATTTAGAGTTTTAACCAACTGAAGACTGAGAGCTTTATCCTTCACCATTAAATTAACATCCTTAACATTAACACAATAATAAAACATAATAGTAAGTACGACATATATGCTATAAAGATAAGAAATATGAGTAGATCACCAAGATAAACTAATAACTACTAACTTGATAATAAATTCATCCTTAAAAAAACTACAGAATAAGACTAAATTATGCTATAAATAAACAAAAAAAGCAACCATTTTAATAAGGAAAGAGTATTTAGAAAGATTTATAAAACAAATTTACAAAGATGTATAAGAGAAAAAAAAGGGGGGAAATGAGAAAAGATAAAAGGAAAAATAGGGAGAGATGATAGAGAATTTGACAAGTGATTTTTTTGTTGTATATATACATGTTCGTCTTACGATCCATATTCAGAGTGCGAGGCTGTCCCTCCAACAATATCATCTACAAAGTTTGAACTCACGTCTTCTCATTGAGAGTGCAATGTGCCTTACTAATGCAACAAACACTTGTTAATAATTTGACAAGCGATTATTAAACCGTCAATAGTAGCTCTTTCAAAGTTTTTTTAATTATAAAATTCTAGGAAACTTACACTATTTCAGTTTCTTTTCATTTATAATAAAGGGTAGGTCAGAAATTTTTTTTTTATGTATTTATGTACGCCCGCTAAGTTAAAAAAATAAATTTTAACCTTTGACTCTAAATATTAAATATTAAATTATATATTCTAAATCTTAAAAATACCATACACTTACATTATAAGTCTTTTATCCTAAGCTTTAAATCTATATTTAAAGCTTTAGAGATACGTATTAGTACTAAAAATGGACAGAAAATTTATGTACCATTTTATGTTTTAAATACATTCAAAGCTATTCTTTTCCAACAATTTTGATCTCCAAGATTAAATCATGAATATAAACCAGACCAATCTTTGATAACTGTTTCCTAGAAAGTTAGAAACATCCCATGCGAGACAAAGTTAAAAATCAATATCACTGGTAAAAGGTTTCTGCACGTTGTTCAAATATCACGCAAGAGATTCAATCTGGACGCAGTGACATCACACACTATTACGTATCAATTCAAACAAAATTAGTTTCATTCCGATTTTTAGGACTTTGTCTCGATAAATATGAATCGACTCGCGTCCAACGTCTAGTTTTGGTGAGAGAGTCTTTCGGTGGAAACTTTATGTATACACAAAGATTCAAACTCAAGACATGTTTAAGTAATATCAAACTGCTTACCACTTGAACCAACCATATTAGTATATCGATTCAAATTTTAGTTGGTAATTAAGTTAAAATTTTATTATAATTTTAGTTATGAGAGAATACTTGATAATTAAGTTTGTTTAACACCTAAATAAATTTTTTTGATGACAAAATATTTGACTTTGATATTTGTAACTATTACAGTTATGTTGTAAAGATAGAGAGAGTATTTTAAAATACACCGAGTTTTAAGATCTATATACCGAACTTTGTGATACATGAGATATTACATATTTGTCCTCTTTATAAACCTTATATTTATAATAAACTTGTTCGTTTTTGTCATCCGTGGAAGCAAACAATACCAAATCACGTGTATCTTAATTGTAGAATATGACACACGTTTTCTTCATTATTCATAGAGGATGTCAATGGTAATGGTGATGACATATTTAGTTAAAAGAGTTGTGATAACGGTTTCTCCTATTTAGGTAATTCGGGAACAAGGTGGAAATCACGTAAATAACATGATTTAAGAAGTTTCGTACCACTATATAACGCAAATATTCTAATATTCGTTTGAGGTTTGAAGGGAATTACTTGTGCAACTGCAAACTCATCCTACGACTCAGATGATGATGTCTGAACAACTGTTGTTTTATGTTTTATTTCTTTCTCTTTTGTTTTCAATATGTTTAGATTTCAAACTTTATTTGCATATTTTTGTTTGTTATGGCATTCTAAGATAGGGGTGTTAAATTGGTTTTGTTAACCGATCGAACCAAACTAGTTAAAATATATTAACCTAAATTTTGTAGGCTTTAACCATTAATCGAATTTTGTTTGAAATTTTTTAACCGAAACGAAAAAAGTTTAGTTAATTCGGTGGTTTTTCGAATTAACCGAAATTTGTTATAATTTTTTTGGTAAAGTACACAAATGGTCAATAAAACTATGCTAAAATAATCTTTTTAGTCATTGAACTTTCAAAAGTTACAAATCAATCATTAAACTTATCGAACTATTACAAAATTATTAATAAAATTTGAAAAGTTTAATGATCATTTTGTGCTAATTTGATAAAGTTTAATTATTATTTTATAATATATCAAAAAATTAATGATCATTTTATAACTTCTAAAATTCAGTGACAAAAAAATATATAATATATATTATATTTAGGGTATAGTTCACAAATGGTCACTAAATGTTTATCAATTATTCAATTTGATATCCAAACTTTCAATTGCTTCAATGTTACCATTATACTTTTAATTTTGATTCAAATTGGACACTAACTCGTTAACAGCCATTAAAAGGGTGACGTGGCAATTTTTTTTAATAATAACATATTGAGTCCTCCACATTTGCACATTCAAGCAATTGAAATTTGGTTACCAAATTGAATAATTGATCAACGTTTAGTGATCATTTGTAAACTTTACCCTTATATTTAATATATAATAATTTCAGTTAATTAACCGAATTCAAATCAAATATAGCGATAATCAAAGTTTAAAAAAACATTAACCATTAACCGATCATACCTAAAATTAACCGACCGATTAGTCGAAAAGCTTATGTTTGATTCGTCAATACGGTTAAAACCGATGTTTGAACATCCATATCAAATCATGCATTTAAAAACTTAAAAATGTTATAAACTTCAATTGATAAAAAAATAACCCACTTCATTCAACTTAATTCGGTTAATTATTTTTCTTCAAAAATTTAATTCAATTAACAATTAATTTTTTTATATACCAACTAGTATTTAATTCATTGGCTGACTAAGCTTGATCGAGTACTGCAGAGGCTTATTATGGGACGACCATCCCAACTAAAAACGGTTTAAATTTTAAATTAATAATAATTTAATTTTTTAATTAAAAAGTTAATTCGATTGAGGTTAATTTTTTTTAATAATATGCCAACTCAATTTATTAAAAATAAAGTAGAGAAACATTTCATTATGGGGCTACCATCCCACAAACCCAGAATGATTAAAATTTTATATAATAATTTAATTTTTTAATTAAAAAGTTAATTTGGCTAAGGTTATTTTTTGAATAGTATATAGGCTCAATTTATTAAAAACAAAATAAAAATGTAGCAGAAAAAAATAACAAAACAAGGAAAAAATTAGAGAACAAAATATTTTAGCAGTAAAACACGTTTACTGAGCTGCAACGATAGGGATGAGAGGAAACACTGGAGAAAGAAAGTGGGAAACAAAACTCTTTGTCTTTATATACACCTAATGGTAATCGAAATCAACAATCTTGCAAGCTGTTAGGAAAAACAAATATGATTACATATGTAAACGAATTATAAAAGTATATCAAACTACAGAAAAGACTATCGATAGCAACACATCAAAACCAAGCGTCATGATAAAACTATCCGCAAACACAAATTTACCACAAAAATAGATAAAAACGTACTGTAAAACATAAATATGCCACAAGTAAAGGTGTTAAAAAATATGCGACTCAATTCACCTGGGCTGAACCTTAAAAAATCAGGCATTTCATATTCAAAAGAACACTCAATAAAGCAAAGGAAAGAAGAAGATTGAGTAGAAAACACCCGAATGTCTCTCTGTACTCTATGGCGGTATGGCCATGGCAGAGCCCAAAAACAATGCACTTCCTTCAAAAAAGAATTCACCTTTTCTTTTGGCTGTAGTTTTATTAACATACTCGAAAAAAAAGATGAATAAAAATCCTATTTTTGTCTCCAATCTCTCATTTTTTGATTATTTGTTTTTCTCATTCAAGATTCCTTCTTTCCTTGTCTATATCCTTTTGACTCACTCATTTCAAGTTCTCTTTCTCTGGGTTTCATTTATATTTAGTTCCTCTTCAAATTTCCAGACAAAGTTTCAATTTTCAAACATTTGATGTGAATGCAAGAAAAAAACACGGGTGGTCTTAACAGGGTGGAATTTATAAACAGCAAAGGTTGTTTGTTGGGTTCTCATCTTCAATGCCATCTTTTCGAATTTTCCACTTGGCTGAACCAATGTCCCCTGCTTCTACCTCTTTTGGCTCTAAACCGTCAACGGTTCGAATATGAATTGGGATTTATGGTTTCCGTCAATGCCTGAACAAATTCCTTCCAATAATATTGGAATTAATTTCAGCGTCGACTAATTATAGGTTCCGTTTTTATCTAACAAAACACAAAATCCTTACTAAATTTAACATACATATTCTTTTTGGGAGTCTTTATAAATAATCCCCTCTTCCATCTTTTCCATTCACCAGTACCTAAAACTTGAAAAAGAAAAAAAACAGAGAGCTCCGGTGCCCAGGAGCTCTTAGAAAGAGTTGGGTGCTTGGGTTATGGGCATAGAATTAGCATAGATAGTGAATCGTGTTGAAATTAGAATCTGGTCGTGTTTTTGTTCCCATGGGCAACCTTGCAAGAACATCAGCAGCTGCCATTGTTGCATGGTTGGTTCTTTTCCAATGCTGTCCAATCGGTGTTAGTGGCCATGATTTCAACTACAAGGAAGCCCTCACTAAATCCCTCATCTTCCTGGAAGCACAAAGGTCAGGGAAACTCCCTCCTAATAATCGACTTAATTGGAGGGGAGATTCCGCTCTTGAGGATGGGAAAGAAGTAAATGTAATGAATCTCAATCAACCCACTTTGAATACGATTATTTAATTTGCATGCATGTTGTTGATTAACATGGTGAATTTAATCCCCAGGTGGACCTTGTGGGAGGGTATTACGATGCAGGAGACAACGTGAAGTATGGGTTGCCGATGGCCTTCACCATCACCACCCTGGCATGGTCCGCCATTGCTTACAAAAACGAGCTTCAATCAGCTGGGGAGCTGGAAAATGTTCATGCGGCTATCCGTTGGGGCACTGATTACTTTCTAAAATGCGCTAGTAGAAAGAACAAGTTGTTCGTTCAGGTTGGCGACGCTGATGAAGATCATAAATGTTGGGTAAGACCGGAGAATATGACGACGCCAAGAACCGTGTTGCAGATTAACGAGACCACACCCGGAACAGAGATCGCCGCAGAAACATCAGCCGCAATGGCTGCTTCTTCCATTGTGTTTAGAAGCTTCGACAAACATTATGCACGCCGCCTTCTTAACAAAGCCAAATCGCTTTTCAAATTTGCTAAAAAGCACAAAGGAACATACGATGGAGAATGCCCCTTCTATTGCTCTTTCTCTGGCTATCATGTAATAAATCTCTCGCTCTCTTAAGTCTTAACCCAAAACAGAAGCGGTTGATTAGAGAATGAATGGTGTATTTGTTTGCACTTTGCAGGATGAGCTGTTGTGGGCTGCAGCATGGTTACACACCGCCACCCTCCACAATACCTATTTTAAGTATATCACAGAAGAAGAAGTGGGTGCGGTTGTGGATGAGTTTAACTGGGACCTTAAATATGCCGGAACCCAAATCCTCCTTTCCGGGGTTTGTTAACCCTAATTCTTAACTCAATGTTAATCCCTTTTCTGCAATGAAACTCACCAATGTGTGTATATATATTGCAGACTTTCTTTCAACGACATGATGAGGCTTTGAAGGATTACAAGGACCAAGCCGACAGTTATATTTGCTCGGTTCTTCCCGAGAGTCCTTATTTCAAAGTTCCCCGGACTCCAGGTCACGTTTGAGTTTTGCCTGATCTCCATCATTATATTTCACAATCTATGGTGGTATTAATTAAATTAATCAACATGCTTATATTTTTCAGGTGGTTTGATTTACTTGAGAGAAGGAGCCAACCTTCAGTATGTTACCGGAGCTTCTTTCCTCTTCACAATCTATGGCGATTTGCTTCATCGTTACAACGAAAAGGTCCAATGTGCTGATAAACAGTTTGAAGCCAAGCACCTGTGGGCTTTCGCTAAGAAGCAGATGGATTACATACTAGGGGAGAACCCGGAAGGGAGATCGTACATGGTCGGGTTCGGGAAGAATCCGCCGAAACAAGCGCACCACAGGGGTGCGTCGGTGCCGTTATCAGAGGTTAATGAAGATGTGGGGTGTGGCATGAGCTTCGCCCGTTGGCTCAACAGGGATCAACCGAACCCTAATGAGTTAACCGGGGCTATCGTTGGTGGACCTGATAAGCAAGATAAATTCAGTGATCTACGATGGACATCATCCTACACAGAGCCATGCACTTATGTCAACACTTTAGCTGTCGCTGCTTTGGCAAAGCTTACTTGCCCTCACCACCCATGAACTTGTTTCCCCTTTCTTTGCTACTACTCTGTATTAAAGGAACAAATTGACCATTCTAATACATTAAATTAACTTATATTCTCCTGCATTCAACACGTTTCTTTTTGTTTTCACTCATTTATAATAAGGATTAATATTTGATACACTGCCAGTGTAAAAAAATTTACATAAGCATGCCTATTTTCAAGCCTAAATCTAAAATCTAAAATTTTAACCTTAAAACCCTAAAAATCTAACCACAAACCCTAAACCCTAAAACTTAAATTCTAACCATAAATCCTAAATTCTAAACCCTACAACCTAAACCCCTAATATCTAAACCCTAAATTAAAACCCTAAACCCCTAAATAACCCCGCTTGTGGAAACTTTGTTTTACACTGCCAGTGTATAGGATATTGATCCTTATAATAATAATAATAATAATAATAATAATAATAATAATAATAATAATAATAATTTCACATAGGGCTCTAAAAATAATGATAAGTTTTTTTTTTAACAAAGTCGCCTGACATTCGGGCTTAATACCCAAATAGATGCCCAAATTATACTTGTAGATCACTTTTGGTGCCTAAATTATTTTTAGCTTTAAATAGGTGCTTAAAGTTTTAATTTTGGTCCTTTTAGGTGTCTAATCGTTAACTGTCGTTATATTTATTAAAAAAATATTTTTTATTTTATTTATTTTTTAATTTAACTTTTTAACTTATTTTAAAAAAACCCTAAATTTCCCAAAACTTACAAAATGGCCCCAAATTTGAAATCCTTAACTTTCCCGGCCGAACTCGCCGCCAATGGTTTCGCCGCCGCCCCCATATCCGCCGTCGGACTACCAAGATCGTTTCCCCCAACCACACATCGCTGGTAAACGGCGGTAGGTGTGTCGATCGGCTTCCTAACGTCGAACGAAGCCAAAATCGCGAAAGGAAGTCGTCGGCACACCTACCGTCGGTTACCGGCGATGGGTGGTTGGGGGAAACAGTCGTGGTAGTCTGGCGGCGGTATTGGTGGCCTCCGATGAGGTAGTAAACGGCGACATCGACGATAATTTGGGGATTTGGGGTTTTAGGTTAGGAATTTGAGATTGTTTTGTAAAGATTTAAAATTGTTAATTTTTTTAGAAAATTGAATTTTGAATTTTATTTAAAAATTAATTAAAAGAAATTAAAAATTAAAAACATGCCACTTGCCACAATTTAATTGGCTAACGGTTTTTTATTAACGGTTAGGCACTTAAAATGACTAAAATTAAAACTTTAGGCACCTATTAAGAGCTAAAAATAGTTTAGGCACCAAAAGTAATCCACAAGCATAGTTTGGGCACCTATTTGAGTATTAAGTCGACATTCAACAAACACAACAATTACAAACAAAGAACTGGTCACAAATGGGTTAGAGGAGAAGAATCGACAAGCCAAAACAAGGGAAAAGAAGCAACATAAGAACAGTAGAACCATATAACACAAACAGAGAAATCACGAGAGAACAAGAGGCGTGTTAGACGGTGAAACCCTAGAGAACATTTTTCAACAGAAAGAAAGAGATATTTTGATAACTTTCGAATGAAAGAGAGAACAAAGGAATTAGAAAAAATGGGCTGAAAAACAATAAGGAATGTAGGCCACAAACTCAAAATTATTTGGGCCAGAGTCAGATGACTCTAATTTATATAGCTCAGCTGACCATAACCGAATATTGGTAAGCTTAACCAAATCAGTTAGGCTAAAATGAGCTTGGGCTAAAGTAAGCCTGGTTGTTAAAACAGAATGTAACAACCCACAAGATGGGCCAACAGCAGGCCTGTAGATTTGCTCAAGATACAAATCAATTGCTGGATATTAGACCCAGCATTCAACATTCTCCTCGCTCCTCTTTTTCTCCGCTTCTTGTAGAAACCAATCAACAAAGTGACTCATGAACATCAATCTTGTGACGAAACGTTTGAAAATAGGACTTGGACAAGGGCTTAGTGAGGCCATCAACAACCTGATGTTCAGCCGGAACAAAGTTAACTTGCAACTGGGCTTCTGAAATTTTTTCTCTAACGAAATGAATGTCTAACTCGACATGCTTAGACCGAGAGTGCGACACTGGATTGGCAGAAATTGCCACAGCACTTGTATTATCATTCCAAATAATTGAAGTCATGGAGGAACACATTCCCATGTCACGCAACACTGCACTCACCCAAATAACTTCGGAGGCAGCATCTGCAATGCAACGATACTCGGCTTCGGTCGTTGAATGCGAAACAGATTTTTTCTTCTTGGAGCTCCAAGCCACCAACCAGTTATCTATATAGATGCAATACCCGGTAGTGGATCTACGATCATCTAAGTCACTGCCCCAATTAGCATCAGCATAGGCTACAACATTCTGAAGACATGAAGAGGATGAAGTGAATAGTAGACCATGTGTAAGGGTACCAGCAAGATAGCGAAGAATCTGTCGAACAATAGCAAGATGCCCTTCACATGGTTTGTGCATAAATTGCGCAACTCGATTGACGCTAAACACAATATCGGGTCGAGTGTGGCAAATGTAGAGCAATGCCCCAACAAGACTTCGATACTCATGTGGATCAAGGATGGGACTACCAGCTTCCTGAACCAACTTAGAAGTGGACAGCATTGGAGTGGGAGTGGCTTTAGCTTGACTCATCTTAGCTCTCTCAAGAAGTTCCAATATATATTTTCTCTGATTTAAGAAAATTGAATTCACATTTCTTTGGACTTCAACACCGAGAAAAAACTGAAGATCACCGAGATCTTTTAGAGCAAACTTCGTACTTAGACTAACGATTACATTCTCAATGTCAGTCTCGGATTGGCCGGTGACGATGATGTCGTCAACGTACACTAACAAGTACGTAACGACATTCTTGTTGTCACGAATAAATAAAGATGCATCAGCCCCGGATTGTCGAAATCCAATGTCCAACAAATAAGTACGAAGTTTATTGTACCAATTTCTTGGTGCTTGTTTGAGACCATACAACGCTTTTTGAAGATTGCAAACCAGAGGTGTGCCGTCAGTCGAGTGTTGTTCAAATCTATGAGGTTGCACCATGTACACCACTTTAGTTAACTCTCCGTTAAGAAAAAAAAATTGTTGACGTCGATCTGTCGAAGACGCCATTTATGCGAAACAGCAAGGGCTAAAACAACGTTAACTGTGGTGAATCGAACCACATGGCTAAACGTGTTGTTCAAATCTATGAGGTTGCACCATGTACACCAATCGAGCTTTGTAACGTGCAACCGTACCATCAGAATTCTGTTTAACTCGGAAGAGCCATTTACACCCAACTGTTTGTCGACCTTCAAGTAAAGGGACAAGTTTCCAAGTGCCGTTGGCCACCAACGCATTGTACTCAGCCAAAATGGCCTCTTTCCAAGCAGGTAAAGCAAGAGCATGATGTATGCTATCAGGAACGTGATCAGTAGATGGGCCAGTAGCAGCGAACACTTTGAGTTTGAACACACCCAACTTACTCCTTGTAACCATGGAGTGACTGTTGCCAAGGGAGGGAATAGCAACAGTAGAAGCATGAGGTTCAGAATTCTCAGGCATGGACTCCACTCGAACTTCCAAACTAGAGGAGGGAGGGACTAGATCAGTGGGAGAAGAAGACTCAGACATATCAGGCTGAGGAGCAGGACTATCAACAGGCATAGCACCAGTAGAACACACATGACTAGCAGAAGAAACAAGTGAAGGCACACAAGGCAAAGAGGCACTGGACACAATAGGTAAGTGAGGAGAAGAAGAAGAGGGAACAGACGTGACAAGATCAACAGGAGGAGAACCAGGCACTTGCTCATTAACATGTTGATCCTGGGTGTCAACAGCATTAGAGGGATATGATTGAGGCATAGTAGCAGCTGGAGAAGATAGGCCAGCAGTACTTTGAGAGGTGTTATTACCCAAAGACACATGAGGTACAACATGTAAAGGGTTGGACCGAAAGAAACCATTAGGCCCAGCAGGATCCAAAAGAACTTTCTCTGCAAAAGGAAACCTAGCCTCATTGAAGACCACATGCCTAGAAATAACTAGTTTACCAGAAGGGGTAAGACACTGATACCCTTTGTGTTGTGGACAGTAACCTAGAAATGTGCACGGCTGAGAGTGAAAATCAAATTTGTGAGACTGAAAGGGTCTCAAAAAAGGAAAACAAAGACACCCAAAGACATGCAAGAGACTGTAATCAGGCTTATGACCAAGCAACTTTTCCATAGGTGACACATAACCAAGGACCTTAGTAGGCAAATGATTTATAAGAAAAACAGCAGAGGTAACAACATATGACCAGAAACGAAGAGGCAAGGAAGCCTGAGCAAGAAGAGTTAGAGCCAATTCCACAACATGTCTATGCTTACGTTCCACTACCCTATTCTGCTCAGACGTGTGTGGATACGTAATACGAAGTCGAATCCCAGCTTCAGTCAGCACTGTAAACAAACTCCTATACTCACCACCCCATTCACTTTACACTTCCTTGATGATAGAGTCAAACTGAGTATGAACCATCTTAGAAAAAAGTTGAAATGCATGAGTAGCTTGAGACTTGGTTTTCAACAAGTACAACCATGTATGTCGAGAGAAGGCATCCACAAATGCAACATAATAGACAAAACCAGAAGAACTCACTTGAGCGGGACCCCACAGATCAGTATACACTAATTGGAATGGTTTAGTATAAACATTAGAGGAGTCAGAGAAAGGTAGTTTATGAGCCTTGCCAAGCTGACAGGCAGAACACAATTCCATTTTATTATCATTACTGGAAACAGAAATATTACATTGTTTCATAATGTGGGCTACAGTAGATTGAGCTGGGTGCCCTAATCTACGATGCCAAAGTTCAAAAATAGAACAACCTAACTGAACAACATTCAATTCAACAGAATTAGGCAAATAACTACCATCATTATTAAAAACATATAAACCTCCCTCTTGACTGCCCCTCAACAGCACCTCACCAGAATCATCATCACGCACAATGTAATGTGTAGCATGAAATTGAAAGTATATTTTGTTATCCCTAGCAAACTTAGATACCGAGAGCAAAATGTTTGTTACTTGAGGCACCACAAGTAAATTATGTAAAGACAAAATACGAGAATCAGATGCAATTTGGGAATGACCAATTTTCGAAATATGAAGGCCATTACCATCACCAACAAAAATCTTACCAGACCCCGAGAAGTCTGTAGGAGATGAGACCCCAGCTGCATCCGGTGTGACATGGTGAGTAGCACCAGTGTCCACAAACCACTGATTGTGACTACTCGCTGTAGGAGAACCATGCCCAAGGTTCACTGAGGAACAGTTAACACCAGATGAAGCAGCCCATGTACCAGAACAAAAAGAGGTATTGTTAGGATCATAAGAACACACATTAGCTGAAACAGAACCTTCCAAGGTACGAGGCAGTGGCAGTGACTCCTGGAAACGACTGGTCAAAACGTTTCTAGCACCGATCAACAAGATGCCCCATCATACCACACAGATGTCACTGGTATCTGTTTCGACTACGACCTCGCCCAACATAGCCTGACTGCTGTCCACCATATCCTGACTGCTGTCGAGGTTTACGATTCTGATGAACTGAACTATTGATTTCAGACTTATCATTGTTGAACTGAACAATATGTGCACTCATAGGCATGGAGGAACCAAGATCGAACAAAGATTGTTGTGCCTCAGCATCAATCAGAAGAGATGTAGCAGCGTCTAATGAGTAAGGCTCTCAGCTCGCCGTGATAACAGCAACGAACAGCTTGTAGTCAGAGGGGAGCCCGTTCAATATCGAAGCAACCTGCTCAGTGGAGGAAACAGGATTACCACAGGATACTAGAGCATCACAGATCTCTTTCACTTTGGAGAGATAGACACGCATACTCTGATCGCCCTTTTGAATGGACCGCAATCGGAAGTGAAGACTCATGACAGACATCATAGAACGACTGCTGAAAAACTCCACCACAAGTTTCCAGATCTCAGCAGAGGTCTCAGCCCCAACAAACTGAGACAGAAGATTCGGACTCATTGTGGATAGCAGCCAGGACGCAAAAGCGCTATCCTGAGCAACAAACTCCTCATATGCTTCATTCTCCACAGTAGTACCATCGGAAGCCCTAATCGTGGCCGCCGGAGCAACAATCGTTCCATTGAGATACTTCTCAAGCCGGTGACTACGAACGGTGGGGAGGACTTGCTGCTTCTAGATGAGGAAATTGGACTCATCCAAGAGGACATTAACGCGTTTATTCGTAAACACCTTCGCCAGATTAGAAGAAATCACAGATCCCGACGAGTCATCTTCTCCAGATCGCACCTCTGTGTTCGTCATTGGCACCACCAAAGATACAATGACAACAAAAGAAAAAAAGACGAGAAGCGAACAACACAGAAGAAACTCAGAGGAACGCGAACAAACAACAGCGGCGAAGCAAGGATTGGCCAGCGTCTGATACCATGTTAGACGGTGAAACCCTAGAGAACATTTTTCAACAGAAAGAAAGAGATATTTTGATTAACTTTCGAATGAAAGAGAGAACAAAGGAATTAGAAAAAATGGGCTGAAAAACAATAAGGAATGTAGGCCACAAACTCAAAATTATTTGGGCCAGAGTCAGATGACTCTAATTTATATAGCTCAGCTGACCATAACCGAATATTGGTAAGCTTAACCAAATCGGTTAGGCTAAAATGAGCTTGGGCTAAAATAAGCATGGTTGTTAAAATAGAATGTAACAACCCACAAGATGGGCCAACAGCATGCCTGTAGATTTGCTCAAGATACAAATCAAATGCTGGATATTAGACCCAACATCCAACAAGGCGCAAAGAGACAACATCACAAGCACCATCGACCGAAGCCGAGGCAAACTCGACGCCAACAACTATATTCTCCGAGCTGCATATGTCGTTTCGGGGGTCACCGAATGATGGAAACGATCTGAAAAATACAGAGGGAACCGCCTACAACAACATCGCCAAATGAAGGAACTTTGATGGTTGGGGACCAAGGGGAGACGGGCTGGAAAGCCGAGCTATCGGACATCCGTCGACGGACACAAAAATGGATGTCGTTGCGGAGTCACGGAGACCAACACACTGCCATCACCAAAACCAAACGGGAAAAATTGAAGGACAGACCACCCAAAAAATCGAGACCAAAAGAAGAGGAGAGCCACAAAAGCTCCCTCCAAAGCCAACGTCGTCGGACGAGAAGCTCACCTCCACCGGGAAGGCAATCTCACCATGAAAAAGGACGCCGAAGAGCGGAGCTCCCAACGAACCTATGTTGCACTGATATAGATTCAGATGCGGGTATGGGTACGAAAACGGGGACAAAAAATAACAATTTTAAATACAGATTACGGATATGGTTAGGGTACGACAAATATAAAATAAATTTAATATTCTAAGAAAATGTAAGCAAAAAATAGTGTTAAAAAGAAACAAGAAAAAGATATAAAAAAAAAGTGTGGGATAATAGAAGAATAAGAAAAAAATAGGGAGATAAAATACCGAGGAGTACTCAAGATATACCCAATATTGAGTACGTAGTACGATATTAGATTGAAGTACTCGTGCTTCATAGCAACGAACCATCCCCAAATTGATTGACTGACAACAAAAAAATAATAATAAAATTAAGACGAAGGTAAAAATAATAGAGGGAAAGAGGTGTGGCGGCACCCGACAGAAAGAGGGTCGCCGCTAAAGAAAATTTAGAAGGTTTTTTTTTTGAGTTAGAGGGAAGGGAGAGCTTTTGATTTTAGAGAGGCAATATATCAATAATGATAAGTTTCTTTTTGGTCAAAAAAAAAGAGATAAGTTTCTTAAAAATATTTCTAAATGAAATTTTTTTATCTGACAATGTCTTGAATAATAATCATATATATGTATATTATTACCCATACATAACTCATTTTTTTAAAGGATCCATAACTCATTAACAACAACATAAAGGAACAAAATATGCCATCTATTCCCATGTTATATAAATATAACTAGCTAATTAGTAATTACATACTTAAAATATACTTTGAATACAAAATAAGATTAATGTACAAATATCTTCAATTAAGTATATAGAGAAAATTATGAATAGCTTACGTATTGTAAAAGGTTACATTGTTTCATAGGCAAATCCACTAATATATTACCCTATAATTTCATATAAAAGCACCTTAGTACATGTAGTATATGTTTATAAATATTTTAATTTTTTTGACAATGCACATGCACCAGGTAGACAAAACGATTTAAACTCATATTTTCTAAAATGAACATTATACGTTTTTCTACCGAAACACTTGTTGAGTTCAATTAGTAATTACGTACTAAAAAATAAGTTTTGAATACAAAATAAAATTAATGTACAACAATCGCTTAATTATAAGATATCACTTTTAGAAATTATTATCTTTGAATTACATATATACTTAAGCTTTTTGAATGACTGCAAGTCTCTTGCGAGTGATTATATATATATATATATATATATATATATATATATATATATATATATATATATATATATATATATATATATCCTCTTACATTATTTTTATTCTATGAAAATCAATGTTTTTTAGACCATTGGACAAAATTAACAGTAGAAAATAGATCGTTCTAGCCTAACAGTAAGGAAATAATCTTAGTCATTTATTAGTCTCACCATCAATCCAAAAAAAAATATAAAAATAATTGAGTTTTATATTATGTTAGTAAATCCTAACCTTATATATATACACACATTGTGTTTAAAGGTTGCTATTAATTTGTTGTTCTCATTTCTTCCATGTTTAATAATTACATTCTCTCTTGTTAGAAAAAAAAATACATTTTTAGCTGTACATTTGGTCAATAAGTCAAGTTGTTCATCTTTGTTCTCTTATATTTTCTTAAGTCATGGATTCTAAATTTACTAGGAACAGCTCTTTCGTTCTTCTAAAGTCCCCCTTTCCCTCTATGTGAGATTAAGATTAGAATTAAAATTTGTCTACAAGGTGCTTATACATTGTCAAATAATTAAAAATATGTATGAACATATCATTATAATAATTTTTTAAAGATCTTTTGTCGAGGTGCAAGGATAGCATAGGATCAAAACTAGCCTTCCTCTCCACAAATCTCGTCCATTGATTCCCGGTGTCGCTTCCAATCCTCTTTTGACTTGTAACGAGGGAAATATTTCTTGAAACCCAACGAACAAGTCGAGATAAAATAGTTTTAAAGAAAGGGTAAACTACACAGATGACTATTGAACTATAGGTTTAGTGTCAAAATGACCACTATATTAAATTTTTGCCGCAAATGCACCACACAACTATTTAAATGCTTCCATTTTAGCCACACGCCGTTAAAAAAACGAAAAAGTTGACGGGACTGTTAAAAAATCGGTATAATTACACATTTGGTCCTCTATATTTATATAATATATCAATTTAGTCCTAATTTTAATCTAATAAAATAAATTAATTATTCAATAAGATGGTGACACGTGTCACCACCTTATTGGGGGATTTTATTTATTTTTATTTAACTAAATTAATTAATTTCCCCCTCCAATTAGGTGGTGACACGTGTCACCCTAATACCCTGATTGGAGTACAAGTTTGCCACTAACCAAGCATATACTTGTGATATGCAATACTAATAATAATATGTGTTATACATATGGAGAAAGAAAAAACAAACAATATACTCACCCTTAGCATGATTCGAACCTAGGAATCCTTAAGGATTGTGGCATGGGTTTGCCACTAGGCCAAATAAGTATTTTTGATATGCAATACTAATTATAATATATATCTTATTTGATTGTAATTTAGTTTGGAATATTATATATATAATAATATTAAAATAATATATAATTATGTTAAAATAATTAAAAATTATTTTTTAATATTTTATGTTTGTTTTTTTTAATTTGATTATTTTAATATTATTATATATATAATATTCTAAACTAAATTACGATCGAATAAGATATATATTATAGTTAGTATTTCATATCAAAAATATTTATTTGGCCTAGTGGCAAACCTATGCCACAACCCTTAAGGATTCCTAGGTTTGAATCTTGCTAAGGGCGAGTATATTGTTTGTTTTTTCTTTCTCCATATGTATAACACATATATTATTATTAGTATTGCATATCACAAGTATATGCTTGGTTAGTGGCAAACTTGTGTGTGCTACACCCGTAAGGTCCCAAGTTTGATTCTTAGCAAGGGTAGTTCCTTGGTTTTCATTTTTCCTACTCTAATCAGGGTGACGCGTATCACCACCTTATTGGAGATTTTAATTATTGAATAATTAATTTATTTTATTAGATTAAAGTTAAGACTAAATTGATATATTGTATAAATATAGAGGACCAAATGTGTAATTATACCAATTTTTTAACAGTTCCGTCAATTTTTTCGTATTTTTTAATTGCGTGTGGCTAAAATGGAACCATTTAAATAGTTGTGTGGTGCATTTGCGGCAAAAAATAATATAGTGGTCATTTTGACACCAAACCCATAGTTCAGTGGTCATTTGTGTAGTTTACCCTTAAGAAAAATACATTGATACACAAATTTGTGTAAACTAAGTTTGTACAAACTTTTTAAATTTTAGAGTTTAGGGTTTTAAGTTAGGGTTTATGGGTTTAGATTGTAGAGTATAGAATTTAAGATTTATGATTCGAATTTAGAGTTTAAGGTGTTAGGGTTAGGGTTATGGTTAAGAATATGTGTTTTAAATTTTATATTTTAAATATGAAAGGTTGTGTAATTCTTTTTACAGTTTGTGTACCAAAACATAACGCATCTAGAAACAGAGACTAAATATCACACTAACTCAAAACATTTTCAACCTACTTGATTTTGAGTTAATTGCAGCATTCGTCCCTAAATTATGGTCATCATTCTAAATTGGTCCTCAAATTTTAAATATTTTAATTTCATCCTCAAACTATGACCTTTATTCTAAATTGGTCTCAAACTTTTGAGCATTATGGTTTCATCCTCAAACTATGACTCTCATTTTAAATTGGTCCTCAAACTTTTAAAATGTTTTATTTTCATCCCCAAAATATCAATATATGCTAATCATAACTTATGTTAATAAAAATCGTTATAAAATTTGTCAATTGTCATGAAACATTGATGTGTATTATGTAATAATATAATGTTATATAAACGATAATTTGAGGATAAAATTGAAACATTCAAAAAGTATGAGGACCAATTTAGAATAAAGGTCGTAGTTTGCCTAAGGATGAAAATAGAACATTCAAAAGTTTAGGGACCAATTTAAAAAGAGAGTCCTAATTTAGAGATGAAATTAAAATATTTAAAAGCTTAAGAACTAATTTAGAATAAGTATCAAATTTTGAGGACGTATGATACAATAAACTCCGCGATTTTTTACTTGTTTTATGGTGGAGATGAGATCACTTGATCAAGGCTTCCTAACGGTGTGTTTCATTAACCAATCGTGTCCTTCCTTCCACAACTGTCACTAACCACCTTCTTGTGTCTTTTCCCACCAATATTTAAACACATCTGAAACAACGGCTCACTGTTCCATTTTTCGCCTGTTTCCCTCGAATCCTCTCCCTCACACGGTGGCGCTTCCATTCCGGCGCCACCACCAACGAAGGCCAAACTTCCAAAGTTCTTCAGGGCATGGCGGATCCAAACGCTGATCCTTTTTACAACACCCCATATTCAGATTATTTTATGAACATAATCAACCACTTGAACCCTCAGTTTATACAAGAAAACAACGACGCCAGTGGTATTGGTTCATCACAGGCTCTGGACCTTTATGATTTTCAAATTGACCCAGATTTCCAGTTTTCTTCATTGAATCCTTTCTGGTTTAATGGGGAAACCAGTACTCAAAATGAAACAAACTTGGGAAATGAAATCCAGGAACCCGTTTCATTGCCACTGCCAAGTAATGCTACAATCGGATCCGGGAATTTGCAGTATGCTCCACTGAATCCTTTCGGGATTAATGGAGAAACTAGTAACCAAGTTGAAACTAACTTTGGAAATGAAATTCCGGGGCCCGTTTCATTGCCATTGCCAAGCGATGGCGCCATTGATGTTGGTAATCTTTTAGTGGATCTTGTTCCCGAGAATTCTCATATCGATCCTTCAATGATTAACTGGCTACTGAGTAATCAAAGTGAAAGCAACTTGGGAAATGAAATCCAGGAACCCTTTTCATTCCCCTATTTGCTCCCTCCGATTGCCGAGGAAACAGGTGGAGCCTTTGGTGACTTACAGGGAACAACAATGGCGGGGTTTATCTGTAACGAATCCAATGGAGAAACCAGTAATCCAACAAGGACAGACTTGGTGCCAAGTCTACAAGCTCAATTCGGTTGTCATTGTTGCGAAATCTTGAGAGAAATTGTTCATATCAAGGGTGCGTTTTCATGTCTTGGAAATGGCTAATGTTAGCAGCGATTCATGTTGTTGTTTTTTAATGATAATGTCTTTATTACAGGGACAGTTGTAACGAAACTTCAGATACATGGAAGATTGGTTGGAGTTTTCTTCCATGCTGTTCTTGATGTTCAACAAAACAGTGAAGCAGTGTCTCATCAAATGTTCGAGTAAGTTTTAATGTTCTTATTTGGTTAAAATTTAAATTTTTGTTCGATTAATCTCGAGAAATGTGTTACAAAAAAATTTCCATTTTTGATTATCAATAGTTTCTACGAGAAAAGCTTCGAGGAAGTGAAGCAATTTCTGACACAGTATTGCATGAAGCGAAAGCAAGAGAAATACACAATGGTGAAGGATCCAAACTCAAGTTTCTTCGAAGCACTATGTGTAGGTTTTGATTGGTATGAAAATCTGGCTAACGGGGCAGATCCAGGTACCAGACTCTTCTCGAACATATCTGTATCAGACACATACATTTACCTACACAAGTGCATTGTGTCATATTTTGGTGCAAAATCTTCTGAACTTGTTTTTGCAGCCGCCAACAACGGTCGTAACCAGGGGAAGTTGCCTATGTCCGGGGAAGAACAGGGTGTTACAGCATGTAATGAAGCTGCAAAACCCAAGAATCTGATATCCTTGACAGAACAGGTTGGAAACGTAGTCAAAAGCGTTTGGTTTTCAAAATTATTTTCATTGGCTCCTCTAACTCATATAAATAAAACAGCAGAGAAGGAAAGTGAAAGCGACGACAATCAAAGATTTAGCAAATTATTTCCATCTTACAAGAAAGAAGGCAGCCCAGAAACTGGGAATATCTGAAACAGTAGTTCACAATATATGGTTGGAAGGGAATCGAGGTGTGAAAAGAAGGTGGCCTTTTCGAAAGGTTTGTTTTCATATTTGCTGGTAATGGCTGTGTCTGTTTCAAGTTTGTAATTCTAGCATTGTGATTGTGTTGTCTGCATATATCAGATTCATAGCAAAGTGAAAGAGATCGTGAAACTGAAAGAGTTATTGAAATCAGAGGATCCGCACGTAAGAGACCGTGCTAGAGATGATATCCGTAAGAAGGAAGCAGAGTTGGCTAAATATTACGAGGGAGTTTGATTCATCACTTTTTACTATTATTTTTGTTCCAATCCACACATGGACTATTGTTTTTGGTGTTTTTAATTTACATTTTGGTGTTAACTTCAGACAAAAGTCTTGCATTGGAATTCAGAGAATAATTTTGTTCCTAAGTTGTATCAGTAGGACCATCGTACTAAAAGTGGTCAGAAATTATAGTTCAAATATTTATTTTAACAAAAAAATAATTTAAGAGTTAAACACAACAAATGATACACTATGAAAAATTATTTTTTTAAGTAACCGTTGAACTAGTTGAACCAATTTTTATATTACCAAATTCTTTTAATTTTATTAGCATTAGGCTTAAATGAAAATCAGTATTTTTTTTTCTTAGTTGTAGGAATGTTTTTTTTTTAATGAGGCAGTATTAATCCCTTAACTTCTCTTATTAGTGAAAAAACACCTACTTTTTTGCTTGAAGCCTAAACTATTTTTAGATCAAAACAAATAACTAATTCTTGTGATGTGTTAACATCTCGTTGACTAAAGGAATTTTTTTTAAATCTTGTTAACAATCAGACTTAAAGTGGATGAAGAAAATAGTTTAAGCACTTGTTTTAACAAAAAAAAAATAGTTGTACTAAAAACAAAAAATTGTGAAGTTTAGGGGATGTTTTTTTATTTATTTAAGCCACGTCTTAATAAAAAAACAAGCACATCAGCTGCAAGCTAACAAAACAAGGCAAACATGAAAATTGGAAAGCATTTATAAGCTTAAAGAAGGATGTAACAAAATGTTCATGACAAGACGGGCAGAAAGTTCAAATCAAGAGTAAAAGGTAAAAGGGTGACACACAAATAGAATTCCAACAGGCTATCTACCAAAATTGCACTTTAGGTAAACTGTAGTAAAAGGTAAACAGACAAGAGTTGGCATTTGCCACCCGAGGAAGAACTAAACCACCGCAGCCTACATCTTGACAGCAACCTGTTCTGCTGAACTTTTCTTCACAACTCCTCTATAGCACAACTCATTTAGCAACTCCAATGCCTCATTAGCTAAGCCTTCGTATGCTATGCCTTCAATGAGAATGGTGTATGTAGATTCAGAAGGTTTACACCCCCTCATCACCATATAAGCCAAAAAGTCGATAGCACGATCAGTCTGCCGAGCCTTACAAAGGCCTAACATTATGGAGTTATAGGTTATGGCATTTGGCCTAACACCCATTCTCTCAAAGTCGTGAAAGAACTTTATTGCATCATCAACCTTTCCTTCCCTACTAAGTCCTCCAACAAGTGAAGAGTAGGTAATTATATCAGGCTTTAGACCCTTGGCACGCATCTCATCCAAAAGTTTTATAGCTTGATCGGTTTTCCCGACCTTTGCGAGCCCGTCAATCACAGTGTTGTAAGTAATTAAAACAGGCGAGCAACCCTTGATACTTAGCTGATTGAGTATCTCAACTGCCACATCAACCTTCCCATCTTTGCATAATGCTGTGAGCAAAGTATTATAGGTCACAATATCAGGATAGCACCCTCTAGACACCATTATCTCTAAATACTCGATCGCCCTCTCCATCTTCTTTTCTTTGCAGAACCCATGGAGCAGTGGATTGTAACTTAAGGAATTAGGAGTACACCCATGCCTGTGCATCTTCTCCAATACGTCAATTGCTCGGCCCAGTAAACCTTTTCGGCATAAGAAATTAATCAATATATTGAACGTAACAACACTAGGGGAACATCCTTTACGTAGCATATCAGCTAACAATCTCTCTGCATCCATCCACCTACCGGTGCTACACATGCTGCGCAGAATAATATTATGAGTAATCACATTGGGTTGGCATCCATATGATGGCATGCTATTCAAGAACTTGATTGCTTCATCCAATCTCCCCTCCTTACAAATCCCATTAACCAGAACATTATAAGTAACTACATCTGGTTTGCATCCACGACTCCTCATCTCATCCAAGAGCTTCATAGCTTGTGCAACGCCACTCTCCTTGCAAGTTGCTTCAATCAAAATTGTATATGTAATCACATCCGGATAACATTCTTTCTTCAATTGTCGATCCAAGACTTCCATCGCTTGCTTCAACTTCCCACTATCACAAAGGCTACGCAAGATTGTATTATAGGTAACCACATCAGGAGCAACGCTCATCCGATCCAAAACTTGTAAGGCATTATCAATCTCCCCTGCCCTGCAATACCCACTAATCAACACATTATAAGTTATGACATCCGGAACAGCACCTGAATCTTCAATAATCTCCATAACCCGGGTAGCTTTTCTAGTCTTGCCTCTCTTACAAAACCCACGAATTAAACTCGTACAAGCTATAATATCAGGAATCTCGCCATGATAAACCATACCCTCGAGAAGCTTAAACCCTTCTTCCAGTTCACCATTTCTAACAAAATTCCGGAGTTGATTATTGCTACCGGATTCCTCAAAGCCATGAACAGAACTCAATGGACTAGACAGACCATGACCATTTCCAAAATTCCCTTCTTGGGAACTTTCATAACTGTGCAACCTACCATTAACACCAGCACTTTCGACCTTGGAATAAGCAAGCACCTTACACCGCCTTCGCATTTCAAACCGTGAAGGTTTACATCCCACAGAAGCTTTCACATAACTAAAATTGGTAACCGCTTTAGCCTTAACCCTAGCTTCTAAAAAGCTACTATTCCTTAGACCCTCCCTGTGGAAGTAACAAAACCCTTCATGGGAATGGCTTGTATATACTATCATATCCATACTTTACCTACAAGTTTGTAAATAATCAAAATACCATCGCTTAAAAAGAGTTATTCCAACACAATTATAAAAGTAATAGTCTATAGAAGTTCATAACAAGGCTTCTCTACAGAGAGTAGAGGGAGAGAACTTACCTGGAGATAAGCTTTACAAAAGGGGATAACTTGAGCGCTGCTTGTGACTTTATCCACTTTTGTTTCCTTCTGGTTATGGTTTCTATGAAATATCTACAATGGAAGGCAATAGGGGAAGTAGCAGCCAAGTGCCGCTGTTGAGGTCATTTCATTGAAAAGGGGGGCTTTTTATTTAGGGTTTATGGGCCGAATATGAAACCCAAAAATTCACGGACTCTACCCTCTTAAATCCCCAATTGGCCCCACATCTCCGTCTTCTTGTGTCTCAAAAACTCTTTCTTTTCCCTCCATTTCCTCTGCTTCTTCTAGATCTCCACTCTCTTTGAAAGAGAAAAGAGGAAGGGAAAGATTTCAGCTTTGGTGATGGACACCCCACGTTCAGTTGAAGAAGTCTTTCGAGATTTCAAGGGTCGTCGAGCTGCCTTGATTAAGGCCCTCACTACCGGTAATACTTTTTCACTTTAAAGCAACCACCATCTTTTCTCTTTTTTGCTTCTCACATTTCTTCTCCCTTTCAAAGTTGTTTTTTTACTTAATTTAATTTGGCCTTGTGGTGTTTGCAGATGTGGAAAAGTTCTGCCAGCAGTGCGATCCAGGTACTGGGAAGTTTTTTAATGGAGAATAAATCGTCGAATTTTTATACCCAAATTTGTTTTATTATTTAAGATGCTTTAGCTTGAGAATTGAAGTAACGGTTTTCTTTAGTTTCAGAGGTCTTTTATTTGTAGTTAAATTGAACAGATTAGTCAAACCCAGTAATTGAAGTGGTTTAAACTTTACTATGAGCATGCAAGGATATGTATAGGTTTTAGCTTTATAAGGAAACCTTTTCAATTTTTAGGCTACCATTTTCTGCTTAAATTGAACTTTCCCTTCTAAAATTAGAATGAATAGTTTCAGCTGAGAAAGAGATTTGTGAGTTCAAGTAAGGTAGATTTAATAATTTCATCATTGTTCTTCTTCTGGTGTTCTATTGCAAATGCAAAAAAATGCTTGAAAAAACTATTGTTTATTTGGCAATTTGTTTACTGACCGGCAATTTTAAGATTGTGATCGGTATTCGGTAATTATTAGTTTCTTATCTGACAAAAAAACGTATTCATTCTAACTTGGATGCAAACCAATGAATCATGCGAATGCAATTAGTGCATTGCAGTTGCCTTATCATGATTTTACTGGTTCTTTCTTCTTAGGTTGTAGATGCATGAAAATTGAAATGGAATGAGTTACTTAAATTTATATGGAAAAGAAAAACTTTTGTTACAGAAAAGGAGAATCTTTGCCTTTATGGATTTCCCAGTGAGCAGTGGGAGGTGAATTTACCTGCTGAGGAGGTGCCTCCGGAGCTTCCAGAGCCTGCATTGGGTATTAATTTAGCCCGAGATGGGATGCAAGAAAAGGACTGGTTATCTTTGGTTGCTGTGCACAGCGACGCTTGGTTACTTTCTGTGGCTTTCTATTTTGGTGCTAGGTTCGGATTTGATAAAGCTGATAGGTATTTTTCTCCTCTACTAAGTGTTGTCTTAATGTAATTCCGCATTATGATTGGTCTGATCTGTAAATCATTCTTCAGCACGAAGTGCTTACAGTGCATGGCTAAAATAGTAATACTAGGCATGGCATGAGTGAGCTTCACTTAAATTCGGGATGTTGTTTACTGGGTTGCATATGGTTTAACTAACAAGCATGCTACCGTTATGTTAATGTGATTGCAGGAAACGCCTTTTCAATCTGATAAATGATCTCCCAACAATATTTGAAGTCGTGACAGGAGTGGGTAAGAAACAAACAAAGGAGAAGTCGTCGGTTTCGAATCATAGCAGCAACAAATCTAAATCAAACTCCAAGGTAAGAAAAGTTTTCCTCGTTAGCTATTTCATTAAATGTGATCAGTGTCAACTTTTTAGGGTTAAAAGTTTGTATTATTCTCACAATTTGACAAGGCTTTATAACATAGTAAAAACGTACATAACTCGATTCAGATATAAGTGTTTGAAAATTCAGATATTCAAATTTTTACATATTTTTCCATGTTTTAAGATCTTTAAAATATCATATCTTCGTACCTATGTCCGGATCTATGTTGAACACTGGTACTTCAAGAACAAGAACAAAGTGTCGGAGCTACAAAGGTAAAAACTCATAGTAGAAGTATAATTCTTTCAGACACAAAGCTCACTCAATTAAGTTGTTAGCGTTTTGCTTGTTGCATTAATATTTCTGCGCAGAGAGCGGGAGATAACCTTAAAATTTCGAGGTCGTCGTGTAAATTAGATTTTCATTTCCCTTTTTGTCTGATAAAATGCAGCGAGGCTCCGAATCCCAGCCGAAATATTCAAAGGCAATGCCATCAAGGGATGAGGATGAGGATGGTGTTGAAGAGGAAGAAGACGAAGAGCATGGAGAGACATTATGTGGGGCTTGTGGAGACAATTACGCAGCTGATGAGTTCTGGATTTGCTGCGATATCTGTGAGAAATGGTTCCATGGGAAGTGTGTTAAGATTACACCGGCAAGGGCAGAGCATATTAAGCAGTACAAATGCCCATCATGCAGCAACAAGCGAGCACGGCCATGAAGTCAGCCGGTCAGGTGGCGCTCTTGGGTGAATTCCGGCATTGCAAACCTCCAACTCTCTACTAGGTCATGTATTTACAGTTTGTCGAGTTCTTTTCAAGTCTATCCCTTAATCTAGGAAAGTTCTCATGCATTTTATGTGTAGGTTAAGAACTTGGTGTTTTA
Organism: Hibiscus trionum; assembly: GCA_030270665.1. NCBI lineage: Eukaryota > Viridiplantae > Streptophyta > Magnoliopsida > Malvales > Malvaceae > Hibiscus > Hibiscus trionum. The sequence continues at coordinate 32,375,261 of BSYR01000022.1, read as the reverse complement.
ATTTTATTATAAAAACAGGATATTTATAATTATTAGGTAAATAATCATTTGTTTTAATGTAGTAAATTTCATTTTGTTATACATTAGGGTGGAGTTTTTCTCTCTCTGAAAGTGTGTACAGTTTTTTTCGGGTACAGGTATATATTGATATTCATATCGGTTGTCCATGACGTGTCCATTTAGCAAAATGTCCTGGACAATTCAGAAGATTTTGCATCTCAGTTTTGTTTTTGATTTAAAAAAGATAAAAGTTTTTTGTTTTTTTAGTAAAGGTACCGGTGGCTTCGTTCAACACAAAAGAAAATATAAGCAAACATAAAAAATAAAAATAAAAACAGAGCTGAACAAACCAGCAAAGAGACGAGAACAAACAACAACGGACAAAAAACAACGAAAGAAAACAAAGCAGAGAACGAACAAACCAACATAACCACAAAGAGACAGGGAACGAACAAAGAAGGGTCAAAAAACACGACCAAGAAAACCCATCGGCCAAAGTTATGGAAGCGCGAAGCCAACAGATTCGGTTATCACCAGTTGCATGTCTTTCTCGGGGTCACTAGAGTGTTTGAGCGCTTACTTGAAATGCATAGGGACGTCCAACAGCTTGTCGCGTCAGATCTGGATACGTCAACGGTTAGAGAAGAAGCAGCAGCACAGCCCACGACCACCGTCGACGTGGCAGAACGAAGAGGAGACAGAGACACAAGAAACCCCACCGCCGCACCATCGCCTATAAAACAAAAGGCAAAGTCCAAAAAAAAAAAAGAGTGTTGGGTTACATGGTGCTCGATTCCTTCAACCGTTCTTGCTCGCCAAGTGGTCGCCTACAAAACAAAAGGCAAAGACCCAAAAAAAGAGTGTTGGGTTATACGGTGCTCGATTCCTTCAACCGTTCTTGCTCGCCAAGTGGTGGAGAAGTAGAATTTTGGGTGTAAGAGATGTGGAAGCTAAAAAGATTAAGGACACAAACATTTATAGTGGTTCAACCTTCTAACTAAGGTCTACATCCACTATCTTAGCTTCCTACTAAGGATTTCCAATCAATCCACTATTGATTCGTCCCCTTTTCTAGGTTTAGGAGGAAACCCTTACAAACCGATCAAGCTTTCTACCCAAAGCCTTGATCAAACCCTCTTTACAAGAGATGAAAAATACGCAAACTCAAATCCCTCTAATATGTATTTGTTTGCACAAAAAAGATCTCACCCAAAACCTAAAACACTTGAGCAAATCTAACAATTTTGTCTCACTAGTGTTTGTCTATACAAAGAAATGACAATTAAGCACTAACACACTTTCTTGATCATATGTTGTTTTACAATTGAAACATTAACCATTACTAGATGTTTGGAGGTCTCTTTTATAATCCTCTTTGAGTTTATAGCTGTTACTAGCCGTTGGGGTTGAATTGGAGCCGTTGGAGATTTTATTTCTCATTTTTAATGTTGTTCTGCAGCCTTCCGTATTGATACGCGTGGACCCGTATCGGTACGGCCTTCATCAAAAACTAGTTGTTGGCTCTTGCAAGCCTAAGCGTATCGATACGCTTGAGGGCGTATCGGTACGGCATGACATTTAAAAGACCGTTGGGTTGTTAAAATGGGGATCGGTACGCTTACCAGGCGTATCGAAACGATCCCTCTCCGTATCGAAACAGGCAACCTGAAAATTCAAGTTTGGCTATTTTAAATCATGAAAAACTTTGCTAAAAACCTTTTAAGATCCCTCGAACATAAATTCAAGTTGTTTGGACTTAAAGACAAGTTTTGAATTCTTTTCAAATTAGTCCAAAACATTTTTCAATTATTATATCAAAATATTATTTCTACATAGAGAAAAAAAAACACAAAAGAAACCAAAAAGTAGTGACCCCATCAAAGATGTCGTCGAACCCCCAAACCGACACCGAGAATAAACAACCACTGAGAGGCGAAGAGACACTAACAAATCACGGTGATCTCCCTCTAAAAACTCGACTCGGGAAAAAAGAAGACAACACAACGACTGAGACATTGCTTCTTGGGGGATCTGACGATTCATCCACTCGGACAAATTTTATTAGGTCGGAGGCGAGACGAGTCGGCCACTGGAAGCTAGTGATCGGCAAGAAAGAAAAGCACTATTAAGGTTTTACAAAGAAGAGAGAAGGCAAAGAGTTTTTTCGAATAGAGAGAAAGAGAGTGAAAACGTTTTTTTTTTGTTTAAATTTATAAGTGCATAAGTGAATGGGAACTGTAAACAATCTCCTCTGTCATGTTGCAAACCAAGCAACTTTGGAATTTTGCTTTAAGGACCAATTTGAAAGAATTCGTAAATAACGAGGGCTAAATTTAGTTAATTGTTTCAGATTATGACTAAATTAATTGAATGTGTAAATATGAAGGATTAAATATGCTATTATACAAAATTTTATAACAGACACGTTAAGTACTTAACATGTTTAACATCTCACTTACTATTTTGTTACAAAACACAAAGTTTAATTGCCATTTTGTAACATTTAAAAGTTTATTTACCATTTTGTTTTTGTTTTTTAACAAAATTCAGTGACCGTTTTTGAACTTTACCCTTAATATTAATGGATACAAAATATTGATAACTGATAAACTATTTAAACAAGTATCGAATATAATAATGTCCTTATATGTCATTTTGCTTGTTTAAATAATTAAACAATTCTAAGTTATTAGTTAGTTTTACCAAACACTTTTATACAATCAGCTAATAATATCCATTAATCAAATCAATTAATGATATGAACTATTAGCTATCATCAAATGTAATCCGCTATTAGTTATCCACTGATTGTCAAACATGGCTTGTATATAATGAAAATATACCTCAATTAGACAATTACATTCATATAAACATATTTATATTAAAATATAAAATCTAATACTTAACTAAATGATTATATTTTATTTTGGATAAACTACACTCAATGTCATTTAATTATGAGTTTAGTAATAAATATGTCACTTTTTGTTAAATAGATAAATTTTTAATTTAAAATTTAAATTCATAATCATTAAAACTCTAATCCTAAACTTTAAATTCTAACATTAAACAGTAATTTTTTTATTAAATAAAGATATTACATTTTTACATCAGGACTCAAAATTATACAAGATAAAACAATATAAGCCCTTTAACCATGCTAATTAATAGATCTGAAACCCTAAATTTTAAAGCCTACAATATAAACTAAAATCACAAACCCTTAAATATTTCGTTTATGAAAACTATTTTTCTACCACTAGATTATAGGATACTAATAATCCATGTATGTATGTGTGTGTATATATATATATATATTTCTCGGGGGAAAAAATCATGTATATATTAGCAAACAAAACACATTCTTAGCTAAATAGAAACCTATAGATCTTTCAGGCCTAAAACCAAACAGTTTCTTGCGTTTTCTCTTTCTTCCCCCTTTTCCGATGTCCAATTACCAAAATCGCAGAAAGCACTAAGCAAAGGGGTTTGGGGTTTCAAGTTTCGTGCAAACGGGTTTAGTTTAGTTGAGAGAAACATATGGGGGATCCTTATTACAGATACCCTCCTCCTCCTGGAGCAGATAGAGGTGCTCACTCACTCTTGTCTTTGTTTAGCCCTAAATTTAACTTCTTTTTCCTACCCAGAATGTTCCTTGTTTGATTATTCAGATTTTGTCTTTTGGGTCATTGCCAATTCTATGTCTTTGTTATGCTTTGAATTTAGCTTCTTTTCTATTGTAATGGGCGGTTTTTTGAACTTGCACATAAACTATTTATGGAAGGCTCTGTTATAAGTATAGTATAGCTATTCGGTTTTTCTTTTCCTTTTCATATTAATTATGATGTCCTGTGACTACTCACTAAGATGTAATTTGTAGAATAAGAAAAGATGGTCTAGTTTAATGAACTGCATTTGCTATGAATATCTGTTGGGCACCACTAGTTTGCATTATTGCCCTTATTCAATAGTCTCTTATGGACTTTCCTTGTTTTTGCTACCTATCGAATTCGATTAATGGTGTGTGGAAATGGAAATTTTTCTGCTTCACTGTCTGGTGCTTTGCACTGAGGACACATGGTCATGGCATACCTTAAGGATGGAATATAATGATAGATAAAAGATAAAATTTCCCAGTTTAGATTCTTTTAACCGTGAATATTCTGGTGTTTTTTTGTGTGCTTTATGTGTCCTATCTCCAGATTGATGATTGATCTTGACCGGTTAACTTTGTTTTAGTGATAGTTGACTTTCATTGCAACAGGTAGTATTCCAAGACCCAGCTTTCCTGGCTACTTCTCAGCTGAAGCACCCCCATTGCCATCTTATCATGCTGATATGCAGGCTGCCTCTTCCGATGTTCAAAAGAGAGATGTAAGGCGGTTCTAGTATTTTATCATTTTCTTAAATAACTTTGGGGTTTTATAACTGCGTGTCCCTTCATTTTCATTGTCTTTTTCAAGCAGATAAGTCCAATGCAGCCTGGGATGTATGGTGTGAACAACATTTCTAATGCAGGAGTTTATCCCGAGACCAATCTTGGTGGCTTATCAGCTGGAGCAACTGCAAGGGCTTATCCATCTTCTTTAGGAGATCCGAGTTTAGGTGCCCAAAGATGGAATGCTCCTGTAGGTACTAGTTCAGGTGCGGGAGTTTATCCTGATCCTAGTTTTGGTGGTGTATCAGCTGGACCATCCATTAGGGAAGTTCCAAATTTAGTTGGCCATAGATGGGATGCTCCTGGCATTAGTTCAAGTGCTGGAGTTCATCCTGAGCCCAGTCTTGGTGCTGTATCAGCTGCAGCTTCCATTCATGGTTATTCTTCTCCACTAGATATTCCAAGTTTTGCTGGTCAAAGGCAGGATGTTCCCGTAGGCATTAATTCTAGTTCTAGACTTCATCCTGAACCCAGCCTTGGTGCTGGATCGGCTGGAGCTAGCATGAAGGGTTATCCATCTCCTCGACGAGAGTCACCCTTAGTTGACCAAAGAAAGGATGGTCTATTGGGCACGAAGCCTGGCGTTCCTGATGCTTTAGATGAAAAGCCTGCCTCTGTCAGAAATGGTGATTGTCACACAGATGCTGCTGGAGAATCAAACATTTTGTTCGTGGATTGTCTTCCTACTGATTGTACCAGGAGAGAAGTAGGTCGTATCCTTTTATTCCCATGAATGATTCCGTGAATATGGTAATAGCAATATACAAGATGTCTGAGCAATATTTGAGATAAAAAAAACACATGTTTCACAATATTGTGCAAAATTAAACTGTATTATTCCTAACTATCAAAGTTTCTCGTTGTTTTGAAATCATTGTTGTCCATTACTTAACATCAAAGATCTTTTCCGTCCATTTACCGGCTACAAAGATATCAAAGTCATTCACAAGGAACCAAGACGTGTAAGTTTACTCCTCAATCTTTTGTTTTGATTTAGGTATCAGCTATTCCCACTTTCCCAGAGCTTCTTGACATGCTTTAGTCTGTTTTGTGCTTAAGCCTTTCTATATGCAGTCGTCCTGAGAAATGGCGGGGACAAATGGCTTAAAATACCGAGATGTTTACATATTTCCATTCTTTTAGTTTTAATTCTGTTCTTTGTACTTTATTGTTGTCTAACTAATTAATTCAATTGTAGAGTGGAGATAGAGCCATGGTTTTGTGCTTTGTAGAGTTCGATGACTCAAAATGTGCAATGATAGCCATGAGAGCTCTTCAAGGTAATCTAGGCTTCAAATTTTGCTTAGAGATTTTAAAGAGAGAAGAATAATGATGCATCGAAAGTGTTAAGTAATGTTGTAGCATCTACTATTTCTTTCTATATTTTTTGGTCGAAATATATTGCATCTATTAACTATTGTGTTTCCTGTAGTTTTTATATTTAAGCTGGATCCCTCCACTTATTGCCAAAAAGCGTGTTTAAGTTAATTGCTTTAACATGATATCAAAACCTGTGTTTTGTTATTCCTGCCTAACCCCATGTGAGGTTTATGACTTACTTGTGAAGGCGGTGTTGAAGTGATGTTACCCCACAATTGTTAATTATTTGTTGCTTTCAATATCATATGTAGCACATATTCAGTTGATAATGAGCATAAAATGTGATGAAGTTCTATATGCTTCATCAATTTCTGGCACTCTTTTGTTTGGTGGATGTTTCAGATGCACTGTGAATTAGCAGTCAATTACTGATAGGTGGTGGAATGTTGAATTTTCTGCAGGATACAAATTTGATGACAAGAAACCTGACGCTCCGGCCTTGCGAATCCAGTTTGCACATTTCCCATTCCGGCTTCAAACTGATCGAAAGGATCCCCCTGGAACTGATTGAAATGATCAATGGCGTAAGATTTAAATTGTGGCTGTTGACTAGTTTACAATTGCATTGTATTTGTCATCGTTGAGGACATAATGGATGCACTCATGGTCAGTTGTGGTGATCATCGGTCATGAATAGAATCAAAACCTTAAACATCAATCGCAGTGCGTCGTGATTTCATATGAGACCTCGGATGCCGTATGATATGGACGTGTTGATGTACCCAATTTCAATCATGTCAAACAGTTGTTTTGACTGCCTATGCAGACCAGATGAGTTCCCATTTTCTCATGTTTTGCATGTAAAAATGACCACTTTGATTCAAACCAGTTTTCTTAGAATTTATATTCTATCTTCTCTTCAAGATAAGTATTTATGCATTGTGTTATGTACGGAATTATAATATAAATTATATGTTAAAAGGTATATAAAATTTTGAACATGAAACCACAAATAATATAATGTAAATAGGATTAATATTCATTTATAAAGTGTAAAATTATTTAGTTTTACATGTTTTTAGGATTGTTGGATTAATGGTTGAGAATAAATTTTTTAAATTGAGATAATTTACTTTTTTTCTCGTAATTATTTTTTATATTTTTTATTGTTAATCTCGTATATCTATTTTTATTCCTTCAACGATCATCTTGACAATGATTTTGTAGAAGACATTGCATAAACTAAACCATTTCTATGTATGTAGTACACTCTATTTTGATACACAATCTATGCAATTTGTTTTACACAACCTTTCTTTAAATTTTTAAATTTAAAATCTTACACCTTAAATTTTAGACCATAAATTTTAAATCTTACAATATAAACCTCTAAATTCTAAAACATAAACTAAACCACTAATCCTTAAATGTAACACGTTTTTCTCATAAAAATATGTTATATATTGAGAAACTGGTTGAATGTAAAATTTGATTGAGTCAAGTCAGAAATACTGACATGGGCAGAGATTTAGGCCGCATCTGTTAGCAGTGGACTTGTTAAGGTGCGACATCTTAGCGGTTAAAATACAACCTGACATAAAATCTTACCAAAATTTGTGTATAAATTTTTATTATTTGAATATAAATTTATATAGATTGTACGTTAAATTTTATCGATTGAGTAAAAATTTATGGAAGGCGGACTTATTTTAGCCGCACTGACTTACCCTTCGCAGGGACTCGCCCTTAGTCTTTCAGATCCAAAACACCGAACCAGAAAACAATGCTTTAGCAGACCTCTATACCCAAAACAAAAGAAAAAATAGAACAATTCAAATATCCGTAGAACAGATTCTGGATCTGATTCTCTCTCCGAGAGAGGACTCAACTAAACGCAAATTCGACGATGGTTATGGAACTAGAGAACGGAGATGACGCCGTCCCCTCATCGGCGTCGTCGGAATCCGCCACGGCCAGTCTCCTACCCATCGCCTCCGTCTCTCAACAGCCTTATGTCTCCGAGCTCCTCTCCTTCACACTCGATCGCCTCCATAAGGTCTGTTTCCTTTTTGTTTCTGCTTTTGCTTCTCTTCATTTCTTTGTATATGTTGTTTTTTTTTACATTGAGTCGTGTTTTTTTTTTGTTGCTTCTGAACGTGAAGGAGCCGGAGCTTCTTCGAGTTGATGCGGAAAGGATTCAGAGGCAAATGCAAGAAGTTGCGGTTGGTAATTACCGCGCTTTTATTTCTGCCGCGGATGCGTTGGTTGCAATCAAAGAGGAAGTGTCTTCTATCGATACGTATCTCGAATCTCTGGTAATTATCTTTCTTATTTGTTCACTTTTGCATATTTTTACCGTTGTGTTATGTTCCCTGTTATTTGTTGTCTGATTCTGAGATGCCATTTGATCTACTGATTATTATGAACTAATTTGGTAAGTAGGAAATGCACATTAGTTGGAAGGTTGGAAAAGATTACAAGGCATGCAGCTGAATAATTATAAATTTCCTTTTCCCTTAATTTTTATTACTAGAATCTAGGGACAGAAATTCAAGGAGATCCAATAACTGTCACTTGGAACGGTTTGGCTTTTGGGATCTGAAGTTAGGTAATATATTTGTGATTTTATGGAGTGCCGTAGGCAATTTCCTGGCTATCTTGTTGATCTCATGAGTCAAGATTAGTTATTGCCTTTGCTTATGATTATAAGAGAAAGATATTGAGAAATAGCTTTAATTATTTTGTCTTAGATGTGTGATGCTTGTATAAGTTGTGAAAGCTTCTTTAGTTTAGGCATAAGTGCTTACATTTGATTTTTCACAGTGTGGTGAAGTAATAGTACTTGAAAACTGTTTTTTTTCTCACCTGAGTGGATAATGAAGGTAGGACTTGTAAATTTTGATGACCAATGAGATTTAGGTAAGCTTACTCTAATTTTAAAAGTAGGGTAACAATCTCATGGCAACCACAGAGCTGCAAAAGGAAAAGTGGAAGAATCTTAAGTTATAGAAGAGAAAAAGGATTGGCCTTAACTTTTACACAATTTAAGTATCCTATCAGGATGGTGAATTTATGATGTTTTATTTTTCTTTTTCTTTTTTCATCCTCAGAATTCTTAAGTTATTCTGCAGATATGCTAATAGGCAGGGTTTATCTTTGCAGATTACTGAGATCCCGAGCCTGACATCCGGTTGCACAGAGTTTATTGAATCTGCAGAACAGATTTTGGAGAAAAGGAAGATGAACCAGACTCTTCTAGCAAACCACAGTACTTTGCTTGAGTTGCTTGAGATTCCTCAGCTCATGGACACGTATGTGCTTGAATAAATTGTAAATGTCAAGGCACTTGGTATCGTAGAATACATGCTAGAATTACTCTTTTAAATTCAATTTCTACAGATGCGTAAGGAATGGAAATTATGATGAAGCTCTTGATTTGGAAGCCTTTGTTTGCAAACTCTCAACCATGCACCCCAAGTGAGTTAACCCCCATTATTTCCTTCATTATCAACTATTTGGAAGACACTTACTGAGATCTGTTTTCCCTATGCTTGAAAGTATACCTGTCATTCAAGCATTGGCTGCAGAAGTTAAGCAGACAACACAATCTCTTCTCTCTCAGCTTCTCCAAAAGCTTCGCTCGAATATTCTGGTATATGTTTGGAAGTGGTTGAACAAATGCAAATTTTGATTTTAGTTGGAGTTTTAGTCAGTGGTCTATGTTTGCAGTTACCAGAATGCCTTCGGATTATTGGATATTTACGCCGAATAGGAGTATTTAGTGAGTGCCAAATGCGGTTACAGGTAACTTCACAAAGCTAATTCATCAATTTAATCTCCACCCTTTTATAATTGGGTTTACTCTTACATCCCCTGTTCATTTGTACTTTCTTATTTCCCCTTCTGATGACATTATTTCCTGGTTCAGTTTTTGAGATGCCGAGAGACATGGCTTACTGGGATTCTTGAGGATTTGGACCAGAGAAATGCTTATGAGTTTCTAAAAGGGATGATAAGCTGTCACAGAATGCATCTTTTCGATGTTGTTAATCAATATCGAGCAATATTTGCTGATGATACATCTGGAAGTGAAGAAAATTATGATGGCGGGCTTCTTTTTAGTTGGGCCATGCATCAAATTACTTCACACCTTAAAACTCTTAAAGTCATGCTTCCAAAGATAACAGAAGGTGGATCACTATCAAATATTCTGGACCAGTGTATGGTAAGTAAATTTTAGAACTTTAAGATTTGCTATCAAAATATTTTTGCATTTGAGCATCTGAAAGAAAACCAGTTCTCTTTTGCTTTTGCGTGTGTGTTTTTCCTATCAAATGCCACTTCATTCAGAATGGAGATAGTATTGCTTCTAGGCGACTATTATGGTAATTCCTCGTTGCATCTGATTTGATGATGCTTTTGATCTTTGTCGTTGACACTTGACAGTATTGTGCAATGGGTCTTGGTTGGGTCGGATTGGACTTTCGAGGCTTGCTTCCTTCTCTTTTTGAAGAGTAAATACATATTCATCCTCTTGTCCTTTTGACTACTTTTTACCCATATCATCGATTACATATACTTCACAACTTTACAGGGCGGTGCTCAATTTATTCTCTAAGAATATGAACACAGCAGTTGAAAACTTTCAGGTATGCTGTCAATGCACAAAGTTAGGCTTTTCCTTTTTACTTGTTCTCAAAATGGGTTAGTTGCCCAAGTTTTACAATTTGGGCCCAGCTTTTGCCCGAAGAAAGCAATCTACAACTTGGCGATCGATAACTTCTTTTACTTGGCTTCAGTTAGTTTTGGATTCGCATCGTTGGGTCCCATTGCCAGCAGTCGGCTTTTCAGCCACTAGCTTCAGTGAAGAAAGTCGGGAGGATGTAACGCCACCATCTTATCTGATGGAGCATCCACCTCTTGCAGTGTTTGTTAATGGTAAGTTTCATTGATGCTTGCTTTTTTCCCCCTCACTGATGGCTTCTCAAGTATTTAATCAAGTTATTTCTGCCTTCAAAATTGTTTAGATAGTGAGTTTGTTTGAAATTAAATGGTTTGGACAAACTATAAAAGGGATAAATGACACTAGAGCTGCCTAGGGAGTATAGTTAGCTTGCATTACTCTTTCTAACTCACAAGTTTAAGCCTTTTCCATCCCGGTTACTACTGTTTTGAATAAAAGGAAAAAGAGAACCTGTCTTATTTCTTGAGATAAAGTTTTGATGGTTCAAAGTTTGGGTAAAACTATCAGAGGAATAAATGACACTAGTGCTGTCAAGGGGGTGGTAGTTAGGTCGTATTAGACATTCTACCTTTTAGAATGAAATTATTTCATCCTTAATATTCTTTTCTTGATTGTAAAGGCAAAAGAGAACTGGTTTTCTTTCTTGAAGTTTTGATGGCTCCGTGTTGGTTTTATCGAAGTGGACTGAAATGAATTGAGGTGTTTCCTGAGAAATCTGATGTTAAGGGTTTCCTGTAAAATCATACTCATTCTAGTTCTCATTCAATCCTTACGAGATTCGTTAATTTCTTCTACATTGATTTATCTATCTCCTTGGTGATTATACTTGTAGGTGTTTCTGCCGCAATGAATGAACTACGTCCTTGTGCCCCAGTAAGTTTGAAGAATGTTCTTGCTCAAGAATTAATTAAAGGATTGCAGGCTGTTTCTGACTCCCTACTGAGGTACAATGCAACGCGGATGCTCAGGGAAAACGAGTCCGGGCTTTTCCTCTCCCTTTGTCGAGCATTCATCGAGGTGCATTCTAATGAAACCTGGCAGATGATAATCTCGTGCAAGTAGTATTTATGAAGCATTTTTGGAAAACTTTTCATGTACTGACAAACTTCCCCCATTCTTAGGTTGTTTTCCCACATTGCGCGACATGCTTTGGTCGTTGTTATCCTGGTGGAGCCACTCTTATCATGGATGCGAAGAGTTTATACGATGGAGTTGGTCGCCTTTTGACAATCTCTTCATCGAAACCGATTATTAATGGAGAGGAAAAGACCGCCTCCGAAAATGGTGACCTGGCTCAGCCAGCTGTGGTGGAAAATGGTGGTGAATCCACTGTTGAGAATGTAGATGGGAAGGAACAGGAGAATCCCACTTCGCATACCGATGAAAAGATCGGTGAAGCATCCTAGGAAGATCGATTCTTTAAACTTTGATTTGATTATATTACATGTAGAGAAAGGTTGGTATTTCTTTGACCGCTTAAAAGGTGAAATGAGAAAAATAAGGTATATATGTTTGTTTGTCAGTTGGCACACCAAAGCGAATGGTGATTATTCCCTTTTTCACGTTTCACCATAGAAAGAACAGTCAGAATCTTGTTTGATCGACTTGAGCGATGAATGAGGACATCATTATTTTATTTTTTTAAAGATTTTAAGGGTAAAGTCCTTGAGAAAGAAAAATGATCTATCAACACCAGATCACTGAGTAAGACCAAACGTTTAAGTAGATATGGGCTGGCAGGGGGCAGTCCTCGTGGTTCACCTTTACGGTCCATTATATTTTTACTTTGGCCTCTATAGAATTTTAAAGGGTAAACTACATAAATAGTCCCCTAATTATGCTTCAATTATCTTTTGCATCCCTCGACTATCAAAAGTTACAAACTGGTCCCTTGACTTAAAAAAAATAACAAATTGATCCAGTGCCGTTAAAAATTTAACGGCTGGTGACGTGGCAGTTAACAAAAATTGGCATAATAACACATTTAGTCCTCAACTTTTACACTTTGTTTAACTTTGCCCTAATTCTAAAAAATGACCCTTAACATTTCAAAATTCTATCAATTTAATCCATTTTTTCTCTCCACACAATCCTAAACAAGCAAATTGGATAGTGACGATGAGGATGTTTACCATGACGATCAACTGGAATTCGATTTCGGGTTCGAAAACGTTATTGTAGTGGATAATCTCTCAGTTGTCCCTCGTGAAAAGTTTGAAAAACTCGAGAGTGTGATTCGAAAAATCTATAGCCAGATTGGAGTGATTAAGGAGGATGGCCTGTGGATGCCTGTTGATTCTGAGACTAAGAAAACCCTAGGTTATTGTTTCATAGAGTATAATACTCCTAAGGTTCGTTGCTTATGGCTTTTGGATTTTGCTAGCCTTCTTCCTATAGCTTTGATTTCAAATTTTGACTTGGCTTCTTTGATTGGCTATTGATATAGGAAGCTGAGTTGGCTAAGGAGAAGACTAATGGGTACAAGTTGGATAGATCACATATTTTTGCTGTGAATATGTTCGATGATTTTAATAAGTACACAAGAGTTCCAGATGAATGGGCTCCTCCGGAGATTAAACCCTACACACCTGGGGTAATATTATCATTTATCAGTTCAATGTTTTCGTAGTAAATACATTTGGTTGATGTTTTCCTTGCAATGGCTATATACCCACATGTAGTAGGAATGTTGATTAGCTTTGTTCTCATATATACTGTCTTAGTTCTAACAATGATGCTAAGCTGCAGATTATGTGTCTGATTATGGAGTTTGAAGCTATGGGTTCGTAGTTCGTACTAAATATACACATCTAGAATTTGTGAAAGATGGTTTGGTTTAATTAAGAGACCATGATCAATGCTGAATATTTGAAATTCTTCTGTACCACCATACTTGCATTAAGATTTTAGGCGAAGTTCATTGTAGTTTCTTTTCTATGTGGCATTATGTTGATTTTATCACTGTAAGAAGTCTGTTTATAAGTACTATTTAACCATCTTATGTCACAGACTCAAGTCTTAAGCTCTTGTTACTCAAATCCTGTGTTCTCTCTAAACTCCTTACTGCTAGATATTTATATGTTTATTACTTTGTTGACGATACAGGAAAGCCTTCAGAAGTGGCTTACTTCTTATGTTGATTTTACTCGAGTTTTTCAAACTTTTCACGAGGGACAACTGGGAGATTATCCACTACAATAACGTTTCTGAACCCGGAATCGAATTCCAGTTGATCGTCATGGTAAACATCCTCATCGTCACTATCCAATTTGCTTGTTTAGGATTGTGTGGAGAGAAAAAATGGATTAAATTGATAGAATTTTGAAATGTTAAGGGTCATTTTTTTAGAATTAGGGCAAAGTTAAACAAAGTGTAAAAGTTGAGGACTAAATGTGTTATTATGCCAATTTTTGTTAACTGCCACGTCACCAGCCGTTAAATTTTTAACGGCACTGAATCAATTTGTTATTTTTTTAAAGTCAAGGTACCAGTTTGTAACTTCTGATAGTCGGGGGATGCAAAAGATAATTGGAGCATAGTCGGAGGACTATTTATGTAGTTTACCCAATTTTAAATTATAGTTTATTTTTTAAATATTATAGAGTGGATGTTGTTTTAATGGTAAAGTGTGTAAAGTTAGTGAATTGAATTTTATTGACGACATTTTTCAATTTTTTATTTTTTTAGGTTTAGTTGTAAGAAGCTCTTAAATTTTTAGGGAAAAATTAATTAAGCCCATGAACTTTTTTGCACTCAATTAAGTTTTTGAACCAAGAAATTAAATTAATTAAGCCTTTTAACTAATTTTGATAATTTTTTCTTTAAATATTACTGGCACATGATACATTATAGTTCTATTGTGTTACATTTACAGAATTCTTCAAAAAATATATTTTTTATATTTTATACATTTTTTTAGAATTTTTAAAACTTTTAAACATTTTTTAAATAAAATAATTTTTTTGTAAATGTCAAGTCGAGACACCGTGACACAATGTAATGCAGTAACGGATTAAAAAAACTATCAAGATTTAATGGTCAAAATTGATTCAAGGGATTGGTTCAAGGGCTTAATTGAGTGCAAAAAATTTAGGGGCTTAATTGTTTTTTTCCTGTAAGTTCAAGGGGTTTTTATTAGGGGTGTTCAAAATTACCCGACCCGAACTACCCGACCCGGCTACCCGAACACAAATAATCGGGTATTTACCCGGAATTTTTTTTTACCCGGGTCGGGTACCCGGCCCGTCATTTCCCGGGTCGGGCCCGGGTCAAAAAATATGATTTTTCGGGTACCCGGTTACTTTCGGGTACCCGGTTCCTATTTTTATTTTATTAGATTACTTAATATTTTTACTTTAGAACTATATTTAAATCTCTAAATTCATTCTATATTTGTATTATATGCTTTCATGTTTTAAATTTTTCAACAAAAAAAATATATTAATTTGTGAATATGTAAGATTCGATATGAAACAAACAACAAGGTTTCTCTATTGCATTTATGCATTAGTAGGTTTCTTTAAAAAATATGAGATTAAAAAATCACGATCGAGATTAATATTTTTAGTGTTTTTCTTATGGTTATAAACTTCAAATCATTATTATTTTTTTGTTTGAATCATGTGTTATAAACTTTTAAGATTTTTTTTAAATTTTAAAATAAAAAAATAATAATTAAAATAAGAACCGGGTACCCGGTACCCGATTTTCCGGGTACCCGATATTTACGGGTCGGGACACGGGCCGATAAATCTAATACCCGAAGGTCCGGGTACCCGGTTTTTCGGGTACCCGGATATGAACAGCCCTAGTTTTTATACCCTTAAACTTTTTTTTTTTAATTTTCGGCCCCTTTAACTTTTAATTTCTGGCTTCGCCCCTGAGTCTAGACATTGTGTATAGAATACATTAAATTTGAAAAATCATGATCTCTACAACATTTAATATGAATTAGTTAATCAAAAGGTTAACTATTGGTAATTGTTTCAAAAAAATAAATTAAATAATTATTGAAATTTTTAAAAAATAGTTGGTACTGAAAAAATAACAATTAAGTCTTTAAACTTTACTTTTATCATGTTAATCCATGACTTGATGATATTGTGGTTTTTATTTGGCAAAATGATAAAAGATTCTCCTAACATTTGCATGTTTTGTCATCTGGTTTCCTATTTTTTTAGGAGCAAACAACTCTTAAACGTTTTAATTTGGTCTAAATATACCATTGTTAGATGAAAACTGCCAGTCAACTGGCGGTCAACGACTGATTCTGACTGGACTTGTCACGCGTTAAAATTGACTGACGTGGTATATGCCACATCATATTTTAAAAAAAATATATTTTGTTATACTTTTCTTTATGGTGACACGTGATGAATATGGTGTTGACACGTCAGCATATCTTAACACGTGGCAAGTCTAGTCAACATCATCAGTTGACTAGCAGTTTTTATCCAACAAAAATATATTAAATTAAATTAAAACGTTGGTGTTGTTTGCTAAAAAAAAAGATAAATATAAAACATGCAAACATTAAAGACATTTTTATGTCATTTTACCTTTTTAGTTTTATTAGTAAAATGTTATAGGAAACGATTTTTTTTTATCATAATAGGAAACGACTTTTTGAACGTCAACATTTAACACATTTTGATATAATAAAAAATATTCAAATAAAAATATATAAAAAGGTAATGTATCAAAAGTAATTCCAGATTCATGCATCAAAAGACTTCAAAATCAGATTTCATAATTGTTCCAACGTTTCCTTTTTTTTCGATATCTTTTGTTCTTTTAATTTCACCTTTAAAGTTAATTAAAAATTTTACTTTGTAGAGCACATATTCCTTAGATTTATATCAGTTTTCGGATGAGATTTTGATTTAATGATAAAGAGAAATAATCGTAATTTTGAAGTAAAATTTAAATTTCATCATTTAAATGATTTCTATATAATTATTTTTCTATTAGTATGTTCATTATAATAATAATCGATAAGTATTAGGATGAAAATTTAGTCCGATTAGATGCGAAGGAAAAAATTTGATTCAAATTCAATTGGAAAATGTTTGAATTCGAATTTGAAAAAAGATTTGAGTCCTAAGATGGGGCGGTTAGATATGGACCATGTCATGATCTGATTCAAGTTCGATCTATATTTGAGTCCGAAACATATGAACTTCAATATTTTGAAAGTGAAGTCGATCTAACCCTAAAAATTATTTATTTATGTATAAAAAACAACTCTACCGCTCTATCTTCTTCAAATAGTACTCTCTTTCTTAATATTGTGGGTGGCTGAAACTAAAGTTTCAATACCAAGGTAAGCTTCAATCGTATTTATCTCTTTATCTTTAAAAAATACACTTGTTTGAGCTATCAATAAAAAAGCTAATCGAATTTTGGATTTTCAGACTTGAATTCAAATTGTGAATACTCTATTTGGATCGGACTTAGACTTCATGTATTCGGAATTAGAGTCGAATTTGGATTGGTTTGGAGGTCTGATTGATAACCAGACTCAGACTTTATAAAATTCGACCCAAATTCGATCCATTCGAACTTTATTAATAATGATTTGAACTTCTTCAGAAAGATTTAATGAGTTGGATTGGCCATAAACCAATCCAATCAATGTAAAACAGGTAAGATGAATTCAATAGGATGATAGAAGTACATATGGTAGCACCAACAACATGTGGATCTATTCAAATAAACAAATTGATGATGAAATCACATCATGAGCAATCAAGAGGGTGAAACCTACCCATCCATGCTACATTGGGCATTCTTTAGTTGCTCTTCACAATCACCACCTGCCTTCACCCCCCAGCTTTCATGAGGTGCAACATCTTCATGGCAAGCTCTATATTGCTGCAAACAAATTTTAGATGATTGTAACAATTAAATGTTTAATCATTCTTTTATATACGTCATGATCTGGGTGTTTGATGTTGATATATGTCCGATACAAATATTTTTCTAACGAATTAAATTTGACCAATTGATCGCATGTTCTAAGAAAATGAATGGTGAAGTTGATACCTCCATCTTCTCCAAAAGTTCATTGGCAGTTGGAGCAGAGACAATTATGCGCCTAGCACCTGGCTTGATGAAGCCCTCTTCTACTCCATTGTCAAACAAAGCCAGCAAATTATTGTAATAACCATCAACATTTAGCAATCCAACCTGCATTAAGGATTCAATATTAATCTATTATGATGAATAATTTTAATTGATAGTTAAATATTCCTCAACTAATCCAACAACCGGCCCTTAAATTATATCATTCTTTTAATTAGATACCTAAGCTATTTTTTATCGAACAAAGTATCTAAACTATACTCCTTTCTGATTTGGGTGCCTAAAGCCATAATCCGTTACTACTTTTGACCTTATCATTATCTTCGTTGTTTAAAGTGATGTGGCAAAAATAAAATTTTAAAAATTTCGTAATATTCTAAAATATTTATATATATATGAAAATATTAATTTATAAATATTTTGAATAATTTACCATTTATACACATATTCCTATTTTTTCTTAAATTTGTATTTTTTTTTACATATTTTACAATTATTGTTTTTTAATAATTTTATTGAAAATTTTTAGATTTTTTTGCTTTTTTTTGTCGTGTGACATTTTCTAGAGTTGTTACGTGACATTTATTAAAAGTCATACAACATTTTAACGATTGAAATAACGATAAGAGGAAATATAATTATTGACATTAGTTTAAATATCTAGTTCGACAGAAAAATAGTTTAAGTATCTAACTCAAAAAAATATAATTTAAGTGATGGTCGTTGAATTAAGCCCTAGAAGAATAATGGCTTACTGTTTTCTTATGTATTCCAAGTTGGGACCATGCTATCATCTCCAGCAACTCTTCCATCGTTCCATATCCACCTAAAACATCAAAAGACCTCATAACTTATGTTATTCGAATTCAAATACGAGTGTCTTTCCAATCTTGTCTTGTTATTTTACCAGGAAGAGCAATAAAGGCATCAGATTCTCGTGCCATTTCAGCTTTTCGCTCATGCATATCTGTTACACTCCTCACTTCTCCAACTGTTTCTCCTGATATCTGTCAATATTATCCATCATTATATACATTTCTCCTACACCAAATTTAGTCATGTGAATGGTACAAGTTTATAAAACCAGTAAAGAATAAAACCTCAAATCAAGAACAGTTAATTAAAAATCATAGCATTAAACATGTCACCGGGAGCTTTTGGAATACCTCAAGAGGCATGAGAGCTTTTGGAATTATCCTGCATGTAAACAACAATTACTTGCTTAGTGATACACCTAACATGAACAACAAGAAAGCTGCTTGTGTCACGGCCAGCCCGTGGTATATAAAGCTTGACTAAAGTATCGGCACTTGACACTTTGCAACTTGTAACAAGTTGCAAAGTGTCTAGTCCCGATACTTTAGTTGTAACAATTGTTTTGGGAGGATAGACTCTCCGAGGCAAGGCAAGGTTGTTTACTTACCCAAGAACGTGACAACCTCCATCATACACCGTTTGGGATATCAAACCCATCAACCCAACACTTCCCCCACCATACACCAAATCTATCTTCCTTTTGACCTGTAATCAGACACCAACCATAAGCAAAGCACAAGCTCACAAATTATTGCAGAAAAAAAGGTTGATCCTGTGAAGACCAATAACACAAGTTTGTTTAAACTAAATAGAGATGGTGTTAAAAAGTAAGAGGAAACCAAACCAGTTGATTCCCCAGATCAATAGCAGCATCGCTGAAGATTCTTCTATGGCCAAAGTTGCTCCCGCAGAAAACACAGACCCTTTTGAACTTGCTTCTGCCTTCTTCTTCTTCCATTACAATATCCCCCCCCCCCCCTCTCTATGTATTTAAACAAATTTTGTTCTTATTTCAATCTCAAAATCATTGAGTCACTCTAAAGAAGATGAAGAAAATAAAGCAATAGACTTTGAAGTGATGAAAATGTCCTCCTAACCATAAAACTTTCTGAAAGGAAAGAAAATAATTAATCAACCATAATATATATGGATGAAAATAGTTTGCCCCTCAACTATATTCCTCTTTTCGTGTTCCACTTAAAAAAGTGAATTTAAGATTTAAGGTTTAAAGTTAGGATTTATGGCTAGGGTTTAGAGAATTAGATGTACGATGTATTTTTAGGGGTAGAGATTAAGATATAAAATTTAAGATAAAAATTTAAAATTTAATTTTTTTAGTGTTTTTAGTGTGGGACATAGAAAAGGACGTACTTAGATAGGATTTTTGTTTTATATATAATAATAATAATAATAATAATAATAATAATAAAAGCTAAGAAGCTAATAGGAAACTCCAAAAGCCACTTCTTTTGATAACAAAGCAATATGAATGAATGAAATAAAAGTGGGTGTTTTTTTTATAACCCGGAATCTAATCTATTATTTAACTTATCACATTGCAGAGATTCATCATGATAAAAAAATTTAAAATTTATTTTATTTTATTTATAATATTAAAATTTAAATTTTTAACTTTAATATTTTATTTTATTAAATCAACTGGTTATCGATAAAGAAAATATTTTTATAATATAGCAGAATAAAAGATGAGCACAGCCCACATCATTTCCTCTTCTAGTCCAACGTCTCTCTGTCGGCATCTATCTTCGTTATGATTATGTTTTCATTTTTATATAATATTTTGTACATGTTTTTGCAATTTTATTTACCAACTATTGTTTGTTTTTTCTTAGTCAAAAGACAAATCAAAATCAAATTCTTCTATTCATAAAAGTTAGCAAAATATCCTATATACGTGAAATAATGGAGTAAATAGCTAACTTGTAGCTTTCAGCCTTTCACTAAGAGTTCAAAGTACTTCTATTTTCATTTTTTATGTTTTTTTCTTAATTAGCATATCGTTTAGCACGAGATTAATATGTATTGCTGGGATGGATGAAAGAAGAGGCGACCAAAATTAGAAATATATATAATTAAATTTTTTTTAATCTTTTAGAATTATTTTATATTTTTTATTGAAAATCTATTTTTGTCTCTTAAAATTTTATAAGTACACCTCCTAAAATTTATAAATTCGTTCGCCTTACATAAAGTCATGTGTCCGTCACTGTGTATAACACTATTGCGACTAAAGGAAATTTTATATCACTATTGGCATGTTAATTTTAGGCTTAAAACATAAATCACTTTTGTTTTATGATTGTTTTGCCGGTGGTCAAGTATAGTCAGACCTCCTCTTTGGTAAAAGATTGTTTGTCAATATAATTAGAATTGTGTAGCGAAACAGCATGTCAGATAGTTTTGTTCGCTCACCACTCCTTTATCACTTCGTAAAGCATCTCATTCGACAGAGATAATAAATTTTTATGAATGTTACTGAGTATTTTTAATATTAGATATCATTTTCAAGGGAAAGTTTCGTTTTTATTTATATCACTTTAGCTTTCAAAAAAATGTGTTGTAATTCTAATCCCTTATATTATTTTTATTAATAAAATTCAGTTACTTTTGTTAAAAAGAACTCTTATTCGAGTCAATATATATGACAATTCTTTAGTTACGTCAGTAAAAATTAATGATCAAATGGGTGCTTCCATCTTAACCTTATAAGGAATAAACGGCCATAATTGGAGTTTTGTGACGTTAAACAACGGAGCGTGGCTGCAAAGTTGGCAAATTAAATCTTTTCTTATTGATTTTGACAATGATTGGCAAATTAAATCTTCATGGAAAATAATAATAATTAAGCTTCTACTTTTTTTTTACTTTATTTAAGCGTTTTGTTATACGTAGTCCTGGATATGGTTACATATATAAACTAACAAAATTTTTATCATTAGTGTTTAATTTACTTTTCAAAATAATATGTTAAAATATAATTAATTATATTTTTAAAAATTGGTACTCCATTAATTTAGAATGTTTAATGTGATTAATACTCGTCTAAAAGGGTTTAAAGTTTTAAGATTCATGATTTATGAGATTTTGGGATTAGGATTTAGGGGTTTATTGTTTAATGTTTTAGTGTTCAGAGTTTAAAATTTTATAATTGTATGCTTTATGGTTTAGGGTTTAGATTTTATAGTTTAGTTACATTAAACGGCCTAAATTAATGGAGTACAAATTTTTAGGAATGAAATTAATTACATTCTACTATATTCCATTGAAAAGTAAAATAAGCATTGATGATTGAAATTCTATTAATTCTTATATGTAGCCCGCACAGTTCCATATTAAATCCCTCAAATTAATAGAACAAATAAATACATTTATTTTTTAACAATTTGATAAAATTTAATGTCCATTTTATAATTTTTTAAGGGTTATGCGTCAATGAGAACTATATGATTCATGTCATTAATGTCAATTTGACTTTTTAATGAAATCTAGTAAATTGTAATTAATTACATTCCTAAAAACTTGTGTTCCATTAATCTAAACATTTTCATATAAATAAACATTAAAATCCCAAAACTTAAATCTTAAACTATAAACATAAAATCCTAAACCCTAAACTCTAAAACCCTAAACTTAAAAACTTAACCCTAAAATCCTAAACCTTAAATCTAAAACATAAAAAACTAAACCCCTAAACACTAAACTCCTAAAACACTACCAAAAAATCACAAAATCATTAAACCCCTTAAGGGCTGTCAATAGCAAAATCTTTTTTTTTAAATTGAAATATTTTAAAGTTTAGTGACAAAGTTAATAGAAAGACTAAAGTTTAGTGGCTTAGGATGTTGTTTACCCTAAACAGATATATCCTATTACCTGCTTTACCAAAAATGGAGCGTTTGAAGAGTTGTTTTTCAATCCATCCTTGCACTCCTTAATTCATGCAATTTCATTCTTATAATGAAAAACAAAATTATACAATGCCAACACAAACATCAAAAATAAGATTTCCAAACTTCCCATTGTTTTCAATACTTTTTGGAGCTATGGGAAGGATTGACCCTTTAGATGGCGATTCCGTCATGCATCTGGCATTGCCATTGTCCCTCGCGGTGGCAGCCACGGCGGCAACCATAGCTATAATCACCAGTGTTTGCGCGTTTTGGAGGACAGAACCACAAGATTCAGAAGACTCGCCTGAAACGGCGGAGATTTCATCGGGCTTAGATGCTGATGGTCTACCTGCAACCGAAGAAGAAGAAGCCGCCACCACCCCCGGCGGCGAAGATGAGGAGGCAAACGAAGAATTACCCCGGCCACCTTGCATGAGGGCATTAACAATGACGAATAGTTCGGCCACGGCGGGTCGTTGCAGCAGTTTGATGAAGAAATCAGCTTCGAGTCGTAGAATAAGCTCGGCCTTAAGTGTGAAGAAGCATTTCAGAAGCATTTCGGTGAGGGAAATGATGGACAAAAACAAATTACATAAACCCGAAGAGTCGCTGTGTAAGAAGCCGATTATGTTAGGGGGGAAATGTAAAGTTGGGGGTCAAGTTGTTGTTCTTGATGATGATGATGAATATGACGATGATACGGCTCTAAAGACCCAAAGTTCATCCCAAAACCCACACGCCATTGCTGATAAAGATGAGGAGGAAGAAGCTTCTTTTAAACCATTACATTTTTAGAATCAATTTCAGAATTTTAACTTTCAAGATAGAATTTACTATTTAGATGATGATTGTGTCTATTTTCTTTTTCTCCTTTTGGCTTTTAGTTCTCACCATTAATTAACTAATCCTTTTATTTTGTATATTAATCTTTTTGACTTATTGTTCATAGTTCATACTGCATAAATTGATAGGGTGTTAAATGTATAAACTAAAAAAAATTATCAAAATTTGGGAGGTGAAAACCTTTACCGGCCTTATATAGTTCAAAATTTGGGAGGTGAAAACCTTTACCGGCCTTATCAAAAGAAGTGGTTATTTAATTTAAATTTTATTTTAAAATATGATTAATTATGTGTCAAGTTAATGTGATTTTTAATAATTATTAAAAAATTATTAATGTGTGTAGTCCGTTTTAAAAATTTTCTTAATATTATAGATCAATTAAAAAACAATAATATTGTTTTTCAAAATCATCCATAGGACAATGAGATACAATGATTAAAACTCTTAGACATCAAGGCAACTTTCTCTTGGGATTTAATAAAAAGAAGTTAAAAGATCAAAAATAACCTCCAATATTTTATTTTTTGTTATTTTAGACTTATTTTTTTCTATGTGCAAACAACTACTTAACGTGTATCATGATTCAAACAAATAATATTGGTAAAAAAAAGAATGTGTATGAAGGATTAAAATTCATTTGGGTAAATAATTTTGAATATATCATGATTCAAACAAATAATATTGATGTCCTCATGTTTCTCTCGCCCTCCATCACATGAGAGCCCCTATACTCTAGTTTGATCTATTGTTAACCTCAGTAGCAGAGCTTGGTTTGTGGATTTTCGATTGGTCTGCCTTGAAACTAACAATGTTGTTGATCAATATGAGTATATGACCAAAATTGTGGCTTGATGTGAAGAAAATACTCACTGTCTTCAAGCACCTTCCTGATAACTTGATTTCTCCGTCGAACATAGATATCTAAAGTCCTTACATACGTACAAAAATATTGTTTTTAATAAATATTAATTTTAATCTTAATTCTTCTTAGAGAGAAAGAGAAGAGGGACTTTATGGAAAAGAAAGGGGATATGCTCTTACTAGGTCGAGAGCTCGTGATCTAAAGGAATATAAAGAAACAGAGTTAAGCAGTTTGGTCAACCGGTTAAATATATTTGGCTCCGTTTGCCATTGAAGGGGTGGAAGCTCGTTGGTCGGCAACGCTCGTTTGGGCAGAAGCTAAATATTTTAATTATGGGCAAACACCTGTTTAAGGGTAAAATCAAGTGGGCAACACTCATACAACGCCAAACCTTAGTTGTTTATCATTATTTTTCTGTTCGGCGCTTTAACGTTCGTTGGCATAAAAATACACCATATTTTAAATTTTTAAAACTCTAACAATAAACCCTAAACACTATCACTTAAACCTAATTTTTAGTGTGAGTCATAAAAAATCACCGAAAAAAAGCAAAGAATTCAAAGTTAATGTACTCTTATTTCATATTAAAAAATAAAAGCTTTAAACTCTTACCCTAACTGAATTTTAAGTAAGCACAACTAATTAGTTATATTTTAAGTCTAAAACTTTTGCTGTAATTAATTAATACCAAACAACAACTTCCCCAAATTAATTAAATATTTAAATGCCTCTTATTTTAAGTAACCCATTTTTTTTTAAAAACAAAACCGAATTTCAATGTTCTATGCCTTTGTCTTCGTGTCTCACATTTTCCATGGCATCTTCTCTTCAGACATCAGAGCTCAGTGTCATCGAGTTGCAGCTTTATCAAACAAAACAGCCTGAACACAACATATATGCTTGCCTTCTACTCCAATTACATTACCCTAATTAATCCATTTCTGCAGTCCTAAAAAAAAACCAAATTACCATTGACTTCTCAAATTCAAAAAAAATCTATAATAAATATCACACTGATATCAATTTCTCTTTCAAGATAAAAAAATTAATTTCAAATTAAAAAATTCAAGTAATCAAGTCCATTACAAAAAAGAACTTATTTAATATCATATTCAAAAAAATTAATATTTATTATAATTTCGTTTCAAATTTAAAGGTGGTTGGATTCAATCTCATCGCATCTTCTTTTCTCCTCCACTATCTATTCAATGTTAAAAAAACAAAACTCAAATTTAAAAATTTCATTTCTTCTTTGCTTTGCTTACATGCTTAGGGTAGATACAAAGATAAAAAAGATTTTTTTTTTGTCTATCTCACTGGCTCTTCCATTTTTTTCCAGTTTTTTAGTCAAAATATATCCTTTGCTTTTTTTCCCTTTTTGAATTTAGAGTTGAATTAGACCTTTCTTGATCTGAATAACACTGCAACTTCAATATGAAAAACTCATGCTCTTTGAGCTTCTCTGATATTAGATAAAAAGTGCTACAATTTTTGGGTTTAGATTTGTTAGTTTTAAAGGGATAAAGATGTGAACGAGGAGGTTGTGTAACTATAAAACTTCTTACGAGTAATTG
The DNA here is from genome assembly GCA_030270665.1 of Hibiscus trionum. Classification (NCBI taxonomy): domain Eukaryota; kingdom Viridiplantae; phylum Streptophyta; class Magnoliopsida; order Malvales; family Malvaceae; genus Hibiscus; species Hibiscus trionum. The sequence continues at coordinate 32,349,670 of BSYR01000022.1, read as the reverse complement.
CATCTATGGTGATTGTTGGTTAGGAGGTTCACTGCTCCCTTCGGTTGGCTCTGGATGAGGGAGATGTAGTGGATAACCATGTTCATGAGATTTTGGTGGCATGCGGAGAACCTAAAAATTAGATCCCTAATAATAAGTATTGAAAAAAATAAATTTTAAGAATAAGCTCCTAATAACAAATATTATAAAAAAAAAAACCGGGCTCTACTAACAACTAATGGGAAAAAGTTAAATTTTAATAATATGTACCTATTAACAATTTTGGAAAAAATTGGACCCCTAATAACAAGTATTGGAGAAAAATTAGACCCCTAATAACAAATAAGTATTAAAAAAATATATTTTAGGAGTAAACCTCTAATAACAAGTATTACAAAATATTGGGCCTCTATTAATAAGTATTGTAAAAAATTGGACCCATAATAACAAATATTTAAAAAAATAAATTTTAAGAGTATGTCTAATAACAAATACTAAAAAATAGGTATTTAATAACAAATATTAAAAAAATTAATAATAAAACTCTGATAATAAATATTAAAAAATTAGAGCATAATAATAAATATTAGAAAAAAATTAAACACTTATAATTATAAATGATGGGTTCTGGATAGGGTGGGATTTGGGTCGTTGCCCTTATGGCCCACCCTCAGGGACAGTGGCGGATTCACATTGTGCTTTGGGTGGGCCTGTGCCCACCCTCAATTTTTCAAACCTTACACATTTAGCTTCAATTTTTATAATTTTTATAAATTAGTCCTTAAAATTTATGACTTGTGCCCACCCTGAAATTTTGAGATTTTTATGATTTGTACCCATCCTAAAAAGTGTTTTGATTTGTGTCCACCCTCAAAAAAAATTCTGGATCCGCCACTGCTCAGGGACGACCCTGGTAGCGGAGATATTTGGTCCGCTCGTTTTTTATCTCCACAAAATCTTCTGTCTTTTGGTTGCTCTGTTCTCCGCGTTTTTCTTTTGCATGTAGGATGGTCAGACTCGAGAATATTTATTATATTTTTTTTCGTCGATCGTTTAACAAGGAGTATCTTTATTTTGCCTCTTCATCCTCCTTTCTATTAATGGGACTGCTTCACACCAGTGGAGGTTTTGACGAGAAGAATGTAAATTTGTTCAGCCTTTATGGTTTTGTCCGCGTCGTCAACGTCGTCCGACACTTGAAGTTCACTTCGGTACCTTCGATACTCGTCGTCAAGGTGATCGTTTTGGTTAACTTCATTGAGGGTTGTAACGTTTTGGCTTCCTTTTATGCCTCTGATGATCCATGCAACTTGATGCATTCTTCTTTGACTGTATGCTCTGTCTCATTGGCGGCTATTCCCCATATTTTTCTACTCCGGACTTGTTTGATGCACTAAATTGTATTGTCTCAGGTATGTGACGCCCTTGCTTTGTTTATTTTTGGGTTTCGATCCTTCTTGTATGTTTTTCTTTAATTAATGAAACCTCTTAATCTTGTTATAAATTAAGGATATCCTATTATTTTTTTGAAATGAGTACGTCAGTTTTATTAATAAAAAAAATTAATATGAAAGTTTACAATGCAGGTAAACAAACATGTTTACATGATTCAGACATAATCCAAAAAACACAAAAACTAACATCTCTAGATCATAAACATGACCAAATAGAGAAAAGGTAAAAATCTAATTCAAAGACTCGACGATGAAGGTAAAAAACATCAACAAACAACATTAAAAAATGCATATTGCAAAATTGGGGTACTTTGACAACACGTTTATTACCACAAACTCAATTGAGAACAAGAGCGGTGACTAAACTTGCATCAAGATCCAGTTTGAGGGTCCAGAACAGAGAGATCAACAAGATAATCAAAAGAGCGCCATCTTGAACAGTCGTGGCGACATCAAATCCAACCCTGATAGAAAAAAAATAACAAAAAAGCATGTCAAGAGACAGAAAAACGTGCTAAAAAGCAGAAAAGCGTACCAAACGGTAGAAGAAGGCGTGTCATAAAGACATATTTATTGAATTAAAAAAACTAAAAATCAAAAGAACGAAACAAGTAAATAAAAGAGGGTAATCGATTGTCGACAAACAGCCCTAAAGATGTTGTCATTGTGGACATGTGTTTAAATAAGAATGAAAGAGCCGCGTCACTAAGAAAAAAAAAAGCTAGGGCAAAAGAGCTTCCAGATCACTACGATTGTGGTATCCTATCAATTTTTAAAAATATATATTTAATTATAAATTTTAATTAATCTAACCGTTGTAATTACATGATTAATAATCAATAATCTATATTTTATATTAGTGGTGTATATCACTACATGATATTTGTTATAAAACCATCTTTCTCATGTTTTTTTTCTCCATTTCCATTGCTAGGGAATCCAAAGCAAATAATTAAATAAAAGTTGAGTTTATTATAACAATCGACCCGGATTTGACAATATTCTAGATAGGTTTATATTTTTATACATAAGATATGTAAAAAAATTACACAACCCTTCATATTTAAGTTATAAAATCTAAAATATAAATCTCTAGCCCTAACACTTTAAACCCTAAACTCTAAATTCTAATAATAAACTTTAAATTCTACACCCTATACACTAAACTCCTAAACTTTAACCTAAATTCTTAAAACTTACAATTAACAGACTTGTGTTAATTAAAGTTTATACGAGCTTGTGCATAAAAGTATTTTTCAATTTATTATCAAATGGTGTTTATGTTTTGAAACATAAATGGAATTAGAGGATTAAATTTTAAATTTAAAAATTAAATAAATACAGAAGTTGACATTTAAGTTTCCCAACCTACCTGTAAAATTCAAAATCTGTTTGTAGTAACGTGAATACTTACCAGCATTAAACCAATCAATTTCATTATTTTTGGTTATGCTCAACCTTGTCCACATCATAAAGGTTAAATTATGAGTTTTTGGTCCCTCCATACTCAAATTGAAGATTAATTTTTTATACTTTAATTTAACATTATTTGATCTCTACCTTTATAATATTAACAGTGAAAATGATACATAATTCTTTCTTAAATACGCCATTTCCATCTTATCACATTGGCGTGTGTTTTACTTTTTTGTGTGTGATGGAAGAGTGTTTTAAGGAAAACTTATGTTAGTGTTTTAATTAAAAATAGTTAATAATATTAGTTATTTTGACAAATTAATGGCATTATAAAAGATTATCCGACAATGACATTACAGAAGTAAATAGTGAAATTAAGTCAAATTAAAGTACATGGACTAATTCCTCAATTTAAGGATAATAGAGGGGCAAAATCATAATATATGAAAATTCAGTTTAACAGCTTCAACTAATATAACAAAGGTGAGATGGAGCGGAGACAGAACACTGTTCATACAAGTGTCGTAAGCCAATTACTCAAAATGTTCATTCAGATTCAAACTGCTTCACTGTAACAATAAAAGCTCAGATCTTTGAATGCACTGACTAGAGGGGATCCTATGTGGGGTAACAATAGGGTTGTAAAAACAAGTCAGGATCTGGAAACCTGCCTGAAACCTGCTCGAGTCAGAACCTGATTTAACCCGAGAATTCGATGATCCGAACCCGAACTGTAACTGACTGTTGCTGACCCGAACCCGAGTTGAACCTGTTACTGTAGCAACCGAACCCGATCTGTGTCCGACTGAAAACAACCCGAACCCGAATCTGACCTGGTAATTTTGACCTGAAACCCGACCTGCATCCGACTGAAACGAACCCGAACCCGAGACCGACCTGGCGAATTACCTGATATTATCCGACTGAAACGACCCGAGATCCGATTTTACCCGACCTGTTATGAACCCGACCTGTTAATGGACCCGACCTGTTTTGAACCTGAACTGTTGTTGACCTGAACTAATGTAGACCTGTTTATTATAAACTTAATAAATTTTTAATAGATTATGTTAATTTCATTACTTAAAATTATATACTTAAAAATTTGTTTAAGTATAAATAATAAAATTATATACTTAAAATATTTGTCTTATTTTATACTAAATATATAATATATTAGTAATATATAATTAATATAATATATTAAACTTGTATAATTCATTATGTCAAATGTCTTTCAATTGACATAATAACTTATTTTACTAAAGTTATTAACATAATAAGAAAAATCTATAAGAAAAATCTTTTAAGTATTATATTAATTATATATTATATTAATTGAAAGACAATTGTCATAATATATACTAAGTTATTAACTTATATTTTGTCTTATTTTTCGTACTTATTATGCATCATATTTATGTTAACTTAAATTAGATAAAACATATTGACATAATAAATACTAAGTTATTAACTTATAATTTGTCTTATTTTTCGTACTTATTATGCTTCATATTTATGTTAACTTAAATTATATAAAACATATATACTAAGACAATTGACATAAAATATACCAAGTTATTAAGTCTTTCAAATTAACAGTTAAGTTAGTATTATGACAGTTAACTTAGATTGATATATATTAAGTCTTTCAAATTAAAAGTTAAGTTAGTATTATGACAATTGTCTTTCAAATTAACAGTTAACTTAGATTAATCTGGATAACAACACTAGTTTGTTAATTTAAACGGGTTAACTTCTTAAATTTGTTAATAACAAAGAATAAAATGAAGTCACTTTGCGAACTTGAAATTAACAGTTAACTTAAATTAACAACGAACAATGAACAAAATGAAGTAATCGAGTTAACTTCATAATAACAGTTAAATTATAATAATTTTACAAACATAAAATTAAAATAAGTTAATAACAAAGAGAATACAAACTTTAAGTTTACAACCAGAATAGAAGCTTACAAAATGATAAGTAATTTTGCTCTCAGATCTTATAACAAAGTCAAAAGACTTTGCTACCAGAAAGATCATCGAGCAACTACATAAAGCTACCAACAAGTTTTAATTATGGGTAACTTAGCTATGAAAGCTAAGAAACCAGCAAAATTAAAACAAGGGCAACAAAATAAAACCAACAAACTAACAGTACTTAATACCCAGCAACCAGCAACCAGCAAGACAGCAACCGACAAAGAACTTCAACCAGCATCAAACTCAGCATTGAACAGCAACCAGAACAAAACAACACTAAAAGAAAAAAAAAACAAGGTATAAGAAAAAGTAAACAACACTAAAAGAAATAAAAGACATGTAAATAAAGAAAGAAAAAGATGAGAAAGGTAAACTTACATTTTTGGGCAACATAAAAGGAGCATTGTATGACCAAGTCCAGCAACATCAAAATATAACAGCAACATAAACTGAAAGTTAAAAAAACAAAAGTGAAATCAGAGACTAAGAAACAGAAACAAAACAAAAGTAAAAACAGAGAGAGATTAGAATACCTCATTCAGGAATGGGATCTTCAACAGCAACATCAGGCAGAGAAGATTCATTCACAACAGCCAGATATTTATCATCTTTATCCTCAGGCTCAAATCCATACAACCAATTACGGGTTGTAACAAAAATTTCAACATTTTTGGGCAAAAGTCTAGCCCTCAACTTGTTCAAAATCCGCCCCCCCATACTAAATGAGGATTCGGATGCAACAGAAGTAATTGGAATGGCTAAAACATCTCTAGCCATGAGAGAAAGAGTAGGAAAAGAAACAGACTGTGACTTCCAATACTTTAATATATCAAACTCAGAATCATCAGACCGAGGGAGAAGGGGCAAAGATATATAAGAGTCAACATCAGATTTACCACTCCTAGAAGCGGCCAAATTTGCATCAAAATTCTACAAAAAAAACATAAAACTAGTTAGAAAAGTGTAAGTAAAAGAAACAAAAATGAAAACATAAACTAAAACAAAACTGACCTGAAACAGATTTGACTTTTTGAAGGTCCGAAGCCGATTCGAACTCGAAACACTTGTACTTTGAGATGAATTGCATTGGACAGAAGAATTAGAAGAAGATGAAGAACACAGAACAGTTCTAGAATAATAGATATACAAATTCACAAATTCATTGTACACAAGACTAACCCTCCTCTCAACCTCATCCTCAACATAGAGGACACCATACAACTCCTTCAGAAGTTGCAACTTATAACGGGGATCAAGTAAAACAGCAAAAGACAGAATAGTAGAGTGTTCAGACCAGTATTTCTCATACAACTCAAGCATAGGACCAGCCATAGCAGAAATTCCAACACAGGGATCATTGTGAGCATCACACAGAAGTTTCTCAATAGCAACAACATTAGCCAGATATAAATTAGAGGTAGGATACTTGGATCCAGAGAACAGAGTGGTAATCTCATAAAAAGGCTCAAGAAAATCACATATCAAAGATGCAGTTTCCCACTCATCCTCTAATATAATATCCAGGCCATTCTCTCTATTAACAAACAAATTGATAGCTAACTTAGCATCAATAGCCCTGCGTAGCATCAAATAAGTGGAGTTCCACCTAGTAGGGACATCCAAAACTAACTTACCAGAAAAATCCGAACCACAATCTCTAACAGCAGAATCAAAACCACATAGTCTAGAATCAGAAGAGTCAATAAATTTAACAATTTCGCGCAACTTAACAATAGAAGAATCAATAACCTTCAACCCCCTTTGAACTATCAAGTTCAGAATATGAGCAGCACATCTAATGTGAAAGTATTTACCATTGCAAGGAAGGGGAGAGATGGCATGCAAATCGTCTTTGAGACGCTTAACCATTCTATCATTGGCAGATGCATTATCAAGGGTTATAGTAAAAACTTTCCTTTCAAGACCCCACTCACATAACAACTTCTTAACAAACTTATATATAGACTCACCATCATGGGGTGGGGGGAAACGACGAAAGTTAAGAATTTTTGACTGAAGTTTCCAATTATTATCAACATAATGGGCAGTCAGAGCAAAATATGAACGTGAAGTGCAAGCAGACCAACCATCACATGTAAAACAGATTCTACTTGAAACAGAAAGCATTGAATCAATTAACAACTTCTTATGCTTCTCATGTTTTAACATGCAATGCTTAGTAACAGTATACCTAGAGATATCCTTGACATTAGAATTAAGATAACGATGCAAAATCCTAAGTTTATCATGCTCAACCATGCTCAATGCATATCCATGACACAAAATAGCTTCAGCAAACAAATCACAATAGGTTTTCTGATCAAAAGAACTTCCTAAAACACTACTGGGATTGGATACAAGGAAATCCTTATAGGCAGGGCATTTCTCAGTGTGTCTTTTAGGGTTAGAGGTACCAATATAAGAATCGACTTTATACCTTTTTGATTTGCAATACTTACATTCAGCAAAGATGCCATCCTCTTCCTTAACGAAGCAATAGTGATCCCAAACAGGAGAAGTCCTTCTCCCAAACTCTGTTGATGGAGTTGTTGAAGCCCTCCTTCTAATGGAAGGAAGAACAGTAGAGGCTTGGTCATTTTCATCCGCTTCAAACAAAACATTAACAAAAAAGAGTTAGTGACTGATCAAATACTAAAAATGATCTTCTGAAAATAAAAAAGTTAAAAGAGTATACCTCTTTGAACGGGAAACTCCAACTCATAAGAAATATCATCCATAGGCATAGCTGTGCTAAATGAACAAAAGAAAAATATGTGAAATCCCAGAAAATGAATGAAACAGCAAAAAGAACAAGTACATAACACATTTTACATAACAAAATCCAGAAACAGAAACTTTAAAACATTTAATAAACAGAAACCCTAGCATGCATACTAAACAAACAATACAGAAACAGAGGGTGGTTTCAGTTTAATCCTTGTACGTGGCGTTGTTTACACCGAACCCCAGGGTCCTTTAAAAACCCCCTTTGGCACCAGTAGCCCCGCAGGTCTGGTATTCCAGCCTATATACTCGGATTAAACCAAGGAAACCCTAGCATGCATACTAAATCAACAACACAGAAACAGAAACCAAAAAAAACCAAATAAAGTAGACATGCAACCAAAGAAAATAGACATGCAACCAAACCAAAATCCAGAACCATAACAGAAACTTAAAAACATTTAAGTAACAGAAACCCTAGCATGCATACTAAACAAACAAAACAGAAACAGAAACCAAATGAAAAAGCATGAATATAAAACAGAAATATATACCAGAACCACATAAACAGAAATATACCAACCAGAAGTTAGGGATTTTAGAAATATACCAACAACTGAAAATGCCAGAAGAGCCGCTCCCAGAAAATAAACATGCAAACCAAACAGAAACAAAGTTAGGATATATCAGAGTATAAAAAATAAAAAAAATAAAAATAAATAAAAATAAAAATAAAAAGAACAAATGAGAAAAAAAACTTACCAAATCCCAGAAGATTAGGGCTTCCAGGGATATCAGAAGTCAGAAGAATGAGAAGGACTTCCAGGGAACTCAGAAGTCAGGAGAAGAAGAAGGGCTTTCAGGGATCTCAGAAGTCAGAAGAAGGAGAAGGGATATTAGGGTTTTCTGAAGAAGATGAAAAGATTTTTGAATACGAATCGGTTTTGGGGATAAGGGTTTAGGGTTGATGGATTAGGGTTTGGGGATTAGGGATTGGGGTTTATGGTTGATGGATTAGGGTTTGGGGATTGAGGTTTAGGGTATATGGGTTAGGGTATTAGGTAACTTGGGGTTTAGGGTAAAACATTTTTGATTTGGGGATTAGGGTTTTGAAGGATTGAAAAGGAGAAAGTGGAAGAACAGGATGATGTTCTTGAGAAAAAATTTGGGTTTGATCGAGAGGAAACAGGTTTAGATTGAAGTAGGATGTTTGTATAGGATCTAGAATGGGTTTGGGAAAGAACAGTGAAGAACTTGGTGAAAAAGTTTGGTTTTGATCGAGAGGAAACAGGTTTAGATTGAAGTTGGATGTTTGTATAGGATCTGGAAGGATTTGGGGGAAGAACAATGAAGAACTTTGGGAAAAAGTGAGGTTTTGATCGAGAGGAAACAGGTTTATACTGAAGTAGGAAGTTTGTATAAGATCTGGAAGGATTTTGGGGAAGAACAATGAAGAACTTTGGGAAAAAGTGAGGTTTTGATCGAGAATAGATAGGAAATCTGGGAGAAATTGTGTTTTTCAGAGAGAGAGAGAACGAGGAGAAATTTCGGCAGAGTAACGATAGGGTAAAAATGATGTAAATTGGCTGGGGGTGAGGGTTTATTTATAGGGGTGAGCCAGGTCGGGTGGGTTTGGGAAAGATCCGCGTGTTCTTTAACGGGTCGTGTGGGTTTTGCTCCGCAAGCACTCTAACTTTCAATTGTTTCAATTTGGTCCTGATTTTTGTGAAATTCAGCTTAAAATTTTATTTTATGTTCGATTTGGTCCTTATTTCAATGTTAAGGTTTAGGGTTAGGATTTAATTTAAGGTTTGGGGTTTTAATTTAGGAGTTTAGGGTTATAATTTATAGTTTAAGGTTAAAACTTAGGGGTAAGGTTTAAGGATTAGTGCTACTATTTCAAATAGTGTTTGAGTTTTAGGGTTTAAGGTTTAAATATTTAAGGTTTGTGGTTTAGGGTTTATGTTAAATGTTTAGGGTTTAGGGTATTGATTTAGTGTTTATGAAGTCTTTAGGTTTAGGGTTTAGGGTTTAATTAAAGGTTTGGGGTTTTAATTTATGAGTTAGGGTTATAATTTATAGTTTAAGGTTATAACTTAGGGGTAAGTTTTAAGGATTAGTGCTACTATTTCAATTAGTGTTTGAGTTTTGGGGTTTAAGGTTTAAATATTTATGGGTTGTGGTTTAGGGTTTATGTTAAATGTTTAGGGTTTAGGGTATTGATTTAGTGTTTATGAAGCCTTTAGGTTTAGGGTTAATGAGGGCTTGACTTTTGAATTAAGGTATCAATCATGAAATCCTAAACCCTAAGCCCTAAACCCTAAACGATAATGAAAACTAATAAATCCTAACTTTAAACCCTAAACCCTAAATTATACAATACTGAAAACTTAAAGACCCTATCTCATAAACCCATAAACCCTAAACCCTAAACCATTAATGGTAATAAAAACTCATAAAGTCGATTGTATAACCCTAATCCTAGCCCTAAATACTAAACCCTTAACTATAAACCATGAACAAATATAATGATTAATGAAAACTTATAAACCATAAACCCTAAACCTTATGGCTTATACCATATACCCTAAACTATAAACCATAAACAATAATGAAAACCCATAAAGCCAAATCTATACCCCTAAACCCAAAACCCTAAACACTAAACCCTAAACTATAACCACTAAACAATAATGATAAGTTATAACTTAGAAACCCTAAACCGTAAACCTTACACATTAGATTCTAAACCCTAACCATACAACCAATAACAACAACCCTAAATATTTAAATATGAACTATGTACGGTGTCCCCTAAACCCTAAACCTTAAAGATATAAACCATGTTGATGTAGGAATGTACTCTAATCCATAAGCAATATTGCAAAAATGAATTAATGATAACACATAAACCCTAATGCAACACCCTAAACCATAAACCATGGAACCTTAAAGTTAAACCATAAACATTAAACCCTTCAACTCTAAACCATAAACAATAATGATAGCTCGTGATCATAACGCAACACCCTAAACCGTAAACCATCGAATATAAAGACTAACTCATAAATATAATATAATTTATATATATATATATATATAAACTTATAATTTATATAATATTTATGTATTAGTTTGGGCCTTGGGCCTTTGGGCTCTTATCCCACCACCCATTTATTTTATATGGGCCTTGGGCCTTTGGGCCCCTAAAACTTATAATTTATATAATTATTAATAATAATTGGTAATAGTTTGGGCCTTGGGCCTTTGGGCCCCTAAAACTTATAATTTATATAATAATTAATAATAATTGGTAATAGTTTGGGCCTTGGGCCTTGGGTTTATAATTTATATAATAATTATCAATAATTAGTAATAGTTTGGGCCTTGGGCCTTTGGGCCCCTAAAACTTATAATTTATATAATTATTAATAATAATTGGTAATAGTTTGGGCTTTGGGCATTTGGGCCCCTAAAACTTATAATTTATATAATAATTAATAATAATTGGTAATAGTTTGGGCCTTGGGCCTTGGGTTTATAATTTATATAATAATTATCAATAATTAGTAATAGTTTGGGCATTGGGCCTTTGGGCCCCTAAAACTTATAATTTATATAATAATTAATAATAATTGGTAATAGTTTGGGCCTTGGGCCTTTGGGCCCCTAAAACATATAATTTATATAATTATTATTAATAATTAGTAATAGTTTGGGCCTTGGGCCTTTGGGCCCCTAAAACTTATAATTTATATAATAATTAATAATAATTGGTAATAGTTTGGGCCTTGGGCCTTGGGTTTATAATTTATATAATAATTATCAATAATTAGTAATAGTTTGGGCCTTGGGCCTTTGGGCCCCTAAAACTTATAATTTATATAATTATTAATAATAATTGGTAATAGTTTGGGCCTTGGGCCTTGGGTTTATAATTTATATAATAATTATCAATAATTAGTAATAGTTTGGGCCTTGGGCCTTTGAGCCCCTAAAACTTATAATTTATATAATTATTAATAATAATTGGTAATAGTTTGGGCCTTGGGCCTTTGGGCCCCTAAAACATATAATTTATATAATTATTATTAATAATTAGTAATAGTTTGGGCCTTGGGCCTTTGGGCCCCTAAAACTTATAATTTATATAATAATTAATAATAATTGGTAATAGTTTGGGCCTTGGGCCTTGGGTTTATAATTTATATAATAATTATCAATAATTAGTAATAGTTTGGGCCCCTAAAACTTATAATTTATATAATAATTAATAATAATTGGTAATAGTTTGGGCCTTGGGCCTTTGGGCTCTTATCCTACCACCCATTTATAATAATTGATAATATCAATAATAAATATTAATTATTAATTGTTAGGCTTCGGACTAAATATTTTAGATGGGCTGAATATAATAATTATTAATTGTTGGGCTTTGGGCTAAAAATTTTAGATGGGCTATATATTTTGTGGCCCTTTAAATTTTAGATGTTAAGTCCTTTAAGTTTTTGTTCAATTCAATTGAGTTCAATTCAATTTATGTATTTATGTATTTATGTATAATACATTACATATACATAAATACATTATACATTATACATACATGTTTGTACTTTGTATAATATATAATTATATATTGTAATTTACATACATGTGAATACATACAAATATATATATATATATATATATATAATATACACATAATCACATGTATGATGTATTTATGCTTATAAGTTATAAAGTTATTATATTAATTAATAAGTTATATTATATTATAATAATTAATAAATAATATTAAATTATAATATAAGGGCGGGAAAATTTGATTTCAAACCGCCAATTTCAAATTGAATTTCAATTTAGGGTAAATTATAAATAAAACCCTTTATATTATATAAGTTTTTTATTCAAGTCCTTTAAGTTTTAATTCAATTCAATTGAGTCCTTATAACTTTATTTTTACTTCAAATTAACTCTTATTTATTATTATTTTTCACTATAGTCCATAAAACTTTGTTTTTATTCAAAAATGAGCCTATTATAGTCCATAAAACTTTATTTTAGTCCAAATTAGCTCTCTTTTTTTTACTATAGTCCATAAAACTTTGTTTTTATTCAAAATTCTTCATTCCTGGTGAACCTGAATTAACCCAAACTGAAATGAACCCGACGACCTGGAATTACCCGACCTGAAATGAACCCGACCTGAAATGAAACCGACCTGAAATGAACCCGACCTGAAATTTACCCGACCTGAAATTTACCCGACCTGCAATTTTACCTGCCAATTAACTAATTTTACCCGATCTGCAACGAGTTTGACCTGAAATGGACCCGACCTGAAAATTGACCCGACCTGAAATGGACCCGACCTGCAAATTACCCGACTGCAATGGACCCGCACCCGACCCGAGTCGAGTCAAAAATTTTATTTTTACCTGAAATGACCTGTATCCAATTTTACCCGACCTGACAGAACCCGACCTGAAACCTGTCCGATTACCTGTTTTTACATCCCTAGGTAACAACGTGTGATTTTTTGTAACTTTTTTATGTAAGAAAAAGAAAGGGAAAACGTGCCTTTTCATGACAAAAACAGTGCGGGTCCAGTCCAGGGGCCGGTTCCTCAAATATAATTCCAACAAGTTCAAGGATAGACACAAAAAAGGAGCATTTTGAATTTCAAAATACTCAAGGAGGGTGCCATTGGACACTCGTAAACCCACAATCCCCACGTTCCTTTCTTTACTCCCGTTCTTTCTGGTTTCAGTTTCAGGTTCTTCATTTTCTCCCAAAGCTTTGCATTTTTGGTCCTTTGGGTGCTTTTAAAAAAGGGGAAACTTTCTCTTCTCTTTACCAAGTTGCCATCTTTTTGAGCTAGTTGAGATTATATAGCTTCAACTTTCAATGGGTGCTTCAGGGAAATGGGTGAAATCTCTTATTGGTCTCAAGAAGACCGAAAAGGAAGACCAGGTGCGCTTTGGGTATTTTTTGCTTCACTATAAGGTTACTCATTGTTGTGTTACGTTTAAGAACTAAAGTTCATTTCTTTTTTGCTATGTAGGAAAAGGTGAATGGCAAGAGCAAGAAATGGAGGTTATGGAGGAGTTCTTCAGGGGACTTGGGGTCTTCTTGGAAGGGATTCAAAGGGAAGTTTACATCAGATTCTCAAGGCTGTGATTCTTCACCAAGGACTACTAATGCCTTCTTCACTGCAATGTCCACTGTAGTTCGAGCTCCTCCTAAAGATTTCAGGGTTATAAGGCAAGAATGGGCTGCTATCCGCATCCAAACCGCTTTTCGTGGCTTCTTGGTAAATCAGAATCCCCTTTTACTTCCTGCGTTTGGTATCCGAGAAAGTGAGAGAATGTGAAGGAAACTTTATTCTGGAATCAAATTGTTGTTTCACTCCCATGTTATATGTTTTGTGTTGTGTTCTGTTCTGCATGCTGGTTGTGCTTGTTGCTGGAATGTTTAGTTTCTACTTTCTACTGAACCGTCTTACTATTTTTTTCCATCCAATTTTGTGTAGGCAAGGAGGGCTTTGAGAGCTTTAAAAGGAATCGTGAGACTTCAAGCCTTGGTTCGTGGTAGACAAGTTAGGAAACAGGCTGCGGTGACACTTAGGTGCATGCAAGCTCTTGTTCGTGTTCAGGCTCGTGTCAGAGCGCGCCGTGTGCGAATGTCCATCGAAGGGCAGGCAGTTCAGAAGATGCTCGATGGTCGCCGCAGCAAGGCCGATATCCTGAAACAGGCTGAGGTACCATTAGCCAAAACATTCCTTACATGTCGATTCGATTTGCAAAATGTCATTATTTGTTGTTAAAACTATTTTTTTTCAGGATGGCTGGTGTGATAACAAAGGGACACTGGAGGATGTTAAAACAAAGCTACAAATGAGGCAAGAAGGGGCCCTCAAGAGAGAAAGAACCCTTGCTTATTCTCTTGCTCAGAAGGTATAGGAATTTGTCAAAATTTTGTACAAATTTTTGTACCATTGTTTGAATCATGGAAAACGATAGCTGATGGTCCTTGCATTTACAGCAATGGAGATCAAACACGGGTTTGAGTTCCCGGACGAATAGTTCGATTCCGTATCTCAAGAATCAAGAGTTTGATAAGAACAGTTGGGGATGGAATTGGCTTGAACGTTGGATGGCAGCCAGGCCATGGGAGACTAGATTGACGGAACCGTCCCATGCTAACCCTGTCGAATCAACTCCATTGAAAACTTGTTCCAAGTCCCTTTCAGGAAAGAACACAAGATGTTCCGAACCATGCTCAGTGAAAGTCAGAAAGAACAATGTCACCACTAGGATTTCAGCAAAGCCTCCTCATACTAGGCAAGTCACTCGATCACCTTCGAGTCCAAGTTCCGAATTTCATTATGATGAAAGTTCAGCTTCATCTTCAATATGCACTCCGACACCTCCAGTTTCCGGAACCCCTATCTTGCAATCGAGTGGAACAGAGGAGAGTGGCAATAGTAGGCCAAACTACATGAACATGACCGAGTCTACCAAGGCAAAACAAAGAGGTGGCCATCGTGGCTTCCACAGAACCCAGCAGTCCATGGACGAGTTCCAGTTCAAGAGGTCAACTGCTCTCTACAATGGGGATTCGAAAAGTAGTCCCGATTCAGACCCCTCGGTCCATATGTCTCGGCCGCTATACCATCGCAGACGATTGGATGAAAGCTCAATGAAATCCAGAGACAGGGGAAATTGATTGAAATATTTCTCAAAAAGTCCAAACATCTTGTTCATTGTTATTAATGTGTTAATGAGACCTAGTTGAGTATTTTTTTAATCACTTTTACTCTACCTTTGTGTGCATACAAGACTAAGGAAATATAATTAAGCCTCGTACAAATAGGGATGGCAATTTAATCCGAATCCGATCCGATCCGAAGGAATTTATCCGATCCATATTCGATTAAAAAAAATCCGAATCCGAGGAAAATGTCCGAGTCCTAATAGGAGATGGGTTGGATATGGATCATGCCAAGATCCGATCCGATCCGATCCAAATCCATGTCTGATCCGAATCCGACGCATCCGATCCATATCCGAGCCCGAATCAAAACATTTATAACTTTTAATTCCTTAAAACAAAATATCACGTATAATATTTACATTAAAACAAGAAGACAACATAAATAAAGTAAAAAGTTAAACTAAATACATTAAAAGAAACATAACTATATATATTTTTTTAACGAGAACATAAATGTATATATTAGGTAATTTGGAATAATGGTAAAAATAAAATTAACTTTTATATATATATATATATATATATATATATATATTAAAAGTGATAATAAAAATATAAATGTGTTAAGAATGTAAGTTAAATAATAATATTTATTATAATTTATATATATTAATTAACCTTAATATATTGTAATATATCTATTTATACCATATGCATGTATAAATAAATATGAAAAAGATACATGCAAGATCAAGTCATAGATAAACAAACAATAAAATAAATACAATGGAGAAACAAATAAATGTAAATATCAATGAATTACTAAAAATTAAGGAAGTTAGTGAATGAAATAGTAAGTAATGTGCAATCGATAGATAAAGTTATGATATATTATGCTAAAATTATGAATTAAAATAGAAAGTAAATTAAAAGCATAAACAATAAACACAAAAAATTAAATGTAGTCAACAAATAAGGGATAAAAATGAACAAGTGTATAATTAAATAACATAAATTAAATGCGTAAGAAATTAAATATACAAAATTATGGACTGATTTGCACAAAAATAAAATTATTAGAGGGCCAAAAAACAATATACCCTAAATACGATAAAATTTGCGAATCTACCCCTCAGACTTGGGTCAAGACTAGGGATGACAATTTAATCCGAATTCAAAAACTCTGATCTAAATGCGGTTGAAAGAAATCCGAATCCGATCCGAAAAAATCCGATCCAAAAATAATCCGATCCAAATCCGTTTGAAAAAAATCCGAATCCAAATCCGAAAAAAATATCCGAGTCCGATTGTAACGGATTCGGACTTGGATTCTATACAATCCGATCCAAATCCGATCCATTGCCATCCCTACGTACAAATATTAACCTTCATGTTCTGTTATGTAACCTTGAACCGTGTTTGGAGCAATGTAGTAGAAATCAGACTGGAACAAACAACTAATGGAATCGGAAATCCGAAAAATTGAATTTTTTTACAGTTGAACTAACGCTTAAACTACTTTGATAGTCTAACTAGTTCAAACCCCAATCCGTTTTCAAAGACAATGGTTTGAAGAGAACTATAACGTACGTAGGCTCAAAAGGTTTGCGTCTAATCCACCAAAATCATACACAATCATCAACCCGGACCAAATTTCGCCATGTTTAGAAATGGGTAAAAGCTCTAGAGAGCAATTCAAGACAACGAACATTGAGAAGCGGCAAACAGCTGAACCGATCAACCCCAGACACTATCAACTCTAACCTTAAATCTTAACTTCAAATCCTAAATTTATTTTTTTTAATGTAGAGGCATAAATAAAGTACCAAAAAGAAATATAGATTTTTTTCTATTTAATTATCGTGTTAAAAGAATCATATTTTTTAACAAAATTAGAAGTTAAATTTTCATTAATAAAAGGCAAAATAAAGATAACACTCTAATATGAAAACTCAACGGATGTGAAGATACAAAACAAAAACCATCCCTTGAATACAATTTTCATCTTACATAGAAAAACCCAGCAACTATGCATAGTCTTTATGTCTCTATTCAAACTAGACGCTATATTGATATAGGAGTGGAGATCGAGTAAGTGAGTCTTACAAATTGCACAATGAACAATTCTGAATGCATCAACATCGACAAACTATCATGAAAGGGATCTAACTATAGGAGACCATCAAATTTCTCTGATCATGAGTGTACCGTGATAAATGCAACACGAAAAATCAAACTATCATCACACTAAATAAAAATCGCCATGTTTGAAGAGAACTATGACGTACGTAGGCTCAAAAGGTTCGTGACATTTATAGTAGTCTGATCCACCAAAATTATACTCGATCATCAACCCGGACCAAATTTCGCCATGTTTAGAAATGGGTAAAAGCTTTAGAGAGCAATTCAAGACAACGAACATTGAGAAGTGGCATCATTGATCACTCGACCAATTAGTAAATCTCATATCACAATGATAATTTGATAACATTTACTTTCAAACAATCTTATATTTTCTCAATTAAATATTTATAGTTTTATAAAAAAATACCAGACAAGATAATTTAATATTTGCAGTAATATATAAAATAATATCAAAATTAAAAATCTAATAATTACAAATAATCTTTATCTTTTTAAAAATAAAGGTAGGTGAAAGAAATGTTGAATGATATTTTATGCATCCATCAATGATCATCACGGGTATGGTAGAATGATATTTTATGCACCCATCAACCGTTGGCTGCTGATGTTGATGCTCCAAAATTTGACTGATACAAAATTAATTTTGTTATGTCGAATATTAGATTATATCTAAAAAGTATTAACCTCTCTTATTTTTAAAAATAAAATAGAAGTTGTTATACATAAAAATAAAATCGATTTGTACAATGAATAATTAATGATTAATATCACGATATAAAAAGTAATTAGAATATTTTAATCAGTAAAATATAGTAAATATCTGCAAACATTTATATCCACATTATCCATTAATATAATCCTGCAAGAATAATAAATATCCTCAAATATTTAAATTAACATTACCCAAAATTAATAATAAATTTCTCTGCTCTTGTAGCACGTCTTTCTTTTCTCTTTTTCTCTTCTCTTCTATTCTGGGCTTCAGTTGTCACGATCAATGGCTGATATGGAAAACGATCTGGCAAATCTCTCACTTGCTGGTGGTGAGGATGACGGCTTGCAGATTGAGTTGGATCCAAATGATTCTCCGTCGCCTTTTGAATTCTGTTTTGTGGGCTCCTTCCTGACCTCTAGTGTGATTAATTTTCAATCGATGCGCTCCACACTGGCGTCAGTTTGGCACCCCTGGTGGGATCTCGATCTCAGATTTGAGTGAGGGGCAGTTTCTTTTCCGGTTGTATCACATACTGGATGTGAAACGGATCTCGAGCGGAGGGCCTTGGTTCTTTAACAGTCATCTTCTGATTCTACATCGTTTGCAGACTGGAGAGGACCCGTTGTCTGTTCCTCTTCACTTTGTGGATTTCTGGATTCTAGTTCATGAAGTGCCCTTAGGCTTTATGTCGGAAAAGGTGGCTCGAGTGGTTGGCAACTTTATTGGGAGGTTCTTAGAGTATGACTCCAAGGCTATTGCCTTGGGTTATAAGCAAGTGATGAAAATCCGTGCTCGTGTGGATGTGAGGGAACCACTTAAGAGAAAGAAGAAGATAATTCTGTCCAATGGTGAACATCACTATATTCGTTTTCAATATGAAAAATTAACCCTCTTCTACTTCCTTTGTGGCATACTCGGGCATGGGGAGAGCTTTTGCCCCTTGAGATTTACCGAAGGAGGAATGGATTTGATTCTGGGTTGGGATGCCTCGCTTAGGGCACCTTCCCGGCGTGCGCCGCCGATGCCGAACAGATGGTTGGTTGAAGACGGCATGGAAAGATCTCAGGTTGCTCGCATGATTCCCACTCAATCACCGTTAAAGGAGAATAGTCCGCCGATTTTATCGCCTATAAACACTGATCCGTTAAACAGATTGACAGCTCCTAGGACGCCATTAGGGGAGTTAAATTTGACTGATGGACCATACTCTAGCGGGTATGGGCATAATTGACTACTGATTCGTGGTTGCTTCTCAGATTCTTTGTGGTTTAATTCTTGAAATGAATTCAACGGTAACACAAAGTGGGTGTGAGCTCATGGACTAGCTGGGTTTTAGATTAGTTTGCTTAGATTTTGGCCTTTAGGTTTAGGTTCTTTTTTTTAATTAGACCGTCTTTCATAAGATTAATTAATAATTAAACCTTTTAATTCGCTTTAAATTTGTTTTGGTAATTGATTGATTTTAATAATTTAGTTAATTTGTAAATTGGTTTCTAATTAAGTTTGGTTAGATCTAGTTAGATAAATAATTTTAAACTTGATTAATGATTCAATTTTAATTTTTGATTAGGTTTGATTTTGCTTTTTTTATTTAATTTATTTTGTTTGTAAATTGGCTACTGATTTGTGGTTGCTTCTCAGATTCTTTGTGGTTTAATTCTTGAAATGAATTCAACGGTAACACAAAGTGGGTGTGAGCTCATGGACTAGCTGGGTTTTAGATTAGTTTGCTTAGATTTTGGCCTTTAGGTTTAGGTTCTTTTTTTAATTAGACCGTCTTTCATAAGATTAATTAATAATTAAACCTTTTAATTTGCTTTAAATTTGTTTTGGTAATTGATTGATTTTAATAATTTGGTTAATTTGTAAATTGGTTTCTAATTAAGTTTAGTTAGATCTAGTTAGGTGAATAATTTTAAACTTGATTAATGATTCAATTTTAATTTTTGATTAGGTTTGATTTTGCTCTTTTTTTATTTAATTTATTTTGTTTGTGTAATTCTTTTCTCCCATGCATTTGAAATTTTTTATCATACCACATCATTTTTCATATTCTTAGCAACATTTTTTTAGTAGTATTATCCCTTTTTTTAGACTCCTCTTTTTAGAACACCAAAACCCTTAGGTACCAATTTTAGGCGTAGTGGGGGTGCTATAACCTTCCTCACTCGTAACCGACTCCCGAACCTAACGACAATCTCGGTGTTGATGCAGACCAATTTTTACAGGTTTTCGGCCTTACCCAACCCAAAACGACCGATGGCGACTCCACGTGTTTGATGGGCATTTGAAGGCCCAATTTATTCCGACCCGGACGAAAAACAGTGTCTACAGTAGTGTTTATTTATATATTTTCTTATTACTTTAATAAGGCATAAACTTTATAAACATAACTGATTAAACTCGAGTCTTCTAAGATAAACTTGTCCGTTTTTTCACTATAACTACTCGTTGAGTTCTGCACAAATAGGGATGGGCACGAGTCGGGTAGGGTCGGGTTTTTGGCCAAACCGGACCCGAAAATAAACACCCTAAACCTGCACCCGACCTGACAACATTCTTTAAAAAATCCAACCCGAAAATAAATATACTGAATCTGACCCCGACCCGACCCGAACTATATAAAATAAATTAATTTTAGGGACCTAATTGTAAAAAAATAATTTTAAGGGAGTTAATTGTAAAAAATATAATTTAAAAGACTAAATTATAAATAAAAATTCCATTTTAAGGACTTAATTATAAAAAATATATATATATATATATATATATATATATATATATATAAAGAGGGGTATTATTATAAATATCCCTAAAAAATTTAAGGGAAAATTACACTATTAGTCCTGGGTCGGATATTTTCCACCTTAAACCTGAACCCGACCCGACCCAAGTATACCTTTAACAAAAATCCTACCCGAACCCGATTTTTTCATTAAAAAATTCGACCCGATCAGGCCAGGTCGGGTTCACTGGATCTAATCCTCCACAAAAAGTAAGAAATTTCACATATTTTGATTAATTCAAGGTAAAAAATGAGGTTGCTCTCTCAGCAAAACTGGGATAAAGTTCAGCCAAAAGATCACGATTTAAGACAAATTCATAGGAAAGTGGGATCTCTTTAGAGTCTACTTCAGCATTTAGAAATTGGTTTATCTATAAAGATACATGTACTTGATGCCCCGCCCAAGAAAAGGACCCAAGTCCTAGTAGCTCTGCTAAATGGTGATTCAACATAGACTGTACATCTTGGAACTAAGCCAATTTTGGGGGCGCTTTGTGATAATGAAACCAACCGGCAAAAAGTATTAAGGCCACAAAGAACAATTTCAACGAAATCATTCAATTTTTTATTTTACTATGTTCAACTCTATGTATTCCTCTATCCGTATAGTACATTGAATGTACAGAAATAGCTATAGCAGAATTTCTGTTATTCGTATTAACAGCTACTCTAGGAAGAATGTCTTTATGCGGTGCTAACGATTTAATAACTATCTTTATAGCTCCAGAATGTTTCAGTTTATGCTCCTGCCTATTATTTGGATATACCAAGAAAGATGTACGGTCTAATGAGGCTACTACGAAATATTTACTCATCGGTGGGGCAAGCTCTTCTATTCTGGTTCATGGTTTCTCTTGACTATATGATTCATCCGGGGGAGAGATTGAGCTTCAAGAAATAGTGAATGGTCTTATCAATACACAAATGTATAACTCCTCAAAAAAATTAATTGCGCTTATATTCATCACTGTAGGAATTAGGTTTAAGCTTTCCTCAGCGCATTTTTATCAATGGACTCCTGACGTATACGAAGGAGTGCGCCGTCGGGTCCGAGTAAAATGCCCATCCCTATGCATAAACCTTATATATTAAAACTTAAGTTACAATAAATTTAAATCGAAGATCTAGACATACTAACAATGAGCTTGATATTAATGCTCCGGACAATAATATTAATTATTGGGTAAACTATATAAATAGTCCCCCGAATATGCTCTAATTATCTTTTGCATCCCCCGACTATCAGAAGTTACAAATTGGTCCCCTGACTTAAAAAAAATAACAAATTGATCCAGTGCCGTTAAAAATTTAACGGCTGGTGACGTGGCAGTTAACAAAAATTGACATAATAACACATTTAGTCCTCAACTTTTACACTTTGTTTAACTTTGCCCTAATTCTAAAAAAATGACCCTTAACATTTCAAAATTCTATCAATTTAATCCATTTTTTCTCTCCACACAATCCATGTGTATAATTTTTTAGGTTCCCACCAATATCTTACTCTTTTTTCAAGCTTCCCTAGCTTAACAGGCACAACTTTTTCCCTAGAATCCACCATTGCTACTTGTTGGTTGGCTTCATCATTTTCCAGGATTTCACATGATTCGGTGTCTCCAGAAAGACCCAGATTGGAATCTGATCTCAGAATCGAACTGCTTCTTCCTAGAACACTTTCTCTTTCTCTATCGGTGACAATCTCAGTCTCTCTTGAGCTGTGAATCCCAGTCCCAGATTCAAGAACATAAACAAGGGGTGGTTGTGAAACTGAAGAGGTGTTGATTGGAGAGAAATCAGGGAGTAAGGTGGCTCTACACAAAGGGCAGGTGGAATGGGACAGAAGCCAAGTGTCGATACACTCCATGTGGAAGGCATGGCTGCAATTTGGCAACAATCTAAGCTTATCTCTGGGCTCGAATTCACACAAGCAAACCGCGCAATCAAAAGGGTTGTTTACACCTATGATGGATTTATAGTAAAAAACAGGGAGCGTATCTATTAAAGATTGGTCGACATCGGCATCGTGGAGATGGAATAGTTGCTGCAACTGGCCTTGGAGGACGGTCACATTGTCAGAATCCTGGGGCTCTCTAATGGAATCTACTGATTCGAAAATGAAATCTAAAAATCTCAATAAAGTTAAACCCAGAAAATAATCGAACTACATAAACAATCCAGAACAATTTCAAAAGTTGATGGCTTGGGCTCTCGGCAATGGTGATGGCTTGGGTGATTGTGGATTGAGGGATACATACCCATCCATGGAATTTTGTTGGATTTGCAAAGATTTTGAGTGATTCTTCGGGTTGGTTTGCCGATTTTCCATGAGTTTTTTATCAATTGGTAGAGAGTTTAGAGTTGGATTGGATTCAATGAAAACTGGAAGAAGAAAAAAACGGAATATGTAAGGGATGAGACGATGGAGGGGATAACTTAGAGAACTAAGACTCTGAAAAAATCAAATTTTTAAAATTATATCAATGCGAAAAAACTCAATTTTTAATTTTATAAATTCGACTCAATTTATTATTATTTTTTGTGGAGAGAAAAATGGATTAAATTGATAGAATTTTGAAATATTAAGGGTCATTTTTTTAGAATTAGGGCAAAGTTAAACAAAGTGTAAAAGTTGAGGACTAAATGTGTTATTATGCCAATTTTTGTTAACTGCCACGTCACCAGCCGTTAATTTTTTAACGGTACTGGATCAATTTGTTATTTTTTTTAAGTCAGGGGACCAATTTGTAACTTCTGATAGTCGGGGGATGCAAAAAATAATTAGAGCATATTCGGGGGACTATTTATGTAGTTCACCCTTAATTATTTTATAAATATGAAAATTGAAATGAAAAGACGGCAGACACCATATTTATAATCTATTTACCAGACCAACGGTGCTCCTTTTAATTAGTGGGAACACTTCATGTTCATGAATCATGATGGTGAGCCCACACAAATACAAAACCAAACCCAGATCCTACGCATTAAAATTTTCAATTATCTTATTATAAAATTAAATACGTTAGCGATACATATTATGTGTACGTTTTAACGTATTTTTGCTTTCATATCTTAGTATTGGAAGATTCTACAATAAACGACGAATATTGATGAACACCATTAACGATAAACACCATTATATTTTTTAAAATTTTAAAAATTTAAAGGACTAAAATTATAATTAAAAAATAAAAATCAAATTTAATAGTTATTTTATAATATTTTTTTAATAGGTTATAATCAAATATACTCAATTCTCCTAAACCCTAACAAAATCAATCTCTTAAAAAATAGAAATCAGTTTATAATTTTTAATAGATTAGAATCAAATATATCCGCCTGTTCACATGATTGTCGCGTCTATTAAATTTGAGTTTAAACTAATTTCTATGAAATAGATTTTAAAAAACTGATTTCTATTTTTTTAAGAGATTGATTTTGTTAGGGTTTAGGAGAATTGAGTATATTTGATTCAAACCTATTAAAAATATTATAAATTAACTATTAAATTTGATTTTTATTTTTTAAGAAATAATTTTAATTATAATTTTAGTCCTTTAGGTTTTTAAAATTAAAAAAAATAATAGTGTTCATCGGTGTTCATCGTTAGTGGTGTTCATCAATATTCGTCGCACGTGGTAGACTCATCCATTCGTATTTGATTTAAAGCTTTTAATATTTTATCTATATTTAAAAAGCTATATACATATAAACAAATATTAATTTGTAATTATTTTTAAATTATTTAAAATATATATTCTTTCTATATTTATCTGAAGATTCCATACTTTTTAAATCCATAAAATGTAATTTATATTTTAATACAACTTTAATTAATAGAAAATCATGTGTTGGAAGTTGGAACGTTCATAAACCTTCTCAGCCAACGTTAGAGTCTCTTTCACATGCCTTCCAAAATCCAACAATCTCCTTGGCTTAAGGAGAGTGAAAAACAGCTACCACGTGTCAAGCAGGGAATGTCTTGATCACGAAAAGTGCAATTTCCTTTTTTTTCTTTTGGGTTAAGTAAAGTGTAATTTGGATATTAAAAAAAAAAAGTAAAGTGTAATTTGGTTCTCAAGGTTACTAGTGTCATCAATTGCAAGTCCACTTAATTATTGTAGGATGAGAATTAAAATCAACTAACAATACGTTGGTCTAGTGAGATGAGACAATAAATTTTTTAAGTAAGTTTAGGCATTTGAACTTTGACATTGTATATAAAGCAATTGAGTTAGAAGGATTGCCCATAATAAATTTATGCCATATCATATCCGAATGAGTCAACTAATGAATTAAATGTTGACGATTAAAAAATAATCAAAATCATATGACTTAAAAAATATACATTAATTTATTGATCCTTTTTGGCAATTAGCAGATAGCTGATAGCGGATTACATTAGTTGATTGCATTAACTGATTTGACTAGCGGATTATATTAGTTGATTGTGTAAAAGTGTTTGGCAAAATTAATTGATAGATGATATTTGTTTGATTATTTAAACAAACAAAATGGCATATAAGGACATGATTATAATTGATGCTTGTTTAAATAGTTTATTAGTTATCAATATTTTGTATCTATTACCGTTCAAAAAATATTTTGTATCTATTAATATTAATTAGATTATAAAAAATAATTTTTTAATATAACAATACTAAGCATATTTAAGATCTATATATTAATTTATTATTTATATAATTATTTTTAATACAATTTAATTAAATATTAAATTTAAATAAAAATATAAATGTGTGAGAATAAAAAAAACAAAAAGTATTGCTTTACAAATGTCAAAACATAGATACGTGAGGGTGAAAAATTAAAATAGAAAATGTTAAATTTAAGTTATTTGGAGATATTTGATAACTGTTAAGTGTAAAATGGTCTTTATAACTACAATATCAAACCGCTAATTTCAAAAAGCTCCTATTAGCAGTTTTTTAAAATTAGAGGTTTCACCTCAATCCGCTATTCACCAAACATTCAAATTAGCGGATTTGACCGGTCAAACCTCTAATATTAGCTCAAAGCTCTAATTTTGGCTCAAACCGCTATTTACCAAACATGACCAATAATTTTTTATGGGCATCCTCGTTATTGAGGGATAGGTTCTAGCTGAGCCTTAGAAAAATTAAGAAGGTTAAATCCTAGCCTTTGAAAAGATAGTGATGTAAAAGTTATCTCTTTGTACTTGAAAAAGAAAAAAATTATTAGTGAATTGGAAAATATTTAGTAAATGCTAAGGTAGTGGATGTAAACTTTGGTTGAGAAGGTCAAACAACTCTAAGTCGACCGTGTCAAATTATCCATTTTTTTGTCGGTTTTTGCTTCCCAACTTCACAAGAGATCTTTATATCTTTTATTGACAATATTCGAATGAAAAATTCTAGCCCAACAATATCTAATATTCAGACCCTCATTCACCAATAAACCAGTGTTTAAATATGTTTGATCACATATGCTTATTAGTTTATACAGACAATTATAATTTATAATAGCCCAAGCTCCACTTGTTTTATGTTTAAGTGTCTCGTCCCACTTGTTTCCCCGGTTGACATTATCACAAACATATAGTAGTATATAAAAAAAGAAAGCTTCTTTTTTTCTATTGGCAAT
This sequence comes from Hibiscus trionum, assembly GCA_030270665.1. Lineage (NCBI taxonomy): Eukaryota > Viridiplantae > Streptophyta > Magnoliopsida > Malvales > Malvaceae > Hibiscus > Hibiscus trionum. Next base: position 32,323,129 of record BSYR01000022.1, on the reverse strand, counting down.
TCAAAGCCTAAGAAGTTGCTCAACTGACGTTGTGCATCTAGATCTAACATCACTGCCACCACGGCACCACCTTCTTCCACTTCCTCCAACAGGCAACAGCACCCCCATGACCACCACCACCATCAGCTGCTGTCTCTCCATAGACGAGGACGAGCCGACGGAGACGCGACTGAGGAGGCTGATATCAGAGCACCCCGTCATCATCTTCAGCCGATCGTCTTGTTGCATGTGTCACGTCATGAAAAAGCTCTTGGCCACCGTTGGGGTTCATCCTACGGTCATCGAACTCGATGACCGTGAGATGGCTTCCCTCCCTCCTCCTCCTCCGCCGCTCTCTCAGTATAGCATCTCCCCTCGGAACCCTTCCCCCGCGGTGTTCATTGGTGGAACCTGCATCGGCGGCCTAGAATCCCTCATGGCTCTTCATCTCAGTGGCCACCTCGTTCCAAAGCTCGTCGAAGTTGGTGCTCTCTGGGTATGAGTTATGACATATAAACATTATATATAGCCTTAAGAAAAGTAACGATCAAGCTTTCTTTTTTAATGCTTCTTCAATCTGGGTTGTTCCTTTCAATGTTATTACTACTACTTCTTTATAAGTCGATGAACATAAAATCAAGCAGGTTTCTGCTGCCTCAATCAGAAGGGGGTTATGAAGCTGAGTTCAGAGAATGAACATTGAGTGGAATGGGCCATTTAAAGTGGGGTTCGTTGTCAATTATTGAGCCTTTTAGAGCCACTCATATTTGTTCAATATTGGTGTTTTTTATCAATAGTTTATGTTATATATTATTATTGTATATAACATATATATATATATATAATATTCCTTTGTGTGCATTTATATCACTGAAAAAGGGTTTAACGATCCCAAGATACTCGGAAAATGAACTGTGACCCCCAACCCCTATAACATCTAACAAAAGTCTTTTGTATTTTTTTATATCTAATACTAAATAATCAAATTTTAAACACTAATTTTAAATCATAAACATTAACCTTTAAACCTTACAATATACACTATACTCTAATTTTTTAAATTCTAATCATAAACCCTAACCTTAAACTTAATTTTTTTAATGTGAGGCATTAATAAGACCAGAGCAACGAAAAAGAAGAGAAAATTTCTATTATATAGTTCTTTCCCTAAAAATGCTAAAGTAAATACGTGAATTAAACGGAAAGGGAAGACATGCCCCCAAATTGTCGCTAACCTATCGAGTAGAAATTGTTTACTTTTTTTTGGTGCTCTTATTTATACCCCATCGTTAAAAATCAAGTTTAAATTTATGATTATGATTATGGTTTAAGGTTAGGGCTTAGAGTTAAAGTTTATAATATTGGTGTATGTTATATTTTTAGAGTTTAAGATTTAGAATTTAAGATCAGAACTTAATTTTTCTAATATTAAGACACAAAAAGTGACATAGCGCATAAGATTGTTCAAGAATGTGTCACAAGAATCAGTTTGCGCAACCTGATTGTTAAGATGAGTCGAATTTTTAACGCAGATATGAATTAAATTCATATTTTTGATGTTTAAAACTAAGATTGATTCCATTTTAAAGAATAATGTAGTGTCTTTATCAAAATCTCCTCAAATATTAGATGGATTTTCAAACTTAAATTCGTAGCTCGACCTTTAGATATATCTAATCTAACTTCATTGGCATCCTCATTCCATCACCATTTTCGGGGAACCCTCTCAGTCTAAGCCCCCACTTTAGTTCCTCTAGCTTAGATTTATCACCTTCTTACTTTTTTTAGCCCTCTGTTTAATTTTTTATTTATTTTACATTTCGTTTGATTGGAAACTAAAAATTGCTACATCACTGTTGTTTACAATCAATCTTACATCACTCTGAGAAGCAACATTGGTCCACTAATCCTCGATCAACCGTATTCCACAACAAAATACTGCCCTAACCTCTAAACCTTACACCTTAAACCGAATTCTTAAATTTTAAAACTAAGTCACTTATAGAAATTAAAAATTTAGCAGGTTTTTCCTCTTCCACCCTTAATCAATGATTGCTGTTTTTTGGAACGTAAGGGGGTTGAATCACCCTCAAAAACAAAAAAAAAAGTAGCTCAGAGATTACACTCCCTTCATGTTGATATTGCTTGTCTGTTGGAAACTAGAATAAAGGAGCCTAAAGCTCAAGCTATTGTTCTTCAGCACTTTCATGAGTATAACTGTGTGTTTAATTATGATTCTGCCGATAATGGACGTGTTTGGATTTTATGGAAGAAAAACTTAAGCATTTTTGTCCTGCATTCCTCTGCTCAAGCCATATCTGTTCAGGGTTTTTTTTCTTGATGCCAGTTTCATTCTTACAGCTATATATGGAAGTAATGATGACTCTGAACGTAGATTACTATGGTCTCACTTGTCTGATTTAAGAAAGTCTTTTGCTGATTTTCCCTGGATACTTGGAGGGGATCTAAATGTGATTGCTCTTTCACATGAGACCTCTGATTTTGATTATGCTGGCCCAGTTATTACTTCTGCCATGCGAGATTTTTCTGATTGTATGGAGGAATTATCTGTTTTTGATCACCCTTATTTTGGTCCCCTGCATATGTGGTCAAACAAACAATCTGAGAAGTTTCTTGCTAAAAAGCTTGATAGGGTCCTTGTTAATGCCAGCTGGTGTTCATCCTATCCTGATTCTTTTGTTGAATTTCTGGCGCCTGGGGTGTCTGACCATTGTCTTGGCTTGGTATGTTTTAAAACAGAATCACCTACTGCTCAACCAAAGCCCTTCAAGTTTTTTAACCTTTGGACTCATCATCCCAATTTCCTCAGCATTGTCCAGCAGTCTTGGGATCTCCCTGCTACGGGTACCCCTTTACAAGTTCTTTTTTCAAAGCTGAAGCGTCTGAAAGGCTCTCTAAAGCAGTTAAATGCTGAAAATTTTTCAGATATATCCCAGCGTGTTCAGAATAAAAGGAAGCAGCTGAAGGAATTTCAGATTCTAAACCTTTCTCTTGGTGGTGATCCTGGTACTATAGGGGAGGAGAGACAAATTCATTCTGAGCTGTTGGACTTAGAAAGGTCTGAATTTCTGTTTTATCAGCAAAAAGCTAAGGTGAATTGGCTTAAACATGGTGATCAAAATTCAAGATTTTTTCACTCCTATGTTGCTGTAAGAAGGAAGAGAAACATTGTTCGAGCACTTCTTGATGGAAATGGTGTTAGACATGACTCCTTTGAGGGGATGTCTAAGGTGGTTATTAATTTTTTCACTGCTCTCATTGGCACCCCTGATTCAAATGTTTCTGGTGTTGGTGTTGATATTCTGCAGGATCTACTACACTATTCTTTACCTGCTGGTGCTTCAGAATCACTTTGCAAGGAGGTTATTGATTACGAGATAAGAGCTGCTATCTTTTGCCAAGGAAATGAGAAAGCCCCTGGGCCCGACGGGTATACTTCATTATTTTTTAAGGTTGCTTGGCCAATTGTGGGGACTGATTTTGTTGCTGTTGTTCGTTATTTTTTTGCTACCTCTTCCATGTTGCCATCCTTTAATGCTACTGCCCTGGTCCTTGTTCCCAAGGTTCCAAATCCTTGCTTGGCTAAGGACTTTCGCCCCATCTCTTGTTGCTCCCTAGTGTATAAAACAGTCACTAGAATCCTTGTTGATAGACTTTCCCTTTTCTTCCCTGATATGATTGCTTTGAATCAAACTGCTTTTGTCAAGGGGCGAAATATCATTGATAACACTTTGTTGGCTCAAGAGCTTGTCAAGGGGTATGCTCGAAAGTCTCTTTCTCCGAGGTGTGCCCTAAAGATTGATCTCCAGAAAGCTTTTGACACTTTGAGCTGGGATTTCATCTTAGCTATTTTGAAAGCTTTAGGTTTACCTGATTTATTCATTGGATGGATAAAAGCTTGTTTGACTACTCCTAGATTCTCTATAGTCTTAAATGGCAGTTTAGTGAGGTATTTTAAGGGTGGAAGAGGCATTCGACAGGGGGAACCTCTTTCCCCCTATCTCTTTGTCCTTGTTATGAATGTGTTGTCGAAATTGCTGGATCTGGCTGCTTCGAAGGGTGTTTTTGAGTTTCACCCTAAATGTAAGAGAGTGGGATTGACGCATCTTAGCTTTGTTGATGATCTTTTAATTTTTTGCAAGGGTTCTCTTGATTCTATTGTGGGGATCAAGTGCATTCTTGAAAAGTTCTATGAATGGTCTGGGTTGAGATTGAATGCTGAAAAGAGTGAATTTTTTGCCTCTGGTGTCAGACAGGATGTTTTGGAGGAGATTACAAGAGACTCTGGCTTCCAATTGGGCAACCTCCCTGTTAGGTATCTTGGGGTACCTCTTGTTACCAGGAAATTAACAGAGAAAGACTGCCTCCCTCTGATCGAAAAGATTAAAACTAAACTGGTGCATTGGTATAACTTGAAGCTTAGCTATGCTGGCCGTCTTCAGCTGATACATGCTGTCCTCTTTAACATTGCGAACTTTTGGTGTCGTCAGCTTATTCTACCACAATATGTTCTAAAGAGAGTTGAGCAACTGTGCGTTCGATATTTTTGGAAGGGTTCGAATTCTTCTGCTGCTGGTGCTAAGGTCAGCTGGTCATTGATTTGCTCTCATAAAAGTGAAGGTGGCCTTGGCCTGCGAGATTTGAAGGCTTGGAATAAATCATGTCTTTTCACCCTTATGAGGAACATTTTAGCTGGACAGGGATCTCTTTGGATTGCTTGGATTCGTGTTTATGTGTTGAAGGGTGCTAGCTTATGGCAGGTAGACACTAGACCCCATTTTAGTTGGTGTATAAGGAAGATTTTAAAAGCTCGTGATGAGGCTTTTCCCCTATTTGGCTCGATTAGGGATTGGTCTTTGATTAATACAAATTACATATGGTCTGAACTTCGCGTTAAAAATGCTGCTGTCCCTTGGCAACGTTTAATTTGGTTTCCTTTGCATGTGCCAAAGTATGCCATCATTGCTTGGCTTGCTCTCTTGGATAGATTACCTACAAAATCACGTCTTGTGAAATGGGACATCATGGCTGAATCTAGTTGTGTTTTTTGTGGTGACATCGTGAGCAGGGAGCACCTGTTTTTTTCTTGCCCCTTCTCGAGGGATGTTTGGCGTGGCGTTCTCCAGCTTTGCAGGCTTCCTCGACAAGTTATGGATTGGAACCAAGAGCTCTTATGGGCTACTTCATACCTCAAGGGAAAGACCCTAATTGTGAGTATCCTAAAGATTGCTTGGAATGCTCATCTCTACCTTGTATGGGCTGAGAGGAACTCTAGGATTTTTCAGAACAAGCAAAGCACTGCTGAGGCTATCCTTAGGCTTATCAAAGAAGTGGTTAGTATTCAGTTCAGTGGAAAAGATATTGACAGATTGGATTATATAAATTTTCAACTTTGTCGTGCTTGGGGCATTTTGCCTTGACCTTGTTCCTTGTACTTTGTAGCAGTTTTTACTGCTTTCTTGGGTAATAATATCAAAAATTTATTCAAAAATAAAAATAAAAATTTTCACCGTTAATGTATTAGATATAAATTCATATAAAATATGGAGTTTCTTTTAGGCAATTGAAGTGAAACCCACCCACCCACCGAAACTAAGAACAAAAGGTGAAAAGGCATAGTAGTAGTAAGGTTTCACCCACAAGAAGCAACTATTTTATCCATTTTGTTTCCGTTGAGATGGATGTGGCTTTCTTATGTCTTGTGCCAGAAACAATTTGAGCTTTTGTACACCCACCAGCACTACAGAAATAAGATATTATTCGGGGCAGAACCACAGCATACACACAGAAACAGCACCAACATTCTCCAAGCAGTTAGGAACAACGCTTGCCGTAGCAACGACATAAGCTAACAAGGATCAATTTATATGTTGACTTAGAAGTGAGTTGACAACGTTCAGTGGCTGGTTTTTCTGGGTTCCAGTCAGTTATTTGCACAGGAAAAATTTTACAACGCTCCACAAGCACCGCTAAGACCATTAAATGTAAAATTCTTGTGCCAACTTGTGTGGATCATATGAATTGATATCGGCTAATATTCGTGGAAAGATATTGAAAGAAATCGAAATTTTAACCATTCCAGACTTATACTATTTGATACTAGTTTAAGTCCAAAATGGTATAGACTCTTATAGTTTTGAATTTAAGATTAAAAGTTTAAAAATTAAAGTTTGGATTTATATTTGATGCACTAATATTGTATAGATTTTAAAATTAAATTCATTTAACTTATTTTTAATTATTTTTCATAATTTTTTCACTAATTGTACATAAAATTGTATACCGCAATGTATCAAATACAAATCTTTAAAATTTAAGTTCTAAAATTTGTAAAATTAATATATAGTGTACAAAACTAAAAACTTATTAAAATTTAATATTTTAGAATTACATTGATATAAACTATTTTAATAATGATTGAAAATGTGAAATTATGATATGAAAAATTATATAGAATTATATTTAGTACAAAACTTTCAAGTAATCTTTCTACGATTTGGTCCTACATTTCACAGACTGCCGTGTAAGTGTAGCCTTTTTTTAATACCAATCATTTTCTAGCTCAATAATTAATACCATAAACTATGATTAGATTTTTTTGTCATTCTAATTTTTCAAAGTTTTGTTTTGACTAATCTGAACTGATTCGCGTCATACACTTAGCTTTTAGGGGCGAATAAACCCACCATTAAAAAATAGGATAAACGACTTTGGTAATCACTAAAATTTTAGGGTATTTTCACTTTGGTTACTGAAATCAAAAATTTTTCATTATAGTCACTAAAATTTTATTTTAAATTCATTATGGTCACTATTGTAGTGCTGTTAACACCGTTAAGAAATGTTGGTGTGACACGTTAAAGTCTTATTCCCAAAAAACCCTAAAATTTTAAAATTATATATTGCCAACACCATAATTTTAATTAACGGAACAGTTGCCGATCAATCCCAACGGTTGGAATGATTAGTTTTTGCCAAAGTTTAACATAGTTTAGTTTCAAGTTGATATGATGGTTAATAATGATGAATCAAAACTAAAAATCTCAAATGAAATTAAAAATTAACTTTTCTATCTACCATTGTTAACTGTCAGATCAGCTTCAAACCAAATTATAATACCTTTTGGCCAAACGAATCATTCTCATTGCTGGGATTGACAAGGGACATCTCTGTTCATCATAATTTGAGCCTTGGTGGCAGTTGTGAACTTGAAAAATTACGGTATTTTTGAAAGAAAACATCAACGTGCCATGTCAACATTTTTTAACGATAGTAGTCGTAATGGAATTAAATTAAAAGTTTATTGACTATAATAAATTTCAGTAAATACCAATGTAGCTAAACCTAAAAATATTAATTATTTTAATTTAAATAAAAAACAAGCCCTTAAAATATTTATTTTTTTTGTTTTGAGCTCTTAAATTTTTTAGGTCAAAATAAGTATTCAAACTATCATTATGTAATTATTTTAAGTATATTTGTTAGTCCCTTTAAAAATATTGGTTAAATACATTGACACTCATATAAAATAATTTAACTAAAATTTTGGTTTAATATTTTAAAAATAATTACAAGCTAATTTAATAAAATTTAAAGCTAGTAAAATATTTTTTAATTCTTAAATAAATATGTTTACCTCCAAAAATATTTTTTTAATCATGTAATCAACTTCATTTAGAAAAACTCTTCTGGTTCAAACCATTTTGATACCTAAATTCCTTTTTGATTTTTTTGTTTCCAATAGATTGTAATTGATTTGAATATTTGAAACCTAAATCGTTTTTGATTTTGTAATTTTTAAAAAAAATCTAGAACTCCAAATCGGGTTTGAATATAAAACTTATGTTTGCTTGCACAACAATTGTCACTATCAATACTTAATTTCACCAGAGTAAGTTTTTCAACTCTCTCTAAAACACAATTACATCGGTGTAAGATAGTTCTAGTTTCTTAAACATGTTTACACGAATTTGTTCTTCAAAATCGATAGTGTCTGACTATAAACCATGTTTGCTTGCACAAGAATTATCATTTATTAATACATTATTATAACAGTATAAATTGATTCTAAATTATTACACTAATCGGTGAACTACCAAGTTTAAATTTTTAGATCCGTCCATGCATGGTTTAGGCGGGTAAATTTCCTAGCGAAATTTTTTTGCATGCACAAAACCTCAAACTCGAGACCTGCTTAAGCGATACCAAACTGCTAAACACTTGGACCAACCATGATTGGTTATAATTAGAGTTTAAACATGCAAAGAACAGTTATGCTAATAATTTAAGTGGGGTTTGATAGTGATTATATTTTAGATTTTGTTCACCTAATCCAACCACATGCTTTTTCCCAATTAATCTAACATTCCAAACTATACCCTTCAACTACCATTCAAAATCAATTTATATCCCATGAAGTATTGGATATTCCTTTTCGGAAGGTTGACGGGTTGAGAGGAGGGGGAATATGCGACTGTGGATATTCTCTTCATAATATGTCTTATGTGTGCATTTACATGACATTTGGGACTTGGGTTGGATTGAATTGGGATTTGAATTTTAGTCCGTTACACATGAAAAAACACCTCACGACGATTAAAATTGATTTTTTTTTATAAAAATCTATGTTGTCTCAACTCTAAATAAAATGAAAATACATGTTTTTTTCTCATATTAGTGATCATAAAAAATAGTACTAGAAAGAACATGATAAGCACTAGAAAATAATTTAAAAATACTGATATGATAAAAATAATAACAAATATATAAGAATGTAGAAATTATAAAAACATAAGTTCAAAAAATTATATTTAATAACAATAATGATAAAAACAACTTTAACGAAAAAAGGGATGTAAGTAATAATATAGAATATAAGTATGTAAAGAAAGTAAATAAAGAAATATATAATAATAAATAAGTAAATAAATAAATAGTGCTAAAAATTAAGTAAATTAATTAATAATTAATGATGAAATTTAAATAAACAAACATGTTACAGTCAAATTAGGACTTAACAAAAGTTAAAAGCTAAATTGCAAGTAATCTGTAAATGAGATTAAATTGAAGTGTACACAAATTAGAGAGGTCAAAATTGTAATTAATGCGAAAAAGGATCCAACTGAAATACATATAAAAAGCAAAAGGACTAAAACAAACACAACCTCTTTACTCCAAAAACACGCAGATATAAAAAGCCAGGTCAATAAACGGATCAAGTTCGAAACGATGTCGTTTTGAAATACTTTAAGATATGATATTATCATAGTTTATTAAATCGCTATCATAGTTTATTAAATCGCAATGCATGTCTTGTTATACTATGTAAAATTTAAAAGTTTTATATTTTTTTTGGAGCATTGGATGTTGGATGAAGGTAAACGGATGATTGAAATTAACAGTAGAAATGTGAATATAATCACACAAAAATATATAAAGGAAATAATCTTAAATCATTTATTACCCTCATTCAACGGTCTAAAAAAGTGTAAAAGTAAGGATGACTCTGTCACGCTCGACGAGTACCGATGAGCACCACTAACGACGAGCACCGATGAGTACTATTAATTTAATTTATAAAAAAGACTCAACGTATAATTATAAATTATTAAAAAAATAAATTAATTAAAATATTTTTAATTTTCTTTTAAACATAATTATATCAAAATACCTACCTCTAAATCAGAGAACTCTAATTTTTTTCTTCTTTAAAATTCAATCTGCCGCCAGTCACATTCGCACTACCCGCCACCGCACCTCGTGGTCGTCGTTGAGCCCGGCCACTCTAGCTTTTTATTTTGCGTGCTTGGTTTGGTTTGTTGGTTTGTTGTGCTTAAGCATCAACCGCATGTCCAAGTTCGAAAGTCAGTGAGTGAAATTCACAATAGCGAGAATTCATGCAGGGATCAACGGCGGCCATAGAAGTGCAGCGGTAGGGCGGTGCGAATGTGGCCGCCGCCGCCGGCGGCATATTAAATTTAATTTTTTTTAGGGTTTTGTGATTTAGAAGTAGATATTTTTTCTAATTATGTTTAGAAGAAAATAAAAAATAAAAAAATTGTTTTTAATTAATTTACTTTTAATTTTTAAATAATTTATAATTATACGGTGAGTTCTTTGGATTTTAAAACTTTATAAATTAAATTAATAGTGTTTATCGGTGCTCGTCGTTAGTAGTGTTCATCGGTACTCGTCAAGCGTTGTAGAATTTTTTCGTAAAAGTAATTGAGTTTTACATTGTGTAAATAGATCCTAATCCTTAATAATCTTATGGATAGTTCTTCTACGCTCGACGAGCTTTGACGAGCACCACTATTGACGAGTACCGATGAGCACTGATAAACTAATTTATAAATTTTTTAAATCTAAAGTACTTAATGCGTAATTATATATTTTTTAAATTAAAAATATAATTTAATTAAAATACCTAGGATTCTTTGATTTGGGGATAGATTATTTTGATTAATAATGTTTAAAACAAAATTAAAATTAAGAAAATGTATTTTAATAAAATAACACTTTTAATTTTTAAAAATTATAATTAATGCACTTTGAATTCAAAAAATTTATAAATTAATTTATCAGTGCTTATCAGTGCTCGTCAATAGTGGTGCTCGTCGATGCTCGTCAAGCGCCGTAGAATTTTTCTAATCTTATATGCCACATAAGCAAGTAACTAAAAAGCCATCGAATAATAATCATTATTGATGTTAAAAAAAGTGATCGAATAATTTTAAACAAAAATCAATTAAACCTTCCAATTGTGAAATTTACACAAACAGACCCTGAGAAATTAAAATCTGGTCATCTTATTACAATCCGGTCATTGTGTTAGGTTTGACTTGATTCGTTGTCCAACTAACAAATATTAGTTGGGAAGTAGGGTAAGGTTCAACAAATCGTTGAAAATCTAAAAACAAATAACATGATGTAAACTTCAATCTTGTAGATGGCCAAAAAAGAACAAAAACCTTCAAATCGTGGGAACCATAAAATAATTTAAAAATGTAATTGAACTAATTATGTGTAAATGATAATAAAAACAAAATATTAGATGTAAAAGTGAGTAATTATAATTAGGGATGGGTAATTCACTCGACCCGTCTCAATCAGACGGATTTTTTGTGTGTTAAAAATCAGGTTTGGGTCGGATTCAAATTCAGGGTGAAAATATCAAACTCGAATCGAGATTAATAGTGTAATTTTTCTTATATTTTTTAGGTATTTTTGTAAAAATGCTCCCTCTTTATATATATATATATATATATATATATATATATATATATATATATATATATTAAAATTAAGTCCTTAAAATTAATTTTTTTATTTACAATTTGGTCCCTACAATTATTTTTTACAATTAAGTCTTTAAAATTTAATTTTTTTTATAAACTATGTCGAGTTATGGTCTGATTGAGGTATATAACTTTCGAGTCGGGTCAAATCTTTAAAAAGATGTGGTCGAGTAAGATTCGGATCAACAAAAAAAACTCGACCCGTGCTCATTCCTAATAATTAACAAGATGAACAGAAAATGTTGACAAAACTACCTTTGCTGGAATATTTATCACATTAATTGGAAATTTTCAGTTACCATAAACTATTATCTCTGCAATTAAATAAACATTTTGAACCAACAAGTAGTTGTCTAACAGGATGAGGCGCTAGATCCCTAAAGTAAGGTCAGATGTCGTGAATGTAAAAAATTGAGTTGTGAGTATCATCTTCATATTGAATATCTGCAAAACTCAATCTGAATTAATCAACCAATAAATCGATTACTAGTGATTAAATCAAAAAAGTGAATTTTGAGATTCGTACGTTATTTTGGTATAAAATAGTAAATCTTAGTAGTCTATTTTGTTTATCATAAAATTAAAACCTATTTATTTACATGCCTTTTTTAAAAATAGATTCCAATAATAAATTTCTTTGATTCATGTTAATATAAGGACACCAATCCAATAAAAAATTACTAATGTTTCCTTTAGAAGTATTATAATAAATGTAAGATAAGCATGGTGTTATCTTTTTAATCTATTTAAAAATATACAAAAATCTATTCAAAAAATACAAAAACACCACATAAATGTATACCAAATTCAAATCAAAATCAAAATTGCATGGATATAAGCACCAATTTCATCATATTTTCTCAATGGTTTCATCCATTTGTTTTTGAATTTCATCCTAACTTTTGACAATAGTTTAATGTTCCTCTTGCGCAAAACATTTTAGAGTTTTTAACCTTTTTGCAATTATTTGTTTTAAAGAATTTATTGCAACGTAGATACTTAAACTATATCATTTTATTTTAGGTACTTATAATTTTATTTTGTTAAAGTTGGTGTATAATGTTGATTTTGTTACTATTTTAAGATTGTTCCATTAACGTTCGTTAAAAAGTCCATCATTCAATCATTGTTTAATATGATTTTAATTTTCTTTTGACTTTATTTAAAAAAAAGCTAAAATTAAAATCATCAAATTCTTAATTTTTGAAAAAAAAATCTTAAATCCTAAAATCCATTCTTTACCGCTGTCAAACATCACGTTGTCGCCGTGCCATGAAATATCTTTATCTCCTCGTAACATTAGTTTATCATTTATTCGTTGTTTGCTTGACACATTGTTTGTTGATTTACGACATTAAAAGAGTTGAGTCCAATAACTGAAGGAAGAGCGGTAGTGATTGATTCGGTGGTGACATAGCAAGTAGTAGATTTAGGGATTTAAAATTTTTTTTAAGGGTTTTGGTTTTTTATTTTAAAAAAATAAAGAAAATTTTAAAAAAACAAAATGTACTTATTTTACAATTAAGTCTTGGTTAAACAATTTCATGGGTTTTGCTTGGCAGTACTATAAACCCCATCTCTTATTCCCCCTATGGCCTATATATGATGATAATTGATATCGCTTCACTTCCATTCTCCACCACATTCATAACCGAACAACCCTTTTTTTCTACTAGAAAGAAGAAACACTCGAGAAAACAGTGAAGGAACCAGATCCCTTGTTTTGGTTCTTCATTTCTTTGTTTCATCAATGGCGGATTCAAGGAGGTACATTTCCAAAACAGAGCTTGAAACCCACAAGAAGCCAGGAGATCTTTGGATCTGTATACAGGGCAAGATCTATGATGTCACCGAATGGAGTCTCGACCACCCTGGAGGGCCAGTTCCTTTGCTGAATCTCGGCGGCCAAGATGCCACCGATGCCTTTCTAGCCTATCATCCGGGAATAGCTTGGCAATATCTCGACAACTTCTTCACTGGCTACTATCTCCAAGACTACTCTGTCTCGGAAGTATCCAAGGATTACAGAAAGCTAGCCGCCGAGTTTTCCAAGATGGGTCTTTTCGAAAAGAAAGGACACATGACTTGCATTTTGCTTTGCATCATAGCATTGTTGTTTTCCATCAGTGTTTATGGTGTTTTGTGCTGTGACGGCGCTTGGGTCCATCTCGGTTGCGGTGGGTTGATGGGGTTTTTGTGGATACAGAGTGGGTGGATTGGACATGATTCTGGGCATTACGTGGTTATGGCTAACAAAAAAATCAATAGATTTGCTCAGCTCCTCTCTGGGAATTGCCTTGCAGGGATCAGTATGGGGTGGTGGAAATGGACTCACAATGCTCACCACATTGCTTGTAACAGTCTCGATTTCGATCCTGATCTTCAGCACATGCCATTTTTCACGGTATCTTCCAAGTTCTTTAATTCAATCACATCTGCTTTCTATGGAAGGAAGATGAACTTTGATTCTTTCACAAGGTTCTTGGTTAGTTACCAGCATTGGACTTTTTATCCTGTAATGTGCTTTGCTAGGATTAATCTATTTGCACAAACATTCTTATTGTTGTTCTCTAAGAGGAAGGTCCCAAACAAGGGTCAGGAGATTTTGGGGATACTTGTTTTTTGGACTTGGTTTACACTGCTTGTCTCCTGCTTGCCTAATTGGCATGAAAGACTGATGTTTGTGGTTGCCAGTTTTGCTGTCACCGGAATCCAACATGTTCAGTTCTGTTTAAACCATTTTTCGTCCAGCGTTTACATGGGACCGCCGAGTGGGAACAATTGGTTCGAGAAGCAAACCGATGGGACGCTTAACATATCGTGTTCGTCCTGGATGGATTGGTTCTACGGTGGCCTGCAATTCCAGGTTGAGCACCATTTGTTTCCAAGGTTGCCTAGGTGCCATCTGCGGAAAATCTCACCATTGGTTAAGGAGCTATGCAAGAAACACAATCTGGCATACAATTGCGCATCGTTTTGGAAGGCTAACGCGATGACGATCGAGACTCTTCGATCAGCCGCCTTGCAGGCTAGGATTCTCACCAATGCAGCTCCAAAGAACTTGGTTTGGGAAGCAGTCAACACTCATGGGTGAGAAATTTGTGAAGGCTACTCCATGTTCTGTCATTGCTTCCATGTCTTCAACTATTTATGCTTATGTTTTTTTTAAGATTATGGATCTTATAAGTATTCAGGTCTTGTCCATTGCTTTCATGTTCATTACTTCGACATTCATAGATCAAATCTAAAATGGCTTTCAGAATCAAGCTTTGGTCTTAATGATTATCAAATTCTTGTTTCAATCAACCTGGTTTCCCCCATTTGCATTTTCAATGAGTAAACAGACAATTTGATTGGGAGAGTGGGGCCTTGCCAGCGTAGGATGTGGACCAATGCTATGTGCCAAAGTTGATTTGGCAAAACACAGACACTACCCAATGAGTACAAGTGGTAGAGAATAGAGATGACCCAACCCTTTCACAAACATCTATGACCACTGCTTTACATTACAGAGTGTTGGGACTTGGGACCACAAATAAACAATTACTTGGTAGTATAGCAAATCTGGTTAACTAATCTAAATCTAATACGTAAAAATTCAGTATGAGAATAACTCTTCTAACCCAATATAATTCATTCACAACTTTATAATTCGAACTTTTGATCTTACTTAAAAGATATAGTACCAATATATAAATAGTAACACATGTGGTAAATTTCAACCAATATATAAAATAATAATGTATATATGAACTACCTAATATGTAAAAAGTTTATATATAAAAGGCTTAATTCTATAGAAGCCTATAATCTATGTCTTGAATCTAGTTGTCTCTTTCAACCCTAAAACTTTTTGCTCTAAAACAACAGCCGCCGCTGTTTTCTTTTGCTTTTTTTTTTTCACTTTTAATCGCCGGCGGCGGCACCAGTTTTAATACTGGTTGTCGACCGCCGGATCTATTGTTTTTTTTTAATAAATTATTCTGTTCTTGTAGCACGATTTAGTCTACCTTTTGGTACGTATTTCTCTGTCTTTTGGCACGTTTTTTCTTTTTTGTTTTGATTTTCAATTAGGGATTGGATCTGACGACGCCACGACTGATCAAGATGGCGCTCCTTTCATTATGCTGCTGATCCCCCTTCTCGGACCCTTGAACCAGATTTGGATACGCGAAGACATCTACGTTTATTCGCGATTGAATTGTGGTAAGGACCTTTTTGTCAACGTACGATCATTGTAATATGCATTTGTTAATGTTGTTTGTTGATGGTTTTACCCATCATCGTCGATTTGGGGGTGTTTGTATACGTCTTTTGCTTCAAGTCTTTGGATTAGGTTCTTACCTATTCATTGTATGGTCCTATTATGATCTAGAGCCACTAATTGTTTCTTCTGGGTTTGTATCTAGATTTAGGTGTTTGTTTACTCTGCAGTAAACTTTCATTGTAATTTTAGATATTTTCTGGTTTAATAAAATTAGTGGTATCAATTTTTCAAAAAAAAAAGTTTATATATTATAAAATCAATCAATAAAAATAATCAATTCAAACCCGAACGTTAATTAAAATTTAATTAATATTATATTTTATGTTTTAAATATAATCCTATAATATTTTATAATTAAATTGAAGTTATAATTAATATATTTTTATTATTTTTTACTTTTATTTTTCATTAATCTTTTAGTTTGATAACATAAATCTTAAATGTTTTTTTATAAATTTAATTGATGCTATAAATATAATCTTATAATATTTTATTATTTATGTTATAATAAATATATTTTATGAAAATAAAAATAATTAATTTCAACCACATTTTAATCTAAATAATAATGTAACTTTTTAAAATAATATACTTGGTTTTTAACTTGGTTTTCTTACAAATAAGATGATAACATATGAGAATACTTATTATTTTATTAGAAAAATAAAATGTGAGCGCAGTGGCAGATTTAAGATTTTTATACAGTGGGATCATAATAGAATATGAAGTACGAGGATTCACGTATCACTACAATATAAATATTGTTAACCACATACCCAAACAAATCAATTGAGTCAATTCTAATATTTTCATGAAAAAATTTATACTAATTCCTTGAAAACCCCCATTCAACTCTTTGAAAATTTCATACCACAACAAATCAAGTGGGGTCAATTGACCCCTAATCTATACTGACTCCCCCACTGTATGAGCGTATCAAATTAACTTTTATATAACAAGTCAATAATTAAAATAAACATTTTCCTTAATAGTAATAACACCAATAAAAAGTTTGATTTCAACAATCAAAGTACTAACACTCTAAAAATTCAATCATCATAAACAATTCACTTTAAATTAAATATAAATTCAAATTAATTGAATCGTATTTTTTCAAAATTCACAGATACATGATTTACAATGTGTGTGATTCTGAAGAGAGAGAAAATATTGTAGGCGTGTAAAAGATTTGTATGGGGCCCACTGGACCCGCAAAACCATCCCTTAAATGCTAGAGCTCGACATACCATGTGGAAATAAGATTATGATAGATATTAAAATTTTGATACTATCTTCATTTTACCCCATAACTTTTTTAAACAATTTTTACTTAAAGAAGAGAAAGATAAATTTTTTATTGGGTATTCACGATTTAAGGGGAGGGGAAATGTCAATTAAAAGTTTTATACCAAAAAAAAATATGCAAAAATGAAAAGTAAAGTTGTGTTTGTAGTTGAAGTTGTAGGAAGAACAACGTACCTGCCTTATCCAAATGGTTTCCATTGATGTAAAATCCAAAACACAGTTTTATAATTTGCAAAAGAAAAAGTGTTTAAATCGAGGGAGAAAACTACTATAAAAAAGGGCAAGTTTTTGTTTGGCTTATAGTGACGATTCTGTAAATTGACAACGAGAGCTTTGGGTGTGAAAATTGAACAGAGACAATAGGATTATATTGATTGAATGTATAAAAATAAATGATTAAATATATTATTATACAAATTTTTAATTGCCGCATCACCTACTTAATGGTAGTTAAAGGTTCAATAGCCAATTTGTAACAAAATAAAAAGTTTAATCCTTAAATGGAAGTAATTAAAAGTTTAGTTACCAAATTGAACAATTTATAAAGTTCAATAATCAATTGTGAACTTTACCCTAATGCTTATAAGATTTCTGTTTGAGAGATGTGTTTAAGAGGGATGTAGGAAGAGTTCGATAAAAACATTATATTTATAAAGGGTCAACTATGTAAATGGTCACTGAACTTTTAGGGTAGGTTTATTTTGGTCACCATACTTTTAAAATATTTGATAAGGTCACCCAACTTTTAGTTCAATTTCAATATAATCACTAAACTTTTAGGGCAGATTCATTTTGGTCACTGTACTTTTAAAATATTCGATAAGGTCACCCAATGTTTAGTTCGATTTCAATATAGTCATCGAACTTTTAGTTCACTTTCAATATGGTCCCTCATATTACCTTCCGTACTGACGTTAGTTTTCGTTTTTCCTTAATAAAAAATGGGTAAAGTACACCAATCATCACCCAATATTCTTCTCACTCCTATTTTGGTCTCTAGAGTTAAAAAATTTCAAGTTAATAACTTAAGTTTCGAATTGTTCATATTTTGACCACTCTCAAATGACATGGTTATACAAATAGAAAAATCTGATTAATCCTTAAAAAATCCGTGTAATGATTTTTTTACTTTATTTATTAAATTTACAATATTTAATCTTTTAATAAGCAAAGTAAAAAATTATTACTCGAATCAAATATTCTAATTAACCGGTTAATCAATTTTTAATTGGTATAATATAAGATCAAAATTTAAATAATCAGAATTTAGCAATTAACCAAAAAATCTAAATCATTCCTGGTAATTAACAAGATTAACAGAAAATGTTGACAAAACTACCTTTGCTGGAATATTTATCACATTAAGACGATAACATATGACAAAACTTGGTATAATGGTTAGGCATCGAGTCCTTTTATAAGGGTCTCAAGTTCAATTCTCATCCATTGTAATTCATATTTTTCTCATATTTCTTACAAATAAGATGTTAACATATGAGAATATTATTTTATTAGAAAAATAACATGTGAATGCAGTGACAGAGTCAAGATTTTTATACAATAAGATCAGAGTAGAGTATGAGGTACAAAGATTCACATACCACTATAATATAAATATTGTTGACCACATACCCAAACAAATCAACTGAGTCAATTCTAATATTTTCATGAAAAATTTTATACTAGAGCTCGACATACCATGTGGAACTAAGATTATGATAGATATTAAAATTTGAATTTAGCAATTAATCAAAATAATTTTTAAAGATTAATCGAACCCGATTTTAGTACAAAATTTTAAAATAAATTATTCCGATTCGATTACGGTTCACAATTTTAAGCAAAATTGTTTAACTAATATGATCTAATGTATACAATGTCTTATAGTCTAGTGATTTTGATACCCTATAGATTAAAAAAAGTTTTGGCTATGGGTAGGATTAAAAGGTGAGAACTTTCATTTTTTGACTTTCTAGTTGTTTTTACATTTTTATCACAACCGAACAATTATTAAATTTATCATATTATCATATTTGATATTTTAATAAACAAAGTAAAAAAATCATTTTCATAATCAAGTATTTCAGTTGACTAGTTAATTGATTATCTGATTTAATTGGTACAATAAAAGATCGAGAATTGAATAATCTGAATTTTCCACTTAACCAAAATAATTTTTTAAGGATTGATCAAATTTTACTATTTGTATAAACATGTCATTTGAGAGTGGCCAAAATATGAATAATTCGAAAGTTAAGTTATTAAATTAAAATTATTTTTAACTCCAGTGACCAAAATAGGAGTGAGAAGAATGTTGAGTGATGATTGGTGTAGTTTACCCTTTTTATTAAGGAAAAACGACAACTAACGTTGACTTTTAACGGAAGGTAAAAGGGGGGACCATATTGAAAGCGAATTGTAAGTTCGGTGATTATATTGAAATCATACTAAAAGTTGGGTGACCTTATCGAATGTTTTAAAAGTACGGTGACCAAAATCAATCCGCCTAAACGTTCGATGACTATATTGAAATTGAACTAAAAGTTAAGTGATTTTATCTAATATTTTAAAAGTACGATGACCAAAATTAATCTACCCTAAAAGTTCGGTGATCATTTATGTAGTTTACCCTTTATAAAATAAAGGGAATCTCATGTAATTGAGAGGGTATCTTTATTAGGTTTAAATATATTGGCACCATAATTAAATCTCACATTGAATAGATGTTGATTTTTTACAAGTTCTCAAATATAATATTTCAACGTACGTTTATTATTTTGGGTAAACTACATAAATGAC
This sequence comes from Hibiscus trionum, assembly GCA_030270665.1. NCBI lineage: Eukaryota > Viridiplantae > Streptophyta > Magnoliopsida > Malvales > Malvaceae > Hibiscus > Hibiscus trionum. Next base: position 32,303,461 of record BSYR01000022.1, on the reverse strand, counting down.
CACCTTACTATTAGTAAAATTGAGATTTGACTACTTTACTTTTTTTTTGAAGTAATTAGACCACCATACTATTAAAATGGACTCAATGTGACCACCTGCCGTTAAAACCTAACGGATGGAGTGACGTGGCAATTAATAAAAATTGGTATAATTACACATTTGATCCTCGTTACTTATACACTATACATTGAGTCTATTTTAATAATATAGTGATCTAATTGCTTCGAAAAAAAGTAAGGTGATTAAATCGCGATCTTACCAATAATAAGATGGTCATTTATGTAGTTTAGCCTATTATTTTTGTATCAGACAACGTACGTTTACTAAGTGATTGAAATCAAAGTGTTGTACATTTGCGTCTCCGCTTAGCCTAGCACGTTAGTTTTTGTCTCTTTTTATATTCTATCTTAATTTTACTTTTACTTTGGATAAACTACACGAAATATCATTCAATTTTATGCTTTGACTCGAACATACCACTGAACTATAATTTGATACTATTACACCACTAAACTTAGCTTTTGGCTTCAACGTAAGCACTCGACCGTTAACTTATAACGGGCCGTTAAATCTAAAATGGCGTCGTTTTGGTTTCGTTGTTTTGAAGCCTAAAATAAGCCAAAACGACGTTGTTTTGTTAGTAAAGAAAATTAAAAAAACACTGCATTTTAAGAAGCTTGAACCCAAAACCTTTAAGATGAAAGACTTATACCAAACCACCAAGCAAACTTAAATACTTGAAATTATTCTAACGAAAGTAATATATAAATAATATTGTAGTTGAACTTAATTTCATTTATCTCATGATATAATTTTATAATATTTATAATATAATTTTATAAATATATTAACTTTATAAATAAATATTATTTATCATTTATATTTTTAATAGATATAATATATATAATTTAACCTAAACCCTAAATCAAATATTAATTTAAATACCAAACCTAAAACCCTAAAAACTACAAAATACAAACCCTAACTCATACATTAAATAAAACCCCAAACCCTAAATCGTATATTAACTAAAACCCTAAACCATATATATAAATAAATCTCAAACCCTAAACAATAAACCATAAACCCTAAACATAAATAAATCATAAATCTCAAACCCAAAATCCTAAAATTAAAATATTATTTATAAAATATATTAGGATTTGTAATATAGGATTTAGGTTTAGGGTTTAGTTACATATATTATTTAGGGGTTAGGGTTTATGATTTATTTCTGTATATTGTTTAAGGTTTGGGTTTAGGCTTTAATTGTACATATTATATCTATTCAAATATATATATAAATTATAAATAATATTTATTTATAAATTTAATATATTTATATATATGGTTTAGGGTTTAAGATTTATTTATATATGATTCAGGGTTTGGGGGTTTAATTAATATATGGTTTAGAGTTTGGGTTTTGGGGTTTAATTATATATATTATATCTATTATACATAAATTATAAATAATTTTTATTTATAAAGTTAATATATTTATAAAATTATATTATAAATATTATAAAATTATATAATGAGATAAATGAAATTAAGTTCAACTGCAGTATTATTTATATATTATTTTCGTTAGAATGATATAAGTATTTAAGTTGGCTTGGTGGTTTGGTATAAGTCTTTCATTTTAAAAATCTTAGGGTTCAAACTTCCCAAAATGAAATGTTTTCTTATTTTCTTTATTAACAAAACGACTGTCCGTTATAAGTTAACGGTCGAGTGCTTACATTGAAGCCAAAAGCTAAGTTTAGTATAATAGTATTAAATTATAGTTCAGTAGTATATTCAAGTCAAAGGGTAAAGTTGAGTGATATTCCGTGTAGTTTACCCTTTTACTTTAATTAATTTCATGCTATCAAATTCCTAACACATCTTATATCTCTCAAGCTAAAAGACTTTTTTTTCTACCCAACAATCATTGAAAGGTGGATAATATTTATTATAAAAAAATTTAAATTTAAATCATTTTGTGTACAAAGTATGTTTATTACCAAACCGTGAAATCCAAAACCTCCATAAACGGATGCTTGTGGAGTGAGAAATACATGGGCACTTGAAGACAAAATCCAAACGGCTATTGGCTACGCATGACAATGACAATATGCACTTGAAGACGTTAATTATAGCCTCAAATCATTGTAGTAAACAAGATTAATAAGCCTAACCCTTGTCCACTCCTGTAATAATTTTGGACTTGAATTAACAACAAATGAAAAGAAGTGTACCGACAGAGCCAGTGGTCTCAAACTAAAGAAACAACACATGGGGATGGATGATTTGAACTGGTTTTTGTTCTTAAATTGGAAGTGTTTGATTTCAGACACAGGGTAGGCTCATAAGCAAGCAGCCATTGATTTCAGTAGCCACATTCTTTAACAGATCGCCACGCATTTCCAAGCACTTTATTCGAAAAGATGAAGCCCTTTTTATCAGTTATCAGTTACCTTCACAGTTTCTCACATAAAAAGCTTCTCCTTTTACCTTCATCAAGCTATTACAACATTGCATTGATCATGAAAAAGAAAGAAACAATTGGGATTCAATTCAATTCAATTCAAAATAAATAAAATAAAATCTAAACTGTGTTCTTTCTCAAAAGGTCCATCTCCAGATCTTGATCCTTAGATCGACTTTACATTTAGCCGCAGAAACGTTAGCCAACGACGGCGACTTACCTCTGGGGATGGCCCCTTTAATCCCATCGCAGGTCACCCTAATTCCCACTTTCTTGCTCTTCGATCCACCCATTTTCACCATCACTCTGGTATCCATTTCAACTTTCAAGGACACCCCGTTTTTCTTCTTCAGATCCGGTCTTAAGCTCTTCACGGTGTCGACATCCAGATCACTCGACGTCGCCACCACGACTCCCTTGAAAGTGGTGTCGTTTTTGCTCTCACTCACGAATGCCGGTAATGCTCCGTTGCCTAAAAATACGTCGCTGTTGCTCGACACGCAAGAGACGACGAAAGGGTCGTAAGAGAAGGAGAGATATGAGTTTGGGTTTTTGGAAGAAAGGGTTAAGTTGAAAAGGGTAGAGAGGTGGGAGGAGGAGGAGTCGGCGGCGGTCGTTAAGTTTAGGCGGTGGATGCGGAGTGAAGCGAGGGTGAAAGAAGGGCGGTCTGGGCGGAAAAGGACATAGAGGACGGTGCTGGTTATGGCACCCAAAAGCACGAGTACGAGAATTACGAGGATGGACCAGCAACAGAAGCAACAACAATAGCTCCGCCGTGGACGGTTATGGTGACGGCGGTTATAGGGCTGCCGACTGTATGGCGGGCGTGAAGTGGGGTTGTAAAGGTGGGCTGCTTTGGTGCCGCCGTTTGTTATAGCTGTTTTGGTGGCTGCAGCTCCACCAGAGCTGCCGTTGGCGGCAGGTGGAGCGGCAGCTGTGACGGTGGGTTTGGAGGGAGGGACTTTATCTGACATTGTGAAAATGAAGAAAAAAAATTACCCAAAAAAGGTGTCGGAGGGTTTACGGGAGAGAAAGTGGAGAGTGAAAGGTGGAATTTGTAAAGGAAAGAGTGAATTTGAAAGGCAACAAATTGAATGGAAATGGGAAGGTACAGCCCACCCAAAGAGGACAGTGCCACCTCATATTCTAATTTTTTATGACAATAAAAATTTATTTATATTCAATGTACTAATAATAAATCATTAAATTGTGAGTTTTAGTTCATCCCATTGTTTTTTTTTTTTTGATAAAATATTCTTATAAGTTATAACCGAAGACATGATTTATCATAAATTTAATCCCAGGCGATTAATTCTCATCCATTGTTCAATACAAATTGAACCATTATCCAATATATCATCACTATTTATGAATATATGTAAGATAATAATTAATGTATTGGAAAGTAATAAACAAAATAATAATGGAGTGAATCTCAACCAAAAAATTGACTCATAGAAAAGTGGACATTGAATAAAAATATTAACAAAAGGAACAGAGGATGATTAATCTCAGGGACAAGGATTCAAGCAATTTAATATGTAAAATGTATGTATTTTATTAAAGGATTAAAAGAATATAAATATAAAAATAAAGATTATTTAAAAAATTATCAAATGTTTATAAAAATAAAGTCAATGAATATTTTTTCCCTTGTAGTAATTCCAAATCAATTTAGCTCCTGTAGTTAACCAAAATTATTAATGTTATTCTTTATTTTAATTTCATCGATTTAACCCTTAAATCTCAGAATTGTATTAATCTTACTATTTGATTGTCATTGACTAACAAGTTATCATCAGACGTCCTTTGTCATGTCAGACACATTATTTTTAAACAAATAGCAACGTCTAAGTTAGCATGTTTACATGTTATTTTATTTAATAAATTATCATCCTCCAATAAGATAATGACGGGTCAGTTTTGATGATGTGATAATACAATTTGACACTGATTTTTTTAAAAGAATATGTGAGTTTAATGTTACTAATAATTTATAAAATATTTTATGAAAATATATTAATATTAATAAATATGTTTGAATAGTTTAATTGACAAAATTAAAAGATTAGTGGTTAGAATATAGATAGTTTATCTATAAATTTATACTAACTCTAACATGCGTATGCTTATTCTATTATTAAATATTTTTTAATTTCATGTAGATTTAATTATATATTAATATTTTAAAAAATAAAAACTAATAATTATATTGAATAGTATAATTTAAAATTTTATAATTTGAATAGTTGTATAACATTAATTATGACTTTTTAGCAAATATTAATCATGACTTTATTTATGTTAAAAAATCATGACTTTTATCATATATAAAGTTTGAAAACGTTGACCTAGCAACAATATTTTGTAGATGTTAAAACAACAACAATGTTTTGTAGACTTTTAACATTGCAAATTTAGAGGGCTAAATTTAGAGTGCTAAATTTATTATTATACTAATTTGATTAATTGTCATATTACTCACAGTCAAATTTTTAACGACAATAAATTAATTTATTATTTTTTAAAAATTAAATTAAAATGTCGTACAATTTCATAGATTTCGCACCGCGTCTGTCCCAACTGGGGCGAGTATAGGTATGAGTTTATAGATAGTTAGCGGGTGTTGATGTTAAGAGTCATACACGTTGTGGGTAGTGAGCATGTGATAAATTTAATACCTTGTCGTCTTATATCCCTCGTCCCACATCCGCCCGCTCACTACCCACTATATGAATTATGGACCATTATGAATTGAGGTGTAAGTTCACGAGCTATTATTTAAATGGCAAAATGACAAAAGATGCCCCCAACGTTTGCATGTTTTGTCATTTGGCCCCCTATTCTTTTTTTGGGTCCAAATATGCCCCCAACGTTTGCTTGTTTTGTCATTTGGCCCCCTATTCTTTCTTTTGGTCCAAATATGCCCCCAACGTTTCATTCGTAGTCCAAATATGCCCCCAACGTTTCAATTTGGTCCAAATATGCCCCCGTTAGATGGAAATTGTCAGTCAACTAACGTTTAACAGTTGATGTTGACTGGACTTGCCACGTATTAAGATCGGCTGATGCCACGTCAAAATTTTTTTATAAGCCGTTGACCGTCAGTTGATTGACAATTTACATCCAACAGGGGCATATTTGGACTATGAATGAAACGTTGGGGGCATATTTGGACCAAAAGAAAGAATATGGGGCCAAATGACAAAACCATCAAACGTTGGGGGCATATTTGGACAAAAAAAAAGAATAGGGGGCCAAATGACAAAACATGCAAACGTTGGGGGCATCTTTTGTCATTTTGCCTATTTAAATCTTAAGGTTATGAAGGAGTGTGCCTTGTAATTTGTTCATTATGTTTTTTTGTTATATTTGATATTAGTGGTTGTTTAGCTAACAGGTTTGGCAGGTAAGAGTAGGGTGGTGGATGCGGGGCAGATTTGAGAATGTAACTATGTAGGTGAGTGTGTATTTAAAAATTGTACCTGATGTGGGTGGTGGTTATAAAAATTTTAGGCGAATACAGGTAAGGAAAGGGGTATATGCGCCCGCTCGTCTCGTTTGCTATCCTTAAATCGAATTATCATTTTATAATTTTTTATAGTCGTAAAATTTAATAAAAATATTATATAATCGAGAAACTATTTATGTAATTTACCCTAACATGACTCTACATTTTATAGTCGTGGGACTTGACACTATTTATATAGTTTACCCTGTCATATAATGCTGACATTCCTCTACTTGTAGGCTTGCAGCTTGAATCTTGTATGGAATGACAAAAATGTTGTGAATTTTGCTCTATTACTGGAACTTGATCCATGATGGCGGATACAAGAGTTTGATGGGCTGCTCTCAAATCTCAATCTCTCTGGGCCCAATGAACATACAAAAATGGCAAGTATAATAGACATTCCAATATCATACACTAATTTAAGTAGATTTTTCAATAGGATCTTGTTATTTATTTTTTAAAAATTAGAATAATCTGCTCTAACATTGAATGACTTACAACAATCGCATATCTGTAGCATGAAAATGGGAGTTTGCTCCCTTGAAAAATACATGTAAGTTCTTTCTTGAAAAAAAATGCAGATCACTTTATACGGGTAATTTACATTCTAGATCACTAAATTTAACTTTTATTTTTATTATATCACAAACACTGATTTTATCAAATTACATCATTCAACTTTTATTATTAATAAAATGAGTTATTTATACGAACATTTTTAAATAGTTCTAACGAAAAAATTGAAGTTGACCCTTTAGCTTAACATGTTCTTCACATGTCTTCGTTCAATAATGTTTAATTGATCATTTAAATATTATTTGTTAGAATTTTCTTAAATATTTCATTTAAATAAACTTAAAGAAAAATGATTAAATTTTTTATAAAATTCTAAAAAAGTGTTTAAATTATCAATTCAACATTATTTGATGAGTAAAAGTGTCAATTTCACATTTTCGTTAAATTTGTTTAAAATGTGTTAGTATAAATGACTTAATTTATTAATAATAAAAATTAAGGCAAAATGACAAAAGATGCCCCCAACGTTTGCATGTTTTGTCATTTGGCCCCCTATTCTTTTTTTTGGTCCAAATATACCCCAACGTTTTATTCGTAGTCCAAATATGCCCCCAACGTTTCAATTTGTTCCAAATATGCCCCTGTTAGATGGAAACTGTCAGACAACTGACGTTCAACAACTGATGCTGACTGGACTTGCCGCGTATTAAGATCTGTTGATGCCACGTCAAAAATTTTTTATAAGCTGTTGACCGTCAGTTGATTAACAGTTTACATTCAGCAGGGGCATATTTGGACTATGAATGAAACGTTGGGGGCATATTTGGACCAAAAGAAAGAATAGGGGGCCAAATGATAAAAAAAGCAAACGTTGGGGGCATCTTTGGACCAAAAAAAAAGAATATGGGGCCAAATGACCAAACATGCAAACGTTGGGGGCATCTTTTGTCATTTTGCCAAAATTTAATGATGTAATTTAATTATATTAAAGGTTTGTAATCTAAAATAAAATTAAAGCAAAATTCAATGATCTAACTTTATACCAACATAAAAAGATATCAAATGAGGGCAAACAATTTTCACTCATTTTCTCCGATGTATTTATGCATGTGTTTAAATATAAATATCAGATACAAATAAATCCGAAAACATGTAGTCTTTAGAATGCAAATAATGAAGGTAAAATCCTTCTCCCCTAGTTTATGTATTTTTTTGAATAGTCATGCATTTATCCTAAGGGCTAAATGAAACATGTTAGTAATTTATAAACGGAAAATAATGTAATAGTATGAGATTAATATAAGACAAGGCATGCTTAAGACATATATTATCATTTGATTGATAAAAACATAAAACAAATAAAGAAAAGAGAAAGGTAAAAGTGAGAATTGAATCGAGGAAAAAAAAAGAAAAAGAAAAGAAAAAGATAAATGACTAGGGCTCCAACCGCCGGACCAATCCCTCCTTTTGGTTAGACATTAATAGGAATATTTCTGTAAAATTTTAAAGTTACATAATTATAGAGGCGGAAAACAAATCGTTTAGTTCGGGTAATTTCGGTTCTGATTATATTTGGTTTCGGTTCAAGTCTATAGTAATTCAGATAATATTGGGTAGGTTGATTTTTGGGTCGGTTAATATTATGTATGTTATTTTTGGGTCAGTTGATTTTAGTTCGGGTCAATAGGATATCAATCGTTTTTTTATTTAGGTTAACCTCTAGATCGATCGGTTGCAGTCGGGTTTTTAAGTCGAGTCAGATTTTTACACCCTTATATATAATTTTTAGGTGAATTGTGCAGTAGTTCACATCTCATCCTTCTTTATTTCTTTTAATATATTTTCTATACTTCGAGTTGCATTCGGTTTCGTTAAAAATCGACTCGAGTCCATTTCGGTTCAACTAAAATTAGTGTAGGTTTTGATTCGGTTGGGTTTATTTCGGGTTTCGAATCAAATTCAGATTATCATGTTCAGGTTCATATCGAGTCTCGAGTCAGGTAAATCTAGGGGTGAGCATTCGATCGAGTCGAGTCAAAAAATTTTGAGTTATTCGAGTTGAAGAAATTCGAGTCGAGTTTTCGATTTCCTATAAAAATTTAATTGTAATTATTTATCATGTTATAGTACAGTTTGATTCAAATTTAAATGGCTTTTTCTAATCATATAAGATATGCATATATATATATATATATATATATATATATATATATATATATATATATATATGACAATATTTCTTCATATTTTTATATATCGGTATGTATATATCAATAAAAAATTAAAGGACTCGTCTTGAACTTGAAAATAAATCCACTGATTACTAGAAATTTCGAGTTATTCGAGTTTCCATTTTACAACTCAAACTTTATTTGAATTTTTTTTGAGTCGAGTCTAGTCTATGAAATTTCGAGTCGAGTCAAGACGAGTCGAGTATTTTTACCTCGAGTCGAGTTATTCAGTTTTTTCGAGTTGAGTCGAGTTTTTCTCACCCCTAGATAAATCAGTTCAGGTCTCGGATCAAGTTTGTCGGGTTTATATATAATTAAATAACAGTATATACAAGAGAGGGGTAATGTGGTAAATTTGATAGAGAAATGAGATCCTCGAGGCAATTCTTGTCGTATACCCAACACCAAACACTTGTTTGGTTGAAGCAGATTCTCTCCTTTTTAAAGTGTAAACAAAGACAAAAAGGCTCAAATAAACCTTCCTTCCTTCCGCTGCTTCCAATAAACTGAACTGCCTACTTTGACAAATCTTTTGTCTTTATTCTCCTCACCCACGTCATCTTCCTAACACCTACCATCCTACGCGGCTTCACCACTCCCTTTTGCCTACGTCTCACTCACCCAGTCCCCCCTCTTTATAATGCGCCTTACTCTCTGTCTCACTTCAACTCTTAAAAAAATAACAAAAAGAGGTGATGTTAAAGCTAGGATCGCCGGAGAGTGGACTTTCAGGCGACGCTGCCGGGAGGTTGAACGTCGTTTTGACGGAATCCGACGACGAAATCGAGTTCTCCAGTGAGTGTTTTGTAGAAGAAGAGAAACTGGAGGAGATAATGCAAGAGCTTTACAAAGAGATAACAAGCCCTTCTTATAACACTACTTCGCAGCAACAACAACAACCAACGGTAACTCTTCCGTCACCGTCATCGTCGTCTTCATCGCCGCTTCTTTTGTCTACCCTGCCCTTCTTTTCCGCCTGCGACGTCAAGAGCGATAGCTGCGGGGCATCAATGTCCCACTCATCCTCCACCGTGATGGCTGGCATTGCGTTCGTGGGCCTCGACGTCAAGGTGGGGTTACCGGAGAAGGGGAAGATGTCGCCGGAGAATGACTTATGGGTAACGGAGATGGAGTTTGACGATAATAACAAGAGTAAAAATAAGGTGGTAGGAGGAGAAGGGGAAATGGATGAAAACGATGAATGGCTGGCAAGAGTTCTAGGGTGGGGCCCACTGGAACTGGAGGACTGGAGCTGATGGAAAAAGTGATGATCTTTAGAGTCCCCATCAATGGAGTATGGCGTACAGACTACAGAGATAGCCCCTTGTAGCGTAGGGATGGTGTCCGTACTGTAGGTTTGGAAGTGAAAAAAGCAGTGTCATTTTGTTTTTGCCGTCTGGTCTTTTCTGTTTGTGAAGAAACTTTGTAATGTATAGGAAAATCAAGTAATTAAAGGAAAAGTAGTAATATTTTGCATGAATATCTTTCACATCGGATTTCGACGGAGTTAATTTAACACAATCAATGAGAAGAATTGAGTTAATAACTTTGAAGCATTAGTAATTTAGTATTGCCTCACCAAAGCTACGAAATGGTCTAATCTGCTGCTGCTTTAAGGATGTACAGTCTGGTGACTATTACTGCTCAATCACTGCAAATATATATATATATATATATATATATATATATATATATGTATATACCTCGTTTTTTTAGAATACTTGTGCAATTTATTCATCCCTTCTTAGAGTAGGTTTTCGCGATGGGTTTAGGGGTACATATTAGATCGAATCAAAATATTTTGAGTTAGTTGAGTTAAATAATCATATTTTATAACGTTAAATTTATTTAAAATTTTATTTAAAAATTTTCATGTCATCCGTTTACCTCTTAGTGAAAGCACCCACAACGAGGAGATTAGTCATTGCTATTAGCGGTTGATATCTTGACTCAAACCCAAAAAAATTTCAAGTAAAAATTATGAATTAAATCAAGAAGAGTTAAATATTTTTATATTGAATCAATTTGAAAATTTTAATTTTTTGAACACTCTTGCATGTGATAACTTCTTTTAAACAATTTGGGTTTGGGGCGGTAAGGTATTAAATAAAAGCGGCTTCAAATATAGTATGTATGTGCGTTACACCAAAGATGATAATCAGGTGTCATGGGAAAGAGTTATTCGAGGCTTTGTAAATAGATGATGAGAGAAACAAACAACTTATTTGCGTCAATTTCAGGGCAGACAAACATGAATGGACAAGTGTCGACCGAGTAGAAATCGTCTTCCTTTACCCTCTCTTATTTATACTATAATACTAAAATAAATAAGTTTATACTTTAAGATTAAAGTTTAGGGTTAAGACTTAAGATTATAGTTTAATGTATTTGATGTATAATGTATGTTCAGAATTTTTAGTTTAGGAATTAAAATATAAATTTAAGATTTAATTTTTTAGTGTTAAAAATAAAAAAAAGCATCAAAAATCGACAAATAATTTGTGTTTGTATCAGACCACACCAGGTGCTTCCATATAGATCAATATATATTTTTGTGTTTTAAGATATGAGTTCGATCTTCACAATAAACGGACAACTTATTTATTTGTAGTAGACTTTTTTCTTCTTCTTTATTTAGGATATTTAATTGTGAATCACCAACAAAAACAAAACAAAAAATGTACACTCGCCTCAGTGGCATAAGAGATGAAATTCTAGAATTAAAATCAAACACAAACCCATTAAGAACACAATACCGATTAGTAAGGCGTTCGATTGGCTATTTATTTAATACACAAAATTTCCGAAATTTCTAGTTATGAAGACATGGGTACATGTGTGAAAAGCCCATATCCGACCCATTAAATTTCAGGTGTTCATGGGTTAGGTTCGGGTAACAATTTTTGGATTAGTTAGGTATCCGACCCAATTCTCTATTTTTATTTTTAAAATGTTAGAAATTAATTATTTAAGTCGTTTATATTTGAATAAAAAAGCCCATATCCGCTCTGCATCCGGCTATCCTATCTAGGGTTTCTTTTTTTATATTCTGTCACAAATGACAAAGCACTGTACTGTCGAGGTCTCGAAGCCGGCCGCTAGAAATGCAAATACGATGACCAGACACCGCCGTCTTCGATGATAGGAGGCAACGAGATGGCCAAGAAGTGAGCTTAGGAGGTTGTCTCTCTCTTGACTCTATCCACCGCCTCCCCTGACGGTGAAACTTATCGTCCTCGGCTTTTCCGGTGGTTTCTAATATACTCTTATTCTTTGTATTTTTCTTATTTTCCTCATCGCATTATTGCACAATAGAAATTGATGAATATGGATATGATGGCTTAAAAGTAAAAGGTCTGAGCAAGGAAGCTTATGGTGGTAGTTTGATAATGGTGTGGAAGTAAAAAAGGGAGAGGGCCCTAGTCCTTGTTTCAAGTAATTGCATTGCGACTGTCGCAACCTCTCCTACAACAACCGGGTTGAAATAAAAGGCGTGGGCTGCGTTTTTAGTATTAAACGCTGGCCTAGACTTCTCCCAACATTCTTTTCACATCGATCAGCTGCCCTACTGCTCACTTGCCTTGATCAAACCTTCGTTGCTGATCCATTTCATTTGTTTACAAACATTGTCCCCTTGTTGTGTCTTGTTAATTATGTGGTCTGAATTTGATGCATTGTTTCTGGTTGAAGGTGATTGATTATGCCGAGCAATGCATATTTGGAGGAACAGGAAGGGATTTACAATGTGTTCTGTTTGATAGATACCAAAAGCTTGAGCATGATGTGTTTTTCTTTGTCATAACATAAGAAGAATTAAATTGAGCAATCCATTTGTTTCAGTGATCCACTCTTTTTTAAGATGTATGGTGTTTATGTGACTGTGGAAACTGGGTTCTTAACCGTAAAGGAGCCATTAAACCATATTTTTGCTGTTGTAAAATTTATCTGTTAAGCCTAATTTCTTCAATTTTCTTTCGTTTTAAGATCAAAGATTTAAATTTTAGTTTTTAAGGTGAATTTAATATGTTCAAGGAAAATATTTTTCACTGCCAGTGGATGATATAATAACACTTTGTTGCCGAATCACGGATTGTGGATTTCGTTTTGATTCATTGTGAGGCCGACTTTGTTGCCAATTTCATAGCTAAACTGCCTCTTACGGTCCATGGATCGGTACCCGTCTTACATGAACCTCTTGGGGGAGCTGCAGATTTTTTGTACAGGGACCTTAATGGCCTTCCTTGTATTAGGAATTTGCCGATTATGTATGTCCTTCGGCCTCTCAAATTAAAGAAAAAACAACCCTTTAAAGTATATATATATTGCATTCGCATGTATTACAATTAAGCCAAACCAATTAGACAAAGCTTTCTGGTTCAAAGCGAGTTGCTCTATAAAATCTCAAATCTCCCTCAGCGTAAGCCAAAATCCGAGGGGGGGGGGGGGGTACAAACAAGCCTGTAAATTTTGTCAAAATCAATGAAAGCTCCTTAGTTGACCCTGTAATCTTGACGAACATAATGCTTTCTTTGATCTTCCACTAAAAGAGTCCATTCCTAAATGCAAGTATCACCCTTGGCGTCAATAGCAACATGAATGCCAAGATTGAACCGAAGAAAATTTTGACAACGTAACTTAAGGGGTCAAATTCGGTTTCTTCAGCATCGTCCGTTTTGGTTGACAGGGCTTTTGCTGATGGTAGAGCTTCAACTACTGCATCGGCTAGGTCGGTGATGAACAAAGAGTTGCAACCAAGAGCAGGCACACGACCCCAATTCTCTATGCCTGATTCCAGAGCTAAATGTTTATATTCCATGTCAATCTCTTCAAGTGTCTCTATGTGTTCACTCACAAAGCTAGAATTTGAGGTGAAGTTAATTTTTACTACATAATCAAGCATTTAAAGCAAACATCAAGAACAAAATCTTTGAACCGAGCAATGTACCTTACTGGAATGGCTAGAAGACTCTTCACTCCTTTCTGACCAATCTCGACAAGAACTTCATCAGTGTAGGGCTTCAGCCATTGGACAGGTCCAACTCGACTCTGGAAGGATAGCATGGAGAATAAGTTTGAGCATAACAGTTATGAGCTTTTTAAGTGAAAGCAGAAACTCGGTTTTAAAACCAACCTGGTAAGCAAGGGTATGATCGTTTCCAATCCCTCTAGCTTTCAGCTCTTGCATAATTAAGTAGATGCACTCCTCCATTTGATCTTTGTATGGATCCCCTGCATCCTCGACATAGCTGACAGGTACCCCATGGGCGCTAAAAAATATCATGACCTGAAATTTTAAGGATTATTAGAATTGTGATAAAGTCTATCAAAGAAAGACCATAGTGCGAGATTATCAAATTATAATTAATGAATTCGGGCATCAAAAAGTACACAAAGTAACCATACCAACCTCTTCAGGCTTTGCAAATTTACCCAATTCTTTCTCAATTAAGTCGGCCATAGACCGAATATAACCTTGTCGTTGATACCACGAAAGAATGACAGAAACAGGCAGTCTAGATAGATATGCATCTTCCCTGAAATTTAACCCACAACCATTCATGAAGGAGATCACTAATGGCTAGTTTAATGTAAAACAAATTATCAAAACCTACTTGAATACACTTTGCAGAACTCGGATGCTGGACCCAGTTGTGGAGATGGAGAACTGAGGATATAGTGGTAGCACAACAAGCTTTGTTATTCTGTCCCGCTTAATCTGTTCCATAAAATGAAGGCTAAGCAATAAATACTCGATGCACTTTGGAGATAGATCATTCAGTGTTAAAACAGAGAGTTCCTCGTTAAAATGAGAGGTTAAATTCAAGTTATATGAATTCTCATGGCATAGTCATATAATGCCATGAACTTGCAGAAGGGCATGCCACTGTTTTCCTATAGTACTCGAACTCAAGTGTTTGTTATGGATACAAGTAAGTCCAATTTTTAAAAATGTTTTTTTTCCGCAAACTTTGGTGGATCTTTGGATGGTCACATCTCATACCGATACCCAGGTCCCAGAGAGGCATCGGGTATGGATACTTAAAGAAAAATAAAGAGTCAAAGCAACGTAGATTCTTTCTTTTCTTCTCACTCCCTATATTTATCCCTTATGAAACGATTTGATCAACTTAGCAAGAAACCCAATATATCACCTAATGACCTAAAGAAATAGCAATAGATCATTCCTGGATATAATAATATCACAAAAGTTCCTAAGTTCATCAATAGTTCTGAAGAAATAAAAAACCATACAACTTTGAATGACTATCAAAAGTCCAAACCTGTTCAATTGCCTCCTCAGTGAACGGGAACCAGTATCGCATTCCAACATATACATTGGCACATACATTCTTAGACTCCAAAGCCATTCTAAGAGCATCCGCCTGCAACAAAAAATTAAAGTTATAAATACACGAATCTTATGCAAACAACAAAAGCTTCATCATAAAGCACTAATCAAAAACACGGTTCACTTTGGAACAAATATCCATAGGAAAAACAAAAGCTTCAAGCTAAAAGCATCTACCTGCAACAAATTCTTCAAGCTATAAATACACTTTCCAAATGCAAACAACAAAACCTTTCATGATATGATAACACTGTTCACTTTGTATCAAATATATCCATACAAAAGAAAAGGCAATCGTTTCAGTTCCATACAACACTATCCCAGATGAAGAAAGTAACATGCCGATTTCTTCAAAGAAGGGAATTTATTTACCTGTTCATCGGTTATTTTACGCAGAGGCGAACCACCACCAATGGCAGCATACCCTTCTTTGCTCTTGGGAGCTCGAAGAACAGATATCAACTTTGCCAATGGTCTTTGTAGAAACCTTAACAGCCGAGGCAGCCGTATAATATCCTACATAAACAGACATTATCACCATCAACACACCACTGAGACCTAACTTAAAACCCAGAAATATTTATACAAATAACATATAAAAGTAGCAAAAAGACCAACATACAGGATCGGCAAACAAGTTAAACAAAAATGGTTGAACATCGTTAAGAGTCTCTGGACCCCCAAGATTCAAAAGTAGGACCCCAAGCTTCTCCTCTGCAGAGTGTGAGTAATGAGATTCCGCAACATTTCCGGGGAAAGTGCAAACCCCAATCGCACAATTCGTTTGTAAGTTTAGATATCTCTTCTGAATTGGTCCATTACTGAGAAAGCTATGATTTTGAGTACTGGAATCGGAACTTGAGATGATAAGGGGTTTCGATGAAGGTTTATCAACATCATTAATTCCCTCAGAAAAATTGCGTGATGCAGAGGCTATATATCTGCCCCGAGTAATCAACCTGGAAACGAGAAAAATAAAGAAATTAACGAAAGCGTGATTTGGGAAACATTTAGGCAAGTTATTAGTATCTAAAACTCATTCAGAAAAAGGCAACTATAAACCTTTAATTAAACCCCAGAAAATACAAAGAACAAAAGGCTGACCTTGAAAATCTATAATTGCAATAGCAGAGACTGGAACCGGATAAAGATGCGGCCTCCATGGTTTTTGATCTGAAGAACTCTCTTTTTTTTTTCAATCGAAAGTGAAATAGAAAATTGGGTGTTAGGTGGATTTGAGGGAGATTCTTGTAAGGATTAGTTGAGATGGAAATGACGAAATTTTGTTTATGGAAATCGAAAAGTCGAATAAAACTGCGGTCCCAAAGACCAAACGTATTGTTAAAGTCAAACCTAAACACACCAAAGTTGTCAGCGAGTCGTTCAAAGGGAGATTTTAATACGATGGAGGCCTAAACCTCCATAGAAGCTTCCAAGAAGGTCGGAGTAAAGGCGGTGCTTCTCATTTTATACTTTTCTTCGTTTACACAGTACACACAACCACACACGCGCTCACACACTCACACTCGTGCATACACACTCGTACACGCGCACATACACACGCGTATATGTGGATACACTAACACATGCGCACACACATACAGAAGGGAATTGTATTCATGTGTCGACAACTAAGGGTGTAAACAAACCGAGTTGAGTTCGACTAATGCTGAGCTCGACTCGGTTTGTTAAAATTTCGAGTCGAATTTGAGCTCGAGTAATTTTTAACGAGCTTGAGAAATCTGAGCTCGAATCGACTCGTTAAGAATTCGAGTCGATTTTAAGCTTTATTTAAGCCTAATCGAGTTAAGTGTTGACTGATGTTTGATCGTGTCGGACTCGAGTATCTTGCTATCCGCCATGTCTCATTTAAAGTCATCAAGAAAAAAATTTAATACACAAGTTGTATAAACTAAGCTTATCAATTTCCTCTTCATCGGGAGAACCTAATCATCCCCCCACGACAGTATCCTTATAAGAAGGGATACGATGCATATTCATATTAGCAGTAGGGGTGTTTAAAACCAGCCAATGGGCACTCATTGGCTCAATAAGTTCAATATCACTACTATATTATACTATGTTTCATCCTCCCTTCTACATTTTAAAGTTGCATTATGAACTTTTTGCGCTACTGGATGCCTATTGGGCCGATTTTAAACGCCCCTAATTAGCAGGGAATGAATTCTCCTCAACACCTTCCATGCTTGAGGTAGTAGGGTTCCCACGTTCATCACTTGCAGCAACAATAGTGGGACTGTCAACAACAACAGTGACCCCTCAATTACCATCCGCATCCATGGTCGCGATGGCTTTCATCTGACAGTTCATCCCCTATTCGTCGATGCTTCTTGATACACCGATCGTCGTCAGGAGACAACTCATTAGTGTTATAGGGATCGTTAGAGTTCTTCACAAAAATAACCGTTTTTATTAGGGTTATTCTTTTTAATTAAAATCAAATTATATTAAAGATTTAATTTTGACAAACAGTATAATTTATTTTACAAAGCCTGCATATTTATACTATAAACCTAAATATTAAATTACTAAATCTAAATCTTAAAAAACTAAACCACAAATTCTAAATTCTAAATACCAACCTTAAATTTTAAACACTACAACCCAAACACTTAAACTCTAAACCTTAAACTAATAGCATAACCCATAAAACTAAAAAATTTGTGTAAACATGTGTATTAAAGTTTTTCTCTTATATTAATATTACTATTAAAAAAATCTCTACGAAAGAAATTGAATTATATCAAGATTTTTTCTAAAAAAATTAATTTATTTTTAAAATCAGTGGTCAACGCCATATGATGAAACATTTTCAAATATCTTCTCTTTATATATAGTAATAGATGGATAACAGATTTGAAACTTCTAAACCTCCGTTATGATAAAATCAAAATTAAAACTTCTAATCCTCTTCCTCAATGTTGTTGTCTTAAGTTTGTTATCATAATAAAATATAACAAAGTATAACTTCCCTTTACTTCCATATTTTTCTTAAGAAATCATTTTCAAAAAAAAAATTTAATTTTTTTGTCAAAATCGTTTTCGGCAACGGCCTTCATACCATCAATTAATTTTTAATATTTATGTTGATTGTAAATAAATAAAATTTTTCTCTTTTGATGAAGAATCGTTTATTTTTTTTAGTTTTTTATTTTATTTTACTTTGTCAGAGTCATTCTACATCTACTTTTTTGACTTTTTTCGTCTGCTTGTATTACATTATTTTGTATGCATTTATGCAGTTTTGTCTGTTTTTGTGGCAGTATTGTTTGCTACTATGACAATTTAGCGTTCATATAACAAGAATTATCGAGCGTTTCTAGTCACAAGACAATCGGCAGTCTGATATTTTTCTGATTCCTTTATGGCAGTTTGCCGATGTGCTAAGAACTCGCAGCGGAAGAATGCTTGATTCATAGAGCTTTCTGGTCAAAGTACATCATTGATGGATTTCATTCAGAAGACTGTGCAAGTTTTTCTATAAAGTGATGAGTTTTGCTTCTCATGTCTTTCACACCTTTTGAAGTTTATTATATTTATTTTTTACACTGAATTTTCAATGTTGTGGTGTGATCTTTTTATAATATTTTCACTTTAAATTCAGTTCAGTATACTTTTCTAAAGTTATGTATTTTTAGGTAAAGAGAAAAACAAGTTCTCCATCTTGAATTTTAAGTATGATTTAAAATTTTGAAATTGTAAATGAAGAGTGAATGATAAGAAGATGAACCATGCAAAAATCATGTGTGAAGTGATCATCATGAAGAACATCTACCTATATATAAGCGAAAATGCTAGATATGAAGACCTTCGAGTTTAGTTTGTTGCTATTAATTGTTTAGAATGAAGCTGTTTGAACTTACTATTTGGCAATATTATGGATCGAACCTAAGACGCATGAGGTGGGGATAAGAGCACTAACTATTGAACTAAATCCCTAGTTTAGTTAATGTTTGAAAAACATGTTTTATTAAATGTTATTTTATTGGTGGAAATTTAAAAAGAATAAAAATGAGGTTAAGAGATTCAATCCTGGGTTTATTCGGATAAAATAATGCTTAACCACTAGATCAATTCCAAATCTTTATTATTATCAATAACATGTTATATGTAGCTTAAACTTTAGTTAATAAGCAATTAATATAATAATAGATAACATTGATCATGTTTGGTAAACAACTTTTTGAGCTAAAATTAGAGGTTTGAAGTATTTTTAGAGCTTTGACTAGTCAAATCTGCTAATTTGGATGTTTGGTAAACAGATGATTGTAATAGCGGATTGAGTTGAAACTTCTCATTTTAAAAAGGAGCTTATTGAGTTAGAGGTTTGGATAAAAAGACTTGTAAAGACTATTTCGTCCTTGATAAATATAAAAAATTTCTCAAATAACATAAATTTAATTAACTAATAAAATTAAAAAATAATTTTATAAATAAGAAATTAATATATAAATTAATAAATACATATAAACTTAATAATTAATAAAATCATGCTCAAAATATAATTTCATAGATAAAAAATTAATATATACATCTAAATTTAATAATTATTAAAATTATATTAAAAAGATAATTCACAAATAAAAATTTAATATATACATCCTCATATATGTTCAGTAATGATATTAAAAAATAATTTTCAATACAAAATGAAAAATTAGTTCTCCATCTTGTATTTTCAAGTATGATTCAAAATTTTGAATTTGTGAATGAAAAATGAATGATTAGAAGGTGAACCATGCAAAATCTATGTCCCAAGTGATAATCATGAAGAACATATCTACCTATATATAAGCATCCCTTGGAAAGAAAAAAAGTGTTTGTCATGTCATGATTTATAGATACTCTTGATTATCAAATTGAGAGGCAATAGCAAAATGAGAAGAGGTTTTCTGCATTCTCATGGTTCTACAGGACTGGTCATTTTCTTGGGTTGTGTGCTAGGGTTGGCTACACCAAAACACAATAATTTGGGTGGTATAAAACCGAACTACCCTCCAAGGCATGCAGTGAAATCAATTCAGGTATATTTTTGATCCACCATTTCCCGAACTCGAATCTTACCGCGTTCGAATTTCAACATCTGCAATCCCTTTAACGTCAATTTGAGTGTGACAATACAGGCTATATAATTTAGTTTCGCAACCAAATGAATTAACAAGTACATGTGTCTGTTTTTGCTCTGCAGAGTGAAGATGGTGACATTATAGATTGCATCGACATTAACAAGCAGCCTTCACTTGAACATCCTGCTTTGAAGGATCACAACATCCAGGTATACATTTCATTTTTCGTAAGCTTTATTTCCAAGCACTTTAATCGTATGTCTTTCATGTAGTTGGAACCAAGTTATATCCCAGACAAGGAGGAAAATCCGACAAGTGAACAACCTTCCAGGACAGTAACATCTCAACAAACATGGCGGAAAAGCGGAAGCTGTCCGAAAGGAACAATTCCAGTACGAAGAAGCCATCACGACGAAAAGCTAGTAAGGAAACAAGGGTATTCAGTGATGGAGTCGCCGTCAAACGTTAAAGAAACGAACCGCTCGGTATCCATTACTTTTTATTCGAGTGATTTAAAATGGCAAATAATCTAGTATTTTTCATTGGCAACATTTTTGCATTTTTCAGAAGGCAATAGTGGTCTCAATAGGGTCTAACCATATTGGAGTAAAAGGAGATATGAGGGTTTATCAACCTTTCGTTGAATTTGATGATGAATATTCCACTACCAAAATCTGCCTCGTAAGTGGCCCTTATTATAATTTTGAGAGCGTTGAAGCTGGTTGGGCGGTGAATCCTAGAACGTATGGAGACAGAGAAACTCGGTTTTATGCTTATTGGACCGTACGTTCATTTTAACACCATGACTAATTATTGTGTTCGAACATGTACCCGAATTCGAGTAACATACCCTGTATTTTCTCTACAGGCCGATGCATCGAATAAAACAGGGTGTTTCGATATAACATGCCCTGGATTCGTTCAGGTAAGCCATGAAATTGCTCTTGGAGCAGCACTTTCACCTATCTCGGTCATCAAAGGGCTCCCGTGGCTGTTGACACTATTTCTATTTAAGGTAAGCAGAAAATGGATCCTAAAAACACATGAAAAGAGATTGGAAGTTGTGGTTTTGGTTCCCATTTTTCAGGATCAGGACACAAACAACATATGGGTGCGATACGAGGACAGAATCAACATAGGATATTGGCCAGCCGATCTGTTTGGATATTTGACTTTTGGTGCAGAAGCAGCAGAGTGGGGTGGCGAGGTGTACAGCACCAAGTTAGGGCGGCCTCCCCACACAGGAACACACATGGGGAATGGACAATTCCCGGATTGGGGCACGGGGTATTCGGGTTATTTCAAGAGGATGCGGATCCTGGACATCGGACTCAACTTGAAGATGCCGCAATGGATGACGAGTTATGACGATGAGTACTGGTGCTATCGAGGTGATTATATTTCGGATTACATTGAGGACCCTGAGTACTATTATGGAGGCCCCGGAAGAAACTGGAGGTGTCCTTAAAAAGATCCATTAATTGATTGAGTGAGTGGTCGAGGAAGCTTGTGTTGCCCTTATCTTGTATGAGTTTGAATCCGACATTTACCTTGAGAATCTAATATGTCCCTACTTAATCGAATAAACTGCCAATAGTTAATAACCAATTAAAAAAGTTTGTTTTTGGGTAGGAAATCCAATATTTAATAAGAAATAAATAAAAGTTAAATAGTAATTAAAGCTAATGATATTATTATTAACTAATGACAAAAAAATAATAAATTTACCTGTTTTTATCAAATTATTTTTGTACTTATAGTAATGGTAACAGATAAGGGAAATATGCATCTCTCTTCAATCTTGTATTTGTTTCAATTGAAATATCTCACGACTTTTGAGGGGAAAAAAAGGTCGAAAATGG
This sequence comes from Hibiscus trionum, assembly GCA_030270665.1. Taxonomy (NCBI): domain Eukaryota; kingdom Viridiplantae; phylum Streptophyta; class Magnoliopsida; order Malvales; family Malvaceae; genus Hibiscus; species Hibiscus trionum. The sequence continues at coordinate 32,281,429 of BSYR01000022.1, read as the reverse complement.
GAAAACTGAATAATCCCAGGCTTTTCTTGATACTGATTTTGTCATATTTGAGTGATAGAGCAAATGGAAAAGTTAATTTCAAAGAACTTGTTGATGCTAAATTAAAGCAGCTCAACAAGCCTGCAGTGAAGACCATACAGGTATCTTATTTTCTAAACCCTCTTAATATTAGACACCATTTCAAATACCGTTCAAAATAGTAGCTTATCTCGAACGTTGAAATGGCCACGGCAGAGTGAAGATGGAGATATTATCGATTGCGTTGATATCTACAAACAACCTGCTTTCGATCATCCTGCATTGAAAAATCACATTATCCAGGTGAACATTTTTCCTGTTCTCACTTTATTTCTTTACTGTTTGCTCTTATCATAGTTGTGGATGTGACGAATGCTATTCAACGTGTAGATGAGACCCAGTTTCGATTTAAAGAAAGAGAAACCAAGCACAGAGAACGAGTCATCGAAGCCGGTGGTGTCTCAAACATGGCAAAGAAGTGGAAGCTGTCCCGAAGGAACCATTCCGATTCGAAGAATTCGAAGGGAGGACTTATTGAGAGCAGAATCCATTGACCGATTCGGAAGAAAACCTCGAGCAATTGTCTCTAAATCAAACACAACAAATCAGAAAGATGGTCACTTTCCGTTTATTAACAACACTAACATTGTACTTCCTACTGTCGAATACGAATCCGTAAGCATATTCAAAACTATATTAAACATTTTTTCCTCTCTTTTTTTTCAATTGCTTGACTTGGTAGCTTTTGTGAAACAGGTAGCAATGCTTGTCGCAGTTGGAACCGATTTCATAGGAGCTACAGGAGATATCAATATTTGGAATCCAAGACTTAGTTCTCCTACTGATGAATTCACCACGGCTCAAATCTGGGTTAAAAGTGGCCCTGCTGATGTATTTGAAAGCGTGGAATGTGGATGGATTGTTAGTTCATTAAACAATACAAATAAATCGTACCCTTTTAAAATCTTAATCCAATCATTAATATTTGACATCAATTCATATATTTCAACTCAAAAACGTTCAATAATTTGCCAGGTATTCCCAAATTTATATGGTGACAACAGGACCAGATTGTTTACACACTGGACTGTAAGTAAACAGTTTTTCAGTGAAACTCTGCAACAGATTATATCATTAAAACTATCTGTCTTTACTTGCAGCTAGATGGAACAACGTCAACAGGTTGCTACGACCTCAATTGCGATGGCTTCGTTCATACGAACCCTGAAATCGCCCTGGGAGCAGCCCTTGAGCCACTGTCCAGTCTGTATGGCCAACAGTATTATATCACTGTTGGCATGTTCAAGGTGACATTGATGTGGATTTAGTATGTTCTGATTCCTATATTTTCATATCAAAATTGATGTGCAGGATCCACAAACAAACAATTGGTGGGTGAAAGTTGGGGGCGATACACCAATAGGGTATTGGCCAGGAAACCTATTTTCTTTCTTGAATCACAGTTCTACATTGGTGGAATGGGGTGGACTTCTTTTTAGCCCCAACGTCAGGACATCGAATCATACGACCGCCGGCATGGGAAGTGGACACTTTGCTTCTGGTTTGTTTGGGAAAGCATGTTTCATACAAAATATTGCGACCATGGATTTTTCATGGCAACTCAAGTATCCACAGTGGGTGGGCACTTGGGACAATGAGTTTAACTGCTACAGTGCTTATATAGACCAACAAAGTAATGGAACTTCACCAGTATTTTTCTTTGGGGGGCCTGGTCGGAATCCTGATTGTCCCTAACTCCTCCAATGTTTTTGTCTGTTTGCTTGTTCCCATTGTTAGTATTACAATGTAATAAAATCAAGTGCGGTGGAAAGTTTTGCTTAATCTTTTTCCTTTTGTTATAATGTTTGCTTCCTTATTATTGTTTGAGTTGGCTGCGTCTATAAGCTGCTCTCAAAGGTTCTTGCTTCTCGACTTGAAGAGGTTATGAAAGACATTATAGGTGAAAATCAATTTGTCTTCTACGCAGGGAGACAAATTCTAGATTGCTCACTAATTGCAAATGAAGTTATTGATTTTACTCGGAGCAAAAGTTTAGAAGGCATTGTCTTCAAGGTGGATTTTTGCAAAGCCTATGACACGGTCGATTGGGCTTTTCTCTCTACTATTATGAAACAGATGGGGTTCGAATTAACTTGGTGCAAATGGATTAATACCGGCCTAAGTTCAGCTTCAATATCAATTTTGGTTAATGGGTCGTCAACCCCTCATTTCACAATCAACAGGGGTCTAAGGCAAGGCTGCCCCCTTTCACCTATGATGTTTAATATAGTCGTTGAAGCTCTTAGTGCGATGTTGAGAAAGACAAATTTGTGTGGGATGTTCAATGGTATTTATATAAGATCGAGTTCAATTCAAGTTTCTCATATTCAGTTCGCGGAAGACCTTATTCTTTTATGTGGGGTTAGCGAGACACATATTAGGAATGTGATTAGAATTTTGAAAGGGTTTGAATTAGGGACATGTCTTAAGCTAAATAGAAAAAAATCCAAACTAATTGGCATTAATGTGGAAGATGACCTTGTTGCTTCTTGGGCCTCTTTACTTCATTGCCAAAAAGAAAGATTACAATGTCAATACTTAGGGCCCCCTCTTGGTGCAAGAAAAAAATCTCTTCATTTATGGGACCTGGTTGTTGAGAAATTGAAAAAAAAAGCTTGTTAGGTGGAAACCTTCTTTGCTGTCTTTTGCTGGTAGAATCACACTGATCAAGTCTGCACTAGAAAATCTACCTATTTACTTTATGTCATTGTTCCTGATGTCGCTGCTATTAACTCAGCCTTATCCAGCTTAGTTGCCAAGTTCATGTGGGGTTCGGTGGAGAAAAAGCACACTGGCTAAGCTGGGAAACCATCTGTCTTCCAAAATCTTGTGGTGGATTAGGTTTGATAGACTTCAAGACTAAGAATAGGGCCTTTCTTAACAAATGGTTGTGGAGGTTCGCAGTTGAAGCAAGCAGTCTTTGGAGGAAGGTATTAGCAGAAAAATACGAGCAAAGTGCGATCTGTTTGATGCCCAACAACCTTAAGCCGCATAGCAAGTCGTGGACTTGGAGGAGCATTATCTCACCTTTGTCAGATCCAGGAAACTATTTCACTTGTAACATTCGTTTGGTAGTAGGTGATGGGAAGAACATAGACTTCTAGTACGATATTTGGGCAGGACTGCTCTCACTTAAAACCGCATTTCCTAAGATTTATGCTTTGACAGTTTCAAAATCTGGTGCAATATCGGATTTTGGTTACTTTGAGGATGGGACGTGGAGATGGGAGATTGAGCTCCGTAGAAGGTTTTTTGATTGGGAGTTCGATATTTGGAAATCGTTCATTGATGCGATACAAGCTGTGCATATTGAGTCGATCAGAAGCGACATCATCCATTGGACGATTACCTCAGATGGCTGTTATTCAACAAGAATGTTCTGTAATAGTGCTTCGAGCCTCACCGGAAGCAATTGCTCTCTATAGAAGAGCGTATGGTCTAACATAACTCCACCTAAAGCTGAAGCCTTCTTGTGAAAACTATTGCATGGACGAATTCTGACGAAAGTTGAATTGGCAAAAAGATGGTCTTCATTTCAGAATTTAGTCATGTGTCCTCTCTGCTCTAAGAAGATTACCGGCCGATCACTCTGGTTGGCTGCGTCTATAAGTTGCTCTAAAAGGTTCTTGCTTCTCGACTTGAAGAGGTTATGAAAGACATTATAGGTGAAAATCAATTCGCCTTCTGCGTAGGGAGACAAATTCTAGATTGCTCACTAATTGCAAATGAAGTTATTGATTTTACTCGGAGTAAAGGTTTAGAAGGCATTGTCTTCAAGGTGGATTTTCGCAAAGTCTATGACACGGTCGATTGGACTTTTCTCTCTACTGTTATGAAACAGATGAGGTTCGGATTAACTTGGTGCAAATGGATTAATATCTGCCTAAGTTCAGCTTCAATATCAATTTTGGTTAATGGGTCATCAACCCCTTCTTTCACAATCACCAGGGGCCTAAGGTAAGGCTGCCCCCTTTCACCTATGTTGTTTAATATAGTCACTAAAGCTCTTAGTGCGATGTTGAGAAAGGCAAATTCATGTGGACTGTTCAATGGTATTTATATAGGATCGAGTTCAATCGAAATTTTTCACATTCAGTTCGTGAATGACCTTATTCTTTTCTGTGGAGCTAGCGAGACACATATTAGGAATGTGATTAGAATTTTGAAGGGGTTTGAATTAGGGGCAGGTCTTAAGCTAAATAGAAAAAAAATCCAAACTGATTGGCATTAATATACAAGATGACCTTGTTGCTTCTTGGGCCTCTTTACTTCATTGCCAAAGAGAAAGATTACCATGTCAATTCTTAGGGCTCCCTTTTGGTGCAAGGAAAAATTCTCTTCATCTATGGGACCCGGTTGTTGAGAAATTGAAAAAAAAAGCTTACTGGGTGGAAACCATATTTGCTGTCTTTTGCTGGTAGAATCACACTGATCAAGTCTGCACTAGAAAATCTGCCTATTTATTTTATGTCATTGTTCCCGATGCCGGCTGGTATTAACTCAGCCTTATCCAGCTTAGTTGCCAAGTTCCTGTAGGGTTCGATGGAGAAAAAATATATACACTGGCTAAGCTGGGAAACCATCTGTCTTCCAAAATCTTGTGGTGTGTTAGGTTTGATAGACTTCAAGACTAAGAATAGGGTCCTTCTTAACAAATGGTTGTGGAGGTTCGCAGTTGAACCAAGCAATCTTTGGAGGAAGGTATTAGCAGCAAAATACGAGCAAATTGCGATCTGTTTGATGCATAACAACCTTAAGCCGCATAACAAGTCGTGGATTTGGAAAAGCATTATCTCACCTTTGTCAGATCCAGGAAACCATTTCTCTTGTAACATTCGTTTGGTAGTAGGTGATGGGAAGAACATAGACTTCTGGAACGATATTTGGGTAGGACCGCTCTCACTTAAAACTGTATTTCTGAGGATTTATGCTTTGGCAGTTTCAAAGTCTGGTGCAATATCAAATTTTGGTTACTTTGAGGATGGGTCACAGAGATGGGAGATTGAGCTCCGTAAAAGAGTTTTTAATTGGGAGTCTGATATTTGAAAATCGTTCATTGATGCGATACAAGATGTGCCTGTTGAGCCGATCAGAAGCGACAGCATCCGTTGGGCGATTAGCTCAGATGGCGGCTATTCAACTAGAAAGTTCTGTAATAGTGCTTCGAGCCTCACCGGAAGCAATTGCTCTCTATGGAAGAGCGTATGGTCTAACATAGCTCCACTAAAAGCTGAAGTCTTCTTGTGGAAACTATTGCATGGACGAATTCCGACGAAAGTTGAATTGGCGAAAAAAGAGTCCTCATTTCAGAATTCAATCTTGTGTCCTCTCTGCTCTAATGAAGCCGAAACGGTTAACCATCTTTTCTGCCAGTGCCAGGTTTCTTGGAAGATGTTGCAACGATGGTGTCATTATTGGGGAGTTTCAGGTGCGTTTCCTGTGAATATCCAGTCCCTCTTTATTTACTGGATCCATGGCTACATTCCTGCTAAATCGCGAGAGGTTTGTCATTTATATTTTGTTTCCTTTGTTTGGTCCATATGGATTTATATAAATGAGGTGGTATTTAGAGGCATTTTGGTTGATGAGAACCAGTTATTTGATTTATGTGTTACTCGGTTAGGTTGGTGGTGCAAGTATAAATGGCCCATAATATTCAATTCGATTAGTAATTTTTTCCGATGCCCTCGTATTCTTCAATCTAAATCAGTTGAAGTGATTAAGCCAACCATGTGCAGTTGGGTTATTCCCCCTTTGAGTTTTTTGAAGTTTAATTTCGATGGTGCTGCCTAAGGGGGCTTTGAAAAAGCTGGGATAGGAGGAATCTTGAGAAATTACGTAGGAAATTCTTTATTGATGTTTTCCAAATCAATTGGTATTATTGATGTAGCTTCAGCAGAATTATTCGCCTTAAAGGAGGCCGTTTTGCTGTTCAAAAAATCAAAGTGGTTTTCGAAGATCAAGCTCATATTGGAAACAGACTATAGTGCCCTTGTTGCGTGGATCTCCAATCCTCACTGAGCCTTGATGATTTTCAAACCGCTGATCATGGAATGTCTTAGTTGCCTTTAAGATGTGGTGTGGTCTATTAGTGTGATTTCAAGAGATGCTAATGCCACTACGGACAAACTGGCAAAAGCTGGTATTTCCAGAACATCACCCTTTTGCTGGATTTCTACAAATTCTTGAGGTGACCAAATTCTGTTGTTCTTTTATGCCAGACCAGTTTAACTCTCGGCATAACCCATGATGTTTTTGGAATTACGCTATAGGTTGGGTTGAAATATTTTTGGTTTTATTCTCGACATAACCTATGAGGTTTGAATCTGTTTTACTTGGGGAGGTTTGAATGTTGTTTCTATTGAAGATATTAAAAATCAAAGCTGTTAGAATCTGTTTTTGAATTGGTTATATTTGTTAAACTAATTCTTAACAGACTGGTGGTCTGTTGTGGCCCGTCACAAGACCCGCATGGTTTAACTAACTGGGCTTATGTGTATCAGTTGGTTAAAACCTATTGGTGAAACGTGGTGTCAGAGCTAGTCGCTCCGGCCAGTTCTTGCTGAAATCCTGTGTCTCTGTAGCTTCCGTTTGTTTTAACGCGGTGTCGAAGGAAGTAAACATGCCTCAAGCTGAAGAGACCACTGAGTTGATATCCGGTGACAATACACAGAGTCAGATCGCCGGTGATTCCTCAAGATAACTCTTTGCCAACAAGCATATCAGCGTTCGACTCAACGATACGAATTATTTGCTATGGAAGCAGCAGGTGCTTCTGATGGTCAGAGGTCACGAGCTTGAAGATTATCTCGACGAATCGATGCCGATACCAGCACGGTTTGTTACAAATGCTGCAGGTAATAAAACCTTGAACCCTGCCTTTCGTCGTTTTAAAAAAGAAGACAACTCGTTGGTGTCCTGGCTCTTATTCACCATCAGTCCGGGGATTCTACCTCAACTGGTTGGTGCTGAGTCCTCTACCGCAATCTGGAACACAGTCATGCAGCTATACTCTATGCTCTCGACTACAAAAATCATGAACTTGCACTGCCGCCTACGATCGATGAAGAAAGGCAGCCTCTCGATGCGAGAATATACGATACAAATCAAAGAACTCTGCGATCTCCTAGCCACTTGTGGAAGTCCGATAGCTGAAGTTGAGAAGGTTGCCACAATGCTCAATGGCCTTCCTCCAGAATACGAGTCGTTCATTGCAGCCATCACGATGAGTCGTGAGGTGTATACACTTGATGCTGCGGTGTCCATGCTCATGGATGCTGAAACAAGAGTCACTGATCCGATACGTTTGCCAGTAGGAATTAATATGACACGAAGCACCTATGCCAACACTGGTCATCGACAGAGTGTGTCTCAGGTGTTCGACAACTCTCAGCCCAGTTCAACTCAGTACAATGAAAATCAGTCTGGTAACAGATCTCGTGGTCGACGTCCGCAATGTCAGTTGTGTGGCAAGCTCAGCCATCTTGCCGATCGGTGTTGGAATCGATTCAACCAGAATTTCAAGGGCTTGTCCACACAAAATTCTACATCAGTACATCATTCACAGGCTAATGTTTGTCAGTTTTCAAATGAGAGTCATGACGTGTGCTATGAACCTTTTGTTGGTGTTGCTACATGTTCTGAAGGTGCATGACATGATGCTACCAGTGACACTGTCCACATCAATACTCTGGTGGCTACTGGTTCAATTGCTTTGGATGTTAAATGGTACCCTGATTCAGGGGCCACGCATCATGTCACTGGTGACTCTCAGGTGTTTGGCAGAGGACAATAATACACAGGCTCAGGCAATGTGATACTCGGTGATGGATCTACACTTGATATCACGCAAATAGGTCGGGCATCTATCCCTACTCTTTCTCATTCACGTGCATTAAATCTTGAATATCTTCTACATGTGCCTGACATTACTAGAAATTTGATGTCTGTATCTCGTTTTACAAAAGATAATAGAGTGTATTTTGAATTTCACTCGAACACCTGTTGTGTGAAGGATGAAAGTACAAGGTTTGTCTTGCTTCAAGGCAGGTTGGAGGATGGGCTTTACTATTTTGGGGCTGATGCTACTTCTACATCTGGTTTGGTTTGTCATACTACCCATGTTCCTACTCAGAGTGATGAATCTGTGTATTGGCTTTGGCATAAACGTTTAGGTCATCCATCTGCTCGTACTGTTAGTCTAGTATTGAATAAGACTGTGTCTGTGGACAACCTATCTGTTTGTACTGCATGTCAACTAGGAAAAAGTCACAATTTACCTTTTACATCTTCTACTACTGTCTACAATAAGCCTTTTGAGTTGATTGAGGCAGATGTCTGGGGACCTGCCCCAATTAGATCCTCAGGATTTCGTTAGTATGTCTCATTTGTTGATTTGTATAGTCGTAATTGTTGGGTATATTTGTTGCGTAATAAATCTGAAGTTTCTGCTGCGTTTATGCTCTTTTATGCCCTTGTTCAAAATCAATTCTCCTCTAATATTGTTTCTCTTCAAACTGATAATGGTGGGGAGTTTCAGGCCCTAGATAGTGTGCTTGCACGCATGGGAATCCAGCATAGGTATACTTGTCCACACACCTCACAACAAAATGGTGTTGTGGAAAGAAAGCATAGGAGTATCATTGACACTGCCCTGACCCTTCTTGCCCAGGCATCAATGCCTTTCTCTTATTGGTCCTATGCTATTTTAAGTTCTGTTTTTCTACTTAATCGTCTGTCGTCTGTGAGTCTTGGAGGGCTGTCACCACATCAAAATTTGTATGGGAAGGAGCCAGATTATCAGTTTCTACGTGTGTTTGGTAGTAAATGTTTTCCTTGTCTACGAGCCTACAATAAACATAAGTTCGATTTTCGCTCGCAAGCATGCGTCTTTCTAGGCTATTCACCTAAGCATCACGGGTACCAATGTATGGATGAGACTGGTCGAGTGTTCATTTCAAGACATGTGAAGTTAGATGAAGCTTGTTTTCCTTTTGCTGCAACAACAAACAAGAGAACTACTGCTACTTCTTTTGAGCAATGTTCTCCTACATTTCCTCTTCCCACACGTGCTTCTACATTTGGGATTCCACCAGGTGTTGATGCATTTTTGCGCAATCCAGGGATAGACAATGCACAAGCACATCAACCTCCAGTTGTAAATGAACCTGATTCTCCTGATGTTGTTGGTAGCCCTGGTGGTATTAAGAATGAGGTCCCTGATGCCCCTGTTTCTGGTGAAGCTCCTGAGAATGCTGAAGGTCTTGTTGGTGTTGAGCATGGTGTTTCCATTTCTAATGAAGCAGTTGAGCATGGTGCTCTTATTTCTGGTGCAGCTGATGAGGACAATGCAACTTCTTCTGGTGATAGTCACAATGAGGTTGTGCACAATTCAGTACCTGTTGGTGACAACTTTGATACATGTGCTGATCAAGAATTTGAACATATAAGTGGTTCTTCCAGTGCTCTGCAAACTCAACCCTGCACTACAGTTCTTCCAGAAGCAAAGTCTACCTCTAATGAAGCATCTTTTTTTGATCTCAGTGATCAAACAAGAGCTGGTCATGCTACAGTTGTGGTACCTACCAACAACACCAATACACATTCGATGACTACACGCAGCAAAGACGGTATCTTTAAGCCCAAAGTTTTGTTGGTTCAACATGATGAAGCTCTCACTAGTATCCATGAAGCTATGCAGCTGCACTTGCTGAGTATGATGCCTTAATTCAGAATGATACGTGGGAGCTAGTTTCTCTTCCTGCCAATCGTAAGGCTGTGGGTTCTAAGTGGTTGTTCAAGGTTAAGCATAACTCGGATGGTACTATCAACAAGTATAAAGCACGACTTGTTGCTAAAGAGTACTCACAAGTACTAGGATTTGATTTTTCCGAAACATTTAGCCCTGTTGTGAGATTCTTTACTATCAACGTATTGATGTCCGTAGCTGTCACAAATAATTGGAAGGTTCATCAAGTTGACGTAAATAACGCATTTCTTAAGGGGGATCTTGATGAAGATGTGTACATGATTCAGCCTGCTGGTTTTGAGAAACGAAGAGCTGATGGAAGTCCTCTTGTTTGCAAGCTTAAAAAGGCCCTTTATGGGCTTCGCCAAGCACCCTGGAACTGGTTTAGTAAGCTTCAAAATTTCTTATGTACTATTGGTTTTGTTTCCTCTCGTGCTGATACATCTCTTTTCATTAAGCATGCTGCTGCAGAGGTTGTATATCTAGTTGTCTATGTAGATGATATACTTATTACTGAAAACTCAGAAACTAGTGTTGTAGACATTATACAGACTTTGCATGAACAATTTTCTCTTAAAGATTTGGGCTTAGTTCAATATTTTCTGGGCATTGAGGCCATTCGCAATGATAAGGGCTTGTTCATTACACAAAATAAATATGTTAATGAGCTTCTGGGTAAAAATGAAATGTCTGGCACACGCGCTGTTGATACACCTATAGCAGTCTCACCTAAGTTGAGAAAAAATGATGGTGTTGAATGTGTTGATGCTGTCAAATATAGAAGCACTGTGGGTGCATTATTATACATTTGTCATACGAGACCTGATGTTGCATATGCAGTAAGTAAGGTAGCACAGTTCATGCAAGATCCAAAGGATGCACATTGGGCTGCTATGAAGTGTATTTTGCGGTATCTCAAGGGAACAACTGAGTATGGTTTGTGGTTTCCATGTCAAGAAGCACAAGTTACTCTCCAAACTTTCTCTGATGTTGATTGGGGGTGTGACGTAGACGATCGACGCTCCATATCGGGATATTGCATCTATTTTGGAACGCATCTTCTTTCTTAGAGTTTACGAAAGCAAAGATCTGTATCTCGATCCACGGCCGAGGCTGAGTACCGCAGTCTAGCGGATGCAGCTTGTGAGGTCTTATGGATCAAAGCAATCTTGAAAGACATGGGTGTTGAGCTTAATGAGTGTCCAAAAATATGGTGTGATAACACCAGTGCCGTAGCAATAGCGGCCAATACGGTTCTTCATGCGAAGACAAAGCATGTAGACTTGGATTTACATTTTGATTGGGAAAAAGTAATGACCAAGCAACTCGAAGTTAACTACATTCCAGCTCATCATCAAACTGCAGATGTGCTTACTAAACCACTGTCAGCGGCTAGATTTCAAGAACTTCGAGCTCAGTTAAATATTTGGTCAGACAAATCAGTTCAAGATTTTGATGAAGTAGAGTGAATATTGAAGATATTAAAAATCAAAGCTGTTAGAATCTGTTTTTGAATTGGTTATATTTGTTAAACTAATTCTTAACAGACTGGTGGTCTGTTGTGGCCCGTCACAAGACCCGCATGGTTTAACTAACTGGGCTTATGTGTATCAGTTGGTTAAAACCTATTGGGTTATAAAAATCACATGAGGTGGTACAGGCCCGTTAATTCTTTTTGACCGGCCAACATTGAAACTTTTCCCCCTTTCTTCTAATTCCCTAGAGTGACGTTCTGGTTGTTTTCTTTTCCTCCCCTTTCCTTTCCGTTCATCTTCTCTGTTTCCTTTTTCGATCACCGGCCACCTTCAATAGTTTCAGGATTGTTGCGAGTTTGTAAGATGGTTGTAACAACTCCCACCCATCTGATTCGGTTGCACTCTTTTTCCTCCACCCTAGGTTAGGAAGGGTTTTTAACGAGACACTGGTCAATGGGCTCTTAATAATATTTACCTTTCAAAAAAAATTATTGTTTGAGTGTGGTTATTCAAGTGAACAATCATTGTGAAGCCAAAAGATTAATTATGATTTGTCGAGAAAGATTAAGAAACTATTTAAATACAAATTAAAGATTAAAATGACAAATTTTTATTTAACTTATTGTTTTAGGGTTTTATACAAACATGATTTACCTAGCCCAATGCAATATCACCGTAATATATATAAACAAGGTGTGTGTTTATATATTTATTTTTGACCAACAAAAAAAGTATGGCTGAATGAATTATTACTGGTAGCTTGATTATTGGCTTTTGGGTTAAATTAAATATTTGTAATTTTAAAATTGCCTGAAGATTGAAAGGCAATTTTGCAATTATACACTTGAAAGAATTAATTAACTATGAAAACTCAAATGCGATTAATTTAAGTTTCATGGTGTAATCGATTTAAAATCTTAAAATTAAAGGAAATTGATGAATGATGGGAAAAATGTCATTAATATTTAGTTTGAAGAAAAAAACAGTTAAGGAAAGTTTATTTTGATAAGGATTGCCGATCTAATAAGGAAGAATTACAAATTAAGAAATTTCAAATTTAATTTGAAAATGATAAATGACAGACAAATAGTCAAAACTCCAATCATAAAACTTTTATTTTGGTAAGAAATTCTATATTTAAAAAGAAATAAATATACTCAAGTGACCGGGTTCGAGTATACATATGTATGCATGGCGTGTGTTATTAGAGTATTAAAAAATTGAATAGATATTACCTTGTAATCACATCAGCATATTATATATATACATCTAATTTTACAACTAGCGAATTTATTTTAATTTCGAAATTAAAATGAACAATAATAAAATTGTAATAATTAAACCTAATGAGAAATTATTAACTAATGGAGAAATTATACTATAGGCCCGGCTCGCCACGTCATTTATAGTCTAAACCAATAAAAATCATCTATTTCATTATTTTTTTTCATATCATCTTTTTACCGAGTGAATCTACAATTGGTAAAAAGTGTTTTTTAATTTAATTTACAGTAAATTTGAGTGAAGATTCACTCGGTAAAAAGATGATATGAAAAAAATTAATGAAATGGACGCTTTTTATTAGTTGGGACCATAGATGAAGTGGCGAGCCGGGCCTATGATATAATTTCTCTTAACTAATGATACAAACTATCACAGTGGATTGTTACATCATTATTGTTAATTGCAACATCAACATTGTGTACTGCCACATCAACACTATAAGTATTATAGACAAATTTTGTTGATACAACTATACACTTGAAAGAATTAATTAACTATAAGTACTCAAAGCAAATGTGATTAATTTAGATTTATGTAAACTACATAGATAGTTCTCTCGATTATAGTATTTAAAATGACCATAAAACGTGTCTTTCCAAAATATTTAATTTTTCGTGGAAGATGCGTCCAATCAGTATATGTGTCACGTATGTGGAAGGCAATCCATTCAGAAGCGTCTTCCTATAACGATGCTGACTGGACGCACCTTCTTCTTACGTGATCAAAATGTGTGTCACTTTCATAAATAATTTCTTGTGTACCAATTTATTATATAATTTAAAAATTATTATTATTGGAGTAAAAATGCCAAATAGTTTAAAACCCTTAGTTTTGGTAAGAAATCCAATATTTAAAAGAAAATGAAAAAATGTAGTAATTAAAGGTAGTGGATAAGTTATTAGCTAATGACAGAAAAAATAAATTTACCCTTTTATCAAATATTTTATTATTTTTATTTTTATATTTATAGTAATAGTAAGTGACAAAGGAAACAAGCATAGCTCTTCCATCTTGTATTTGTTTCAATTGAAATTTCTTACGACTTTTGAGGGGAAAAAGAAGACCGGAAATGGGAAAACTGAATGTTTCCATGCTTTTCTTGACACTGGTTTTATCATATTTGAGTGACAGAGCAAACGGAAAAATTAATTTCAAAGAACTTGTTGATGCTAAATTAAAGCAGCTCAACAAGCCTGCAGTGAAGACCATACAGGTATCTTATTTTCTAAACCCTCTTAATATTAGACACCATTTCAAATACCGTTCAAAATAGTAGCTTATCTCGAACGTTGAAATGGCCATGGCAGAGTGAAGATGGAGATATTATTGATTGCGTTGATATTTACAAACAGCCTGCTTTCGATAATCCTGCATTGAAAAATCACACTATCCAGGTGATTTTTTTCCCCATCGTCGTTCGTTCGTTCTTGTTTGTACTTGACATAGTTGTGGACACAACGAATGCTATTCAACTTGCAGATGAAACCCAGTTTTAATCTAAAAGAAGATAAATCAAGAACAGTGAACGGGTCAGCGAAGCTAGTGGAGTCTCAAACATGGCAAAGAAGTGGAAGCTGTCCAGAACTAACCATTCCGATTCGAAGAATTCAAAGGAAGGACTTATTGAGAGCGGATTCCATCGACCGATTCGGAAGAATACCTCAAGAAACTGTCTCTAAATCAAACACAACAAATCAGAAAGATGGTCGCTTTCTGTTTATTAACAACACCAAAATTGTACTTCCTACAGTGGAAAATGAATCCGTAAGCATATTATTATAAACATTATTTTCCCTTTTCTCAATTGTTCGACTTGGTAGCTTTTGTGGAACAGGCTGCAATGCTTGTTACACTTGGACCGGATTACATAGGAGCTAAAGGAGACATCAATGTTTGGAATCCAAGTCTTAGTTTTCCGGACCATGAATTCAGTACGGCTCAAATCTGGGTTAAAAGTGGCCCTGCTGATGTATATGAAAGCCTGGAATCTGGATGGGCGGTACAGATAATTCGTACCCTTTTTTCCATTTTAAATTATTAATCCAATCATTAGTGCTATTAATATTTTCCTCAAAAAAATGTTCAATAATTTGTCAGGTATTCCCAAATTTATACGGTGACAAAAAGGCCAGATTGTTTGTACGCTGGAGTGTAAGTAAATAAAAGTTTTTCATAAGAAAAAAGGAGCTAAAATCTGCAATAAATTGTATCATTAAAACTATCTGTCTTTATTTGCAGGCAAATTCATCTATTTATTCAGGTTGCTTCGACCTCTTATGCGACGGCTTCATTCAAACAAACCACCAAGTCGCCCTCGGAGCAGCCGTTGAGCCGGTGTCCAGTGTGTCTGGTCAACAGTATTATATCACTATTGGCATATACAAGGTAACATTCACTTGTCTTAAGTTTAGTTTTGGTCTTAAATCCTAATAACTTGATGTCGATTTAGAATGTTGTGATTCCTGTTTCAGGATCCACAAACGAACAATTGGTGGTTAAAATATGGGGACGATACACCAATAGGGTATTGGCCAGGAAGCCTATTTTCTTTCTTGACTCACAGTTCTAAACTGGTGGAATGGGGTGGACGAGTTTATAGCACGAACGTGAAGAAATCGCCTCATACGAAGGCCGGCATGGGAAGTGGACACTTTGCTTCTGGTTTGTTTGGGAAAGCCTGTTTCATACGAAATGTTGCGGTCGTGGATTTTTCAATGCAACTCAAGTATCCACAGTGGGTGGGCACTTGGGACGATGAGTTTAACTGCTACACTGTTTATAATGACAAAAAAAGTAGTGCAACTTCACCAGCGTTTTACTTTGGGGGGCCTGGTCAGAATCCTCAATGTCCCTGACTTCTCCATGTTTTTGTCTGTTTGTTTGTTTACATCGTTAGTACAATGTAATAAAATCATGTGCGGAGGAAAGTTTTGTTTAATCGTTTTCTTTTGTTATACTGTTTGCTTCCTTGTTATAAGATCAAAACAGAAATATCAAATTATCTGTCTTTATTTTATGTTTCGATCATATAGTGGACTATGAGTCCACTCATTCTTATGTTGGTAGTGAGGTTATTAAGAGAATCGTATTTCAGCAGATGAATTTAGAGGTGAGAGTCCGAGTATATAGTTTGTTAAGGCTCAACGGGCTAGTAGATTATGTTTATCGTAGGTGTTCGATTGAGAATCAAGGCCAAATGTTTCGAGCAGACTTGATGGAATTGTTTTTTCAAGAGTTTGATGTAACTCTCACCATGAATTTGTTATTTGAGTATAATGTTAGCCTTAGATGACGGTTGAAAAGCCTTAAGCTTTGTCGTAAGAATGAGTGGCAATACCACTGTATAGGGATGGGCACGGGTCGGGTTTTTGGCCCACCCGCACTCGACCCAAAAATAAACACCCTAAACCTGCACCCGATCCGAAAATAAATATACTAAATCCGACCCGACCCGACCTATATAAAATAAATTAATTTTAGGGACCTAATTGTAAAAAAATAATTTTAAGGGATTTAATTGTAAAAAATTATAATTTAAAGGACTAAATTATAAATAAAAATTCAATTTTAAGGACTTAATATATATAAAGAGGGGTATTATTATAAGTATCCCTAAAAAATTTAGGGGAAAATTACACTATTAGTCCCGGGTCGGGTCGAATATTTTTCACCCTAAACCCAGACCCGACCCGAGTATACCTTTAGCAAAAATTCGATCTGACCCGACTCGAACTCAATTTTTTCATTAAAAATCTGATCCAGTCGGGCCGGGTCGGGTCTGAACCTGTCGAATTCGGGTAAAATGCTTATCCCTAATACCACAACAAAAAATACTTTTATCATAGATAGATAGATAGATATTAATTTGCTCTTCTTACTTTTTAACCATTATGTTTTCTCTCAACATTAATCTTAATTCTTTCCCGAAATGAGCATTCCCATTCTATCAATCATATGTTGAAAAAATATGATTATTTTGAAATTTTAAGATATATTTTAAATATAATAAAGTAAAAATTTAAATCATAAATAAAAATTTGATGGTCAAAGTAACTACATGTGAATTGTGTTAAAAAAGATAGAAGCTTATATCTCGCATTGATGGAATATAAGTGTAGAATATATTCACATACACCAACCCAATGAATTGATAGTCATTGAATGACATAAATTGAAATTTTTCCTCACGCGCAGGCGCAATGTGCAAATCCAAACCCGCCAAACCTTACCCTTTAAAACATAAAGAAAAAAGTCAAACACATTTTTTCTTTATGGATAAACTACTGCAGGAGTCACTTTCGTTTAGCGTCTGTATAGAGTTAGTCGTCATTTTTGAAAAGTGTCAATTAGTAGTCTCTACGTTTTCGATGTGTAAAGACTTGGTCACTCCGACGTTATACTCCATTAGTCCCCTAACAGATTACTGATGTGGCGGAATTAAAATAAGGATAAATTACTGCAATAGCCATTAAAATTTATCTCATGTACATTTTTTCTCCTCAATTTAAAAAAGTAAACATTATAGTCACTAATAAAAATGTTTCTTTATAATTTCACCCTTAAAATTTTAAAAATTCATTTTTCAATCCTAAAACTTTACAATCAATTAGTACAATAATATTATAAATGCTTAGATGAAAAATAGGTGCCCAAAGTATACCCTTTGAAACTTAGGTGCCCAAATTGCTCCTATTTAATAACTCAAACTTAAAAATTTAGTCCACTAACTACTAAAAAATTCGAGTTATTGGAATTTCTATTTTATAATTCAAACTTTATTTTGAATTTTTGAGTCGAGTATTTTCACATCAAACCAAAAAATTTAATTTTTTCGAGTCAAGTCGAGTTATTGGAATTTCTATTTTATAATTCAAACTTTATTTTGAATTTTTGAGTCGAGTTTATGAAATTATGAGTCGAGTATTTTCACATCAAACCTAAAAATTTAATTTTTTCGAATCAAGTCGAGTGTTGCACTTCCCTACATATAATTTTTAATTTTAATCCGTGTTTGTCCCAAGAAAAACTTCAGACTCTAATGTTGCTTGTTCACCTTCCCGATCGGCCGTCGTCGATCTCCGTCACCGTCGGGCGGTGGTGGTCACCGCCTACATCGCTAGAGGCGCCACGTCGTCGCGATCTCATCCATGGCCACCACGCGCGTCGTCGGGCCGCCTTCCGCCAGCAAATCTAGATTGAAGCTCTGGCAAGAAACCAATCGACGCCACTGTTTCTCGCATTTTTCGGCATCGGTTGCCGTCCATTCGCGAGACGGACACCAAATCTGGGCTCCTGACGTGGCGGCGAGCAAAACCCCTAAGGTTCCGAGTCCAACCGACGTCGGCGGAGCCTCTATCGGAGCTACGTAAGTTCCGACGACCTTTTATTTTTTTCGCACGGATTAAAATTAAAAATTATATGTAGGGAAGTGCAACACTCGACTTGATTCGAAAAAATTAAATTTTTAGGTTTGATGTGAAAATACTCGACTCATAATTTCATAAACTCGACTCAAAAATTCAAAATAAAGTTTGAATTATAAAATAGAAATTCCAATAACTCGACTTGACTCGAAAAAATTAAATTTTTTGGTTTGATGTGAAAATACTCGACTCATAATTTCATAAACTCGACTCAAAAATTCAAAATAAAGTTTGAATTATAAAATAGAAATTCCAATAACTCGATTTTTTTAGTAGTTAGTGGACTAAATTTTTAAGTTTGAGTTATTAAATAGGAGCAATTTGGGCACCTAAGTTTCAAAGGGTATACTTTAGGCACCTATAACCTATTTTCATCTAAGCATTTATAATATTATTGTGTTAATTGATTGTAAAGTTTTAGGATTGAAAAATGAATTTTTAAAATTTTAAGGGTGAAATTATAAAGAAACATTTTTATTAGTGACTATAATGTTTATTTTTTAAATTGAGGAGAAAAAATGTACATGAGATAAATTTTAATGGCTATTGCAATAATTTATCCTTATTTTAATTTCGTCACATCAGCAATCCGTTAGGGGACTAACGGAGTATAACGTCGGAGTGACCAAGTCTTTACACATCGAAAACGTAGAGGACTACTAATTGACACTTTTCAAAAGTGGTGACTAACTCTGTACAGACGCTAAACGAAAGTGACCCCTGCAGTAGTTTACCCTTTCTTTAATTCATTAGATTGCAGTATTAATTTTAATCCTATATGGAGAGAAGGAAATGGAGACTTTAGCAGAAGGAATAAAAATGCTCTTAGTGAGTCTCAACCCATGACTTACAGAAATATGAGGAAATAAAGATGAGCAGCTTGGCCAACCGGCCAAATGTGCTTGCTCAGAACTATTTAAATACAAATTAAAGATTAAAATTGATAAAATTTTGATTTAACTTATTGTTTTAGGGTTTTATACAGAGAAGTCACATATGATTTACCTAGCCGAATGCAATATTACTGTAATATATATAAACAACGTGTGTTTACATATTTATTTGGTTGTTTATTTTTAGGGGTGGCAATAGGGCGGTTCGGGGACGATTTTTTGTTACCCGCTCCGTCCTCAATACTTGCGGGTACAATTTTAGGGAATCCCTATTAAATGTTTCGGGGATTTTTTAAGACCCATACCCATCCCTTCGGTTTTCGGTTATTCCCCGTACCCAAAATAATAAAAAATAATACATTAAAATAAACACTCAGCATTAAATCTCCAAAATTAAAAACATAAATAACTAAAATATTATTTTTTTACAATGACTAAAATATTAACTATAGAAACATATCGGCATGCACTACGTTTAAAAGAAAATATGTTACTAGTACTTTACATATTCAAATCATGATCCGTTTGTTGTAAAAGGAAGAACTAGAAGAGCTAGATTCAATAATCTTTTCAACCACATAAATCATCTCTTATAATTTTACTTGTTCGATTTATGATGAATTTTTGATGTTATTGTCATCGTTGTTTTTAGAAACAACCTACAGTCTTTTCTTCTGACCTTTGCTCACTCAAAAATTAATAACTCCTAATACATAACTCAAAATCAAGAACCGTTTGTTTTAAAAGAATCTAGGCTTCCGTATGGTTATAGAAATATAAGGTTCACTTTCTGATTTATCTTTTATATTTTTGGTGATTTTTCTTTCTAAGGAATATGCTGCTAAATTTTTATGACCTTTCAACATTCAAATATTCATATTTTTTAAAATATATATCGAAATTGATTATTGTGTATTTTAAACTAAACTAGACTGAATCACGTTTACAACGATGTATAGACCACTTTCTAATTACTTTTATGAAATTTACATAGAATTTTCAAACTTACTCCACACAACCATACTTTGGTTATAGAAGATTAGATTTTTGTTGAAAATGAGTAAATTACCCTTATGTCCATTCAAATTTGTAAAATATTGGGATTCTTGCGGATATTTTTAGGGGATCCCACGGTGATTTATACGGTACGGTTCGGTTATCCCCACAGTTCGGATATAACAATCCCCGTCCTCATCCCCATTTGAGCTTCGGTGATAAAACTTCACCCGTCCCCATCCCATAGGTGAAGTATTCGATTATTTCCTATACCCATCAGTTCGGATCCCCACGATTTTCAGTTATTCCTCACCCGATTGCCATCCCTAGTTGACCAACAAAAAACAAAGGTGTGGTTGAATGAATTATTACTGGTATTTTGATTATTTGCTTTTTTGGTTAAGTTATCCAATATTTTATATTTTTCAAATTGTATGAAGATTGAAAGGCTAATTTTGTAACTATACACTTCAAAGAATTAATTAACTATGGAAATGCAAATGCGATTAAATTAAGTTCGGTGTAATTGATTTAAAATCTTATAAATAAAAATGAATAGATTGATCAAAAAAAAATTAAAATCTTAAAATTAAAGGAGATTGATGAATGATAGAAAAAAATCATTAATGTTTAGTTTTAAGAAGAAAAAACAGTATTTTGATAAGGATTGCAATTCTAATAAGGAAGAATTACAAATTAAGAAAATTTCAAATTTAATTTGAAAATGATAAATAACAGACAAATATTCAAATCCCAGTCATAGAACGCTTATTTTGGTAAGAAAATCAATATTTAAAAGGAAATAAATATCTAATGCTAATTTTAAAATAACCAGTGAATTTATCTTAATCTCGGTATTAAAAAGAACATGAATAAAATTGTAGTAATTAAACCTAATGAGAAATTATTAACTAATGATACAAAACAATGAATATACATTTTTCGATATTTATAGTAATAGTTTCTGATAAAGAAAACAGCTGTAGTTTCCAAAACATCATAGATTCTGTCAACTTTATATAATATTGCAAGACACACCTCTTCCATCTCATATTTGTATCAATTTGTTGTGTTCTTACAACTTTTGAGGGATTGGGAAATAAAAAAAAGGGGGGACGAAAATGACAAAACTGAATATTTCCGGGCTTTTCTTGGTACTGGTTTTATCATATTTGAGTGATAGAGCAAATGGAAGAGTTGATTTTAATGGAATTGTTGATGAGAAATTAAAGCAGCTTAACAAGCCTGCAGTGAAGACCATACAGGTATTCTATTTTACAGTTTGTTTGCATTATTACAAATACAGTTGAAATGAGTAGTTTATTTTTTAACATTAAAATCGCCACCGCAGAGTGAAGACGGAGATATTATTGACTGTGTTGATATCTACAAACAACCTGCTTTCGATCACCCTGCTTTGAAGAATCATGTTATCCAGGTGAATTTTTTTCTATTGTCACTCTATTTACTTCATGTTTGTACTTGTCATGGTTGCGGACGTAACAAATGTTATTCAACGTGCAGATGAAACCCAGTTTTGTTCTGAACGAGGAGAAATCAAGCACAAAGAACGAGTTATCATCGAAGCTAGTGGTGTCTCAAACATGGCAAAGAAGTGGAAGTTGTCCGGATGGAACCGTTCCGATTCGAAGAATTCAAAGGAAGGACTTACTGAGAGCGGAATCGATCTTCCGATTCGGAAGAAAACCTCAAGAAATTGTCTCTAAATCAAACACAACAATTCAGAAAGATGGTCACATTCCATTTATCAACAACACTAAACTTTCACTTCCTTCATTAGTTAATAGAGCAGTAAGCATATTCGAAACTATATCGAGTACATTTTTCGTTTCCATTTTTTCAGTTGCTTGAGTTGGTAGCTTTTGTGGAACAGGCAGCAACTCTTGTTACAGTCGGATACAATTACATAGGAGCTAAAGGAGATATCAATGTTTGGAATCCAAATGTTGCTGCTGAAAATGAATTCACCACGGGTCAAATCTGGGTTAAAGCTGGCCCCGGTGATGATTTTGAAAGCCTGGAGTCTGGATGGGTGGTTAGTTCATTAAATAAAACTATGATAAATATGAATTTTAACTTATATTTCATAGAAAAAACGTTCAATATTTTGTCAGGTAAACCCACAATTATATGGTGACAGAAGGACCAGATTCTTTGCACACTGGACTGTAAGTAAAAAACAGTTCTTAAAAAGGAGAGAAAATCTGTAATAAATTACATCGTTAAAACTATTTGTCTTAATTTGCAGAAAGATTCATACAAATCAACAGGTTGCTTTGACCTCACGTGCAGTGGCTTCGTTCATACAAACCCCCAGATCGCCCTTGGAGCAGCCATTGAGCCTGTTTCCAGTGAGTCTGGTCAACAGTACCATGTCACTATTGGCATATACATGGTAACATTCACCTCTTTTCTCACTTCTCTTAAGTTCAATCGTCGTCTTATTCGGTTTATTTCGTATGTTTTCATAATATTATTAGTAGATTCAAACCGACAACACCGTCGATCATTATTATTAAAAAAACGACACGAATGATTTATCGAAGCGGTTGATTTTCAGGATCCAAACACAGCCAACTGGTGGCTAAAAATTGGTGCGGATCAACCTGTAGGGTATTGGCCAGCAGGAAGCCTACTGTTTTACTTGAATCACAGTTCTACATTGGTGGAATGGGGTGGACAAGTTTATAGCACAAACGTGAAGAAATCGCCTCATACGAAGACCGCCATGGGAAGTGGAGATTATGCTTACGGTTTGTTTGGGAATGCATGTTTCGTACAAAACCCTAACATCGTGGATTTTTCCTTGTCTCTCAAGTATCCAGAGTGGGTGGGCACATGGGCTGATGACTATAACTGCTACTCTGCTCTTAATTACCAAAAGGCTTATGGAACTTTGCCAGTTTTTTACTTTGGGGGACCTGGTCAGAATCATAATTGCCCCTGAGTTCTCCAATATTTCTGTATTTTTGCTTATTCCTTTCGTTTGTATCATAATAAAACTAAGTGCGGTGGAAAGTTTTGAATTTTGATAGCTAAACTACATGTTTAGCCACAACTATGAAATCTTACACCTTTCTTTCATTTTTTCTTTAAGTTTATGTAAGAACTTTGGAACTTAGATTTTGAATGCCCTTTGATTTATCAGCATGAAAGTATTTACATCCAAATCCAAACAGTAAAAAAGTTGAGAGGGAGGCGATAACAATATATCTGAATTCTATATTGATTAAACAATAGAAATTACAAATTGTACTAACATAAAGTCGAAACTTTAATTTGAATTTTATAGATTTCAAAGAAAACTAAATTGAAAAGAAGAAAAGGGTGAGAAATTAAAGCATTTTAATACCAATTACGTTATATACGTTGGCTGGCGACGGTCAAATTAAGTTTTAACCTGACGAAAATACCAATAACTTTTACCTAAAAATGATATCGAAAGGATATTAGCATGTCACCAAAATGTTGTTACTTGATGTGAATCTTCTTTAAGAGCCGCATTAAAGTAAGACACCAAAAAAAAATTAGGAAGAGTAAACTCCAGCCGCTTTCTATTTTCTTTCTAACGCAATTTTCTTTATTTATGCGGTATCGATTTTGATGCTGGTTGTCGACTGCCGAATTTATTTTTCTTAGATTTTAAATAAAAATAATTTTTTCTTTGTGGTACGTTTTTCTCTGCCTTTTTGTAGTACGTTTATTGTGTTTTTGGCATGTTCTTTTTCTTCCTTGATCGTTTGGCCGTTTTTTTTTTTTTTTACGTTTTTTCATAGGGTTGGATTTGGATACGCGGTTTGCGCTCGTGCATAGTTTCTCACGACGCTCGGCTCTAATTTGCGATTCTCAGTGGTCTTTCAATAGCTTAATCCCCTTTTGTAGTTCGTTTGCCAATGCAGTCAGATTTGTTCGTGTCTATTTTTTGTTCAAGTTTTTTGGAAGGGTTTTTAACCTTTTTCATGTATGGTCCTTGTATGATCTAAAGCAACTAGTTTTAGGGAAATGTCTAAATTATGCTTTTTGTTTACGATGATAATTGTAAACCTTCATTGTAATTTTGAGTATTTTCTTCGTTCAATAAAACTAACAACTTCAAGTAAAAAAATAAGGCACTAAATAATTTAAAATCGGAGAACAATTGAGGTATTAAATAAAAAAAGGAAAATTTTAAATTGGAGAAAGAATGAGAGGGATTATGCACTCAAAAATCAAGTTGGAGGTGTTACCGAAAAACATGGGAGAAGACAGATATACTCACTTTCATGGTCGATGGGGCGGTTAAAGGAGCGATAGGGGAAGCGGGTATTGGAGGGGTGATGCGTGATTCGAATGGTAAATTGCTGATAAAGTTCTCAAAGTCTGTGGGGCATCTTGATGTAATAGCTGCAGAAGTAATGGCGATCAAAGAAGCATGTCTGCTATGCAAATCAAACAAAAGTTTTGCAGGTAGGAAAATTGCTTTTTGTTCTGACAGCACCAGCGCAGTCTCTTGGTTCCAACGACCTCAAATTGCTCCTTCACACTTTACAACAACAACTCGAAAAGTGTGGAACTGGAGCAATTCGGAGCAGTGGACTTTTTGCAAAATTGATAGAGGTAGAAACGGAGAAGCTGATTTGTTAGCAAAGGAGGGCATAGGGAGGAAATCTGATATGATCCAAGTTGGCCAAGAGAGTTAGACTGGCAGAACTTTGGAATGCAGTAGATGATGGGTAAGAAGCTTAAGGCACTGGGCGGAGCTAATGCCAGTGTAGTTTTAATGTACAAGCTAGAATTGACAGTGGTATTGGAAGGTTTCATGTTGTAAAAAGTAAGCAGCCAATGTTTGTGTAAGTCTAGGAACTGATCATGCATACAGTTCGGATCCATGTGTAACATACATCGGTTGAACATTCGTTTATATAATACCAACTAGGCACTCTTTTCCCCCAATTTAGGATTAGTGGGGGTTTTTAATGAGGCCTAATTTCTCTTCAAAAAAAAAAAATTTTCAAATTTTTAATAGAAATCAAAACGCACCAAACCATCTCTATTCATTCATTTAGACATTCAAACAATTTCTTTTGATTGGTTGTTAAAACAATTCTATTGATCTAAAATCAATCTTGCTACTATACTTATCTTCTTAAATCTAATTGCTAGAAGCTAACCCATTTTGATTAAAATGCTTCTGATAATTATAATGGTTTGTCATTTGTTTTCAATGATTTAAAATTGAGATTGTTATTAGACAGTACAATAAAATTATTATTATTGGTCAAGTTAATGATGTCACGCAATCGCATAGAAATAGTGAAGGAACGAAAATTGGAAGATGAATTTCACCTCTTTCTACCTTTACCAAACATCAAGAGTGATCATAAATCATAAACTTCAATACATTCACAGGACTATACAACTTTTGTGATTGTTGCATATAAATCTGAATTTATGACCAAAAACTAGCTCATTAATACGTTGGATAGTTAAAAATGAGGGAAAAGGAAATTACTTCTTAAAGCTACCGAAAATATCATCTTCAGCAGCTGCTTGTGAGGATGTGAAGCCGGTTTTACCGAGACCGGAACCGGAACCACTGCCCATTGCTCTCCCCATACAGACTGAAGTTGGAGGCCCTTTCTCTCTTTTATCTACGTCGTTCAATCCACCGAGGATGCCCACATCTACCAGTGAAGCCTTTTTGGCTGCAAGGTTTTCACATGAGTCGAAAAGATGCAAAATATACACACTTGAAAACACAAAGAAATGAGGGACACTCACGAGCAGATATATTAAGATCGATTATTCCACGGCTCAGAGAATCTGCCCAAATGCCAGACTTCACCTGGAATGTATCCTTCTTTTGAGGAGCATTGGATTCTTGTGAGGGTTTTGTACTCATGTTGTAGAGGTTTCCATCATTAATCGGACTTTGTGCTGGTTCTTTTGAAGCTGAATTGGAATGAGAAGTGAATGAACCAAAAATATCTGATGATACATCATTAATTGGATTTTGTGCTGAATCGGAATGAGAACTGAATGAACCAAAAATGTCCGATGATCCATTAAAATTGTTCGCCGGAACAGTAGCAAATGGATCGACAATGATAGCATTTTCTGGCTCAGACTTTGGTGCCATTGTGTCCGATTGGAAAACTGGAACAGCGGACGCAAAGAGGTCAACAGTTGGAGGGGCTGCAGGAGCAATGGCAGGCTGGGAAGCAAATAGATCAACCTGTTTCTGCTCATACGAGAAAAGGGAATCTGATTTCAGCTCCTCCTCATAATCAAAGGACATCTGGACATGCCCTAATATCCAACTAAAAATCAGATTGTATATATGTTGCTACAACAAGCTGCTTGAATGTGAACAGAATATAAGAGATCGTTAGGCTCGTATATTTAACAGATCATCCGACATTTCGAGGTAAAGGAACTTCATATTGTATTTCATGTTTTCATGATAAGCGAGTTCTATTTACATGTTTAAATGACAATATACCACTATTTTCTTGCAGGTCGATTCATTTGGAAAGCAACAAAAATTGTTACATTTCCAAAAATTATGATGAATGAAAAACTCTGACCTGTGCCTGAGAACTTGCTTCGGTTGGAGCTGACATGAAACTTGCATCAGCAAACAGATCAACTTCAGCTGAATTGGTATTCATAACAGTCTTTTCCATAGGAACAGATGCCGGTTCATCGAAGATGTCATCAATCAAACTTTTTCCAAACAGATCCACTTGGTTAGAACTTCCAGCCGCTGACTCTG
Organism: Hibiscus trionum; assembly: GCA_030270665.1. Taxonomy (NCBI): domain Eukaryota; kingdom Viridiplantae; phylum Streptophyta; class Magnoliopsida; order Malvales; family Malvaceae; genus Hibiscus; species Hibiscus trionum. The sequence goes on along the minus strand of BSYR01000022.1, from coordinate 32,254,757 downwards.
CCAAAAGAATAATCAACAGTGCATTGGTAAAAGACATACAATCTAAAATCCATTACGGAAGAGGAAGGAGCACTGAACACTTTGTTAACCAAACCTCAGCCAGTTGAAGGATGAACTAGCAGAAACAACATTTATACCAAAATGATAAAGGGAAAACCTCCAAAGAAGTATTCTCAACTTAAGAACCAGAATTTTTATCTTACTAGAATCAGAAGTTCCCCTGGGGTCAAAATCATCGAAATCATCATCACCATCATCATCATCATAATGATTATTTGTAGGGGAGCTTAGGCTTTGACTGTATTTATTGGAATCACTCAACTTTGGAGAGAGTTCATTCTTCGGATCCTTGCTGCAAAATAACATTACAAATAAGTTTTTTTTAATAAAAAGGTACGAAACAGTGAGGTGAAAAGTTGAAAATGTGTATAAATGCAAGGTTGTGAAAACACATGTATAAGCATGTGAAAATCATACGCCATGTGTTTGCACGTGTGTGGACTGTGGACAAGATCAACATGTTATAGCTATAGCCTATAGGGCTTGGAACTTCCATAATGGAGGTACCATGGATAGTGGAAAAGGAATCATCATCCAAAATAAATGGATTCACAACAACATGGCAATGGCTTTGGAGTTCACAAACAATGAAAATGTACACGCCCACGAAAGTTTCATCAACTTAAAGATAATAGTGCAATGGCAAGCTATACTCCCTGCAATCTATTGATGTATTTGCAATTAATAATTAACAGCGTAAAACATAAACATGCCTGACATGGCTTCTAGACTCCTTTGAGGAATTTGCTTCGCTCTCGGTTCCAGTCCCTCGACGTGACTTCACATAGGTGTCTGCATCAAACTTGTTATCTCCATATCGGTCCCTCTCTTTATAACTGCCTTTGTAGCCACTTTCTCTTCTGCCACTTAGGCCCCCATACCTATCCCCACCACCTTGGGAGCCTCCACTACTATATGTCGATGCACTAGACTTAAAAGTTACGCCGGTAGATGACAGGCCAATGTACCTAGAAATAGCAACGGACACGCAGTTTAATCCACAAAAACCTACAAGCAAGCATACGATTTCTTTTGGCTAATTTTTTTTTCAATAAAAAGTCTTGGATTTTTTTGTTTTATCTAGATAAGCCCCTATATTTTTATACACACAAATAAGCTCTTAATATTAACGTGTTCACAATTAAGCCCCTAACCTTTACTTTACATCTAAACAAACCCTTGATATACATCAAATAAGGGCTTGTTTAGGTACAAATAGAAAGCTAAGGGCTCAATTGGGTGCAATAAAAGTATAGGGACTTATTTAAGAAAAGTGAAATAGTTTAGGGGATGTTTTAGTATTATAGCCATTTCACTTCCTGAAAATAAACCTACTTGTCACGGTTTGCAGCAGCTTTATCTCTAGCTTCTTGTATATTTTCTTTATTATTCAAAAGGCTAACTATGGTTTCTGCTTTCTTTCGGACATTGATTCCCATATCTTTCCCATTTGGCTCAACATACTCAAAATTTGTAAGGGACTGCAAAATGCAAAACAAGTAGGGGATACTACAGGCAGTTAAACTCACTCCATAAACTCTGTGACGACAACTCCTAGAAAATTTAAGGGTTCAGGACTTACAGATATCCGGAGAGTATGTCTTATTATGTCATCGACTGCACGTTCAGAGCCATGAGAAATCAAGTACTCAATAACAGACAACGCCTGGTATAGTAGTTTTAGATGTTCAGGGCATGAAAATGGTGTATGAGCTTTGGAATACATTTAAATTTTATACTGTATTAGAGATGACATATTATGGAAGAAGACACATACCTTGTAGACATAACGCCAGTCTTTTCCAGTCTCACCCAGTCTTGACCAAAGAACATTCATCACCAACTGACATTCAGAGCTGAAAGATACGATAGCCAAATTCAATTAGCATTCAGCAGGAGAAAATTTTCAAACACCAAAACCAAAGACAGGGCATAAAAAAGAATGACAGGGAAATAGGTGCAGAAGTTGATAACTACAATTTCTTTGTGGCCTGAGCTATTTCTGCCAATGCAGCGCCATGAGGACCCCATGGTTCATTATCTGTTGCATCCAATACCTGTGTATATTTACCATGAAATTATATAATTAATATTAAAAAAAAAACCCTTTACATGAAGTTCAATGAAACTACACTATTACCAGAAATACTGAAAGCATTATTAACAAATTGTAACACATTTTTTTCATAATCCACCAAGTTTTAAACCAGACTAACCAGTCACTCAATTGCAAAGATTTAAAATTCAGACAATCCCCATATTTCACCATTATTGTCGCAAGCAACGGCAGAAGGGAAATCAGAAATGATTTTCAATAAGAAAAAGCAAAGTTGAAAGATCCATAACATTTGCTAGCTATGAGTAAAAAGACAATTCATCTTGCACCAGCAGCTACAACTGAATAAAATGGTTTTCAAATTTCAACACCAAATTAGAAACCTATAATCCAAAATATCAGGCAATATGCAACTTCAACCTGAGATTTCGATCATTTCAGAAACTCATGTTTAAAGATGAATATGATTCTTTAGTAAACATATTCTAATTTTCTTTAAAATATTTCCGGTTCACACTCAACCTGTGCCAAATCTATGGAGAACTCTAACGTGTACACCAAATCATAACCTTGCTCTTCTCTTTTTAAAAACAAATTAAACGAATCTAACAATGAGCGAACAATTATCAAATCTTAAGCATATTCCTCTAATCAAATACATTAAATTTCACCTTCTGTTCAATCTCCGGAACCTTCAATACTTTTAGATTGACCTCCCTCTTTCTGAAATTAAGAATAAATAAATCAAGTAAACTTTGATGATAAACAGTGATCAACCAAATTATGATTCAAAATTGGGAACAAATGAGCTTAGAGGTTACATTTCGCGAACAGTCTGATCGAATGCCTTCATGAAATCCATTGCGGATCTAAATTTTTTTAAAGAAACAATAATGATAATAATAATAACAAAGGTAGATGAAAATGTAAGATCGAATCAACAAGACGATGCTGATCCGATAGATTTATTCAGCAGTTAGTTCGCGGTTTCCGGTATCATGAAATAACAAACAATAACGGCTTCTCTTCCCTTCCCTGACTTTGAACTTTGTTTTCCGTTTGCTAATTTGCTTTCTCTCTGGTATGATAGGAAACTCAAATCACCATTCGCTCAAAAACCAAATAAAACTGAATTCGGACCTCGACGATAATTTTTGAAAATATAATATAAAATCTCAACCGAATTCGGTATTCGGAACGAAAAACTGAGTTGAAAACAATTGCTATTAACCCAATGTAAACCTTTTTTGGATAATTAATTCAAGGAAAAATGAGTTCAACCCAAAAGATACACGCCCTTCATTGGTGGATTTTATTTGCTGGCCCAAATTCTCTAATCCCTTTCTTTCCACTTTCAACACTAGAATTTAAAGTTTTCTATTTTATGAATTTATACCTCGGTTATCTACTGCACTAATGCTTTTGTTAGTGCCCTCACTAAGAGTTAAATGGTTAGCTATAAAATATGCTTTATTTTTATTGATAAAAATTAAATTCTTAATCTCATGATTAAGAGATGAGGTGAGCAACTACCACACCACATCTTATGATTTATTGCACTAAAACTTTGATGCGTAGTAAAAAAAAAGAAAATTAGACTAATAAAAATTAAAGAATAAAAAATATAAGTGGTATGTTTGATAGGAAAGAAAAAATGAGGAAATATCTCTTCATATTGTTTGGTACGGTAAAATTAAATAAGTATTTCTTTTTCGGAATTTATCTAAAAATACAATCTCAACTAAGACTATGTAAAAAATATATCTCCTTACAGCCTACGTAGGATAAAATTCGTGTTTAGCCAAAAACGAATTTTGAATTTGTTTTTGACTAAACGCGAATTTCGTGTTGAGTGGATAGGTAATAAATAAAAAAATAATCTATTAAGTTTCTTTTTACACAGAACTCATGTTTAACTAAATGCGAATTTAAAAACTCGCTTTTGGCTAAACGTAAATTTACCTTACGTGGGTTGAAAGGGAATATTTTTTTACATAATCTTTAATAAAATTGTTTTTCTAGATAATTCTCGAAAAGAAAATATCCATTTAATTCAGCCGTTTGATACCATTGAAAAGCAGAGGAAAAATTTTAAATATATATATAACAGTTTTCTTATTCTAACTTTAATAACTCTCTTATCGGTAATTTTTATTAAGGTATTATTTTTTAAAAATGTTATTTAAATAAGTATATTTTATTTTTATAATATTAATACAATAAACTTTTAGGGATGAAAATTAATTTTAATAAAAATAATTATAAAATAATAACTTGAAAATATAAAAATAATATCCTAAATAATATACAAGTATATAAAATAAAGTGGTATATTTGGGATAATTGCTCAAATAATGTTTTTGAGAAATGATATTTGTTAAAGTGGTGTGCTTCATAGATTATTTGCTCATCTAAGGATAAAGTTATCAAATTAATCAATGGAGTTCCACTTGAGTATACAACCAAATCACAAGTTTTATACTAAAGTCGTCGTGTAGTGTTAACGACTTCCTCTGAATCATTGTACAGTGTTAACGATTTTTCCTAATATTGTAGCAATGTTCCTAATTGAGCAAATAATTTTTGACCGGCCATATTTCATCAATTTTTTGGGTTAAATATCCTATTAGTACATTAACTATATTCAATTCTCCGATATGATATATTTATTTTTCCGTTTGTAATTTCATACATGAACTCTTGGATTTAATTCCTCAATATAAGATACTTTTATCTAACGGAAGTTAATAAAGATTTTTGGGTTCACTCAAAATTTAACATGTAGTGTTTCTTTAAAAATGTTATAGTGTATATAAACTATTTTGACTTTTAAATGGTGTCCAAAGTAAATAAGAAAGTGCATATGGAATATTTTTCTTCTCTTTTTTGTATTTTTTATATATTTTAAATTGAACAAAGATGAATGCATTGAATTGGATAAGTGAATGAGACCGGGAACACGGAATAACGAAGAGGATGTTTGTTCGTATGTGTGAAAAGGACCTCGGTCCCCCGCCAGGGGTACCTGTCCCTCTTGATGCTAACTTCGTTTTTGCTCTTCGCCACTCCAACAACATTGTGGACCTCTATTTTAGATAAGGTTCCACGTCTCTTGAAATCAAAGTCATTGTACACATGCTTAAAGTTTAGATTTGATAAGTTCATTCTTATCTATTAGACTTATAAAATATTTGTTATATTTATTATGATATTATCATAACCCTTTCATATTACGATATTTTGTTCATTAAGCTTTACAAAAATGCTCATTTGACCATGCTTCATGAGCACCAGCCAAGCGGGATATTGACCATATAATGTTACATGGTACTATTGGGTAGGGTTGGCGTGATTTGAGTATCTGAGTATAAATTATGTTCCATTAAGTTAATCATTCATATAACTTGATTCTCGTGTTATAATGTATGTTTACGAAGTTTATGTTATGATATGTCATGAGAATTTTATGTCATCCTTTCCTATGTTGAAAGCGTGTTCTATAAAGCTTATAGTATGATATGTGTTGAAAGCATGATTCTTACCAAAGATAATATAAAGGATTGTCATCTTTAGTTCATAATATTTTGTGACCACCTCACTAAGCTATATAAACTTACTTTGTTAGTTTAATTGTGTTCGAAGGAAATCGATCATGTTAGAAGTGTTCGAGATTATATTTTAGACGTTACAAGTCGGTTCAAACATTATTAGTATAAATGTTTTGAATTCTAAACTCCTAAAAATGGCTATGTAATACATTATGTTGGTATTTGAGTATATTTTTGTGTATATTATAAGCGCTAAGTATACTTTTAATGCGTGAAAGGTGACGCTATGTTTTAGTTGAATAATGTCCATAAGATGATGGAGTATTTCAAGTAGATATTGATAATCATTTACCTTTTTATTGTCTTGCATGTTGAAAGTGTTTTGTTCGTTCGATAAAATGTGCATGTTTGGTGTTTACTAAACATTACTTTAGTGATGAATTTCGGCATGTCCATAGAAATGCATTGGAATATCTAGAAAAGGAAAAAGAAGCAATTAGAGATTCAAATTGAAACAATGGTATCGCTACTACCCTTATTTGGTATTAATTGGTATTGATAACTTAAACCTTAAACCTAATTTTAGTACTACTATTTAAAATTAGTATTTAGTATCAATATCCCATATTTGACTATTGATACTCAAGCATAATACTTCTAAAAAATAGTAGTTTGACCTAGGGGTGTTCATTTCGGATATCCGATCCGATCCGATCCGAAAATTCGGATATCCGAAAAATTCGGATCACCTAAATAGCGATCCGTATCCGATCCGAAAAAACCGGATATCCGAAAATTCGGATATCCGAATTTTCGGATCGGATACTCGGATATCCGATTATCCGAAATTTATGAATTTATTTGATTATTATTTTAATTTAATGGTTCTATCCATGAAAATTTTAGGTTTTCGAATATAAAAATTAATAAATTATTGAATATAACAATATTTGTATCAAGAAATTTCAATTTTTCATATATAACAAGTAAAAATATCGAATATGATAAGATTTATACCTATAAAAAAATTGAATTTTCGGATATCGGATAATCGGATATCCGATCCGAATGTAAAACCACTATCCGTATCCGATCCGAAATTTTCGGATATCCGATCCGAATTATCCGAAAAATAAAAAACGGATCGGATATCCTAAATTTCGGATCGGATCAACGGATAATCGGATCGGATCAATCGGATCGGATTTTTTTGAACACCCCTAGTTTGACCCTTGTAGTTTTTTCTACGTACATGTTAACTTCTCAAGGTTATAAATAGGGATGTGCAAAAATATTTAATCTGGTCTATTTATTAGAATTAAAAATTTAGAATATCTGACCCAATTTTTATTTTTAGATTGAATATACAATCTATTTTTATTAATTTTTGGATCATATATGTATCATAATATTTTAAGTTTTGGATTATTTGAAAATCTTAAATATTCAGAATTTTGTGAAAATGAATCTTGTTATATTTAGCTTTTTTTTAATAGAAAAAAATATTACTATGTGTCTCACTAAAAAAACCTTAAATTTAGTCGGAGAAAAAAATAATAATAATAATAATAATAATAACCTTACAAGATAAAGTTGACTAAGAACCATAATTAGAGAACCTGAGGCCACTAAACAACGACCAAATACAAAGGCCACCAAGACCCTCAACGTACAACACAATCATCAACTAACCGAACCATCGTGGTGTAACTGAGGCTGAATCCTTTGTAGAGGAGAAAAGAACGGTGAACTAGTAAGTCATCAACGGAAGTATTCTTGGCTACCCAATCGACTACCTTCACATTTTCATAGATGCAAACGTTGTTACATCAAAAAAAATTCGAAAATTTGACATTTTCATAGATGCGAATATTATTATATTTGAGAATTAGTTGTTTATTATATTCGAAAATTTGAAAATTTCATAAATATGATTGTCGAATCCGAAAAATATACTTTCACTAAATTTCGGATATCCAAATATCCGACATTTAAATAACCGAATATCTTATTTTTCGTATCAAATACGAATCTCTATTTTACCGATCCAAAATTTCGGATATCTGTTTTTTGGATCTGATTTGATATCTGATTGGATATGATTCTTGAATATGATGTAAATGGCTAATAGCAAGATAATTATAGAATTTCTTTTCAAATTGGATTAAAGACTCAAATGATAATGAAATTTCTGTTGGTACTTCAACCTTATTAAATTAAAATTTAGTCCCTAATTTTTTAAAAGAAAATTACAAAAAATGATTCTCTGATTCTAAGAAATGTGTGATTAATCAATTATAAAGTGAATTAAAATTATAAAGAGTTATTGGATTAAAATGATTGAATGATCCATAATCGAATACTTTAAAATGACTTGAAAAACCACATGTCTAAAGGAAGTGTGAATAAAACTAAAGTTCCAGAAATAATTACATTATTGCTCCCTAAACCTTGTAAAAGTTATAAAAAGATCCTTAATCAAGGTAATCACTAATCAGTAAAGATAGAAAGCAAAGATAATCGATCTATGTCAACTGAATTCAAATGAGAAAACATTGATTGATTGTTCGATTGATGTTATAATTTTGTTTGATTTTTTTATTTCAATAATTGTATGGAATGCTACAATGGCCCCATAATGAAAAAAAAATGAACAAGATTTTTGTTCACGTCAATTTTAAATTCTAAAACAGTATACCTCCTATTTTAAATGTTTTAGTTTAAGCTTTACTTTTTTAATTTAAACTTAAATTTTCAATTTTTATTTGCAATGGTGGGATTTATTTTTAATGACTGTAAGCAGATTAACCAGAATATTAATATCACTACGTGCAGATAAGAACAGGTTAGGTTGGGTCAATGTCAGAAATGGAATCATCATCATCAGTAGATACAGATTACTAATCCGATAAATTTCTTTTAAATTATAAGGTGGCGGATCAAATCAATTAGTCTAGACTTTACTCACCAATCAGGTTGGAATTACATGAGAGAATCCAACCAAACCCAAACACAAAGATAAGATATTCCCCCACTTTGAAATGAACACCATGAAAATGAAATGACTTTCTTTTTTTAGCATCATTCATACGAATCTCAAAGCTAAGAGCTCCAACCTTGTTCCTTTTCTGGGGAATAATATTTATACTATCAAGCAAATCAAACAAAATAAATCCAAAGAAGCAACCCAAACAAATATATATTACATTGATATAAAGGAAATTACAGAGTTGATCAAGAAGAAAACTTACGATTTCTTAATAAACAAACAAACCGCTAACCACCTCTGATAATTAATTACTTGTCTTTACAAAAGTTGCAATTTTCTTCTCTTTTTTCCCAGAAAAAAAAAACAATTAAAAAAAGCAGTCGTAGTCGCACCACAAAATAGAGACTTCCCGATCTCTCTTTCCCCGTCGTCTATTTACAGTGCAGCAAAAGATCGAAAATCAGAAACATTAATATTCACAAAAGTCAGAACCTTGGATTATGGCTACCGATTTTTATATAAAAGAATCTCCGAGCTAATTTAAAACAGAAAGCTGAGTGAGGTTTCCCTGTATCCAGTCACTTTACCAACTCGGAGATCCAATCAAGATCAGGATCCAACCCGGTTGATTCGGGTCCATCGAGGGAATTTTCTTTGCTCAGCTTTGCGTACATCCTAGCCCTCAAGTCTCTTCCGGACTCCACTCTCTCCATCGCCGGTTCTCCTTCCCAGAGGTCAAACTGGCCTAACCCAGAACGGGTCGGGGTTGACGGAGACCTGCAAAACCCGGGCCGTAGAGTGGAGCCCCTAGGTGAACCGTAACCTGATCCCATTTGCCGGCCCCAAGAACAAGCACCGCTCATTTTAGCTTTACCAAGCTGCATGCTACGCATGGAAGCAGCGAGTTCGCTCACCGAGAAATATGAGTCACTCGGAGACATGGGGGGTGAATCGGAAGGCGGGGATAACGGAGGTGATGCCAAAATGGAAGTGGGTGAAGAAGCAAAGTCTAAACGGTGACGTACAGGTGAACCAACGTAATCTAACTCACCTGAACCGGATCCATTCCCCCTCGGACTCTGCTGGGGTAAGAGTCGGAGCTGCTCCGGTGTGTGAGCGAAAAAACAGACCCTTCGTTTACAACTGGTACCGTCTTTGCATGGCTGGGTACGGTAACGGGCCGGGTGGAGCCAACACTCGAAAACGCCATGAGCGAACTCACACGAATCGCCTTTCGTACAGATTCCCTTGCGGAAATCAGGGCAGGCCGTTCCAGAGTAATGGAACTTCCTCGGGTCTCTCCGTCGGGCTTTCTCACCCGGGTGGGCGTACGGACACTCGGTCCAGTCATGTGACCTTCCACGAGCGCACCTCCTCACCTTGAATTCATACATCCGGAAATGGTCACACGAGAATGCATCGACGGGTAAATCCGAGTCCTCGCTGAGCGAGTCGGACTCGAGGTCATTTGACGGAAGGTAACGGTGGAGGGCGGAGAGGTAGTCGACGGGGCAAGGGCTGGACGGCGCATTACAGTTATAGTTAACGGAAGAAAAGCTAGACGTAGAATCGTTGAATGGGTCCCATGAGGGGATTTTGACGGTTGGATTTTGTCGGGTTGGTTCTCCGATCATCATTTTTGGACATCGTTCATTGATTCTAAGAAGAGGAACGGTTCTCTCCATTATAAACTGCATTTTTAACCCGTGGTTGTTCGAGTTAACCGTGGTTAAGTTAAAATCTTCAGCCTACACTTCTTCGATTAAAAATAAATAAGTAAAAGACAATAGATGTGACAAATCTCACGGGCATCCCGTAGCCGTTGATTTCAAGTCATTAGGTATAGCCTTCACTGTTGGCAATCAATGGGTCCCAGGGAATTAGAGATTTGTGCTTATCTCTTTGTGATTGGCTGTGAGAGGAAGACATCACGGTCGAGTCATTTTATAATTTTCCTTCCTGTGAATCGAAAACTGGTTGCTTCAGGCTTTGGGACCCTGGGGGATATTTTTTAGAGGAGTTGTCGCTTATCGCGGAACAAACCGAAATAAAATATCGTGAGTTTAGCTGAACCTTAGCGGTAGTTTTAGTAAGTTTTTTCAATTCAACAATTATTAAATTAAAAATTTTCAACAAAAATCATGCTAAAGGAAATTACTGAAAACATCCGAGGACAATCTCGAGATTTACATATAAAAAACACGAGATCAAGAATCGTGACGACACGAGGACGGAGTGCAGAGCTTTGCAGCCACGATCAATGGACGGATGATTCGGGATCGTGCATTGCAGCCACGTGTAATTAATTCTCTACGAAACGAAGAACTACTTGGCAGTTAAGAGCCCGCCAAAGTGACACGGATAACCACCTGCGTAGTTTAGCATTTTCGAACACCTTTACTCTAGTGAACGCATTGGGTGGTAGATATTTCCCAGGTCAGAGCACTAAATTAATGGTGAAGTTGAATGCTTTAGCTTAGGGTGGCTTTAGCTTATTTAATACATTTAACGTTTTAACCATTTGTTTTAATTATCAATGAAAGTGTTGCATCTTAAATAACAAAATAAATATATGTGATAAAGATTGTCTAAAATCAAATCAAAAATAATATTAATTGAAAGTTCTAACAAAAATATTTAGGAAAATTTTATTACGCTCGATGAGCACCGATAAGCACCACTAACGACGAGCACCGATGAGTATTATTAATTTAATTTATAAAGATTAAAATTTTTAAAGATTCACCATATAATTATAAATTATTTAAAAATTAAAACGTAAATTAGTTAAAATATATTATTTTATTTTTAATTTTCTTTTAAATATAAATCAAAATACATATTTATCACTAAATTACAAAACCTTAATTTTTGTTCATTTAAAATTTAAGTCGTCGTCGCAACCTCTTGCCGTTGACGACAATTTTAGAATCAAACTTATCGAATCATGCAGCTTTCTCACACACCACAAACAGTTGGGATTGATGGTAATGCTCTTTGTGCAATTATCACTTTTGTAGATTTCAACGAGTGGATCGGCCAACTCAAACACACACCATGGGATATCCAAAAACGATTTTCGACGACACGAGGCAGCGGCGACTTAAATTTTAAATAAATAAAAATTAAGGTTTTGTACTTTAGAAATAGATAGATGTTTTGATCTATATTTAGAAGAAAATTAAAAAATAATATATTTTAATTAATTTACCTTTTGGTTTTTAAATGATACATCTTTATAAATTAAATTAATAGACTAACAGTGTTCATAAGTGTTCGTTATTAGTAGTGCTCATTAGTGCTCGTCAAACGTGACAAACTCATCCAAATATTTATTATTCAATCAGTGATTAAATGTTAATTATATACTATAACTAGGATTAGATAGCAAATCAGATGAAATATACGGCTGATATTAATGCGGCAAGTACACGTATGAGGAGCAGTAGAATCCAAAATGCAAAATCTCCTCGATCTATGGAAACAAACGGCTGTGATGGCACCACGTCCGGATCAGGTCTCATAAACGGACAAAAGACCGACCACATGATCCGTACGAATAAAGTAACCCAATCTGACAGAAGTTCGTACGACGACACGTATTACGGATCACGTGACATGAACTACTACCAGGAGTCAAAGAATATGGGTACACGTGGTTGGTGGCACAGTGAGACTGAGGAGGCGGCTGTAAAGTGTTGATCCTGTGACTGAGGCCCGGTCGAGGAGATGCATACGCGTGGTATCCAATATGGACTATTGCCTCGGCTTTTGATCCCTCGAGATCCCCATGATCTTGCCTTCTCCCTTTCATTTTATCTGCATGTAATCTTGAGATCTTTGATGTATATTTTTTTCGAATCTAATCAAGTAAAAAAAATTTAATTTAGTAAAATTTAATCGAGTAAAATTTTTAATTTAAATTTTAAAAATAATGGTATATTTGCCCCCTGTATTATATAAAATTTGTCAATATAAGGTATGTACTTTGAAAATGTTCAATCAGCCTACTGTACTTTCTTTACGTCATACAAAGTGTCTCTTATCCTTAACGCCGTTAGGAGTGAAGGCTATTTTGTATGACGGATGGAAAGTACAATAAGGCTAATTGAACGTTTACAAAGTATAGACACCACATTAGAATATTTTATATGGTACAATGAGCATTTGTGCCTTTATCTCAAAGAAATAATTAGTAAGTTTATGGGCTTCATAGCAATAAATTTTTATTTTATTTTTTCCCCAACATCTTTTTCTAACGAGATTTGCGACTCTTCTCCACCTCCACTTGTAACACCCAAAAAGTAGTCTTAAAATTTAGGGATTTAATTAAATAATTAGATGACTTATTAGATTAAAATCTTAAATTATTGAATTGGTAACGGATTTAATAAGGACCGAATTAAATTTTAAAGAAAGATTCAAGAAGAATTCGGTTAATTGTTTAGTGACTAAATCAAATGATGCATCAAATACAAGAGATGCATGCTAAGATATAAAATTCATAAGTTAACCTTGAATTAACATGAAATGATAGAATTATTAAGGATTTATATAATTGAGTGGTATAATTAAAGAATGATAAAAGGGGTATTAGTTGAGACATGGCTTGGTAGTCTCATCTCATTAATTGTGTCCCTTCTCCCGTTTCTCTTCCTTAACCGGCCACACCAAACTATACCAAACTAAGTAACATTTTGCTCATTCACACACACACTCAAAATATAAAATTTGAGAGGAAAACTTGAGAGCTTTCGGTGAAGAAGACAAGGGCTTGCATGGCATAAAAATCTATCTAGAAAATTCAAGGAAAAATCGGAAGTAAGTAGCTCTCTCTTTCTATTATTCGAATGTGTTAAAATTCTTGATAAATTAGTGGTCCTAATGTCTTTATAAAATCATGGAAGTGATGAGACTAAGGGTTATGCTGCTGGAAATTCTAAGAACATAAGAAACCTTAAGAAATTTGGTTGATAAAAGCTTATGAACATGCAAGAGCAAACATGGACAGATTTGATAATTTTAAGAACATGCAACTTCAGAAAATTGTAGAAAATTAATTAGTAGGAATTTCATGGTGAAATTTTGATATGTCATGCTTTGATATGTCTAATTTGGTGGAAAAAATGTAAATATGAGATTTGATAATTGTGGTGAAATCTGTAAAATTAATTCGAACAACATGCAAAACTGTCCAGCAGTGTTCTTAGCTGGACAATGAAATTTGAAAAATTGTAGAAAATAAAATACTTGGAATTTCGATCTGAAATTTTAATATGATGAAATTGAATATGTTAATTGAATTTAGAAACAAACGGTGATCAATTTGGAGTTATATGCTAGAAATGAGAAACAGTCTAAGTTAAGTGGTCAAAATAGTGTGAAAAATGAATAGGAGAAATCGAATAACAAGTGAGAAATTAAATTTGTAAAATTGGATGAAAAGAAAGGTAGTAAATTGATTAGTAATCTGTGAAAAATGTAATTCATATGAATTAGTGAACAAATTAAAAGTTTAAACACCAATTAAAAGGAAATTGGTGAGATTAGATTTGGCTATGTTCGATCTATAATAGTATAGGGACTAAAATTTAAATCAAAATAAAATTTAGTTTTGAATTAAATGAATAAAGTTTTGAAAATCTCCCTATTGTATGGCTTAAATGCATTAGATCCTAGAGGTGAAAGAGTTGAGGAGGAAACCGTACCTGGAACGACTGCGGATCGAGCAAAAGGCCTTCGAATCCAGAACTAACTTGGCGAACTGTGAGTAAAACAAATTAGAGTTGAGATTAGAGTCTCAACTACCTTTAATTTGATGTTAGTATATATATTGAGCATGAAATTGGACTAATTTAAATGTTGGTAAATGATAAGGGAATAAGGAGTAAAGGAATTTGGATTTATTGCATGTGCTATGTGATTTTGTGATCTATGTGCTTGAATTGGGAAATTGATATTGCTATGTTGATTTCGAATCTGATTTGAAGTATATTGGACTGATTTTTGGATGAAATTGAAATGCTGATTATTGGAATCTTTGATATTGATATTGTTTGTTTGATGAATTGATGATATTGCGATATGATATGTGATCAATTAATGATCTTACATGATATGAGTGTGTTTGATAAGTTCAATTGAATATTGAGCTATGAAATGTAAGATTGAATTATATGATATGAAATGGAATGGTGCATATGCTGATTTGAAGATATGCGAATTGAGAATGTAAATTATTATATGTTCATATGTGATAACATGTCTTTGGAATTGAAATCATGAGAAAGAAATTGAAATGATTAATTATGCAATTCTGAAAATCTGATTGAACAAGTATATGATTGAAATTAAATGTCAATAAGCAAAGCCATTGGTGTGTACAGTCTGTCCAGGTAGTACGGCTAGCCTAGAGTCTTGAGCTCGATAAGAAAATCGGTACGTTAGTGTACTCGATATTGTGGTATGTAAGTGTACCTTCTTGCTTAAAGTCTGCGGACATTATGATATGTTACACAATGATATGAAATTGGTACGTGGTACCTATTATATGGTGAATTTGATTCACACTTCAGTTATATGTGACTCGAATACCTAGCTTATTATACTATCCAAGGCATTGCGAATTGAATTAATAAGAAATTAAAGTATTGAGCTCCGAAATTGAAATTCTTGATTTGGTGAATTTCTTTTTCTTTGAATTGGATGGTAGCATGTCAATTATAAATTATGAAATGAATTGATTCTCTGCTACAGTTTGCTGCTGCTTGTTATATGAAATTGTTATTGATCGAACATATAAATTTAAATTATTTATTTCGAATTGAGCATCATGATTTCGAAATGGATAAATTGATTTAAATTCCATGTTAAGTTGTATGTGATTGAAATATAATGCAATCATTAATAGTCCTTGGATAATTCGATTATGATACTAATAGTATCTTGATTTGTTGTATTCGAATGTTGAATGTGTAACACCCGGGTTTAGGGATCGGGTGGAAATAATATTTTAATATTATTTTGGGTTCGATTTTATAATTAAAATAATCCTTTGGGCCTCAGATTTCAAAAACAAATATTTTTGTGTTGAACTAAAATGAATGAAATACAATTTGAAGAGATTTTAAAGAAAATGGAAAATGGCCATTCATTAATGGCATTTTCGTAATAAGGTGAAAGTCAATTTAAAAAGCTCCTTTTTGTTAAAAGACCCATTTTTATCATCTTTCACTATTCATCTTCTTCAACCAACGTAAAAGAGAGCTCTCACCCTCCTTCCACTATTCCATCACATTTCTTCTTCATTTCAACTCGGTTTCGAAAGGTAACATCATTTTTTACTTGTCCTCAACCTCCTCTCTTCAAAAGTACAAATAGTTTTTATTTTCATTAAGGTTTTGGAAATTGAGTTTTTAGAGGTTTTGATTAAAAATGATAACTTTATGATGTTTAACTTAAAATTTTGATTTAATGTTGTTAGTTATGAAGTCTATGAGTCAAATGATGCAACATATATGAATTTTACATGATTTAAACTAATTTTCGGATTTGGGTTTAATGGGGGGTTTTGAAGGGTTTTGGGTGAGTTTTAGGGGCTGTTTTGGGTTGGAATTGGTAGGCTAATGTTAGTTCTATGGTTGGGGGTTGCTTCAGGATCATTTGGGGGTATTAAAAGCGTTGGAAACATGGGTTTTGATCAAGGTTTTTGGGCTGCACGAGTTTGGTAAATTTGGGGTTTGTTTATGGCTTGAAATGTTGTGTTTGATGTTTGAATTGTGTTTCAGGTTAGTTACTTTGATGCTTGGGCTGATTGGAAGTTGTTTGGTTTGTGTTGAGGTTGTTTAGAAGCAAGAACTTGTGTTGGTGAAGCATCGGGAG
This sequence comes from Hibiscus trionum, assembly GCA_030270665.1. Taxonomy (NCBI): domain Eukaryota; kingdom Viridiplantae; phylum Streptophyta; class Magnoliopsida; order Malvales; family Malvaceae; genus Hibiscus; species Hibiscus trionum. The sequence goes on along the minus strand of BSYR01000022.1, from coordinate 32,238,223 downwards.
TGAATCCGGAAGCTTGAAGGTGGTTGCTTGCTTGGTAGTTGAGCTTGGAAGTAAAGGTGAGTGGTTAATGTTTTCTAAGTATTTTCTAAGAGTTTGGTTCGAACATGTGGACTAGGTTGGGCTTGGTAGACCCACCTAGAGTTAGGATTAGGGTGGTGGCCTAATCCTAAGCTTAAACTAGAGACATTGGTTGAACTTTTAATTGATGTTTATGCCTCGTGATGTTTATGATATGATGATTTATGTATAATGTGTTATACATGTGTGAAGAGGCATGGTTGTGATGCATTGTGATATGCATGTGGATTGTTCATGATTGTGATTATGGTGAGTACGTTCTAAGCACGGAATTGGTTGTAATTGATATTGTGGATTGAGATAAATGTTGGCACTAGTATGCTTGGGTACAAATGATCGATCATTAGGATGTTAGTGTGCACACATGAGTCAAATTCGCGCGTGGCCTTGGTGGCGTTGAGTCACCAAAGAGGAGTACGAGTTCGCTCGGAAATTGTTATATATATTAGTCGATGATGAGTGGAATCCCATCGACGGGGCGTGAGGATGAGTGGAATCCCCTCCGTGAGACCGGTGATGAGTGTAATCCCACCGTGAGGTAAAGTGGTTGTTGGATGTGAGTTCCAACGTGTTTATCCGCGTATTCGAGTCATAGCTAGGTGCCAATATAAATTGATATGTGTATCAATGTGATGTGGAAATGTGTTTCCTTTTGGATGATTATATGTGCTTACATATGTTGTGAAAATGAGCTTGTTAAGCATGACATATTATTGGATAATTGTTCATGCATCATTGACATCTTGGCTCTTGAGGATCGAAGGTATGATCATGCATTTACCTTGGTTGAGATCGTGCTTGGACCTTGCATTGTCGAAGTTTGTTTTTAAGGAGCTTACCCTCACTAAGCTTTATTGCTTACGCTCTCTTTGTTCGACAATGCAGATCAGTAGCTTGTGGGTTTCTAAGTGCAAGAAGGGGGCCTCCAAGTGTGCTTCGTGGTGCTTGTTAGCTCTCAAGTATGGGTATTTTAATTAGGATGTAATGGTCAAGCAATGGGACGTGTTTGTGGTGTGATGCCTTTTGAAGTATGATGATGTTGTTGTTTAGGATCATGTTAGACTCCTTTTATATGTTTTTTAATTTGATTTTTGGATGTATGCCTTGCTTGTAAACCAAGTTGGTACTTTGCCTACCTTAAAATTGTCTAAGTGTTGACTTTGTTAAAGCATGATGTATGTAATGTCATGTATGGTCTTTGGAATGGATGCCTTTTTGTATATTTTGTGTATGTCGAGTATGGTTGCTAGGGAGCATGCCTTTAGAATGTATTTGTATGATTTGTATGTTTCAGGTAGTCGTTTCGGACGTTTGGAATCAATTGGGGATGTCTAAAACCGACTTTGGAAAATTGCAGGCAGTAGGTGTTTCGAAACGGGTTGTCCTGTTTCGAAACGGGTATGGTTCCAGGGCCCCCGTATCGGAACTCGTTTCGATACGTTTTGGCTACTATGAGCCCCAGTTTCGAAACACTTTTGTTACTGGAGGTGCCTGTTTCGAAACTGGTATCGAAACGGCAAGGCAAATTGAGACCCTGTTCCGGAACGGGGTGGATACGTTTCGAAACGGGTGTCTGACTTTTAAATTGAAGCTGGTGTTTCGAAACGGGCTCTGACTGTTTCGAAACCCAAACTTGTTTTTGGGATTTTTGACATCACCAAAGGGTTTCGAGAGTTGGGCTTAGTCCCGGTTTAATGTCGGGCTTCCGCTTAGGTTTAAACAATGCATTTAGATAAGATAAAAATGAAAATTTTTCTCTAGGGTCGGTAACCGAAGTGGAGCCTTAACGAGATTCATCTCGGTTATTCCCGTGTAGCCCACTCGATTCGGTCAAGCGTCCGGACCGGGACGAGGGGGTTACAGAATGCTTGGTATATTGTGGTAATCAAATTGAATGTTAGCATTTGTTACATATTTGATTCCGAAATTGTGATGATTGAATTGTTCTATTCGAATGGAATAGAAATGTATATGATTAATTTAAAGTTAAATCTATTGTGTGATCATTTGGTAAATTAAATGGAAAAAAATTAGATTAAGGTTTTCTCACTAAGTACTAGAAGTACTTACCACTCGAACCCTTCCTTCCTTCCCAAAAATTTCAGGTTCTAGCTTGTTGATCTACCACCCGTTATCACTCTACTCGAGGATTAAGTATGCCCTTTGTTATCTTTGTCGTGCTCATGTTGGGTGGTTTAGCGGTCTGCATGCTAGTGCAGTTTGCATTAATGGTGATGTTCATGAATTACTTCTTTAGTAATGTATAAACTTTATAAGAAGTTTCCCTTCATTTTGATATGTAATTAAGGGGTACATATTTTGGGGTATAAATCGTCCAAGTATATGTTTTAGGGCATGATTTTTTTTGTTGGATTTCTTTTTGTATAGGCATCCTATAGGTTTGGCCGTTTATAGTTACCCCGGGTAGTATTTTGTATAAGGGAAACTAATTACTATGGATGATGATATTCGGATATGTTATATGTATGGCGTATGAAATCGATTGTCCTTATTTATAGGAATGTTCTTAAATTGCTACGTTGAAATCGAATTGGAATGTATAAGATAACATTCGAATAGTTTGGAAATTTAGGAAATTGGATTACCAATATGATGAATTAATTGTAAATTCTATTTGAATGAAATTAGAAACTTAATTAGAATGTTGTGTAAATTACAAGAACGATAAATGAATTGCATGTGCCCACCATGTTAATGATTGAAAATGTTAAAGAACCTTGCATAGTTTATATGCAAAATGAATGAAAGTGAATTAGTGTACTCTTATTGATGTGTTCGAATAAGTACATGTTAAGATATGGAAATTATATGTGAATTATGTGAAATGAATGAATTTAAGATTAGCAAAATCTACATAGTTGAATTCGAATAAAAAAAACATTACACGAAAAGTGTACCCTCCCGCTGCCTAATACGAATACGAATCATAAGTTAATATAACGCTCCTTACCCCTAATCCGGGGTAAGGGTGTTATACCACTGTTGTTATGGTCGTCGAAAATAATAATATTTTTTCTTTTTTTTTCTTTTGTATGACGAAAAGAAAGTACATGAGGCTCATTGAACATTTTTAAAGTACAGACACCACATTGGTAAATTTTGTATAATACAGGGGACAAATGTGTCATTATTTCAAAAAAAAAATTAGGAAGTTTATGGGCTTCATAGCAATAAATCTATTTTTTTTATTTTTTCCAAATAAAATTATTTTTTTCTTTTTATACATCTCTTTCCAACAAGATTTGCGACTCTTTTTTATTTTCACTGATGTCATGGCCGCCGAAAAAATAATAATTTCTCCTTTTCTTTCTTTCTTCTCCACCACAAAATTTAGAGCCCTCGTCCATTATCGTCATTTTTAAGTCCTAACAACCTTAGACTTTTAACACGAAATTTAGTATTGATGACATCGGTAAAATTCTATAAAGATGAAACATTGGTATCCACATAATTTGTTCAATATGCAACCTAGAGGAAACACAAAATACAAACCAGGTTTTTAAGATTTTTCAATCTGAATTCAGACAAAGAAAAATAAGTAAGAGTCGCAACAACCAAACACTAGACTAAGAAAATTCTTGTGCTAGTGGTTCGAATCCACTTCTAAACTCAAAAAAAAGAAAACCGCCTTGCATCATTAAGAAAAACACAAGAAAATTAAATTAAATATTTTATTATTTTATACAAAAAAAAAATTCAAAGAAATACGGATTAAAAGTTTTTATTTTTATCCATCTCAATTCATTGAGTTTGAGGTTGTTCCACTCAATCTGACAATGTGAAGTAAAAAAAAGCTCGTGGAGAAGAACATACTCAACTGTGGATCTATTCAACGGTGACGCATAGAGATTCGTCGATATTTTTTTAAAAATTTAGATTTGATTCAAGAGGTTTTCAGATATTTTAGATAATGGCACAAATGTCTCATGTACTATACAAAATATTTCAATGTAGTGTATGTACATTGTAAACGTTCAATTAGCCCCCTGTACTTTTCTTGCCAACATTTTGATAATCATGATTCATGAATCCCCTGTCTTAACTTTGAAATGAAAGAGAAAGATACTGAATTTATATATTCGCGTCACATTTGTTTTATTTTTCTAAATGTCCTACTTAAAATTTAAATTTTTATTTCTTGAAAGGATATATTCTAGTATGTTTTTATTTATAGTCTAATAGTTATATTTAAAAATATTTTATATTTATATAAATTTTATTTTATTTTAAATTACTTCATAATATTATTGTAAGATATTTTTATTTTTATATAAATTTAATATTTGACTGTTTGTATCATATTATTAAGAAATCTCGAGAAGGCATGGCAATGATGAGATTAGGGGATGGCCTGAGCGTGGGCCGACATGGAAATAGAGTGGCCCATTCAAAGGGTCAGAAATAACACTTGGCCCATCTCCTTCATGGTTATTTGTTTTCCTTTTTGTCTTTTAACTTTATTTTAGAAAATATATCATGCTAAAATTCTCACAATCATCTTGGTTTTAAGGTTTAATGATTTAATTTAAGGGTAGAGATTTAGAATTTAGAGTTTAGTGTTAGAATTTAAGATTTAAGCTTAAGGTTTAGTTTTAACCTATAAATCCTAAATTTTAACTACACCCCTAAATTCAAAACTCTTACACTTAAACCCTTAAATGTTAAATCTTAAACAAAATTTCTAAACCTTAAAATTAAAGGACTTGTGAAAATTTTATTTTTATTATAAACATTTTTTATACACACGTTAAATTTTAACCTTTACAATTAAGTATATTAAAATTTCATTTTTTTATGGATTCACGAGTAATATCATGAATGATGTGATGACAAATATAATTTATTAATAGTACAGAAGAGAGTCCGTCTCGATAGCTTTTTTAATAAATAATATACAATAATATTTTATATGTATGTATTAGATTGGTCTCATTTGTTAACTTTTACATATTCGAATAATTAATTATTGCATGTTCATTAGCATCCATATCTGCTTGTCATGAATTCTATATTTATTTCTTGATTGCATCCATATATTATTATGCCATGAAACATGTCTTTGCATCATTTTTTTGGCTTTTAAATAATAAAGACTGTTTGTTTTATCAGAAAGATAAATAAGATAGTATCTTAAATGACGAGGTGATAATCTCTATTTATCTTTCGAAATAGGAGGATATATTTCTTAAAATTTCAAATGGACTTTGGTTCGACCTTTTAGAATAAAATTGCATGTATAAAAAATTATATTTTAAAATTATTAACTCATAAATTCTGCTATTAAAAAATTAAAGTTAACTAGGCACCAATTTTAGGAGTTATGGGGTGCTAATCCTTTCTCTCGTGTAATCGACTCACGAATCTAAAATTTAAATTTTATCTGATTATCTTATTGTGTCCGGTCTACCTAACTAAAGTAATCCGTAGCGACTTTATTTTCTATGTTTTATTTTAAAAAAGTTATGGTTTTAAAATTAAATCCAATTCATCCTTTTTCTCAAATCAAACACCTAAACTTGAAATTCCGTCGAGCATAAGAAAATCTTTTCGACATAAATTTACACTTTCTTTTATCATACCGTATTTAAAAAAAGATTTATAACCAATATATTGGCGGCAAGCGCATTAGTTTTATGGCCTTAGTTTAGAGTGTAGGGATTTAAAATTTAAGGATGCGATTGTATAGTCTAAATATTCGACGACCACACTTTATAATATTCAAAATTTCTTTATTTATTTTATTTCAAACTTTTTTTAAATATGCTAGTGTGATATAAGAGTAGTATCTGTTCAATTTTCTTAATCTTTTTTAATAAAGCACACATACCGTGCAGAACTGGTGCTCGAACACGAGTCTCCTGAATGAATTATATCATTCTTTATCACTAGAACAACAAATGGCAAGCAATTTTATTTCAAACTTTTATTAAAAAGAGTTGTGAACAAAATACGGTTTATTAATGTTTAGAACTTGTTGAAAATTGAAATTTAATATACCCGAATTTACACAAAGATAGAGAGTTCATGAACTTGCGCTTAAAAATATAACAAACCAAGCCCAAAGCATCGAACATGGTTCATGGATTCCATAAAAATATGTAAACAAAATAAATGAGGTTGGAGAGGTGACTTAATTATAGATTTGATAATAAATAGGACACTTTTTTTAAAAAAAATAACAATTGAGTTACTCAATTATAATTAGTTTAGGAACAAATATGTTATTTTTTTCTCTAAAAGTAACAGTTCAGTCAATCAACTATAAGTTTAGGAACAAACATGTCACTCAATTAAAATTTTATGACAAACAAGTCATTATATCATTAAAATTGAAATAAGGGCTTGGTGTAATAATAATTTTAGTCCCCAAAACTTATACATTCTATGAAATTGGTCATAATTCGAAACAATTCAATAAAGTTAACCTTTCGTATTTAAAAACTACGACATTGCACCATCCAGACACACCCTTCGACCACTTTATGCTATTGCCCATCTGTCCGATAATCAACATATGTGATTATTCAACAAACACAATCACTTCACTATTAAACAACTGACGGACTAATGCTATAAACTCATTATAACCTAAATGTCGCTTAATAGTAGACACAAGCACTTTATTAATGAAATAGACTTATTACGACGTGAATTCATATACATGAATCCCCCTCAAGATAAATTATGTTACTCGACCCTTTCACTATTCCAACAGTTGGCCCAAACTATGGACAAATACTATGGTCATTTGATGGCATGTAGATGAAAGAAGTTGTTAGAAGCAAAAAGTGAAGCAGCATATCTATATGTGGGGGGTGAAATGAAAGCCTTTTTAAAATCCCAAGAATTAAGAATATGCCATTCCCCCTACATATGCAACTGCAACCTCTTTTCTTAACTTAATCACCAAGGATATATTATATTATATTATATTATATTATATTATATTATATTATATAACACTTGCTTGGTTGGCATTACGGTAACATGTCTTTCCTTTCCTCTCCCTTTTTCACCCTCTTTGCCTTTGAGAATCAGATAAATGCATGTGGAATGGGCTTGTAATTTAAGCCTGTCCTTGCCATTCCCTTATTATTTTTATAATTATTCATATATGTTTAATGTCACAAAATAATACATCTTGGATTCGATCTTCAATAATTCGTTCAAGTTTAATCGTGATTTATAAATATAATTTTCACAATAATAAACTTAAATTATGGTATTAATCTTTCTACTATGCTCAAATTCAGGATTTGGTATATATACCTTAATGACACAATTTTTATCTCTATTTTATAATATCATTAGTTAGGAATAACATTCTTTTAATATGGTATAAGGTTTAAAATAAAATGTTCGAATTCGAATATTTTAAAAATAATATATTTTTTTTCATTACAAAGAGGATTACTGGTTACAAATTTGAATATAGACAGTAGGGAAGATTAGGGCTATTCAACTAAATGGAGCCTAGCAGAATCAGGTCAGCAACCCACTAATTAAACTATTTCCCAAAGCAAAAGGCGAAGAACGTCCCGTCCCACGTGAGATGTCCCGAGAGGGATGCCGAGCACGTGCACATTCAACTACTCACGTTACCATCCGGCACGTGCTCTCACGTTATCATATACTGCTATATTTTTTTAGAAAAATCCTTCCATGTAAGGTAATTAGGGACGTAATCATGTTTAGCATTCGCCCTTCTCAAATTTTTTTAATATAGTTACATTTGAGGTTTCTTTTAGTTTAAACAATAGTAAAATAAGTTTTATGTTTCTCGTATTTTTTATATTTAAAGGGTTAATAAACATTTGCTCATCTCAAAGTTTGATCTTAATTCCATTTCTGAAGGTAATTAGGGACGGAGCCATATTTAACATTTTACCCCTTAGGCCCTCCTAATTTTTTTTTGATATAATTATATTTGAGGCCATTTTTAATTTAAATAGTAATAATAAATAAGCTTTTTATCCCTCTCAATTTTTAAATTTATAAAATTAATAAACATTTGTTCTATCTGATATTTGGTGATAACTTCGTCCTTGAAATTGAAAATAATGTTATGTAAGGTAGAGTAGTGTTATGAGGTGATGGAAGCATCCCATTAAAAGGGCAATGGCAATACATATTTGACCATCACTCGTTCTATTCATATCTTGAATTCATATATTTTATTAATTCAATATTATAAAATAAAGTTTAAGAATTATATACATATACCATGTCGTATTTAATATTTGGGAATTCTACTAACCAAAGTTCTCACATGGGTGGCTGACACCACCAACCCCCGCTCTCTATCACGTGAAATTTCGACCTTACACATGCAAAAGCCCTTATTTTACATTTTTTTATTATAAAATAACTGAAATTGAGACTAAATACTAAAAAAAATCAAAGTAAGTGGAGGAAAAGCCTGGTAAATGGAGACCTCCACGCCAAGCAACACCCTTGGGTACCTTCTCTTTTTCAGCCTTTCTCTTTAATCCAACCCAACTGCATATATCAAATCCCATACTGTTATAACTTCCTTTTTCTTCATTTACTACTAGCAATTGTTAAGCAAAATAAAAGTATTGTATTTACATTCGTACGTGCGACTTTGAAGATTATAAGGTTATTGCATTAAAATACCATTATTATTATACTAAATATACATTTTAATTTTTTGACATCTTAGACCAGCACAATACAATTACAATTACATTTTAATTTTTTATTTTATGTTTGATAGTACAAAATACAATTATATAATTATATAAATTTATGTTCTAAAATAACGTTAATTATTATAAAAATATTACTAATATTTAAAAATATTGTGTATTTAAAGTAACAATGTATATTGAAAAAAACATCAACCGCGCTACAAAGAAAAACATGCAATACAAACAAAAACCAACTTCCAGCAAAGAGAAGAGATGAAGTTTTTTTTAACATACAATTGGCACTGCCCCCTATCACAACAAGGCAAACAGGGCACTTTTTGCCTTCCAGGATACGAAAACAATTCCTCTCAGAAAAAGGAGTGATTGAGAGTGGATTTTAAGTTTGATAGTGTTGAGAAGGTATTCACCACCGGTGATCGTACTTTCGTAAAAGTATCATTGGGCGGTGGTTCTTCTCTTTTCTCTTGAACCTCGAACAAAAAATTGATCTCGCCATCAGCTCGATTAAGAGTTTCATTCCAAATCGAAAAAGTAAACTGAAGTTGACTTAAGACGAAGGAACCAAGCGGAGAAATTTGTTCCTAATGAGTCTAGAACTCACAACTTAGGGGAAGAGAATGTGTCAAATGAAAACTTTTAACCATTTGATATATAAAATTAGAGTTAAAGATATAGATCGACGCAAGATTTTATGTTAAAGATATGAGAATTTAAAAATATTTGTTGATATAAAATTTTATATTAATATAAAGTATAAAAATAACTTTTGAAATATATGAAAATTTAAAAATTCTATAAGATAAGATTGCCCCTTGGCATTTCTTCTATCTATCTTTGATTAAAGAAAGGGAAGAAAATCAAGAAGAAAGTCAGCAAAATTAGTGTTATACACAATATGTTATAGACATAACGTGTAACATTAATAATATGTTTGAAAAAGGAGTAAATACATCCATTATTTTTTTCTCAAATAACCTTAGATGCACATTGATTTATTTTTTTAAACGTCAACAATGGTAATAGGACCTATCGTTTCATTTGTTTTATATTTTTGTTTTTAATAAATTATTTTACTTTTGTGGCACGTTTTATTCTATCTTTTGGTATATTTTTTTTTTATTTTTTCGCACGCTTTTTTTCTTTTGATATTTTTATTATAGTTGGATTTGACGACATCACGACTGATCAGGATGGAGCTCTTTTCATTATGTTGTTGATCTCCCTGTCTCAGACCTTCGAACTTGATTTGGATACTGATTACATTCGCCGTTCTTTTTTTGCGATTGAGTTGTGGTAATGACATTTTTTCAACGTACATCATTGTAATATGCATTTTTTATGTTGTTTGTTGATGATTTTACCTTTCGCCGTCGATCTATGGTGATGTTTGTATCCGTATTTTGTTTCTAGTCATTGGGTTAGGTTTTTACCTTTTCCTTTGATGGTCCTCTTATGATATTGAGACGCTAGTTTTGTTTACGAGTAATATGTTTGTATTAGGTGTTTTGTTTACTAAGTTGTGAACTTTCATTGTCATTTCTGATATATCATCGTTTAATAAAATTAGTGGATTCAATAATAATAATAATAAGGGTTAACTAAAAAATAGGTGTCAAACTAAAAAATAGGTGTCCAAACTATACACTTTTTTTTTGAAATAGGTGCCTAACATTTTGTTTGGCTGAAATATGTCCCTAAAGTTTAATTGTGTTATTGTTTTAAGGTAACACCGTTGAAAAAATACCATTCAATAATAGTTTGACATGTGGCTTTTTTTAAAAAAAATAAACTGAAATAAAATAAATTAAACAATATCCCAAAATTTTTAATAAATCACAAAATACTCCCAAAATCTCTAAAACCCCAAAACCTTAAACCCAAAATTAATGTCATTATCGTCGTCGATAGCCTTGTCAGACCCCGCCATCGTCAACCATCGTCTTAACCAGAGACCATCGCCTATTTCTCCCAACGACCCATCGTCGTTGACCGACGGAAGGGTATCAATCGAACGATGAACATAAAAGGCACTAGTCGTTCGACGTCCGATTGGCACATCTCTTGTTTGTTACCAATGATGGGTGGTGGCTTTAGGCGACAACAACTGTGGGGTTTGGCGAGGCTATCGGCGGCGATAGTGGCATTGATTTTAAGATTTTTGATGTTTGTGGTTTTAGGGATTTGAGACTTTTTGGATATTTTAAGAATTTTTGAATTATTTTAAATTATTTTTTTTCAGTTTTTTATTATAAAAAATAAAAAATAAAAATAAAGGCACATGTTAAATTTCGATTGGGTGATAATTTTTTCTACAGTGTTACCTTAAAACAATAACGGAATGAAACTTTATACTCTTATTTCAGCCAAAGAAAATATTAGGCACTTATCTCTAAAAAAGTGTATAGTTTGAGTACATATTTCTGAATTAAGCCTAATAATAATAAAAATAATCTTTCATGTGTAATTATTTAATTTTAACATGAATTAATAGTAATAAATTGAAAGGCGTAATTAAAACTTATATAACTACGCTAATATTTTTTTGACAAATTTAAATTCTAATCCTACTTAGAGGGGATGAAAAAAGAAATTCTAAGGAAATGAAGAGATTATTTTTAATGGGTTTAAAATCATGACATAAGAGAATATAAAAAAATAAAGATGAACAACTTGACTAACTGACCAAATATACTTGTCCAATTACACTAATATCATCTCGTTTAAAAGTTGAACAGGGTAGTTAAGGCATTTAACTATACTTAATTCAATTATATACTCAGATTCAACAAGATCAACAAACTACCATGGTTTGCTAATCATATCATATCTGTATATTCATATATTGTTACTAAATCCTATTAAGATATCTTATGAATAAATCATATTCGCACTTCTAGGTAAAACGCATAGGGATTAGTGTCGGTAGGCCCCACTTTACTCTTAGCTCTCCAGTTCTCTACGTGCCACGTGGTGTATAAGCTGGTGCAAATGCAATGTACTATGTAAGTGAGTTGAGTTAACGAATTCAACTTTTAAGTTAAGAAACAGTCTTAACAGTTATAAAGGTGTTCAAGTTATAATATTTTTTACAGTTATGTATCTAAACTTTATTTCAGATTAAAATGATGTTTAATGTTTCGTTTTATAATTTGACTTAATTTTTTTTGCAACAGACGTTAAAATTTTTTCGTTTTTAATAAAAAGCGACACATGACATATTTTTATTGTTTTTTAATTTTATAAAAAATTTCAAAATTCTTTAATTTCTCTAAAAAACCAAACTCTAACCCTAAATCTTTAAATTCCTCCACCCTCACCACCGATTCAACCACCGCCGCCCACCCTCGCTTTCGTCAGACTCCCACGACTGAAAATCTTATATTCTCGTCATCGAAAACCGACGAATGACTGTCAATTGCTTGTTGACGAACATCCAACAATGAAGACCAAAGAGGTCGATTGGGTTTTTGATCGACGACTAGAGGGTGAGGAATGTCGAACGGTGAAACACGCGACACTTGGCAGTGAATGGTGAACCACCGACGTGTGGATGATGTTAGACGGTGAAAGAGATGTGAATTGAGAGTTTGATTGAATAAAATTAAAACTTTGGGTTTTTAAGAAATTCACATTTTAAAGAATTTCATAAATTAAATAAATAAATAAAAACATACCACGTGTCATGTTATAATAGGATAACGAAATTTTTTAAGGGTTGTTGACAAAAAAAACTTGATTTAAAATTACGAAAATAAATGTTATACACTGATTTGACCTGAAATAAAGTTTAAGCACATAACTAAAAAAATAGTATAATATAAACACATTTATGACATTTAAACCTAAAAATACAATGTTTGAATTTGGATAGATTCTATTTTTTATATAAAAAACTATAATTTAGATTATTTAAATTCGTTTGATTATTCAATTAAAAACGAGATTGATTTTCATATTTAGTTTTAAATTCAATCATTTATATTTGAATTTAAATTTAATTTTTAATAATAAATAAAAATCATAAATTAGATTAAGCTTTCAAATTACTAAAGTCAAAGTATATGATGTTTGAATTTGGTTTGCTTGATAGTTAAAATCGCTCAGTAATTAAGGGAGTGATTGTTGTTCCTAGAGGTCACGGGTTCAAGCACCAACAGCTACAGCAGGGTGATTGAACATGCATTATCAAATAATTAAGAGTATATTCAGAATATATACTACTTGTAACCATCTTAGCTTTCAGAAGGAAAAAAATTGCCGATAAAATTAGAGATTCACTCGGCGCTAGTTTCTGATTCATGGTGTTGTCGGTGGTCACTTGGATTGTTTTATCCCCACTCATTGATGGTTATTTGCCGACAAAATCAGTCCTAGGTAGCGGTACCTTTTGCCTGACAGAATGGATCGCGCAACACTCCTTCCTTCTTTATGCGTCTCATTTGGACAGAAACAAGGAGAATCATGAAGCTTTTGAATTTTCGTTGGTATGCGTATTTTCATAAAAATTTTCGTTTTCATTGTTTTTGAGTTGTAAAAATTTTTGGGTTATTTTAACCTAAATTTTCTTCTTTTTAATTGCGTTATAATTTAGTTTTTCTATAGTTTAATGAAAATTTAGTGGCTATTTAAAAAAAAAGAAATTGCCTAATGTGTAAACAATTTACTCATATGTCACCATAGATTGACTCGCTTCCGGTCCTACATGGTAATAGAAGGTGGGGAAATGGAATTGGCAGGTCCATCTGTAAGGTGGGGACAAAGTTTGATAAATCCTGGCCGTCCAGCTCATCAAATCGAGCTGTAATCGTGCTTATTAGCGGGTACAATTTTCGTTTTAGAAAAATAGCGAATATCAGAGGAAACTAAAAAAATTTAAAACTTGTAATTAAAATTTAAAAGCGCAAATCCCGAGGTTTAAAAAAATCAAAGCAAAGGAATCGGACAGTAAACCAGGACGCTAAATCCATAAGCCTCAGCGACAAACCTGCTGGATCGGTTGAATTTGAACACAATAATATTAATTAATTAATTAATATTTAATTTGCATCTTATTCCCTTAATCCCCTACCCCTAATCATTGACTGATTCATTTTTACTAATTTATCTTCGGTAAATAATCGTTAATTATTAAACGCTATCGATTTAATTACCCTTTTTGCCCCCATTGTCAGAAACTCGATTTATAAGAAATGTTTATTCTGTAATATTGTCGACATATCCCCTTTTGGCCGACCCTCTAACTAAACACAGATAGACGCTCTTATTCTGTAATATTTTCGTGTAAAATTTTGGTAATGTCAACTTATCAACAAGTCATTATTGTTATAATTTTTTTTGTGTTTACGTAGGTAATTTTCTTTTAGTTTATTGTCGACATTGATTTTTGTTTGTATCTATAGTTTATCTAAATTGTTTGGCTGAGTTTTCAATCATTTTCTTGGCCCTGTATTTATTTTTAAATTGTTGGTTTACGTACTATGATGACTTCAGAGAAATGTCTTGATTATTGTATTCTTATTTTGTAAACTCTTTGTATGATTTTAAGTATTTTCATTTTATTCAATAAAACTATCTAATATTATTTGTTGAAAAAAATTAAATTTACTAAACATTTTCCAAATCTATTTGATGTCAAATGCAAACAGAGAAAATCTACTAAACTCGCATGCACTTGGTTTAAACAAATGTGTAGTAAAATCCCTCGCCACTTTCTCTGTTTTGATTTTTTTTTTATATTTACACGATTTTTTATTATAATAATTTAGGACGAATTTGACCGGGCTTTTAAAAAATACTTTTAAAAGTATTGTCAAAAAGTAATTTTAAAAATAATTTTCAAAAATTAATTGTAAGATTATAATGTTTGACATTACTGTCAAAAAATTCTTTTAAAAAGATCAAATATTCATTTTAAACATGATATTGTAAAGTAAAAATAAATGAATATAAATGATGTTTAAATTCGTTATCATGGAATTTATTAATCTTATTATATACGAAAAAATTGACTTAAATAATAAAAATATAAAAACAATGACTATTCATTGGTAATATATATATATAATATAAACTTTAAATATTTTATTACTTATTTATATATATAATATTTTTTTATATTAAAGTTTTTTATTACTTATTTTTATTTAAAATATTAATTTTTTAATAATTATTATATATAATATATTTAATTAATATTTTTTTTAATATTAAAATATTAGTTTAACATCATAATAAATATTATACTTAATATTATTTTAATATATTACTATAATATATTACTAATAATATTAGTGTTAATAATTAAGGATAAAAAAGTAACTTCACACTTAAAAGTGACTTTTCACTCCAAAAGTTAGAAATCTTAGCTTTTAAGATTGAGTAGAAAATCACTTTTAAGTGATTTTTCACACCAATTTAAAAGTGTTTGGCATTGCTTATGGATGAAAAATAACTTTTTGAAGTAAAAAGTTATTTTTTAAGCCATACCAAATGAGCCCTTAATGAATTTGAGTATTGCGTTTAGTCTAATGGAGTAATGGTATTATTGAGGTTGTGAGAATTTTGATATCTTATATTCGAGTTTTTTATGCATAAATATTATATATGTTATTTAAATTTTTTCTGATTTAAATTTTATTAGAGGTAAACTCTATCTAATTTTCTGATTCAGATTGAATGATATTTTAAATAATGTTATGATCATAATTTTAATGATTAATTTCAATAACAATGTTTTGAATGATATATTTAAGGCTAAAGGGTCAAATTTGCCCATGTAGTAATCCGAAATCAGCAATGTTGCCCCTAATTTTTTTTCTCTGTAATTTTGCCCTCAAAGTCAGTCAATTGTAGCAATGTTGCCCTTTGACCGATTTTGACCGTTAAATGCTGACGTGGCAGTTAACGGTGCTGACGGGGCAATTTTACCCTCGAAGTCATTCATACAATTTTGCCCTCGGAGTCATTAATTGCAGCACTTTTACCTTTGGTTTATTTAATTTTTGAATAAAATTGGATAAATAATTTCGTTTTTTCGAGTTGAACTTTAACAAACAGAATATATGAAAAATCGATTAACAAATTGATGTAAATATCCTTTGAGTCCCTAGTAATTTTAAAAATAAGCAAAATTAGAACTCTCACAAAAAATCAAAATATTATTCATTTTTTTAAAAAATCTATAAACTTAATAAAAATAAATACGATATTCAAAAAAATATTGAAAATAAACCAACGAGAAGCGTGTTAATTGAACGGTGAACGTGAACTATTCTATTCGAACGACGTTCGATTGACACACTTACCGACGATGGGTTGTTAGGAAAAAATGTACGATGATCTCAGAAAACGACATTAGTGGTGTTCGGCGAAAACGACATGGGAGATAAGGGCATGGGAGATAAATACAAGGATATCCAGAAGATAAAGCAGAATTTAACCTGAGCCACATGATTCGAGTTCACCGTACATTTTTTTCCTAACAACCCATCGTCGGTAAGTGTGTCAATCGAACGTCGTTCGAATAGAATAGTTCGTGTTCAACGTTCAATTAACACGCTTCTCGTTGGTTTATTTTCAATAACTTTTTTTGAATGTCGTATTTATTTTTATTAAGTTTATAGATTTTTTAAAAAAAAATTGAATAATATTTTGATTTTTTGTGAGAGTTATCATTTTGCTTATTTTTAAAATTACTAGGGGCTCAAAGGATATTTACATCAATTTGTTAATCGATTTTTCATATATTCTGTTTGTTAAAGTTCAACTCGAAAAAACCAAATTATTTATCCAATTTTATTCAAAAACTAAATAAACCAAGGGTAAAAGTGCTATAATTAATGACTTCGAGGGCAAAATTGCATGAATGACTTCGAGGGTAAAATTGCCCCGTCAGCACCGTTAACTGTCACGTCAGCATTTAACGGTCAAAATCGGTCAAAGAGCAACATTGCTGATTTTGGATTACTACAGGGGTAAATTTGACCCTTTAACCTATATTTAAACTTATAGTTATAGTTTGTGAATTCAACTTTTTTTTTAATTAAAAGAAGGTCGTTTTAGATTTTACTGTCTTAGTATTCTCAAGAAATGACTAAAGAATCGAAAGCAAAAGCATGAGAAAACCCAAAAGAAAAAGAGCACTAAAGTAATCCCAACTAGATTTTCTTTATCCTGTTAAAAGAATATTTATTTATTTATTCTAGATTTCATTTTCTTACTTTCATATAAATTTAAACTAATACAGATTTTTATTGATTAAATAGTGAGATATTACATTCTCATACCAGATTTCGAACCTATACAAGATGGAGCAAGATGAGCATCCTTAACCACTAGATTAATTAGTGGATCTCATACGGACTTCTTTTTTTGAAGCAGCTAGTACTAACTTAGATGCGTTTAAACTCATTGTTTTAAATATTTTTCAACAATATTAATTCTACTTTCTTAGGAATAAAATAATTGTTTTGAGTCGATTGCGTTTAGTTAGATTGATATTGTCGTATGTACAATATACATGATAACGTAAGATCAAAAATACTTAATTTCTTAACCACTAAACCAATTAGTAAATCTCATACAGACTTATATGTGTTTAGACTCATTGTTTTAAATATTTTTCAACAATATTAATTCTACTTTCTCAAGAATAAAATAATTGATTTGAGTCAATTGAGTTTAGTTATATTAATATTGTCGTATGCACAATATACATAGTAAGATCAAATATAATTAAATCTTTAATATCTTTTAGTTTATTAGTGGAAGAAATTAGAGGGTAAATTACTCAAATAATGTTATTTGAAAATGATATTTGTTGAAGTAGTGTGTTCTACAGATTACTTGCTCATCTAGGGATAAAGTTATTAAATCAATAGAGTTGCTAAAGTGATATGTAATAGAGTACGATTTTATACGTGAAGTTGGCCTGTAGTGCTGTCGATTTCTCTTTGTACTATAGCCATGTCCTTAGTTCAGCATAGGGGTGATAACGAGCTGAGCTGAGCCCGAACCTAGCCAGGCTCGGCTCGGAAATAGTGTAATTAGGCTCGGTTCGGGCTCGAGGCTCGTCGAGCTCAAAATTTTAGGCTCGAACTCAGCTCGAAAATAATACTATTGGGCTCGGCTCGAAGCTCGTCAGGCTCGGCTTGGCTCGAAATGAAAAATTTTGCTATAATTTTTTATTGAAAAATTCGTTAAAAAACCCTTTCATAATCAACACTAAAACAAAATTCAATGACCGGAAAGGGGGAAAAGTGTCAAAAATTAGATTAATCCAAATAATCAATAAATATTTTTATAATACAAACACATAATTAAAGAAAATACAAAATCAAACAACAACCAAATAATGAAAGAAAATACAACATAATTTATTTTAGTGCATATGTAGATTCCGAGCCTGTTCACGAGCTTTTCGAGCCGAGCTTGGGTAGGCTCTGCTCGGCTTGTTAGGGTTTCGAGCCGAGCCCGAGTCGAGCTCACTCGAGCCGAGCTTTGACCGAACTTTGATCGAGCCGAGCCCAAATAGCTCGCGAGCCGGTCATGCTCATTATCACCCCTAGTTCAGCAAATAATTTTTGACACACCTTATTCCACTAGTATTTTTTCAACATCATTATTTAACCAAGAAAGCTAAATTAGGGTGTTATAAATATTGTTTCAAATTATATATTAAAAATGATTTGAATCAATTATCAATAATTAGTTAGTCTAGTGAGTGCGACATTAAATTTTTTAAACAAATTTAGATTCTAATATTTTGAATAAAACTAATTATGTTAAGAGAGTCACCTCGTAAAGGAACTCTGCACTACCATATTCGTTAAAAAATGATTTTAAGTCCTATTATAAATTTGAAGAATAAAAAATACAAGTAAATAAAATTGGCAAAGTAAAAATTATATAAAAAAAAAATGATGGTAACATAGTCAAAAATCCCCCATTTTAGCTGTCGGCTTGTCCCCTTCAAACGCAAATAAAACCTCTCATCTCTCACACACACTCTCTCTCTTCTCAAAACCACAACTCTGTCTCACATTTTCCTCCTCACTATACTCTCCTCCATAACCCAATTAATTATCTTCCAAATTATGGAAGCGCCTGAATTCTTTCAACCATCCACCTACTCCGAGAAACCTCCGCCCGCCGCCGACCATTTCATCGTCGAGGACCTCCTCGATTTCGCCAACGAGGATGCCGTTGTCACCGACGCTGCTACTTTCAACTCCACCGATTCCTCCACCGTTACCGCCGTCGAAAGCTGCAATTCGTCCTTGTTTTCTGGTCCTGAACCCAGTTTGGCGGATGATAT
Source organism: Hibiscus trionum (assembly GCA_030270665.1). Lineage (NCBI taxonomy): Eukaryota > Viridiplantae > Streptophyta > Magnoliopsida > Malvales > Malvaceae > Hibiscus > Hibiscus trionum. Next base: position 32,219,137 of record BSYR01000022.1, on the reverse strand, counting down.
CGGTTGCCGAAGTTTCACTGATGGCCAGTTCGCTGGTGACCTTTGTGTGCCGGTAATTTAACTTTCTCCCCTGCATGCAATGGTGCGATAGAAAAAGTTAAAGAAGATATACGTTTTTTTTGTTTGTTTTTTTCTTGGTAACCAAACAAATGATACATACGCTTTATCAGAATTCAGAATACTTCGAATTTGAAACCGCTGGTGACGGTTGTTTTTATCTTTGTTGAACAGTACGACGATTTAGCTGAGCTGGAATGGCTGTCGAATTTCGCGGAGGAATCGTTTTCGACCGAGGACCTGCAAAAGCTCCAGCTGATATCCGGTATGAAAGCCCGACCCAACGTATCATCGGATGATACACGTGGATTCCAACCCGAACCCCGCAACCAAATCGACAACAACCCGGTTTTCCATCCGGACATGACGGCGCCCGCCAAGGCAAGAAGCAAACGCTCCCGTGCAGCCCCATGCAATTGGTCGTCCCGCCTCCCCGTCCTCAGCCCGACAACTTCATCTTCCGAACCGGATGTCGTCGTCCCGGGCCAACCACCTCCCCAGAACCACCCCGGGAAAAAGCCCATCAAGACGACGTCGTCGAAGAAGAAGGAAGGCGGCGAAGCGAGCTCAGACGGGCGGAAGTGCCTGCATTGTGCGACGGATAAGACGCCGCAGTGGCGTACAGGACCCATGGGCCCCAAAACACTATGCAACGCTTGTGGTGTGAGGTATAAATCGGGGCGGCTTGTGCCGGAGTACCGACCCGCTGCCAGCCCGACATTTGTGCTGACAAAGCACTCAAATTCTCACCGTAAGGTCCTGGAGCTTCGGCGGCAGAAAGAAATGGTAAGAGCCCAACAGCAACAATTCATGCATCACCATTATCAAAACATGGTTTTTGATGTATCCGATGATTACTTGATCCACCAACCCCTGGGTCATGATTTCAGGCAGATGATCTAGCTTATGCTACATTAGGGGGTTCATTTAGATTCCAGTTTTATATTTTTCCAAACTAATTTTCTTTCTGCTTAGATTTGCTTTGAAACTCAATCAGGTAAATTAGTAAAAATTTTGTTTTGTTTTCATTTTGGTTCTCTCTTTGGTTTCATTAGAATTAAACTTTGTTTTTAATATATATCTTTGTAGTATTAAAAATTGATGTAGCGCTTTAATTTCAGCCATCCAAGTGTGTGTTCATTCCTCAAACAGGAAACAAAAATATCCCAATCACATAATACTTAAAGGCCACATCTCACCCCCTTTCAAACCTTCAATCAAATCATGAAAAGAAATAATTCTCCAAGGTTCGATTTATTCGAATTCGAATCGATTTAAATCGGATCTTTCAAATGAAACAAATGTTTGAACTCATAATGGCACCCTGCATGAATTTTGTTAATTGCCTTAACACATAAGAAAGGAACACTTTTGATATATAGTTTGAATATGTAAAGAATGCAGCTAAGCTGGGAATTGGGATTATAAGGTCAGAACTTTAAAATAAATAAACCCCAAAGGCCAAAGTTGATGTTTTGAAGGTAATTAACGTTTAAACCCCGATGCAAAATGGATGATTATTTAATGCCAGCTTTTTACTTACAGTGTTACAGAGAATGTTATAGCAGTAAGTTTATTTTAGTACTTGAATCCTTGCTGAAGATTGTAGTTTATATTTTCTGCTAATAAACCCATCCATATTAATACTTCTGCAAATCTTCTCCCTTCACTCATTGTTAATTAACCATATTTGCTGTAAAATGATTTTTCAAGTTTAAAACCACCGGTTTTCCTTTCCTCTTAATGAAACAGAGTTGTTAGTTCACAATATGTTTTAATAAACTTATGTGTAAAAGAAGCAAAGTAAAAAAAAAAATCTAAACCCATCACGTAAGTGAAAAAATTATTGTTATTTCTAGATAATTTAGGATTTGAACATTTTATCAATATCACGTGGGTGCGTTATTAAAAGATTAAATTAATGAACATATACTATTGAGTAATGATACAAAACAATTAAAAAAAGAGAGATTACACCCACCAATACATTTTCTCCACTCTCACATTTTCTCTGCAGCGGTTATTTTCTCTTGAAAGTTTGTAAGTAGTTTTTGAATTTTTTCAAGCCAATGGTGGCGGCTTTGGCCGTCTACCGGCGGTGATTTATTTTATTGTTTATTTTGTTCTTTTTTGTTTCTTTGTTTTCCTTCTTTTGTTCGTTTCTTTGCTCTTTTTTTACCTTTGTCGGCTGTTTGGCCTGCTCTTCGTCTGCCGCTTGGCACGTTCTTTGTCTGCCTCTATGACATGTTGATATTGAAGACGTCTTCAACCTGGTGAATGCTACAGTTGAATCTTATCGCACGATCTTGCATGGATTGGTTGTTTATGGAGTTAACCAAGACGTTTTTTCCTCTTTGTTGATTGGAGTAATTCAACGATCTGCACTCTACCAGTGAGCACTCCAAGATTTCGCTATGGCGATAGATTTAAAGAACACCGATGACGATCTTATGAGAAGATTTAATTTTACTATTCAGGTTTGTATACCCTTTGCTCTTCTACGTTTATTTTTTAGGGGTATACTTATCTTGTACTTCTTCTCATTATCTTAATGAAATTTAGTGTTTATTCAAAAAAAAAAGGATTAAATTTAAATTCCTAAACATTTTACCACCCTTTTCTGAGATGTTTGGTATATCTTATTAATAATTATTAAAAAGACTTAATTATAAAATAAGTGTTCAAATTATATAATTTTTTAATAAGTGTTTAATTTTTTTGATAAAATAAGTGTTTAATTTTTTTTGCTATAAACGTGTAATGTTTCATTTTGTTAAGATTTTAAGGTTATCTTATTAACTGATGTTAAATTTTTTTTTTCATCTAAATATTACATAACATGTGGCATGTTTCTTAATTTCATTTATCTTTTTAAATTTTAACATCGTGATTTTTTTTATAAAAAAAATTCAAAACTTTCATTTTCTTAACAGAAAACACCTAAAACAACACTCTTCTTCTTTCACTCTGCACGTTGCCCTTACCATCATGGGCAGAGCCACCCTTTGAAATTTTTTAAAAACTTATTTTTTATATAATTTGTTTATAAAAAATTAAAAATAGAGACAAATAACATCTCTTTATAAATAAAACGACACATTTTTATAAATAATTAATCCTCTTTAAATATCGTTGAAAAAATAACATCCCTTAAATAAATTTCTGGCTCTACCCCCGCCACCCATCATTCGTCGTCAGGTTCGTACTACAACCGTATCACCAATAGCTTCGAGGCCAAATGATGAACAATGAAGAGTGAGAAAAAAAAAGGGACTATCAATAAAAAAGGGAGGGAGTGTTCGATGACGAAAGGGCTCGTTAGAGGGGTTGAATCGACGATGACATTAGGGATGGGCACGGCACCCGGACCCGACGGGTTCTGACCCGACCCGGCCCGATCGGGTCGAGTATTTTTATGAAAAAATCGAGTTCGGGTCTGGTCGAGTCCGGTTCGAATTTTAGGGTGAAAAAATTCGACCCGATCCGGGACTAATAGTGTAATTTTTCCCTAAATTTTTAGGGATATTTGTAATAATACCCCCTCTTTATATATATATTTTTATAATTAGGTCCTTAAAATTAATTTTTTTATTTACATTTTAGTCCTTAAAATTATTATTTTTTATAATTATGTCTCTTAAAATTATTTTTTTACAATTAGGTCCCTAAAATTAATTTTTTTTCTATAGGTCGGGTCGGGTCAGGTTTAGAATATTTATTTTCGGGTTGGGTCGGGTTTTTTAAAGAATTGGATCGGGTCGGGGTCGGTTTTAGGATAATTAGTTTCGGGTCGGCAAAAAACCCGACCCGACCCGTGCCCATCCCTAGATGACATATGTGATCCATATTTAGAGATTTAGGCTATTTTTGAAAATTTAGATTTTTTTATGAAGATTAGTTTTTTTATAATTTTTTAATAAGTTTAAAACTATGCCACATGTTACGTTTTAACGTCCATCACATAAAGGACCTTAAAATGATAACGGAATGAAACATTATTCATATTTTGACCAAAAACCTTAAATCATCTATTATAAAAAAATACTATAATTTAAACATTTATTTTTGTTGTTAAGTCCTATAAAAATAATGAGAAGAATATAGGTTTTAGGGAAAGGGGGTTGAATATATGGGCTTCCTTCCATGCATAGTGATTAAGTTCTGCATGTTCACTTGTAAAGAAGGCTGTCCCCTTTTCTTCTCTTGGCAATTGCCAATTTGGCACCATATTAAAACATTTTCCCATTTGCCTTACCATTGAACCAAGTTTTGGAAAATGGAAGAAAATCAATGCAATGCAATAACAAAATTGAATCTTAATATTTGTAATTTGTAGTAGGATAAAAGATACATATGGATGATTATTCCTATCAGAAATTCAACATCAGTTTGCTAACACAAAAATATTATTTTCTTAAAACCTTACTTCAAGCCTAAGGGATTGAAAATGATTAGAGCTCAGTGGCAATACACATTAGAATGACACATAAAGACAACACGATGTGAAACACAGAATTGCCTAGCCCAAATTGCTGAATTGATTGAGATTGTATTTTAAGCTTGAACATGCATGAAGGCACATGGTGGTTTATATGAATGCGTCTACACGCAGTTACAAAAAGATAAAAGAAAACAAAGAACAAGGGCAAGGTACTCGAGACAGATCGAAAGGGGAGACTGCTGCACCTCCACATGGTAATGTTTTGTTAGTTAAGGGTGGAGGCATGGGCGCCAAAGCCAATGTTCCTTTCAAAGCAATGCAGACATGGGTACCCCATATCCATATATCCATATCACTTATCATTCTCTCTCTCTACAAATATACTAATCAAAACATCATGCATTTCTTTACAACTTTCAAGTTTCCCCACCTAAGTCTTACCTTATATTACATGACTCTTCTTTTTTTTCCTTCTAAAATATACGTGTTCTACACATGATAGGATCCTCCATATATATGTGTATAAGTTTATAAAAAGTAGGTGACATGTTATGGATTTTGCCTACTTATGAAAATTGAACCATGATTAAGATTCAAACCCGGAACAGGGAAGACTTACCATCTGAGGTGGGACCGAAGAGCATAAATCTCCTATTAAAAGAGGGAAACATGAATGATATAATGGACATGAGCTACTTATGCATGATTCTAAGTATTGAAAACACAAATTTGAAGGCACCCACGAGTTCTCTACACCTAGAATATGGAATCATGCACCAATGCATTCATTTATCATTGCTACAATATGAGTTTTTGGTTAAGAGATTGATCTCAATAAATTCATTAAAATCCACAACTTTAAGCCAAGCCCGAAGTTGAGTGAGTGGCAAAGTTATTTATTCTTTAAAGTAACAAGGTCAAAGTGTTTCAGCACATATAAACTGTCAGAGAATCCAGGGAATAAGCTTCAAATCTAAAGAGAACATTTTGTATAATTTGGAGTATCGGAGGCAATGGAAATACAATTCAACTAATAATGAAATGGAAAACTTGTCAACTAAACTAAATCTCCCAAAGGACACAGAAAAGAAGGAAAGCAGCGACCCTCATCCATCATGAGTTACTTCCTTCGAATTTTGATATGTTATCAAGGCACACTGAGACCTAGTTCTGCTCAAAATGACGGGAAAACGAAAAACCCTTAGAAACTAGTATTAGCAAGTGCCACAATAAAGAAACTAAAACATGTTTTTTAAGTCAATGAATCACTAATAAAGCTAGTTCTTATCTAACAATCACCCGGGTTCGGAAACAAACAGGTATAACTAGACATGTTACAAAGGATGGTGATTATTGAGTTAAGCAACCACTATCAAATAGCATGATGAACAATTATAAGATATGAGCTGACTTGAAAAACAATGAAACTATAAACAAATACCGGTGGCAAAAATAATTGAATATTGGCCTTCAATGCTAGATCAGATTTCAATCTAAAAATCTGAACAAAAAGACAAAGGCATAAACGTTGCATTTCATGAAAATATAGACCTCTAAACTGTGGAAAACAAACAAATATGAACAATTCTAATGTCCTTAAAATCCCTACAAGAGATGTCTCCTGCAACTAAAATTTAAAAGATCAAATTCTTCTCCGGCTATCCATTTATACAAGTCCAAGTACAATGTCTGACACGTACAAAACTATATCTCACAAATTATAATGTAATCCAATTATTCATTTCAATAGGAGAACCTATGGCTATAGAAGCTGAATGTAAATCAAAAGAGAAAGCTATTGACTTATCATGTACATGGCATTCGTATATCCTAGTAGGGAACAGTTTATGCAGAAATAAATTAAGTAAACAGTGAACGTAGCTAGACATTGCATGTCCAGTCACATTATTGTAGCTGGATAGAACAGAATAGAATCCTCAAATAAGACTAACAAAAGAAGAAATATCAATCATTTTCAGTGCACTTCTTAAAAATTCGTAAAATCGTACACAACCTTCTCAAACCATGAACAAGCTCTCCAACTCAGGTAGTGTCTTTGTTTGTATCTACCCCTGTTCCAACACACTCAACTTAGCAAATCATCATGCATTCACAGTTAGTCTTACTCACTTGTTACTACAATTTAATCTCCACTATGTTGTCTGATTGAGACCTTGTTTTTCTAATCTGTTTCAGAATCACTTCACGTCACACTTAATTATCTCTTACGAGAAGCCTAGTTAGACGATATCGAATACTGGACCTTGAATTTAAGCTGTTGAGGCATGCAAAATTTAATTTCTACTCTATCACATACACATAATTCTTACCATTTCCCCTTTCCCACTTGCTTAATTCTTTTCTTACTAAATTGAGAAGGCCCCCCCTTCTGTATTTCAGTTTCTCTTGATTTTATCCGTATACATATACTTCAATATTAAGAACTATAATAATTACACACGTATATAAACCTAACCAACAAAGAACATATAAGTGTTTTCAAATTGATAGCTTTAGATTGATAAGTGACTGGAGATGAACATTGGGGTGCCATGAGATAAGACAACACAAACAAACAACGTTTCTTAGTTAATTAATTATAGAGTTGGGGAAAAAGGTTGATTAGGGAAACAAAAGTACAAACATTTTGGAGATTATCAAACTCCTGGATTAGCACTGCAAAGCATACCCTGAAACAACGACCTCGAGCTCATTGAATCGGTTCCTAGACACGAGGTGAGCCGAGCTGAAGACACCGCTGAGTGGAGAGGCAGCAGAGATTGAAGACAACCCAATTGAGAAACGGACCTGAAGAATTTAAAAGCACAAAAAAATTTGGTGAATTTAAAAAAAAACATGAAAAAATCACAATTAAAAAATGCGGTTTTTAACGGGTTTGCCTTGAAAATGTGGGAGGCGAGGGGCGGAGAGGAAGGAGAGGAGAGGCGAAACTGGGTTTGAGGGTTGGCTTGTTTATGGTGGATTTCAGGATAGAAAATGTTGGTTTCGCGACAGATCCAAAGCGCGAGGCCATGGTTGAGATTGAGAAGACGAAGCAACACTCCAGGATTTTTAACGGCGGATAAAAGGGTTTTTGTGGGGTTTTAGATTGGTGGAACTGGCTGGGGGATTACAAAAGTCTACGGTTTATTTGTAATAAATTGTTGAACTGATTTATTTTATTTTATTTATAATTGATTTTAATTATTTATAACATAAAAATATTTATATACTTCAAAAATAATATTGATAAATTCCATAAAAAATTATCTGGTTTCCACTTCACATTACAAAGTATAGTATTGTATCTTGGATGGCCATTTGGGATAGACTTCCTACAAAAGACATGTCGAATGAAAATTTAAAATGATAGTTTGTGTGAATTATGCAATGTGAACCAAAAAACTCGAAACCACTTGATTTTTGAGTGTCTTTTTCCGAAATGTATTTGGCAAAGCATTTTAAGTTTTTGTGGCATTTATAAAGCAGCGCAGGGCTGAGATGAGCAGCTTTCTTTGGCGGTTGCAACTCTTAAAAGGAAGTCTCTCTTGGTCACTATTCTTAAGATAGCATGGTGTGCATATATACATAGTATATGAACAGAAAGAAACACTAAATTTTTTCAAAGAGTGTATAGAAATTTTGATGCGGTTATAGCTAGTATTAAGGAAATTGTTAGTATACGCTTGCAAGGTAGGCAGATTAAATTTGATGATGTAAATAGGTCTTTATGTATAGTCTGAGGTATACCCATCTGATTGGCTCTTGAAGTTTTGTACTTGGTAGCAGTTCTTACTGCTTTCTTTGGATAATGAAATACAAAAAATTTTTCCAAAAAAAATATTGATAAATTATTTATGATTATTTTAATTAAACTCTTACTCCCGCTCTAAATTTAAAATTAAAAAAAAAATCAATTTACATTTTTTCAATTAAATATTTGTTTATGTTTTGACTTGAAGTTATAATATTATTGTAAGTAAAGATTATATAATTTAGAGTTTTTTTGCCTAATTTTTTTAACTTTGACTTCTTATTGCTTTAAATTTATTATTGATAAAAATATAAAAATAATGTTTTAAAAACTTTCAATCAACTAATTTAAAATTATATATTTTATAAAATTTAATTATTAAAATATTTAAAATAATTGCAGTCAAAATTTTAAAATTTTAACTTTTAAAAATTAATATTGGACAAATTTAGTGAGATAGAGGAAATATATGTTTTAAAAAGCGATTAATGTTTAAAATTGAAAGTGATAAAAAGTGTTTAAATTAAAATATTTAAATAGACTAATTATAATTTAAAAGTTTTAGACCCAAATATTCTGAGTGGAGTAAAATGTTCTTTTATAATAAAAGGAGTAAAAAGACTTTTAGATAAATTACATAAAATAAAATATATTTTTAGTAGAGAAATTAAAATGAAGACTTTTAATAAATTTTATCCCTCGGTTCTTAATGTGCACGGGCTGAGCGTGGACCTTGCACTTGTAATAATAGAATAGGATAGGTCCGGAAGTCTTGCTGGACTTGGATCTTAAAGATTAACTTGTCCTAAGCTTAGGCTCAGAATGAATCTGAGTTTTCTTGGTTTTTCATTTTCGTACGAAAATTCTTTCGGTTGTCCCTCTGATTTTTTGAGTTTTATTTTAATTAATTTCGACTGTTTTGTGTCTCACTCGTAATTTTAGAAAGTGAATCTTTTAACAAAATTTTTCTGCATACATAAAATTTCGAATTTAAAATATATTTGAATAATATCAAACTTTTCAACACTTGAACAATTGGTTTTCATATGAGACTTTTAGACATTTGTTTTCTCTACATTTATTTGGATAACACTTCCTTTCGGTTCGTTGGAATTTCTAATATTTTTATTTGTTTGTATATTCATAATTTTTTCTTCCAAATTTCTCTTATTCTATCACACACATTTTTTAGATATATATATTTTTTTACAAATGATCAATATTTTAAGACTGCCAAATAGGGATGTGCATTTCGCCCGAACCCGATGGGTTTCGACTTGATCTGATCAAGTCGGATTTTTTATAAAAAAATCAAGTTTGAGTCGGGTTGGATTTTTATTAAATGTGAGGTCAGGTCGGGTTTGTGTTTAGGGTGAAAAAAAGCTGACATGGCCCGAGACTAATAGTGTATTTTCCCTATATTTTTAGGGGTATTTTGTAATAATAGCTCATCTTTATATTTTTATAATTAAGTCCTTAAAAATTGATTTTTTACAATTGCATTGCTAAAATTAATTATATTTTACAATTAAGTCCTTAAATTTAATTAATTTTACAATTAAATTCCTAAAATTGATTTTTAATAGATCGGATCGGGTTGGGTTTTTTTCAAAATATGATCAGCTCGGATTCGAATTTATGATAATTATTTTTCGAGCGGAGTTTGGATCGGCCAAAAACCCGACCCGACTCGTGCCCATTCCTACATGCCAAATGAATCTCCCTAATTCGTAACTAGTTTTTCTTTTCTTCTCAAGCTTTACTAATTAATTTTTAGAAAATTAAAATTGTGACTTTATTTGATGGATTATGAAATTTTTATGCAAGATTAAGTTTTTATTAATCAAATAATCCCGGAATATTAAATTGTATAATATTTTTAACATCTTGATTGGATAACAATTTTTTGAGGTTAAAATTCGACTCATTTTAAAAAGTTGATTCAAATTCTTTTTTAAATTAAGATTAAATTTAACCAAAAAAGGATGAAGATTAAAATGACAAATTACAGGCATTAAAAGTTAAAATTCTCTTTATGTTTTCCTATGTTATCAAAGTTTTATCTTTAAATTTTAAAATTAAAAATCCAAACATTATTCCTTAGATTATAATTCATATGAATGTTGGCGTGAATTCATGAACTGAGATTTTTCGGCTATTAAACTCGACACAAAGATCCACTAATTAACCTAAAGGCAAAGAATGTTCATATTGTCTCATCTTGTATAAATTTAAATTTTAATATTTACTTTAGAAATGTTTTAGGTCTCTATTTAATAAAACTCGATACAAACTTCGCAACTAAAGGTAGCAAAAATTTCACTGCCCACAACAATCTCAATATCAATTAAGTTCCCTTAACTAATTATATACTCAAACACCAACTTCACATTTTGCAATAAGCGGAGCGGGATAAAAATTTTCTGCCTCGGTATTTTTTTCTATGCCCCTAACACTAAAAATTTAAATTTCAAGCCTTAATCCTAAAATTTAAATTCTAAATCATATATCCTAAAGAATATACCCTATCTCAAATTCTCTAAACTCTAACGATAAGCCTCTATTTTTTAATGTAAGAACATAAATAAATGCATAAAAAAATACATAAGATTTCTGTTCAGCGGAGCTACCCCAATTGTCTTATTCGCATTCCTTCCAAATTTGTATGGAATGTTTACATCCATAGACATCAATTATATCCGCATCGTTCTACGACGTTCCATTCACTACTTGGTTTTTCATTTTGATATTATAAAAAAATATTTATTTACATAAGTTTAATATATATAATTTTTGGTTTTTATAAATGTAAAATTATATTACATAATCATAACTTTAGTATATATTACATAATTATAATTTTAGGTAGGAATTGTTCAAAAAAAAATATATAACATCAACATGATATATAATATCTTTGTAAAACCGAAATTGATTTTGATATAACACATAAACTTAAGGACCAATTTGTAAAACAATAAAATTTTAAGTACTCTTTAAAGTCTCACAAATTGACAAGTATTTTTGAACAAAATAATATTTGAAGATTGGCTCTTAAACATATAAAAATTTCCTAAGTCTTTTCCTATGTTTTTCAAGCCTAAGTATGCAAAAACGCACAGGCGTATCGATACCCTTATGCGTGTCGATACCCTATTTTGCCACTGGAATTTTAATGAACATACCGTACCGATACGCCTTGCAACCGTATCGATACGATATTCATCTGGGCAACTGTTTTCATGAAACCGTACCGATACGCCTTGCAACCGTATCGATACGATATTCATCTGGGCAACTGTGTTTATGAAACCGCACCGATACGCCTTGCAACCGTATCGATACGATAAGCATATCTTTGAAAAATCTGAGCATTTAATTATTTGACCGTTACTTGTCAGTTGGTTGGTTTCCCAATTTTCAAAGAGTCGTTATACCGTACCGATACGCTTGGTATGCGTATCGATACACTTTTTATGTAAACTTGGTTTGGGATTTCAGTGAGCAAAAACCGTATCGATACGGCCTTCCGTATCGATACGCCCCTTAAAACCATACCGGTACGCCTTCTATGCGTATCGATACGCCCTGTTTTCAGGCACAACGGCTCTTTCCTCTTTGATGCAGGTATCGATACGCCCTTCCCGAGTACCGATACGGTAGGCTGCAGAGCTGCATTTAATGCGGGAAAATTGCTCCCAACGGCTCTATTGATGATCCCAACTACCCAAACGGCTAGAAATCAATGCAAGGATATAAAAACAAGCTTCATTTGTCCAAGCAACAACTATTGAACCCTCAAGCATCATCAAAGCAAAAATCCAAACCCTAGTGCTCTTCAAAGTCAAATTTCTTGTACCCAACTCTAGTGTTTTCAATTGTCATTTTGTTTTCTGAGTTTGGGGTGTTTGAAATTGTATTTGGGTAGACAATTATCCTTTGAGAGGAATCATTTGAGTTTACCACAACTTCTCTTTGTAATTTGAGTGGATTAAGCTTTGGGTATAAAGCTTAATCGAATTTGTAAGGTTACCTCCTCATCCAAGAAAAGGGGAAGAATTCAAGTAGTGAATTGGTTGAAAATCCTTAGTGGAACTAAGGTAGTGGATGTAGAGTTCATTTGGAGAACTTGAACCACTCTAACTACTTATGTCAATTTTATTTTTCACCCATTTCTTTCCACCAAAATTTTAATTGCCAATTCACCCCCCTCTTGGCCATTTGCAATTGTTCGATCAACTCAACAATCTTGGATATCTTAAAGGAATAAAATAATTTAAAAATTTACGCGGGCTCAAACCCTTGTGTCCCAGTGACAAATGATGATGTTCATCATTTTGGTGACCCGAGCTCGAGCATCAATGTTGCCATGTTGTGTGTGCCTTTTTAAAAAAGAATTAAAAAAATTTAAACAGATGCTATCCTTACATCACACCAGTATATTCAAAAAAAATTCACGCGGGTTGGAACTAACATTTTCCATAGTTAACTCGTTTCATTGTACGTATTTATATCGATTAAACTATTATTCAGTCCGTCAAAATATATAATTTATTAATTCATGAATTCATGATTTTTTTGTTGTTAAGAAAGACAAAACATCAATAAGCTAGACTAAGGAATCAAGAAAGTCCTGCTGCGCCAAGTTATGAATCTGAGGTGGCGATTGCACAAAAACCACCTTCACAAGCTGCTGTTCCCACATCTACCACCAAATTGTGCGTTGGATTAGAGGTGTGCAAAATAAACCGTAATCGTTAATCGGTGTAATCATTAAATTTTGTCAGTCAATTAACCTACCGATAAAGCTTAAACGGTTATGGTTAACCAACCATTAAAAATGATGGTTAATAGTTAACCGTTATGAAATTATTTAGACATAAAATAAAGTTTATTGTTAAAATTCTTTATTTAAATATTTTTTTTTGAAAATTTTAATACAATATTTATCAGAGAGATAATTTCATTATTCTAAAAAAAACAGTGAACATTTGAAGAAAAAAATTGTAATAGGTTACAAGTTAACTTGTAACCAAACTGTTAAGTAGTGGTTAACCGTTTAAAAATTTAATGATTAATCGTTTGTTAATGGTAGATTACGATTTAATAACCGCTAATAATAATTAATTAACTGTTTATGCTAAATGGTACGGTTAATTTACCATTAACACTCCTAGTACGACTCACATGCTTTAAGGAGCATATATTCATGATATTGATATTACTCCAATCATTTTTTTTAATTTCATCCAAACACTTCTGTATCAAATCTAACTTAACTTCGGAATGAATTTTGCATCCCCTATGCTTTGTTTTCTTGTTTTCCGTTAGGGTTAAGTGTCTGTTTTTGGTTGCGTTTAGTAACCTAAAAACAGTTAAAAAAGTGTTTTTAGTTAAAATATGTTATTTTTGGTTGCTTTTAAAACTAGCTTTTTTATCTAAACCAAAAAGTTAGATTTTATAGCTTCTTGGGTGGAAAAGCTAGTTTGAAAATAAAATTACTTTTTTACCCTTGTTATTTAATTATAATTTATTGTTAAAATAATGTTTATGCATACATAATTGTAAAACAATATATATTTTATAAATATGTAAAATAATATAAATTTTATAATATTTATATTGAGAATAAAATTGTTTTATTTGTAATTTATTTTATATTTATTATTATTTTGTAAGTGGTATGTCTGTATATAATCTACAATGTACTTTATATTTTCAAATTAAATTTTTTTGAAAAATAAATTTTTTTATTATAATTAAAATTGATTTATTTCATATATCATAACATTAACTAATTTGAACATCACCCAAGTTTATTTTTACTTTTTAATATCATGTCTAAAATAGACATTTTATCTCATCAAAATTACTTTTTGACATCAATGACAAACACTAACCAGCTTTTCAAAACTACTTTTCAACAGCTAGTTTGAAAATCACTTTTTTCACCACACTTTTTAAAAGCAACCACAAACTAAGCGTAACTCTATGTTACTTGGAACACAAGTCGTCTGACACTAAGAAAGAATTTTTTTAATAGTTTTAAGATGATTACAATGTAGTATTTATTCATGCATATTCTTAACATTTTGATAATGTACACACACATTACAGACAAAGCAATTTAAACTCGAGTCTTCTAGAATGAACATCATCCGTTTTTCCACTAAGACCACTTATTGGATTCACTAAGAATGAAAATTTAAATACAATTTAATGCTTTTATAAAATGTAATTCGATAGAGATTAGTATTTTTAACTTTGATTAGTAGGAAAGAAATACTATTTTATCACTAATTTTATTGAAATATACACTTTGTTTCTTGAATTCAAGACGCGTGAACCAATTCAAAAATCATGGGAAAATAGTGATTTCTGATAGGAAAATTCTACGACGACCGTCGTACATTGCTGAACGCCATTAACGTAATACACCGTTGAATATTATTATTTTTTAATAAAAATTAAAAATATAAAGGACATACTTATAATTAAAAAGGAAAAAAAAACAAAAGAAGAAACTCTAATTTCTGCATCTTTTATCGGTTTGTCAATAATACACACACATCAGATTCTTGGTGTTGTCGATAATATGTGGGAGAGTCAACTCTTTCAAATGGTAGAGACACTGTTATAAATTCACTTAATAGGTACAGTACTGAGTACTGAAGAGCCCGACCCGAGCCTCTGCATATTTATCTCCACAACTTTTCGATGAAACAGAAATAGGTCTAGAAATTCTGTGGTCCAAGAATGGGAAAATGTTACAGTACGTAATGAGTAAGTTCATGTTGATGTACTGTGTTATTGACTCGTTGAAGCAAGGTCTCCATAACTGCCACTCACATGGCTCGTATACTTTATGTCTCTTGCCATGCAAACCCTAATCAGACAACAAGTTAAATGCTTATCATCGGCTGTGGCGTAAAACATGCTGACATATCTTTGTCATTGCATTATTATTGTCTTCCTCAGTGAAAGAAACATTTGCCTTTTACTCCGGATTACGTTATTCAAGATTATGCAAGCAAGTTGGCCACGTCCCCGAGATTTTCTACCTATCTGCATGCATCGTGGGACTTTAACTTTGTTACTTTTGGCTGATTCTCGTTCACAAATTGGCCAAGTTTCTTTGTGAATACGTGAAGTGGTCCCATTGATAAAGGATGATGTATTTTATCTAGGTGGCTCGGGTTCGAACACCATGTGTGCATGGTGTGTGTGTGTTAAAGGACTAAGAAAATTGAACAAATATTACCTTGTAATCACACTAGCATATTCAAAAAAAATTCTTTTTGCTTGTTGAGCTTTCACTTTCTGGGTTCCCCTTTTTTCTCTTACAATCTGCATTCGACTCTGGGTGAAAGAAAATATGAAAACTAGAAAGGTTTGCCTAGGTGAGGGAAATGCTATTATTGTATGTTTTCTCGCTTTTATATTTCAGATGACTGAGAGTTTCAATCAGACGAAACGTGCAACGACAAATATATAAATATAAATAGCATTTTATAGACGTAGTATCTGTTTTTTCAATCAATTTAGTGTTTGAACTTTTCATTTTTAAAAATGTGGTACTTGTAGTTATATTTGTACATATTTGATACTTGTATTCTTATGTTCAAAAAAATATATTTGAACAAATGTGTAATATTTGACAAATATAGATATTAATTTGATTAAAAATTGAACATATGTACCACATTTGTAAAAATGACAAAAATACTAAATATAACATTTAGCAAATATTGATACCAAATTAATTAGAAAACAAGAATTTCACATTATCCTGAAATCCTTATATGAATGAAACCGAACGTCTCCTAAAGTTGTGTAGGTTTAGACATCCAATGCTATTCGAGAATTCGAATTAGAGTTTTTTTTTTCTTTCTAATTTAGTTATAACTTTATTCATGATAAAAAAATCAACAACATAACAATGAAATTTCAAAATATTGTTACATTTAAGCCAATACACCTACACATAAGTCCTTACAAAGAATTGATAATATACGAACTGTTATCATCGTCAATAACAACCAAAATACTATAAAAATAATTGAAATAATATACTCGAAATAAGATTATTCTAGCAAGGTAATGAGCCACCTTATTAGCATCCCATCATATTCAACAAAAATAGTTATGCTGGAAAAGAACTAGACATTTATTGACTAGAGGCCGGCGCTAAGTCATAAATTAAAAGTTAAAGGGGCCGAGAATTAAATGTTACGGTAAAAGTTATAAAGAAATTCGAAAAAAATAAAGCTATAAACGTCAATAGTAGATTTTATATGTTGACCTCAAGTAAAACAAGTTAAAAAAATTTTGGAAGAGTTATTAAATAAAGAAGCATAAAAGAAGACTTATTAAATAAAAAACATAAAATCATAGATTTGTAAAATAAATATACAAAATAAAGGTCGTTGATGATTAAATTATTTTCTAACGTCGTTAAATCAATATGGACGATAGGTGAGCATTAAAAAAAAGAACAAAAACGTTGAGTCAAGAAAAGAAAGTGAAAATAGGGAAAATGGGAAAGAAATAAATGTGGAGGAAGGAATAGATGATATGGAGCAACGACGATGCTTGCTTGCTGGTGCGACGGCGAGACGAATGCCCAAAATCAACGGTGATGAGCA
The DNA here is from genome assembly GCA_030270665.1 of Hibiscus trionum. NCBI lineage: Eukaryota > Viridiplantae > Streptophyta > Magnoliopsida > Malvales > Malvaceae > Hibiscus > Hibiscus trionum. The sequence goes on along the minus strand of BSYR01000022.1, from coordinate 32,202,240 downwards.
GCACGATGACAAGAGAGCAAGAGAAGTTAGAAATTTTGGAACGATAGATTTAGGGGGAAATGTCTGAGATTAAGAGAGACGATATAATGGCCAAAACGGTGAGTTTTACCTTTTTACCTATTGTAGCGTTTTTGATATCAAACGCCGCTAAAAGAGAATTATTGCGGCATTTATAACAAAACCGCCACTAACACAACACCTCTTGCGGCGTTTAAAAAAAATCAAACGCTTCTACAACAAGACTTATTGCGGCATTTTCTACGAATCACCACTAACATGATACCTTTTGTGGCGTTTTTGGTAACAAACGCCGCTAAAATCAAACTCATTGTGGTGTTTTCCGCAAAAAAAGCCACTAATTGTTTTACTCTAGCGGCTTTTTTCTTTAAAACGCCGCAAAATATTTTATTTTGTGACGATTGTCTTTCAAACGCCAGCATAAGCGAAATTTTAACCGTATTTATTATAAAAACACCACGAGTAGCGCCGCTATATGTCAAGTTTGGTGTAGTGAGAGTTGACGACGACTCTGAGATCATTAGCTGTAATTTTTTGTTGAAAAGATATTAGCTGTAATATTTAACTAGAACTATTGTTCAAAAAATTAATAGAAAAAATCATTTATTCTTTTTATAGTTTTTTAGCATTATAATTTAATTATAAAAATAGTATTTTAATCTGTTCAATTTTTTTAGTCTTTTCAAAGACGGCACATACAACATGTATTACTGGTGCTCGAACCCAGTCTCAAGGGATGATGAACATCAAACTTTACCACCAGGACACAAGGGGATGAGCATTTTATTGTTACTTTTAAATAAATTCAGGGGCGGTTCAAAGATTTTGGAGGCCCTGTGCAATTTATTAAAATGAAGCTCTTAATTTATAATCAGTAAGAGATCGTATAAGTTTTTTTCTTCAAAAAATATCTTAGTAGAAAATATATTATTATATTATCCTCTTGAGCAACAAAAGATCAACTTATAAACATCTGAAAATCAAACATTCTTATTTAAAAGGTGTCATTTTTTTCTTCATGTTTTAAGTTTTAGATAATTGTTATATATATACACATAATTGTATATATAAATTTATAATTTTTTACAAATATTAATTTAAGTTCTCTATTTTTGGGGCCCCTCTCTCTCGGGGGCCCTGTGCGGTCGCTCCTATCGCGCCTGTCCAAAACCCCCACTGAATAAATTGATACACGTTTATTGTTAAATTACTTAATTAGTAATTCACATGGACGGGCCGAATATGTAAAACTGTTGTCCAATGTTTAAGCACTTTCCCGACAGTTGCAAATGTCGAAATAAATTGGAAAGGTGGAGATTCTACAAGCTTAAACATCAGTTACCATCAATGTATAGATATTATCATACTTTTCCTTCTGTTTCATTTTGAAATCGGTTGATACTTGATGGGAGAATTGTTAGAGGGACTCAGCTCACCACATTATTCATGATACATCCAATAATATTCATATATTTTAGTGTAACTTTTAAATAATTATCCTTCTAAAATCAGTTGATCAGAGAAATTATTGGATAGATCATGGATAACATAATAAACCAGACATATCTAATACTTTTTCGGTTTATAGGACACAACATTTATGCTAGGGTTTCATATATGATATAGTAGTTAATAAAGTAGTTCCTTATTAATAAACACATTCTTTTGCTGGAAAAAAAGCAGTTTCTTATTATTAGAAAAAAGTTGACTTCCTACTAAATAAATTGGATTATATACAACCTAGTGATTTTTATACAATTAAGTTTTCGGGCTTAAGATTTTGAAAATACAACATTTAACACACATGAGGATATTATTATTATTTTCTTATTGCATGGACTATATATAATTAAACATGTACATATACGTGTAAAAAAGTAATAAAAAGTTAGTTTCAAACTTAAAACTCGACTTGTGTGCAAGCCCGTCTCAAAAGATGAGCGGGCTCTGTGACATTTTTTAAAATGAGATTCTTAAAATATTTTATAATAAGATAAAATTATAAAATATCAAAACTTATTATATTACGGTTGTTTCTTACAAAATAAAAAAATTCAAACAAGTGAAATTAAGACAAAGTCACAAAGCAATTTTATAATCGTGATATTTTATTTAAAAAGTGTCATCTTTCGGACACTCTTAGTAGCAAAATCGTCAATCAAATCTTCATAGTCAGCTTTCTTCAAAATATTATTTTTAATTGCTATCAATGCCAACCCATTAAGCCTTTTCTTGTGACATTGTAGAACGCATATAAGTCTTCAACAACTACAAATTGAAAAAAAAATTATGCGGATGCAATTGTCGCAACAATAGTCAACAAAATTCTATATGCAATAATAGCATTAGGAAAAATATTACCTTTTAAAATTTTCAGTGGCCTCATTTTTTTTGCAGGCAAGAACTGTATTAGTAACTTCAACTCTAAATACAATTCATTTCCATCAAAGTCAGGTTGTCCTTTATTCTTAAGAAGACTCAAATTATGCACAATGAAATTTTAGACCCACGTCATCTGGTGATTGCAACTTATGAGAAGTACACAAAAACTCAATTTTTTTCATAGTGTTGGTATTGTTCAAGTCTCCTATTAAGAGAAACAATAGCTTGATCAAAATTTTAAAATCTTCAAATTGTTCAATTAGAAATTCAACTTTCAAAACACTAATTAAAAGTAGGAGCAGAAATCTTTTTTTAACCTTTAGAAGATGAATATTACTAACTAGTAGTTGAATCTAAAATAATTGACCAAAATTGAAAATAGGATGAATATAAATAAAAAAATTTAGCTCGTTAAACACCATAAATTTGGTGAGTTCTTTAGGAAGAATTGATCACAATTAAATTAAATTCTTGAGACAATAAGGGAAAAATTATAAAGTTTTTTTTAAATAATTTTTTTGGCTTAGTAAATTTTTTTCTCAAAGCGTGGGATTTTTAAATTTTAGTGTCATGTGACGTGTCACATACCACACTTGTTCTTGTTTGTGTGATTGTGAAGATTATAATCTTACATTAATATAAGTTGATGCTTTCCTCTTAATATATTGGCTAGTTAGATTCAAAAACCCTACAAGTTGATAATTTCAAGCATTCCGTGATGAGTGTTTTTGTTTTCCCCCTTCAGGATTTGAATGTACGGATATATGATTCATCTCATCTATGAAGAACTTCATTTCTTGCAAAAGATTTAAATTTACATTATTCATGTCAACATTGAGCGACAAAACTCTAACAAAATTATATCTCATTCTATTTATTATTTTCATTTAGGGTACTGAGTCTACGGTATGGCGTATAAGGTTAAAAAATTAATTTAAAATGTAAAAAAAAAACACACAACTTAAAATGTTATCACACAAGTAAAGTGATATATATTTTGATAGCATTTTAGATTTTATGTTTTTTGTACAAGTTTTGAAACTTGTAGAAAGACCACAAACCAAGTTTCGAAACTTGTCAAGAAACTATCAACCTAAAATGTTATTGAAAATATATAATATTTTACCATTTTTAACTTTAAATTAAATTATTGTACCCATAAATGATAACGAGCTGAGCTCGAGCCTGAACAGGCTCGACTCGTGACTCAACTAAGTGGTAAGCCGGCAGCAACATTATATTGGTTAATTTCTTTAGTGTTTCTTTTTTGATTGCCTAATTTATTTTAGTGCTTATTTTTTTCTAAACATATTATTTTAGTGAATATGAATTATAAATCAGTCCGATTTAACTTGTTAAGGTCTCAAGCTAAACACAAACTCGAGTAATTTACTAGCCGGCCAAGCTCAATCACCACTAGTTGTACCCTAAACTCACCCTTTCATTTATCGCCAACGAAGATGAATAAATTATGAATAAAGACAAAGGGGCAGTTCAGGTAAGGAATCAGTAGTCATATCGTGGGGTAGAGAAGTGCCAACCAAGTAACATCAGTGGTTTCTGGTTAAGACACGTGGCACAAAATTCAGATGCCGACAGTGAATTATCAGAAAGGTCAAATCTCGCTTTTCCTCCTTTAGTATGTTTGATATATATACTAATTTTGTTATTTATATAAAAACATAATTTCCCCTCTTCAACCCCTCATTCTTTATCACCAAACATTGCTATGAACATATGACACATTGATAAATGTTGGACACAATTGTTTAGGGGGAAGAAAGCAAGGTCAATTCCTATTTAATGCCAATGGTACCTACTAGAAAATTTTGAAAATATTCATTCAATCTATGTGGCATGAGTTTGTTCGAAGACTAAAAGTTTTTCAATAAATCATATTCGATGCAGATGGTTTTTAATTAATTTTTAAACTTTCATATCATAATTTGAATTTAGTTTTATATAATCTCTTTGATCAAATTACGACGTTTTTAACAAATCATTGAAAATTTTCCAATTCATAGAATCTGACTTGTTTTAAGAAAAAAGCTTATGAGTTGGGAAATTTGGTTTGGGTTGTTTGCTGGTCCTTTATGGAATTAGAGGAACGAAGTGGTCTTTGATGTGGAGTTTGCGAAGGTGAAAGACATTTCGGAGAGATTATTTGAAGTAATAATATATGTTTTCGTTTTACATTATCGATTTTTAAGCTTTTGCTCATGATTTTGAAAAAAATCAAGATAACATAATCGACTTTGAAGGTGGATAGAAAGGGCGTCCGCCCATAGCCTACTATTTATATTTTTTTAATTATATATAGTTTTTTAAAAAATTTAAACATTTAATAGTGGAGTCCACTTTCCCTAATTAAAAAAATATTTAGTCTAAACATTAATAAGTCTTAGTGTCCTACTTGAGATTTTAATGATAGTTCAATTTTTTTCTAATATTTCTTGTTAGAGGTTTATTTTTTTAAGTATTGTTGTTTGTGGCTCATTTTTTAAATACTTGTTATCACGTGCTCTATTTTGTCTCAATATTTATTATTAGGGTCCATTTTATTCAATACTTGTTATTGGAAGCTTATTTTTTTCCCGGTATTTGTTATTAGAACATACTCTTAAAGTTCAATTTTTTCACTGCTCTTAAAATTTATTTTTTCAATATTTGTTATTAGGGGTCTAAATTTTTCAATACTTGTTATTTGTTGTCCAAAATTTTTAATACTTGTTATTTAAAGTTCAAAAGTTTCAATACTTGTCATTAGAGACTCTCTTTTTTCAAATATTTGTTATTAATGGCACATTCTTAAAATTATTATTTATTCAATAATTGTTATTATGGACATACTCTTAAAACTCTTTTTTTAATATTTGTTATTGGGAGTTTAGTTTTTTCAATAGTTGTTCTCAAGGAGAAATTATATCATAAGCTCGGCTCGCCACGTTATCTATGGTCTCAACCAATAAAATTAATCAATTTCATTAATTTTTTCCATGTCACATTTTTTACCAAGTGAATTTTCAATCACATTTATTGTAAATTAAATTTAAAAATAATTTTTAGCAAGTGAATTCACTTGCTAAAAATGTGACATGGAAAAAATTAATGAAATGAATGGATTTTATTGATTGGGACCATAGATAACGTGGCGAGTCGGGCCTATAATATAATTTCTCTATGTTATATAGTTTTGACCTACGAATTCAATTCTTAAATGGTATTTAAATCGAATAAAATATCAAATTTTTTATTCAATGATTACAAGGGACTTGAAAAGAGATTTAATAAAGAAAAAGACGACGAAGACAGCAACAGTAATAATAATTAAAAAAAAGGCAAAAGCCTATATGAAGCAATGGGGCCAATAATTTTTGTTCTGGTAAGGACTAAGGAGTAGAAAGTTGGGAAGTTTTGCTTGTCGCAGCTATGGGGATGGGGTCAAGAAAGAGCTATCATTTTTCAGTACAAACAAATCTTAATGCAACACATGGTGAAAACATGTCCAAATAATATCAAACTGAGAGATGGGAAGTGGTCGTCAAGATTTTGATGTCTGATATGGCTGGGCATCAATTCATATCCATCCTCCATTATATATATATATTATATTTTATGTTCACAGTCTTCCAATAATACCACCTTTAATATTATTTTTTTAAACAATTTCTATTTAGGGAAGGAAAATTTTGTTCCTACTAAGTCTTGAACCCACAACTTAAAAAAAGAGAAGATATCAACTGAGAGCTTTAACCACTTCCTGTAGAGATTGTTGACTATCATCTTTAATATTTAAATCTATATATGATCATAGAGAATATATAATATACTTTTTATCACTACGCCTAACATTCATTGATACTACTTCATTTTTCATAATAAGAAATGACCTAGTGGTTAGCAGTTCAGTTTCCCCCCTTCATGTCCCAAGTTTTGATGCCCAATGTAGTAAAAATAATATTAATTTATATTTCTTATTTCGAATTTTATCGATGCTTATTGTATAAATTAATATTTGAACTTGATAATTTTTTAAATAGGTACATGAATTTTGAAAGAATTCTCAAATCGATACCTATTTAAACTTGGAAAATATTCTTAAATTGGTACATGATGTTAATGTTGTATTACAACAATCAATCATGTTGTGACACATGATGTTAACGTTGTATTTCAACAACCAATCATATTGTGATACATGACACTTAATGATATCATCATTTTGATTGATCAATATCATGTCAACAACCTAATTGGATGTAAAAATGTCAAGTCAACACATACACCAATTTTAAAAAATAAATTCAAATTCAAACACCAATTTCAAAAAATATCAAATTTAAATACCAATTCATATAATAAACCTTTTAATCAATCATTGGGGCGTCTAGAAAAGTTAAATTGCCCACTACGAAAATGAAAAAAAAAATATAAAGTTCACCATGTGGGGTTTTCCTTTTTATTTATTTATTGTTTGGCTTTAAATATGTGAAAGTAGAGATACGTTCAAAAAGATTGATTATATGAAGCCAAGAAATTGATAAATATATATACCCCATATTCAAAGATATGAGGAGGCATTGGTATTCAGCATCATTTTCAAAATGGAAAGATATGTCTACCATTGATAAAGTATGTTTTGTCTTTTAAGAACTCACCACGTTTTTAAGAACTCGACTTTGATGCCAAGTCTTCAACCTAATTTATTGTTTGTTTACTTAGTAATATATTTGTTAGTTGTTCCTATTTTATTGCCTACAAATTCTCCATGTATTTACTTTAATTTCTGTCAAGTAATTTGTATCTTCTTACATAAATACAATAATAGAATATCAGTGTTATGTGCTGCATTATTCAATCACTTCTAATGTCCTATCTTTATTTTATTATCTAGGTATCTAGAGCTAGGTTCCTAAGCAAATTCCTCCAATCAAACACCATGGTCATTTTTCCAGCAACTTTAAGCTCAAATGAACCGCATATTTTATCCCGCTTACAAAGCAAAATTTTACCCACTTAATACAACACAATCAAATTTGGTCGCATAAATTATTTTCTATGAGAAACCATGATTATACCAGTCATCATAGGCCACAAACTAAATGACTATATTCTTGACATTGAGTTATGCCCTCCAAAATCCATGTCAAAAATTACGCCAAAGAATACAGTTAGAATACCAAATCCTGAGTATGAAGAATAAATTTCAAATGATCAATTACTTTTGAGGTGGCTTTATAGCACCATAAATCAGGGATGGACCGAGGGGGTGCTGGTGGGGCAACCGCCCCCCTAAAATTTTGAAAATCATATATGATTTAGAAAAATTTTAGAATTTTTTTATGTATTTTCTATTAAAAATCTATTTTCGCCCCCCTAAACTTTTATAAGTTCGCCCCCTAGAAATTTATAGGTTCACCCCCCTAACCTAAATTCCTAGGTCCGTCCCTGCCATAAATTCAGACATAGCCTTGCAACTAATGCGGAAATTAACATCAAACGAGCTTTGGGATGCAACACAAGAGCTGTCGGATGTACATACAAGAGCAAGAGTTGTTTACTACAAAGTTGAGTTACACAAAACAAGGAAAGGAAGAATGAAGTTGGAGGAATATCTTACAATCATGAAAGCCATTGTTGACAATCTTGCCCTGGTAGGTAATCCAATACCTTTATTTGAACTAATTGTTCAAATTTTGAGTGGTTTAGACACATAATACACACAAATTATCACTCTTCCTACTAACAGAAAGTTAGTATCCTTGAATTATGAATCACCTTGTTGACATATGAAAGTAAATTCTAGCAGCTTAATACCTATCAAACAAAGGGTATTAATTTGAATCACGCAAGTGCTCACTTTGCAATGAACAACACCAACAACAGGCCGTTTAATTTCAATATAAGTTTATTTTGGGTTTGCAAGGTATTTACTGAAGGCGAGTTAAATAAGGATAAAAATTTTCTGCCCTTTTTCGGTGTCTCTATATATGCCTTAACACTATAAAATACTAAAAAAATTAAATTCTAATCTTTAAGCTTAAATTCTAAATCCTAAACACTACACCTATACCCTAAAAACGCACCTTACCTTAAATTCTCTAAACCCTAACCATAAATCTTAACTTAATTTTGAGCGTTGGCCGTTGGAGCATATATAGGGACACCGAAAAGGGGTAGATGATTTCCATCCGTCAAATAACTAATCATTCACATTTTGTTGGACTATATAAGAGGTAAATGATGGCCACAAGTTTGAAAGTTATTTCATACCCAAAGGCGTGGATTGAAAACGGTTGAGAGAGGAGAAATCTCTATCATCTCACATAAGCCCTGTGATTGATGATTTTTTAATTAAATAGAAGGTTTTTTTATTTTAAGATTATTGTCAAGATTCAAACTCATACAAAATTAACAATATAAGTATTCTTGATCACTCGACCAATTAATAGATCTCGTTTAAATTTTTTAATCCCACATTAAAATACTCTCAGGTGTCCTTTTATTTCTTTTTATCAAGTACTTGGCCTTAATTGAAAAAGGAGAGAGAGAAAAAAAAAACAGCAAAAGACAGTAGGTAGCAACGTGAATTAATAAAAAAACTAATCGAGGATTTGTTTTTATAAATAACTTTTATTAATTTTATATGTATTGAAGATATTGATGTAAATGATACGATGATAATGATATATATGATCCTGTTTTCAAATAATTTGTTTATCCTAATTTAAATTGTAACACTTTTTTATTAAAAAAAATATGCTTAAACATTTATTGTTTTAGTCAAACACTCGTGTAACATGTGTTCTGTGCCATTAGTCGGATTAGCAGAAAAAAAACATATAATTATTCCTTTGGCATATATGAATAAACTAAGTATGATTTATATAATTTATAGATGGATTCTATACATGTGTAATAATAATTAATAATTGAATGATAATAATAAATTATATTTAAAAAATAGTAATAATAAATAAAATAGTAATGGACTAAATATCAACATTACAAGATATGTATAAATGATAAGTTGAAAGAAAACATATATAATTATTATTTAAAATGAAGAGATTTTATTCTCAAAATATCTTTCAAGATTAAATACTTTTGAATTCAACAAATGGTTTTAGTGAAAAAGAAGAATTGTGTTTATTCTCGGAGATTTGAGTTCAAATTGCTTACTATTCATAAAAAATCAAATACTATTTTTTTCTACTTAAAATATTTTTATTTTCGACTTTTAATCTCACCCATCCATTTGACACATTCAATGATTGTGAATTAGGGCATCATATCCCTAATCACAATAATATTGAATTAAGTATAAAATCAGCAAATATTTTTTAGTTTTAGAAAATTGCTGACACCCCAACCCCATAGCCATATATCTTCTTTTAAAAAATGCTTTATTCAGTTCCCTTTGTCGCTATTAGCAAAATTTGGTGGAGCTTTCAACAACATAATTATTTATTTGGGACTGGAAAAAAGAGAGAGGGCTCACGAATCGCATCTAATCTATATTGCAGAAAATGATTAAATTTGCCTCCGGAGGTACCCCATTGTTTTTAAGCTAAAGAAGAAGACAAACCAAGCCAGAAAACAGAAGATTAGAAATGGGCGATGGTGATGGATGCCTTATGCTTCTGCAGCAAAAGTGAAGCTTATATTTGGAAACTTCAACAAATAGATATCTATATATAGAAAAGGTTAAGATAGATACTGTAACACTAATAAGACAAGCTGCTGTCTCCGTCACTTTCAGTAACTTTCACCATCTGCCATAAAGCAACACTCATGCCAACCACACACTTTACAGCTTTTTAATGCACCCCCTTCTTTTCACAACATTTTTTAACATAATATCAACAAAAAAATCTTAATATTTGATTAAATAATCATTTCGGTTCTTTTTTTTAAGCATTTTAAGCTATTTACTATACATAATATGAAGGGTTTACTTAGCCATTTACTGCACTCACAAGTCACAATCAAGATTAACATGGCAATGGCATGAATAAAATACATTGGCCGACCTTATATAAAATCCGACGTCGTTTTTGCACCAACCAAAATTTAAGACACTTTCCTCTTCTTCCCACCCTAAACACTGTACTCATGGTGGGATTGATCGAAAGAGAAAGAGGAAAAACAAAATGTAAAAGATACGAACTCGCATTCATTAACAACACTAATAATCCCATAGCAAACTTTCTTCAAACCCATTCTGCAAAACGCTCTCTGGCAGATACCGGCAATCTTCTAAGCTCTGAAGCCATGGGCATGGAGGAGGATAAAACAATCCGTCCACCGAGTCCATGAACACCAACTCATTCTTCAACTCCACCGACTCGTAACTCGTCCCAAGACTTGGCAGCTCCACTATCTGGCTTAACTCCTCCGACCCCGAACACAACTCCATATGAGAAACCAAAGACGTCAATGTGAAAGAAGACGATGGAGGAGACTCAAATTGTTCCATTTGGGCAGCTTTGGTTGCCGCGGCTTGGACGTCACGGGCTGCTAATGACGCGGGTCGAGGTAACGAGTTGGCCAGTTGAGGGAAGTTGAGAATCGCCGAGTCGCCTTTGATGCTTAAAGCGGCGGCATCATGGGCGCGAGCCGCCATTTCGGGTGTTGGGAAAGTGCCGAGCCAAATGCGTGATTTTTTGCGCGGCTCCCGGATTTCGGACACCCACTTTCCCCAGCTCCGCATTCGGACGCCACGGTAAACTGGGTGCTTGCTCGAATCCCTCGGTCTCTTAATCTTCTTATTAGAATCTAAGGTACCTTCAGGTTTAACGTCCAGGGTGGTAGTAGAGTTAGGGGCCGAGTTAGTGTGTGAATGAGTTGAACCCGGAGATGAGGGAGATAACGGAGGAGAACACAAGGAGTTAGAGCTGCTCTCTGTCTCTGAAATTTGCAGCTCAGTCATTTTTTTCTCTTTCTTACCTCCGGTGACTGAAACTAACTGACCCACCACCGCCACGGAAAAAGTACAGTCTGGGGGCAGGCGAAAACAGGGGGTTCAGGGTTTTAGCTGTTTGGCAAACAGGAAAGTGATGAAAGAAGAGGGATTGAGCTCAGGGATTGGGGAATGGCAGCATGAACATGTTTGATGTGTGGACGAAGCAGAGAATAGAAGGAAAGAGGCCAATGGGAAGTAAAGTAAGTAAAGCTGCTTCGTTTTCTTTTTTGTTTTTCTTCTTTGCTCTGCGCAGTCCAATGTTGATAACATATACTAATATTGAGCCAAGAGAGTGTGGTAGACTTTCTGAAGACCAGATATTCAGAGAAAGGGCCACTTGGAAAACAGACGTCCATATGACTATATTTTATTATAATTATGTTTAAAATAGTTAAATGATAATACAATAAAAATAGCTTAAAATATAATCAAACTCAATAAGTAGTCTAAGTGAAAAAAAAATGACGTTCATCTTAAGAAATTCGGGTACAATTATTTTATTTGCAAGCTATGTATACATTGTCAAAAAGTTAAAAATATGTATAAACATACACTATCTTATAAACTACCTTCATACTGTTAGAAAACTAAATACTTAAGATCAAGTTCAATGATTTAGTTTTAAAGACGCATAACGTTTATTGAACTTGATCTTAAGTATTTAGTTAGTACATGCACTTAGAAAGAGTTACATGCATTAATCTCAATGTTATTAAAATATTATTTTCATGTCAGCAACAATAAATCTAGAATTTTATTTTCCATTGTAGGGGGTTTGAAAGAGGTTTATATTTTGGTGCCAGATTGTGTTGGTGCATGTGTGGATGTTTATATTTTGTATTTTGTTTCTTATTCGTGTGGTCCACAGTCCATTTGTAGCTGATTTTTGTGGTGTAGGATGGTGATGGTGCTACCTGGGGTTTGTTGGGGACGGGGTGATGCATTTTCTTATTACTAATCATGATTAACCCTAATTTCCATTTCCCCCCAATACTCACAAATCTTTGAGTCTGACCCTCAAAAGGGAGGAGTGGGTCACCCCGGCTAGTGCTACTCTACGGTTTAATGGGGCCACTTCTATACATTAGTCACCCCCTCCATTTATTACCACTGTGCAAGTGTCGGATCCAACGATGAAAGCGGTCGGGTTTATTTAATTATTTTTGTCTGAATGACAAAAATAACGCCCAAAGTTTTACTTTTTTATTATTTTATACTTATTTTTTTAGCGCAAACAATCATCTAACGTTTTGTTTTTCGTTTAAATTTTATTATTTTTGGATGAAAATTGAAAACTATTAGTCAACTAACAGTCAACGCCTGAGGTTGACGTGGCATGTTTGTAAGGCATGAGAAGATAACCTGACACTGCCACGTGACACTTTGCTGATGTGGCGATTGGTAAAAAATATTTTTTTTAAATAATTAATTAATTTTTTAATTTTTTAAAAATGTCACGTGACAGTTCCACATCATCTCCCCATGCCATGCAGACAAGTCACGTCAGCCTCAAGCATTGACCGTTAGTTGACTAACGGTTTTCATCCAACAAGGGTGAAATTTGAGCGTGAAATGAAACGTTAGGTGGTTGTTTGCACAAAAAAAAAGATAGGCCTAAAATGACCAAAATGTTAAACGTTGGGGGTTATTTTTGACATTTTGCCATTATTTTTTGGCTTGTTTTAAAATCAATTGAGACACCTACTTTAATATTAATTTCAACCAAAAATAAAATTTTATGTACTTATTTTAGATAAAAAATATATTTTAGACACATGTTTCAGCTAAAAATAAAACTTTAGACACTTATTACAAAAAAAGACATAATTTAGACATTTATTTTATAATTAAGTCTATTTTAATTCTAAAATTTAAATTAATGATTAAATTATTAGACCATAACCTATATTCTTTTATTATTTATATTTAACTCCGATATTTCATCTTGTTCCCGTATGGATGTTTGAAAAAATTCCCAATACAACGTGGTTTTAGAGTCAGGTCGGGTAGTAAACATATAAATGAACATATCCAAGACAATTAAAGATCTATTTATCACAGTAAAACAAATCTATTTATAAATAATAAACAAACCAACCCGAAAATGAACATATTTATTATATATAAAATAATTAAATATATTATAAATGAATAAAACAAACATTAATATTTTAAGTATATTTTACAACAAAAATATCAATGAAGTAATAAACATGTTAGTAAGCGGGTTTATCTGTTAACATGAATGAAATAAATACACATTTATTCAAACTTATTTGTTTAATAAATAAACATGATTTATTTATAATAAGTTATTTAACTACATAAATAAGTAATATACGAATAATTCATAAACACTTTAATCATTTACGATCTTACTCTGTGATTGTTTGATAAGATAATTAAAAACGGTAAATGGATAAAAATTATTTGTTCCTTTTCAGTGCTGTTTTTTATACCTCAGCACTAAAAACACTAAAAAGATCAAATTTCAAACCGTAACTCTAAATTTTAAATCTTAAACCTTACACCTTTAAAATATACCCTACTTTAAATTTTTTAAACCCTAAATCTAATTTTTAATATGAGACATAAATAGAGGCACCGAAAAGAGGTAGAACGGTAAATACCACATTGTAGTAAAAGAAAAAAAAGGCGGGCATTTAAGTAGGAAACAGGGTTTTAGCTGTAAGTGTAAATGGGTCTGAAATCTGAATGCGATGGATCGGGCAATAGAAGAAGGAATAAATGCCATTCACGGTGGTTTCACCACCCAATGAGTCCAACCCTTCAATTCCATTTAACCCATTGCCTTTTATTTTTGGTGATTTAGAATTCACTATCCCTCTCACTGCACATTCTCGATAACGATGCTAAATACAAGGAAAATGCCGATGGAGACACTCATGACTCACAACCCAACCCCTCTTCTCACTAAATTCAAACACCTTTCAATGAAGAAACAAAATTAACATGAATATTAGGGAAACCCATCGGGTATGGACGGAGGAGATTCGGAGGCGGTGGCCCTGAAAATTGAAATACATAATTTAAATTTAAAAAAATATTATTGAAAATCTATTTTCAGCTCTAACATTTTATAATTTTACCCCAAAATTTTATAAGTTCGCCTCTTTAACATAAAGTTATGCGTTCATCTTTGCTCATCAATGGGTGGTTAACTTTAGGGATTTTTGTTAAAATATTTTTAAAATATTTTTTTGACAAATCATAATTCTATCTAGAGAGAAAGGGAAGGGGACTCCAAGAAAAAGAATAAGGTGCACCTAGTAATGAAACCCATGACTTAAGGGAATATGAAAAAATAAAGAAGAACAATTTGGTAAATCGAACAATATTTATTTTAAATTATTT